>CM022672.1:18214893-18227393 GCA_012295275.1 Chrysomallon squamiferum | reverse complement strand
AATTCTTTCGGTACTGAAATAAATTCTAATGTTATCCGCTGTTTCAGTATTGTCAGAGTTTTTTCAGTTATGTTACTATGAAATAAATTCTAATATTATCCACTGTTTAAATGATGTCAGAGTGTTTTCAGTTATGTTACTATGAAATAAATTCTAATGTTATCCACTGTTTAAATGATGTCAGAGTGTTTTCAGTTATGTTACTATGAAATAAATTCTAATGTTATCCACTGTTTAAATGATGTCAGAGTGTTTTCAGTTATGTTAATATGAAATAAATTCTAATGTTATCCACTGTTTAAATGATGTCAGTGTTTTCAGTTATGTTACTATGAAATAAATTCTAATATTATCCACTGTTTCAATTCTATCAGTTATGTTACCATGAATTGACATATAAAAATATTTCAACTGTTTCATGCTTTTTCCAATTTGAATTGTACACAGAAATCAACTATTTTTATCAACTTATACTATTTTCAATTACATCATTGCCAAATTAATTCTAAAATAAGTAAAGTAACCCGTTATATCTCTATACATCCAGTTTTTGTGTAAGTTACTATGAAATAAATTCTAAAGTTAACTCATATTCTCTAAATCATCATTCACCTTTTTTTCTTTTTCTTCTTAATAATGAATTTAAAATATAAAATAAATAAACTATCACTGTGTTATTATTTCTCTTTTTTAGGTTGCTGTGAAATGAATGCTAATGTCAGCCTCTCTTCACGAATTTTTCTCTCAAGTTCCAGTTTAATCAGCATTCAATTAAATTATGTAAGAAGGGAAACTGACCGCTGTAATACTATTATATATTAAAGTTATTATGAAAGAAATAATAAGTAAAGACTCTTTCTAACACATGTCATCAGTTTTTCGATAATTTACTTTGCAATAAATTTAAATACAAAATAAATAAATAAAATAGATATTTATCATATATGTTAGAAATACATTCTAAAGTCAACCTAAGTTCAATAATAATTAAAATGACCATGAAATTAAAGTAAAATGATGACAAAATACCATTATTTTCGTTAAATTACTTTGCAAGTAATCTGAAATGTAGAAATAAACCAACGTTTATTATTATTATTTTTTAATCTTTTTCTCTCTAATGTCTAACGTAATTCTAACGTAAACAGACTTTTTTTCAATACTATCATCTATTTTTCATTTTATATGTTATAAAAGAAATGAAAAAGAAAATCAACAAAAAAAAAAAAAAAAAAAAGAACTACAGACAACAACAAAACAACAAAACAACTCTGAAATCAATTGTAAACAAAATCTGTAGTATTTAATGCATAAAGCATTTTATTGTTTGTGTGTTTTAAGTTGCGTAGCAATGAATTTAAAAATAAAATGCTCTGTCTTATCATTCCCTTTTCAGTTATATTATCAGCAAAGGAATTAGAAAGTACAACAAAAAATCATTTATATTGATGTTATATACAATTTCAAATAAGGTACTACAAATTAAAATTTCAAAATGAACATATTATTTGTGTACTATCATATTCAGTATTCTAAAATACAATATATTTTCCAATTTATTTTCCATTTTTCGTTTAAGTTTCTATGGAGATAATCTAAAATATAAACAGTAGCTAACTGTTTCAGATTTATAATAATATTTCAAATGAATTTAAACAAAGTCTATGTAACTATTATTCTTTTCAGCTGTGTCACTACCAAATTAATTCGAAAATTATTGAAGAAATCTCTTAATTGATTTCTATATTAACGTACATTTTTTTAATTTTTAAGTAAGTATGAATATATATAGTTAGATAAAATCACCAATTTGTGGACTCTTTTGCGATTTTTAATTAAGTTACTACCATACAAATTCGAAAGTATAAAACTATCTCCATACTAATACAGCTTTCAGTTAAATTACTGTTTCTATGGTAACAAAACATTTTAGTTAAATGAGTTACAAATGAACTGAAAATTATAAAAGGAAAAAATACTTTTAATGTCATGCTGTCCACACTAACATATATATTTTGTTTTTCTTCATGTATAAAAATTAATGTTATACTAATAACCATTTTATAGGAAACTCCTTTATCACATATTTCTCTAAAACTACTACTGCAAATATTATTTATAATTTTCTATAAGATCGCTACGTGGTGTATTATTATTATTATTACATTTGTTTTCTAATACGGCTCTTTTTGTTATTTTTATTATGCTTTTAATATTTTCTAATATTTGGTTATGTTTTCTGTTGGATGCGTTTTTCATTTTCTCTAATTATTGTAGCATTTATAATTTTATCTTTCTCTTCTACTGCCATTTTGAGTATATAATTTATTTTCACTAATACTGCTACATCGAGTTATATTTGTAATTTTCTTTAATATTGCTATATCTCCCATTGCACTGTTTTATCTCGTGTCTAATTTTCTCAAAGAATTGTACACTGAATTTTACTGTTAATTTTCTCAGAGAATTGTACACTAAATTTTACTGTTAATTTTCTCAAAAGCTGTTATCAATATAATGTATATTTAAAAATAAGTAAGGTAAAGGTGGAGTTTGTTAAGAATTAAAAGCTTGCAAAAATGTCAGGTCTAACAACGTTTTTGTACATCACTGGGCATGAACAAAATGTATTAATATTTTGCTAAATAATTTAACTGCTGTGTATATGTTATTTATTTATTTATTTATTTATTTATTATTTATTTTGTCAATAAATTAGTAAATTAAAATATTATGGTATAACGTTATTTAACAGTGCAATGCAAAATTAAGAATACATATATATATATATATATATATATATACATACATACATACATACATACATACATACATACATACAAACTTACATACATACATACATACATACATACATACATACATACATACATACATACATACATACATAAACACATACATATATACATATTCATTACACACAGTTAGGAAATAACCTTTTATTAACAATGCTTTGCAAAATTAAGAACATTCACACACACACACACACACACACACACACACACACAAGTGTTTAAAGTAAAAGAACTCTTGAACTAGCTAACGTCACTTTCCGCTGCAGACTCTCGGCCACTCCCACCCTGCTCTGTGAATGGCACCGCGGAGAGCGAACACGTGTCACTCAAAGACCGCGCGCACTGCCAGCGGAAAACACACACAATCCCGCTTCTTGCTAGTACCCTATCCTCTTTCACGTATTCGTTTTCATCCCCCTCTCTTTCTGTCGGCGGGAGAGTAAACAGTCTAGGAACCGAGTACCACCATTCGACAGTTTGTCAAATGCAGCAGAAGGTTCTTCTATATATATTTTTTTTGGTTGCCCTTGTTTCGTTCGTTCGTATACCACCACCATCACCATTACGATAAGTTTTGTTGAGTTGTTTTTTTTTTCTTTCTCTCTCTCTCTCTCTGAAAGAACGATAACATTTTGGACAGTGTGAACAACTTATCGGGAATTGTATAAACGTCTCTACGTGGATAGAAAGAAAGCGAGAGAGAAGGAGAGACAGACAAACTGAGAAGAGTTCCAGTCTTTCGGAAAGAACGCTGTCGTGGAATGGACTTGAACAGTTGACTTGAGAGAGAGACAGAGAGAGAGACAGGGAGAGGTTGAGAGATTTGCAGATAGAGAAGGAGTTACAGAATTAGAGATACAGCGACAGATTAGAAAGAGGTTTAAAAGAGAAATACACGCACGGAAAGGGAGAAGCAAGTTTACAAGATACAGTCACAGAGCGACAGTCAGGGAGTTTTAAAAAAGACAGACAGTGAATTCTGAAAAAAATAACAAGTGAGAGTAGTCTGGACAGAGAAACGAAGTTTGAGAGACGGAGAAAGGGAGAGTTATAACAGAGACAGAGAGACTGAAAGAAAGAGTCTGTAACAGAACAGAGACAGACAGACCGAGAGAGGGAATCTATAACAAAGAGGGAATTTATAACAGACATAAACGCACTGAAAGAAGGAGGAGAGTATTTCAGAAACAGACACACACTGAAGGAAGGAGTCTGTGACAGAAACAGACAGAGTGAAAGAAGGAGTACGTAACAGAGAGAAGGGCGTGTATGTGGAGAGAACTGACTCGAGGTGCTGGGACGTCAACATGAGTAGTTATGGGATTACAGCCGAGCACCCGTTTGGGACCAATTTCGACAAACTGCATCAGTATCAGAATGCGCTCAATAACAAAGCTAATTTCTCCGTCAGTCACCTGCTAGACCTGGAAGAGATACCGAGCGAGAACTGCGCCATGTTCGCCAACACAGACCCCAGACAGCACGTGCTGCAGTCCCCCCAGACGTGCTCCCCGCCCCTCATAGCCACCCCGAGCCACCCGCGAGCCAGCGAGACGGAGGAACACGCCCATGACCGACACGACAACAGTAACAGTGAGTAATCTTAGTTACGTGTGTTTATCACGTGTTATGTTTTGCGTTTGTTTGTTTGTTTTTCTGTTTGTTTGTTGTTGTTTTTCCTTTTACTTTTGTCTTTTTTTATTCTTTTCCTTTTTTTAAAAAACATTTTTGATATGTAGTTTATTATTTATTTATTTGTTTATTTATTTGTTTATTTATTTATATATTTATTTATTTTCTTATATATTTTCTTAATTGTTTTATTCTAATATAGTTATCAGACTGTTTATTACTTAGTAATATAATTATATAAACATTTATTTATATTCGTGCGTTTATATATTTAATGAAATATCTGTCTTTTTGTGTACGCATTTATTTATTTATTCATTCATTTATTTATCTATTTACGTGTTGTTAATTTTCAATTTGTTGTAGACAAGAGGCTGTCACATTCGATAATGATTCTCTACTGTTAGATATTTACACTAATTCATCTAATTGCGTGTAAATTTAATTATCATATTAGCTGTACAGGTTTAGATTTCATTCCATTATTAATTGTATATTTCTTTTTCTTTTTCTTTTTTTTTAATTCCCTCTCTCTCTCTCGCTGTTCCTTTATTTCAGTGATTTTGAACTTAGTTGTTGTTTTTACTCTTTTATTTTTCATTTATTGAATTTTTGGGGGTAATAGTTAGGTTTTTCTTTACTTTTTGCTTTTTCTGTGTATAAAGTAAATAAACTAAAAGTATAATAAAATGAAAAATTGATTAAATAAATGTCACGATCGTATTTGATATTAATCCATGTTTTCTTCGCATTTTTAATAAAACAAAAGATTAATACTATATAGATAATCTCCTATTTTATTTTAAACTTTAAACTTAGAAGTTTATTTCGTTCTATTCCATTTAGAAATGCTGTCAGGAAATGTAAACAACTTCATTCGCGAAAAGAAATGTCAGAATCTCGTTTAACAGTTTACTTAGGAACTAGACGATATATATATGTGTGTACAATATTCTATATAAAGATTACGTAGTTAAGTCAGGCATTTAAATTTTAAATTATAAAACCAAGTTTTAAATTCGCTTCGTCATGTATAATTCAAAAGTTGGACAAAATTTAAATGTATTCATTTTATTTATTTATTTATTTATTTTGTTTTATTTGTTTTAGCATTTTAGTTTTACTTTTATTATTATTGTTATTATTATTATTATTATTATTATTATTTTTATTATTATTATTATTATTATTGTTATTATTATTATTATTATTATTATTATTATTATTATTATTATTATTATTATCATTATTATATCACCAAAGATACATTTATTTAAAACTATTCATTAGAAAGTTATTTCCATTTCGAAATCGGAAATAATTAGATTAAATAATTATATAATAAATAACAAATTTATTATCACCATTCTTCTTCTTCGTCTTCTTCTTATTATTATTATTATCCTGTTATTATTATTATTATTATTACATCAAATTTGTATAGATTCGGGTGAAAGCTTAATTTATTAGCCTAAAACCTGAAAGTCTTGTTTTTAAGTTAAGTGTAAAATGCATATATATATATATATATATATATATATATATATATATATATATATTACGCTATATATATATATATTACGCTATATATTAGCTATTAGGCCGGTAGACGTAAAAAAAAAAAAAAAAAAAGCGTTGAACGTCGCTTTCAACTCGTACATGTGGCTACGATTATTGGGATAACATTACATGTTTATTTTCATGGTAAACTCCATTACTTTGACGATATTGACATCTGGTGTACACAGAACCGCGACGTATGGCGAGAATAGACGCTAATCTACAAACGATTTGCGCGCATCGAGTCCGCTCGTGTTTTTCAATTCAAATCTCGATTCACGTAACGGGTTTTTAAAAGCCAAAACGAAACCCGGTGACGATTTTTAAAACGATCATTTTATGATGGAATTTTGAACGGTACAGTTATTATCGCATTGAAAAGGTGAAAAATTATTGTTATAAGTAATTGTTTTTAAAAGCCAAAATTATGATTATTATAATTATAACTGTTTTTGAAAGGTAGAATTATTATTATAAATAACCGTCATTAAACACAAATTGTTATATAGCTAGTTGCAACAGTGTGCTTGCTTAGCTATTCAACAAATACTTTTAAACATACACTGCGTTTTATAAATATATATTTTTATTTTGTAACAAACGTAATTATTTTGTGACACATTATTATTTAGTACAGTATGTTTTTATTCAATCATAAACTTCCTTTTTCTACATGTTTTGCCATTCCATTTTAAAATATCAATATTGCCATATGCCTTGTTATTTAAAACTTCATTTATTTTGTTTTTCATCTTTCCCATTTTAAATACATTTATTTATTTATTTATTTATTTATTTATTTATTTATTATTTTATATTTTTTTATATTTTATTTATTTATATTTTTATTTATTTATTTATTTATTTATTTATTTATTATTTTTTGGCCATTTAAAATACAAGTTATTCCATTTTCTTTGCAACTTAGAATAATTTTTTGTTCTGCATATTTTGCAGTTTAAAATACACATTTTTTTCTACGTTTTCCTTTTAAACTGTATATATCTTTTTTATATGCTTTGCCATTTGAATTTTTTGGTTATTTCCCAGACATGTTATAACACTTAGCATACATAATTATTTCATTTTACGGTTTACGACATTCTGTTTACCTTTTATTGTATTTGTTTTGGTATATATTTCATTACTCTTTATATCAACACTTTGCAGATTTTTTTAAAAAAATTAAATAAATAAATAAATAAATAAATAAATAAAAATAACTCAATAGTAGGGAATTGAAAAAGTAAATGACATCAAAATAAAAACCAAAGCAATTATTATAATTTGTTGTGAAATTAATTTCCTGATTGTTTTTTTTTTTTTTTTAGTTTTGTTTTGTTTTGTTCTTTTGCTGGGTTTTTGGGGATGAAATGAGAAATTCAAACATTTTATCACTGAAAATATGTTTTTATATTATTATTATTATTATTATTATTATTATTATTATTATTATTATTATTATTATTATTATTATTATTATTATTATTTTCATTATTATTATTATTAAAATTATCATCATCACCATCATCATCATCATCATCAATATTATTACTTACACTATCGCTACCACTAAACTACTACTATTAAATATTTTTTCTCAATTTATCTACTACATATTTAACTTGTATTTAACACACACTCAAAAAACCCATTTTCCCCGCCTCCCTACCAATGTATGTTATTACGTTATTATTATTATTATTTTTTTTTTTTTTTTTGAAAACTGCCTGTTTCTCCTTACATTTCACATGTATATTTACGTATCCATTTCAGCCGTGGCATCTGTAACGTTGTTTTTTTTTGTTTTGTCGTATTTCGTGTCTGGAGTTTTTAAACTGGTGTGTATTATTGGCACATCTGTTAAGTCTAGCCGTTTACTGTGTTGCGTATTTTATTAAGATATTATCTGTCTCAACCTATTACGTGTGCAGTGTGTTCAAAAAAAAAAACAACGATTAAGTAGAGTGATGTGTATTCCTATATACATTTCAAATAATAATAATAATAATAATGTATAGGAAAAAATAAGTGTTTGTGTGTGTGTATTTGTGTATGGATGGATGTGGAGGTGTGTATGTTTGTGTATATGTATATATATATATATATATGTATGTATGTATGTAGATATTAAATCGAATATATTATGTATATTATAATCGTATACCTGTACCTAAATGCATCCAGATACATACATTGATAATGCCCGATAAATAACACACAAAACAACAAAAAACACACGTTAAATACAGATAATTATATAATTATATATGTTTGTACTTTGCTCTCTCTCTCTCTCTCTCTCTCTCTCTCTCTCTCTCTCTCTCTCTCTCTCTCTCTCTCTCTCTCTCTCTCTCTCTCCGCATTTATAGATCAACTAAAATGAATGTTAGTTGTTGATTTTAAGTTGTTATTATTATTATTATTATTATTATTATAAAGCTTGAACATGAGCAAGAACATTCTAAAACAGATATAATACCTACAACAAACAATATTTAAATAGATGTACTCTTTACATACCACTTTGACACGCACACACACCCACGCACACATGCACATATAGACACATACTATATTATAAACAAAAACAAGACACCAAAGAAACTATAATTGAAAAAAACAACAACTATACAGCCAACAAATAACGATGAACGTTTTCGAACATTTTTGAAGACTCAAAAATTTTAAAAGGATTTTTAGTACCGTTTCTGCATGCAGTTCAGAAAATCAGAAGAACATAAATATGTCAGAATAAGCACGTGCAGAGTACGGCTGAAAGCGCACGCACTTGTTTTGAAATCCGTTATGCGTGTTATGCACAAGAAATGCGACTGACAGAAAGCTGGTTGACAAGTGTTTCCTTGCGTAGATGTGACTGGAACAGACGTTGGTGATTGCAGGAATTGCTGTTTGCAAAAAAAATACAAAAAAATAAAAGAGAAAAGAATAATAATAATAACAATCTTCTACATTGCTGACGTTTGTTCATTGCAAGAACTGTAGTTTGTAGATATTGAGTTGTTGTTTGCACGAATCAGATTTGCAAGACACTGAAAGAATTGAGGGGTTTTTTTTAGTGTAAATTTTTGTTTTATTAGTTAAAATTTTATTTCGTAGAACATTAAGAGTCGTTGTCAGTTTCAAGACAGTTTTTATTTATGATAATAAATTTTAGATTTTAAAATGAAATTATTTTAGCTAATTGTAGTTTGTAGATACAGTGAAGGAAACTGCAGTTTAAAAAAAAAAAGTTTATTGTATACGTATTTTTTAAATTTAAAATTATTATATTTTTAACTGCAGCATTTTCGGATTTAAACGAAATATTATTCTGAGTACAGTTTTATTATTTACAAAAGCAATAAATAAAAATGTAATATATACGTACAAAAAACACTTAGTCGCGAGTACATTTGTATACATATATGTATTTATGTTTGTATATATGGATGGATGGATGGATGGATTTATCATGTTTCGTTCAAAAAGGAAAGTTAATTTTATCTAAAATTATTTTATTTCTTTAGTTTTAAGTAACATAACCACTGGGTACTTGAGTGCTAACTTTAACACCCACAACAAATAAATAAATAAATAAATAAATAAATAAATATTATTATAATAAAAAATAAAAATGCAGATCGAGGCAATATTCATACATTAAAAAAAAAGAGAGAATGTTTAGAAAATATTTCTCTCATTTACAAGCATTTTAAAATAATTTAAACGATCTAACATATACATATATTTATATATATTCAGTGGAGCATTCAAAAATTCCAATGCCGCGTAAGAACAGAGCCAAAGTTTATGTCGAGTGGAGTAACTATATAACTTGAAATTAAGCAACAGATGATGACAGTCTGGAGCTTTCGTTAGCGCGGAACAAACGAATTCCTGCATTTGTTAACCTGCATCCGAGGTACGAAATGTGTCTGTGGGGGATAGACGGGTACGTCCTCAGCGACACTCGTTTCCTCATCTTCTCGACATCAGCACGAAGCTATTGCCCCAGTGGGACCGGTACTCAGTAGCATTTATGCCACGATAAAAACGTTTATCCTTTTTAGTTAACAGCGCATCTCTTAACAACACCAGTGTAGTTTTCAAATTAATTATCCACGCGAGACCTGGCGAGATTTATCGGCTGTTATCTTATCCGGATTTATACTCGTTCATTAGTTTTGTGGGGATCCGACAACGTTTTTCGGGAGGAGGGGGGGGGGTTGGTGAAACGATTTCTTAAAGTGAATGGCTGAATTTTCTGAAATAGAGCTCTGTGCAAGGTTATCTTTCCTGTGTAACAGAAACGTGAAATGTATTCCGGCACTTCGTTTGAAACGTAAATCAAAGTGCGTTCATGGTTCATATGTTGAGAGTTCGTCCGCTGAACTTTTATTTTTGGCTGTGTGTGTGATATTGTATTTTAATATGAAATAATGTATTAAATATTTATCTGCGTGTTTTGTTTTGTAAAATTATTCACACACAAAAAAAAAAAAAAAAAAAAAAAAAAGAAAGAAAAATGAGTATGTCAGTGGAATGTTCTAAAAATTACAATGTTTTTTGCTAAAATATATAAAAATTTATCTAGAGGTATTTTTCATCTAATTATTGTAAAGCAAAATTAATAAAGATGAATATAATAATAATAATAATAATAATAATAATAATAATAATAATAATAATAATAATATTAATATTAATATTAATAATAATAATAATAATAATAAGGATAACGTGAATGAACGAATGAATAAACTAAGAGAAAAGCAAATAAATAAATGAACTAAACAATTATTTTTAATCAAAATTGGCCAAATAAATAAAATATTAAAGCGACTCTGTACAAACAAATATATTAAAGTACACGAAAAATATTTGTATATTTTACTACCATTATTATTTATAATATTGTAATATATCTTACATTTTTATTACTTCGTCGTTTATAAAAATGCTTGATAATTTTAAAGTAGAATTGGACTCAGTTATAAATGAAGTAAATTAAATTACTGAAAAGTGTAGGCAGTGTTTAATATATTGCAGTAGTAATGAGATTTGTATAGAATTATAATTTAATAAATTACTGAAAAAGTAAAATTCCTACGTTATTCAAAAATCTTGCTACAGCATTTGTATATTATTTAATTGGTTAATATCATAGATCTATGCTATTTAGTAAGTTATAATAGAAGCGAATGTGTTGTTTAGTAAGTTG
This sequence comes from Chrysomallon squamiferum, assembly GCA_012295275.1. Taxonomy (NCBI): domain Eukaryota; kingdom Metazoa; phylum Mollusca; class Gastropoda; order Neomphalida; family Peltospiridae; genus Chrysomallon; species Chrysomallon squamiferum. Next base: position 18,216,164 of record CM022672.1, on the reverse strand, counting down.
TTAGAATATTTGTATGCTATTTAATAAGTTAATACAGTATTTGTCCATGTCATTTAATAAGTTAATACAGTATTCGTACATTCTATTTAATAAGTTGCTACAGTAGTTGTATGCTATTTAATAATTTAATACAATAGGTACACATGCTATTTAATAAGTTAATACAATATTTGCACATGTTATTTAATAAGTTGCTAAAATATCTGCATGTCATTTAATAAGTTGATACAATATTCGTACATGTTATTTAATAAGTTAATACAATATTTGTACATTCTATTTAATAAGTTGCTACAGTAGTTGTATGCTATTTAATAATTTAATACAATAGGTGTACATGTTATTTAATAAGTTAATACAGTATTTGTACATGCTATTTAATAAGTTAATACAGTATTTGTACATGCTGTTTAATAAGTTAATACAGTATTTGTACATGCTATATAATAAGTTAATACAGTATTTGTACATGCTATTTTGATAAGTTTGTACGATAACGTAAATATAATTTAATAATTAAATGCGATATTCCTATGTATAGTTCTACAACATCTGTATATGTTATTGTGTCCCTAGCTACAATAATGAAATTCCTTTTATGTGATACTTAAAATAGCTGGAATATCTAACAGCCGACGTACACAATTATTTCCATAAGAATATGCAATTTTTATTGTTTATTTTTCCACGTATCAATTTAATTTAAGAAATTACTGAATCCTGCACACTGGAACATTTGTGTAATATTTTGTATAACGTTTCACTGCAACATTCAGATTTGCATGTTATTTTAATTTAAAAAAAAAAAAAAAAAAGAAAAGAAGAAAAAGATACGAACAACAATTAAATTTGTAAACGCGCCTAGGTGATATTTACAGGTTCTTCTTGACAATTAAACGTATAAAAAAAAAAAAAAAAAAAAAACCCCGCTCTGTCGCGAGATTTCGTAGGCGACATTCAAACTGACCTCCGTGTCTCTCATATCTCTGCTTTCTTTTCGCGTTGCATTGTCTTAAGCCAAGTTAATATTTTCATAAGCACCATTACGATAATTGAAACTGACCATCGTGTCTAATTTATCTGCTCGACTCTGCGAAATTAACTCGGACCGGTTCAGGATATTTACAGTTATGGTTTATACGTGTCTGTTTCAAGTAAATTAACATGTGTTTTAGCGTAAATAAAAACCTGTTATTTAACAGTGAAAAATTATTAACATGACGGCAGACTGTCAGTTATTGGGGAACGTTTCTGAAATAAGGCTGAAACGT
>CM022672.1:18179893-18212393 GCA_012295275.1 Chrysomallon squamiferum | reverse complement strand
TCAGGCACAGGTTTTGATCAACAGCAAATATTTTCAGAATTATCTATGAGTATATATATACAAATAATTATTTGCAGGCAAATTAAAAACAATATAACCTGCTACACCATAATCACTATAATCATTAACAACAACAAAAACAACAACAACAACAACAATAATAATAATGTTAACTTATAAATAAATAAATACATGTAAGTAAATAAGTAAACAAATAAATAAAGTTAAATAAAAGAACGAAAAAAATACATTAATCAAAATTCGATAAAATTTATTTTTCATTAAACAAAACTGTATTTCCACCAGAAATATTAGTTATTTTAATCGAGCTGAAAATTTAAAATTTGAATTTTTGCTAAACAACAAACCGCAGTTTTAGATTATTCTGACAAACATTTACTTCTTTGTTCTTGCTCTTTCTTTCTCACTTTCAATGAATTGTTTATTTTTCATTTAATACTTCTTCATTATAGCTTTTATTTTTGTATTCATTTATAACTGAATTCGCTCATTCGTTTTTGTGTGTTTTTTCTTTTCTTATTCCCTTCATTTATTTATTTATCATTTAGTTTGTTCGAATCCTTGTTAAACATTTTTACTTCATAAGAATATTTATATTTACTTTAACTGGATAATACAATAAAATTATTGTATAAACGCGCATACACCCACATCGATATATATATATATATATGTAATTATATATGAAGAGAGACTTGTATCTATCATAGAATCATCCATTTTAGGGTTTTTGAATAAAATAATAATATCACTTATATAGTAGCATTTGCTCAAGCGATAGAGCATAAATAATAATATTAATAATACTCCTACTAATAATAATAAAGACTGTGTGTAATTCTTTTTACATTAAAACTTCGTTTTAAAGTAAGATTTCAAAACTCGCCACAGAGCTATGAGGTGTAATTAAGTGTGACAAGCTCTGTTTCTAAGTTGTCATTTCAAATCAGCAGTCACAACATCTCTGATTGGATGATGAACCAAGGCCGTAGAGATAAGATATGATAGTTCAAAGGTTAAATGACGTGCACGCTACGATCATTAATTTTTAACTGCAGTTGTGAATGCATTTGTTCGTATATCGAGGCAGCGGTGACGATAATGATGATGAAGAAGATGATGATGATGGTATTATTATTATTACTGATATTATTATTAGTAGTAGTAGTAGTAGTAATAGTAGTAACAGAAGATTACTACTAATAACTGTAGTGGCAGCAACAACAGCAATAGTATTTGTAATAGTAGTACAGTATTAGCGGTGGCTGTAGTAGTAGTAGTAGTAGTAATACTAGTAGTGGTAGTGATAGTAGTATTTGGCAACGCTCATTTATCGCTGAATTATTTTAAACGTCATTGCTTTATGACGTCATTTACCGTCTCTCTTTCATAATTGATAATACTTGGGCAATGTGTTTTCTGTGTAAAATTTGAAAGGTATGTCCATTTTTCTTACTTAAATATTAACAGTGTCTTCAAAAAAAATGGTCTGATAATAGATATGGAACATTTGCTATTGCTGCTCCTGTCGTTGTTGTTATTGTTGATCTTGTTATTGGTTGTCTTTTTAAAAATTATTATTAGCCTTACGTTGTTGCTGTTGATGATGTTATTGTTGTTCTTCTTCTATCATCGTCATCATCATCAATATTATGATTATTATTATTATTATTGTTATTATTATTTATATTCAAAATAACATAAATATCATTCAGAATCACATTTCAACAAACAGACTCGTAAATAAATAAAAGTGAGCTCTTAGATATAACATCAGTAATGTACTGTACACTCTCTCACATATAAACACACACACACACAGGCTCGCGGAGCAAGCAATTAGCTTCTACACTTTGTACGTAATTAATCGACTAACGGAGATACACGAAACCAAACGTATAATATTATGCGCACGTGTTCGGAAGCACTTTACTGCACGTGCATCTCTCTCTGCTCGAGCGAGGTACAGGGACGCGAACCCTGTACTCAACAACCCCGGGTCTAGTCGTCATTACAGTTAAACAGCGTCGCAACTGACGTTGATTTCGTCAAGATGCTCGTGATTATTGGAAACGGAAGTGAAGTCACGTGATGTCATGAATTAACGACGCTGACGATACCTTATTTTTTTTTTTTTTTTTTTTTTTTTTTTTAATCTGTCGTCTTTAGGGCACTTCCTGTTACCGCTGCCGGAGTTTATTTCATTTAAACGTCACATTTCGAAACTCTTAAAGTCGCGTGTCATAAATAACATACTGTTCTGTCACGTGTTTATTTAATCCTTATCACTTCAAACATCCGGTTCACTTTTTCTTCCTCTTTGTTTGCTTTCCTCTATTTTTCATTTTCTCTTTAAAAAAAAAAAAAAAAAAAAAAAAAAAGAAGATGGAAATATTATCGTCATCATTACTATGATATATTGTTATTGTTGTTGTTGTTGTTGTTGTTGGCTACTCCTGCTGCTGATGTTCTTAAATTACTTTTGATTTTTCTCCAGGGTATTTCTAATAAAATCTAAATAAATAAATAAATGAACAAAATGAGAACCTGTTGCACAAAAATCTTAATTACTAAGCTAAATATATTTTATTTTGCAGCATTGTATTCTTTAATATTTTTTAATTATTATTTTATTTATTTATTTGTTCATTCATTCATTTATTAGTCTTGTTTGCTTTTATCTATCTTATTAATTCTAGGAATACAAGTTACTCAAATCGAGCGCATTTGGTTTCACAATAAGATATCGTTTCCAAGACAATAAGATTAAAATAGCATAACCCGATTTTTATAAACGATTATTTTTACAAGATGAATAATTTCGATTTGTACACACATTTACTATTGTTGCATTTTATTTAAGTCCGGCTGAAAAAAAAAACAAATAAATAAAATAAAAAAATAAACATTTGCTCAATGGTGAAAGACTGACATCATGTCAGCCATAAAAAAGAATATATATATAGAAAAAAAAACACAACAACAACCACGTTATCTTCCCTGAGATAACTCTTCTGTCAGAAGAAATGAAGTTTCACAACACATGACGGTTTTGATTTGACGATATTTATAACTGGTTTCCTATTGGATACAATCATACACAACATTACCTGCAAAACTGCTGGGCTATTTTTATTAATGGCGGAAGGAAAGAAAGAAAAAAAAAAAACCGTTCGTATGACATTTTGTGTGAGTGCTGGCAGACAAGGAAGATAAATCCGATGATAAAATAGTTTTATATATCCATTCGCTGCGGGACTTCGCTGTCCTCCGAGCAGATGTATTTCCGGTGAAAGTCCTTTCATGTGTGCTTCAAAACCGCGTAATTTAGGTGTCATTGAAGTTTCATCAATCTGTTGGGGTTTTGGGGTTTTTTTCTTATGATATTTTTTGTTTGTTGTAAAAACGTATTCCTTGAGTCCTTTTTCAGTCGTTCTTTTTATTACAAATTATGTTGATGAAAAGAAAAGCAGTGAGGTTATTTTTGTCGATAATCAAAGTGAAATTTTTTGAACTGTCCGTCTGGGTGTCAGTTTGTAATTGGTTTCGTTCGTAATTTATTTGAGTCTTCTTAAGTAGTTTAAATTATTTTTATTTTTATTTTTACAAATTTTTTTATTTTTTATTTATTTATTATTTAAAGTCTGGATTTTATGATATGTCTTTTTAGACAAATTAATTTTTTTTCTTCTTCTTTTTAGTGAAATAAAAAGTTAAATTAAATTCAAGGTGCACTTGACGTATTTCTTTCTCCCAGTTTTATTTATTTATTTATTTATTTATTTATTTATTTACAATGCAAATAGTAACAAAAATAACATTAATAAAAAGTAATAATGTTTTGCCTGACCCATTTACATGCATATATATATATATATATATATATATATACTCACACACATAGAAATAAACACGTTAAACATGTAATAATAATAATAATAATAATAATAATAATAATAATAATAATATCGATGACAGTGACAGTGACAAGAATAATAATAATAAATATAATAAATTAATTTGGAGCTCATAATATTAATTTTTCTGTTTTATAACTTTTTTATTATTTATTTTGAAAAAAAAAATTTTTTTTTATTTTATTTTATTTATACTTTATTTTATTTTATTTTATTTATACGTATGTATGTATGTATTTATTTATTTATTTATTTATTTATTTATTATTATTATTATTATTATTATTATTATTATTATTATTATTATTATTAATATTAATATTATATTTCAAAAGTATCGTACCGTAACATACAACACAACAATGCACTTGTATTTATTTTGCTGTCTCTTTCCCCACGTGCATCTGCTATTCCTAACCCAATCTCCTTTTTTTTTTCTTTTCTTTTCTCAAAACAACAAACACAATAAAATATTTCGTATTGAAATATCAATTTTTATTGCACAAGAACTGAAATTTCACCTACCACGAAAACGCTCGTGTTCGGGATAAGCAGCGATCTTTGCGTGGACGCGCTATTTGCCGCAGCGTGCGCGCTAATGTGCATCTGGTCACGGATGCTGTTGGGAAATCGTCTCAAACATAACATCTTAATGTCGGTGCGTCGTTATTTTCTCGTCAAGAGTATCGGGTTCTCGCTCGCTCGCAGGAAAACGAAGAGGCTGACGTTGGAGGTGTACACTGCACAGAGCATAACCAGAGACATGTGTAACCGCTGTTTATCCCCGCTGTCGTCATTGTTGCATTGTTGCAGCAGAGAGCTGCAGCAGAGTGTTGACGTAGACATTCTTTCTAAACAAAAAAAAAAAAAAAAAAAAAAAAAATTAAAACAAAAAAATTGATACTTTCACTTAAAGTTCCAGAATGATTCTTTCAATGTGAAGAAAAACGAAGGGGAAAATTTATGGGATATTGTATTTTTTTTTTTTTTCTTTTTCTTTCTTTTTGTTGTTTGGCAGTTGCTTTGAGTTTAAACGTTTTAAGTTGTTGTGGGTTTTTGTGTGTGTTTTTTTTTCTTCTAAAATCAGCCATAGCGGTTATATTCATCAGTCACTGAATTAGAATTGTAAACATATAAACATAACACACTTACAGACAGATATATATATATATATATATATAAATTTGCAGTACTGATTTTTTTCTCTCTGTGTGCAGTCTAATCGATTAAGACATACGTACATATGACAACAAAACGTATTTTAAAACACACATACACACACACATACGTATATACGCAAAAACAACAAAATACACTTCTTCTGACACCAGGCCACACATCCACATACGTAACAACACAAAAAACACACACACACCGAAGAAATTCACACTCTGAAAATTAATATAAAGAGTAAACACTATTTCAATGAAACTGAACTAACTGCATTGCTAGTTTTTGCGAAATGTGTGCAACATGTGCGAACATGCGCACAAACTGCTAGCTGGTTTAAACTGCCGTATCAATGACACATAAATGATCTGGCTTATATTAGCTGTCTAAGTTTCCGCCACCCCCTGTGTTCCAATATCCGACGCGTAGAGCGAGTTTTAAACCCGGCAGACTTTTGTGTGGAGAGGAAAAGTTTATAGTCGCAGTTTTCACTCAGTCCAGTGCTTACGCTGTTTGTCGCTTCTGAACGTTGATGTATTAACGTTAATAACTTCTTCTTCTTCTTTTTGTCAGTCTGTCCGTGTTTCTGTTTGTTTTGAGCATTACAGTATATCTTGTTAGTATTTTGGTACTATGAGAACAGCAATTACTGTTCTATACTAGTATTAAAATTACGGCTGTTACTACAACTGCTGCTAGTTCTGTTATACTATTGAAACGTCTAAAACTACTTTTATTGTTATTGTCTCTTTATGATGATGATGATGATGATAATACTAATGAGGATAATAATAATAATATCATCATCATCAGTGTTGTTGTTATTTTTTGCGTTTGCAATCCACTGTTAACATTTGGTCTTTTTCTTTATCTTTGTTTTGTTGATTTTTTTTTTCCGTATACAAAAAAGAAGAAAAAAAAAAAAAAAAAAGGAAAAAAACAATCTGTCGTCACACGACAGATAAGTCCAATTACTATTCCGATGATTTCTAAAAGCTGGGGATTTAGATTCTTTTGTTTTTCAAACGTTATATGCTTGTCAGATGGCAAACTTCTCAGATGTTGTTCTTTTTTTGTTTTGTTTTCTCAATATTTTAATTACCAGTCTGCAAAATAACTGATGATAAACATAAGACTCCAGATTTTTACAATGTCTTTTGTTATTTGAAATATATTTCTTCTGGGTTATTTTTTATTTCAAATATTTTTCTTCCGTCTTTTTTTTTTTTTTTTTTTTTCATTTCAAATATGTTTCTTCTGTCTTTTTTTTTTTTTTTTTTTCGTTTCAAATATTTTTCTTCTGTCTTTTTTCATTTCAAATGTCTTACTTCACTTCTGTTATTTAACATACATTATTTGTGACTTTTTGTTGAGGCTTAACCAATTTATCAGGCGAGTTTTAAATATTTTAAAATTATTTCTTTTTGCTGCGAAGATCTAATCTGTTCTTCGTATCTCAAATCATTAAACAAAAATGTTTAATTGTAAAAAATAAAACATAATTCTTGCGTTCTTATTATGTGAAACTTTGAAAAAATATATATCTGACTTATTCGTTACAAATCAAACATTCATTCGCTTCTTTGAAATTACATGTTCAGTCTGACATTTAAGTTCATACACTTATTTTAAACTGAATCTTTATACTTTTTCTTGGACACAGATGTTTTTCGTATTAAATAAAATATTAGTTCTGTTGTTATTTGTTTTTTTTAAATAAAAAGTAATCCTGCTATTTTAAATGAAGCATTCATCTTTTTTTTTAATATAAATTATTTATCCTGATTCTTTTAAATTAAACATTCATCCTACTTTTTCAAAATGAATATTTCTATTTGTTTTTTGTTTTTTTTTTGTTTGTTTGTTTTAAAATAAATAATCAACCTATTATTTCATGTCAAATATCCCTTCTAGTTTTGAAAAATAATATGCATTCTATTATTTGATATTAAACATCCATACTATTATTTAATATGAAACATCCCTTTTAGTTTTGAAAAATAATATACATCCAATTATTTGCTATTAAATATTAATGCTATTATAATATCAAACATTCATACTAATTTTGAAAAATACATGCTATTATTTAATATCAAACATCCATTCTTGTTTTGAAAACAATAACATACATCCTTATCTTTGTATGAATAAAGGATCACCTTGGATATCGTGTGTTAAATAAATATATAATTCTGAATTTAATTAATTTTTGTTATATCTTTAAACGCATTTTGATTAACAAGGAGAAAAGTCACCGAAGAGCACTGAGGGGGGAAATAAAAGAAGGAAAAAAAAAGATGAAGGATTCTCATTTATTGCAGTGTTTCAAGATAAACAGCAAATTTGTGGTGGATCCATTTCGCGGTATTTGTAAAATATCTCACCTTGTAAATTAATCCCGTGGAGTTTAATCTGTGGTAAAACTCTAGTAGATAAGAAGTGAGTCTACTTAATGCTAGGGAAGTAAATTAGTTAGGTGTTTTAATATTCAGCTCGAATCAGTATCGTGTTTTCATGAATTGCTTTAGGAATGAGCAGCTTATATGTTTAAAAACGATATATATTTTTTTAGATAATAAATAAAAATAATTATGATGTTGATGACCATAATGAAAAATAATAATAATAATAATAATAATAATAATAATAGTAAAATGATAAAACTGCTGCTACTGCTATTATCGCCAACGCTATCACTACTAGTGTTTTTACTCCTGCTACAACAACAGCTAATACTATTAGTACTACTGCTATTACTAGTACTAGTACTAGAACTACTACTACTACTACTACTACTACTAATAATAATAATAATAATAAATATAATATAAAAATATAATAATGTTAGTAGTTTCTTTATTTATGTTTATATTTTTAATTTATTAATTTTATTAATTTTATTTATTTATTTATTTATCTATCTATTTATTTTATTTAGTCAGCTTTTTTATTATTTATTATTATTTTTTTATTATTTATTATTTATTTATTTAATAATTTTGTTTTTATTCATTTTTTTAATTATTATTATTATTATTTATTTTGTTGTTCAATCGTTGTTCTCTTATATTTTCTTTATTTATTTATTTCTTTTTCCACCACTGCCGTTTAGGTCGCTTAACTACTCACCAAAAAAAAAAAAAAAAAAAAAAACAACAACAACAAAACCCCCCCCCCCAAAAAAAAAAAAAAAAAAAAAAAAAATCATTCATTTCTAGATAATTGAAGATTTATCAGCCCCCGATCTTGTTCCGTTGTAGTTTATCCGCAAACCCTGACATCAAAGCCTTTATTACAAGAACGCTCTGCACAAACGTCTCCCAACAAAGCCACGTGCACCGGTTATTTAGACATGTTCCGCTCCGGCGTGCACTGGTTCCTCGCACCAGTGTGTTTGTAAGCACGCATGTCGAGTGAATAATAATAATGGTATCGGCCTTGAAGAAGTGGATGCTGATAGTAAAATGTCCCTATCTGAGATTGTTTGTGTACGTTTCGCTGAGTGGTTGAGGAGAGACGGCAATTAAAACGGCACAGAATAACGTCTATCTCGGAGTTGTGTGGAAAAGAGAAAAAGATAAAGATAAAGCACGTTTTTTAAAATAAATAATAATTACAGAAAGGTTATGTTTTGGGGGTGTTTTTTTTGTTTTTTTGTTTTGTTAATGGAGATAGTTTTTTTTTTTTTTTTTTTTTATGATGGTTGTGTTTGTCATGCGTAAGAAAGTATAGCATTTTGGAATCTGATATGTTTTGTCGAAAATCACTATTTTTTTATTATTATTAATTTTTTCTGGTCCTTTTGTTTATTTTATGCATTCGTTTATTACTTATTTATTTATCTGTTTATTATTATTATTACTGTTGTTGTTGTTATTGTTGCAGTATCTTTCTTGTTTGCTTTTTTTGGTTTGTTTTAAATATGAAATTAGATATTAGTGCAAATATCTGCCAATACGATTATAGTAATAGTGGTTTTAGTGGTAGTAGTGATACAGTAGTGGTAGTGATGGTGCTGGTTATAATTGTAGGTTATGGTAGTATTAATGGTAATAACAATGATTATAGTAGTAGCAATAGGAGTAGTAGCAGTAGGCGTGGTAGTACTGATGTTGGCAGTAGTAGTAGTGATATTATTAGTAAGTTGTTAGTGGTAGCAGTCATCGTTAAGGTAATTGCAACGCTATAGTATTTTCCCTCTTTTGATTTATGTTTCATCCTTGTCTGTTTGGTCTTTCGAATTTCTTCGATTATTTACAAATATACTACATACATACATACATACATACATACATACATACATACATACATACATACATACATACATACATACATACATACATACATACATACATACATACATACATACATACATAAATACATACATACATACATACATAATATATACATGCATACATACATACACAGAAACATACAAACACATATATAACATACTCATATACACATTAAAAACTCACATACACATATATACATAAATACACACACACAAACACAAATACAAACGTACATTAATTTCAACAATAAAACTTGTACGTATATTATTCTCTAGTGCTTCAAGTAGCTGCACACTTAGTTGTCGGAGTTTCTCCTCGATGTACACGTATGTTTTACGACAGGCCACTTCTCGGTTATTTAGCTAACGTCTAGCCTGCTGCATCCCGCACAGTACTTTACGACGTGAACACAGAACATCGTTGTGGAATGCTCAGTCATGTACTGTCGACAAACGTTCTTGAACAGGCACATATGGCAAAATATTATTATTGCATTTTTTGGACTGAAAGAATTTGTAGGCTTCTTGTAAGTGTTTCCTTTTTTTTTTTCTTTTTTTCTTTTTTTTTTTTTTTTTTTTTTTCCCCGTCTTGTTCCATTTTTAAAACTTTTTATATATATATTTTTTTTTATCTTATTCTTTTGTTTTTTAATTTTCTTTCCATTTTTTTTTACATTATTTATTTATTTATTTTATATTATTATTATTATTATTTTTTTTTTAAATCTCCAAGTCAAAGATTCTCTTTCTATTCCAATGTCTCGTAACTTAAGTTTCGTGTAATGAGATATTTGTAACAGTAACAGAACAAAGAACAACAACTAAAACAACAGCAAAAATGTTTAAAAAAATTAAAAATAAAGTGGCAAAAATAGACTTTGAAACAATAGAAAATGATCATGACAACAACAGCAGTAGTAATATTATATTCGTGAGCATGGCGCAATTCTCAAGTAAATACATATGTGTGTGTGTGTGTTTTATATGTGTATGTGCCTGTATTTGTGTATGTTTGTCTATGTGTAGGTGTATGTTTATATATGTGTATGTGTATGTATGTGTGTGTGTGTGTGTGTATATATATATGCATGTTTGTATGTCTGTATGTGTGTTTATGTGTATGTGTTTATATATATGTGTGTGTGTGTGTGTGAATTCACACATACGTATGTACGTTCGTCCGTACACACACAATCTTTACTGACAACGTACACAGGTATAATACGTACGTACGTACTTGAATATTTATACTAACGTGCGTACGAAACAAATTTTTATTTTACAAAGTCGTCGTACTTGAAATGGTACAGATTTAAGTATTTTCTATTTCAGAACGATTCGCGTTATTTATTGCCCTTCTTCCAACCCCTCGCCTCCCCATTACGAGTTGTAAGTATCCTGTGCAGGCGCCTCAGTGGCGTAATACAGCGGCATGAAGGGTACAAGCATAATTAACTGTACAGCAGAACATAAAATAGTTAGTGGGTTTTTTAATTTGAAGAGTGAAAATGTAAGGATAATGTATTTAAGATAATTTATTTCTGTTTAAGATATTGTTTCTGGTTCTTTTTTTTTTTTTTTTTTTTTTTCAATATAATTATTATTATCTTTTAATAACAAAAGGAAATATGATGCACAGAATGTTAATATGAAATTTTTTTCCTTTTTTTTTTCTGTATTCTGTAAATTAAGAAACATTTGAGATCATGTTTACATTGAGAAACGTTTTAAATCGTGTTCACTGAGAAACTTTTAAATAATTACATTGAGAAACTTTGAAATGATTACACTGAGAAACTTTTTAAAAATTACATTGAGAAACTTTTAAATGATTACATTGAGAAACTTTTAAATAATTACACTGAGAAACTTTTAAAAAATTACATTGAGAAACTTTTAAATATTACATTGAGAAACTTTTAAATAATTACACTGAGAAACTTTTAAATAATTACATTGAGAAACTTTTAAATGATTACATTGAGAAACTTTTAAATAATTACATTGAGAAACTTTAAAATAATTACACTGAGAACAAAATGATTACATTGGGAAACATATCTATCGATTATAAAACTTTTATAATCCTATATGCTTTATGAAACCTTTTTTTTATCTCGAATAGTTTATCTCATACTCTTTTCGAAACTTCATCACGTCATTTACTTTTTGAAATTCGTTATCGTCTATAGAGATTATGTACTTTTAAATATTCTATTTACACAAAGTAACATTATGAAACATTTATGTACGTATTTTAGAACTTTTTCACGTAGTATTTATTTTATTTTAAATTTAACTTTATTTTATATTATAAACATTTTTTTTATTAATAATTCTATTTATTACTATTTTAATTTTTTTGTATTGAATTATTTTATTTTATATTTTTTATATATATATATGATTATTATTATTATTACTCTTTTAAAAAAAAAAAAAAAAAAAAAAAAAATATTAAAAACAACCCTAGGCTCAATTAACATTTTAAACATTTTCGCCTGCAGCTATTACAACCGAGACGGCGAGAAAAAAAAAAAAAAAAAAAATGGTTTTCCCCCCAGTTTTTCCCCTCTTCTCACACAATAATAATTTGCAAACTGCCAACGTCTCTGGCTTAACGTGATGTCCCAAGACACATTTCCAGTAAACATAACCAAGATTTCATATTGACGCCACTGCGTCTGAGTTGGGTCGTATCTCGCTGTCGGGGCGTAACAGAATTTCGGCATTTCCGCCTGTTCTGCGGGGTTCGCGGAGTTCTAAGACGCACTCATGAAAGCCATTCGAAAATTTATTGCGCTTGGCTCAGTGTAACTTTAGATTGGCCCTATTGGAATGGCAAATAGGAAAGTGGTGGGGAGCTCGTAGCTGTAATTAAAAATGCGAATTAAAAAGCGACTAACAACATGCATTGCCAAGTCTTCTGATCACTTGCTTTTGATGGAAATTGAAAATTAGAAAAGATATCTGTTCCAAGAAAAAAAAAAAAAAAAAAAAAAATAATAATAATAATTATGGTTAAAAAAAAAAATTAAAAAAATTAAAAAAAAAAAAAAAAAAAAAAAGATTAAGAAACTAACCCTCTCCAGGTAATAATAATATTATATGTAAAGAGTTTTTGGACTTTTTGGTTTTTTTTTTTTTTTTTTTTTTTGAGAAAACAAATATGCAAGGGAGTTATATGTTTGGAGGGAAAGTTTGGTTTGGTTAGAGAAAAATAAACGTTTTTGCTTTTTTTGATAGGTAGAAAAGTTGTTGAATAAAATATTTTATAATTTAAAATAAATATTAAAAACAGGAACAATAATAATAATAAATGTTGTACAAAAATTTCGCCATCACCATATCATCATACTACACAACAATAATGACAACGACAACATCAAAAAAAGAAACTGATAATAAATAACAATAATAATAATAATAATAATAATAATAATAGTTGAATGAATGAAAATTATTATCATCATCATCATAATTATATTCATTTCATCAACTTCATTAAGAAGTATAAATAATATTAATAGTTTTACTTATTCTCTTATCAGGCTATCATTGCGACTACGTTTTTGAAACTAAGGCAGTTTCCACTTCTATTCTTTAAATGTTTACTCAGTTTTCATTTCGTTCTTTCTTTCTTAAATTTATTTTCATTTTTCTTTATAGAAGTATGTGTATGTATGCATGTGTATGTATGTATGTAGGTACGGCTGTACACACTTATATTAGACATACAAGTAACGACAATCAGAAAAATATGTGGGTTTTTTAATTTTTTATTTGTTTATTTATTTGTTTATTTTTTTTTTTATTTATTATTATTTTGTTTATTTTTTTATTTTTTTTTTTTTTCATTTATTAGTTTATTATCTTCTTTTTAATTCTAAGTCCCAATAAATTTAAAGAAAAAAAAAAAAAACAAGAAGAAAACCATCATCATAAAGGTGTCATTTATTTTTATTTTTATTTATTTATTTTTATTATTACTTTCTTACACTTTCCTCGCAGTTTATTTAAGGTCTTTGTCTCTTTATATTTCTGTTTTCTACCTATAACAATTTGTTTTCTCTCTCTCTCTCTCTCTCTCTCCTTTCAACCGGCATATAATAAATAAACCAACATTTAACTCTCACTCTTTTCTTCTTCTCTAACACTTAAAAATATTTTCTTTCTTTCTTTTTTTTTTTTTTTTTTTTTTTTTATATATATATATCCCCCATATACAAACCATCCATTAATCGTTTCGTAGCAGCAGCAAAACCATCGCGAAATTCTGACACTCTTCCTCGGCTAATTATGCTGTGCCATCTGCTGAAAGTTGCTGTCAGCGCCTTCCTCTGACACCCGACATTTGCCGACGTAGCTGGCTGACGCGAAACTTCGCGACGGTTTTTTTTTGTGGCTCAACTCCAGAACTGTAAAAAAAACGGGCGGATCTCCCGCGTCGGGACCGTGAATCTGCTGCTGCCTCTCCGCAAAGCGCAGTAAAAGCGCAGTAAAACGTGCAGTAAACGCGCAGTAAAACGGAGTAAAGCGGTGTAAAAGCGCAGTATCGGAAAGTATCCGCCAAAGGACCCGCTCGCTGTCAGCGAACATGTTCATTTATCTTATCGGGGAGAGCTCCGAGAAAGGAGGGTAACTCTAATCAGAATTCTTAAGATTTCTACCCATGTGTTGATGGCGGACCGTTGGCACGTCCTTAGCGCTTAGGTTAGTTTTTTTGTGTGTGTTGTTAGCCTTTGACTCTTTCCCCCTTGGTGAACCCGAGCCAGTGATATCCAGATCGGGTTTCCTTTTGTCTTATCTACATGCAGTGTGACGAAACAATCCATTAAGGCAGATACGGGGTCGTATAATGAAAAAAAGTAACTGTTCAAGTCAAGATTGCGGGTTCGTTTTGACACTACGGTTATTAATATTCAAAGCTGACGTTTAATCTGCTGTCATCTGAAAAAAAAATGTTCTCAGTTTGAAGTAAAAAATTTTTTGCATATATTTAGATACTTTTCTTAGCATTATGTATACATGTTTGTGTGTATGTGTGTGTATATATGTGTGTTCAGTATGAAAGCATGACAATTGTTACATATATTATTTTTATTTTTATTTAGAATAGTAGTAAGTAGCTAGCTTTCTTCTTCTCTCTTTCTTTCTCTCTCTCTCTCTCTCTCTCTCTCTCTCTCTCTCTCTCTCTCTCTCTCTCTCTCTCTCTATTTAAGAAACGAGATAATTTTTTTTCTTCCTTATTACAATAATTAATTAGTACTGCTGCTATCACGTTCCAATCAATGATTCACATCTGGTTCATCAAAACTGTGTTTTCCCCTTCAGTGAGAAGGTATATCGTTTGCTGCTAATGGATAACAATATACAGTATAATGGTTTTACCCTTTGATATTATTCAGTGCAAAAAGTAATACATATTTTTTTTGTTTTCATAAAACGAGTTCAGTATTATTTATTCAAAAAATAATTTTATTCGTTAATTCAATCATTCACTTATTATTTCATTCATCCTCTTACTCATTTACTTATTTATTCACTTACTCATTCACTCACCTCACTTATTTATTCATTCATTCTTTCACAAAGCACTACCTCTATGACTTATCAAACAATTGCTATAATATTAGTATTTACTAATTCGTTTCGAAATTCAGTTCTCTCTTGTGCCAATATCTTTCTTTTCTCGATTGTAAATATTTTCGCTTTCTCGAAGCATTAATCTCGAACTCCATAGAAATAACAGACTGGATAAGGCAAACTCTCTCTGCTTGAAACGACCATCTTCTAGTGTGGATACTTGAACACAGCGTTTCATCTATCATTGCAAGCTAATGACTGTTAGGAGCACATGGCGATGAAAGGTTTGGTGCCGAAGTCATCCATTTGTACGAATTTCCAGATAGTCGAAAACCGTTTATAATGAGTCGAAGGTCTATTGGTCCACTTAAATGAAAACGTTTGTTGTTGTTAACACATTCGCTGGGACGGCTTTGTGTTGTGGCGGTAATTGTTGGTACCATTTTATTTTACAAATATTTGTGTTGATGTTGTTCTTGTTGTTGTTTATAGTGAGAGGATAATGGTTTTATTGCTGATGTTGGGGATTTAGTTAGTTTTTTCTGTTTTTGTTGTTGTTATTTCTTATGAAGATTTTCTTTTACATAATATTATAGATAGATAAATAAATAGATATATACATACATACGAACATACATATATATACACACACACGCAGACATATTGCCAAATTTATTTATTTATTTATTTATTTATTTTATTTTATTTGTTTTATTTATGTTATTGTATTCCGTGCACTTACTTATTTTTAGCGTATTTATTACATTTATTTATATATCTTTGTTTACTTTATATTATTATTATTATTATTATTATTATTATTATTATTATTATATACAGATTTATTAATTCCTTTTCTATTAAAACAAACCTATAAATAATAAACAACTAAAAAAAAACAGGGCCGGCCGAGTGGATTATTAATTAGCGCACCTTGCTGTACTGACGTGTAGTCGGAGCAGTTACATGCCAGCGCCACAAAGTCGTGTAAAGAGGAAAATATCTGACGTAGCTGCGAGTATCGGGTCGTGCCAAAAAGCCATTTAAAAGCCGTACAAGAAAGTTTGCCCCGCACGTGTGAGCCACATGTATACGTGATAGGTAATATCACAATACATTAATTTCCTCCTGACTCTTTTTACCCCGGTATCGGACCAGCTCTCTTTCTCTTTCTCTCTCTCTCTCTCTGTCTGTCTCTTGTTCTCGTGTAATCTAAGTGCTATTTACTGCCGTTGTGGCTGTTGGTGACGTCCCCGTTCCATTCCGACCAAACTATCAAATGTTCGGAGTTATGCCTGCGGGAGATTATATTTCTTTTCAGCTCCAGTAAAAGCGTCTGATAAAACGTGGATAGGAATGACGGACGAATGGACGGACGAATGTTAGTAATGTGTTGTTTATTGCACTGGACGTATTATAGGTTCTATGGATGAACTGGCGTGCAAGTGGGACGATAAATAAATGAATGAATGAATGAATGAATGCTGGCATTGATGGACGAAACAACAGGACAAATGTTAGGTGTGATTCGTTGGGCTGGATATGCAAATGGGACGATTATTATGGATGGATGGATAAATAAATGTTAGTGTGTTAGTAGGTTAGACAAATTAACAGATTATTTTAGGTTCTGTAGACTAATAGATGTTTAGAATGCTTAGTGAATAAATGAATGGAAGTGTGAATATAATGGGGGGGACAGAACAGATCTTGTTTGATGATGAAATAACTGAGTCCTAGACAGTGAATGGATTTGTAAAACAGACTTGGTTGATCTTTAATTTTTGTAGATCATCTCTCAAGTCAGTGTTATTTTTCTTATGGTTAGAATCAGTGTTATTTTAAACTCTCAGCATCAGTTTTGTTTTCAGTTCTTTCGGAATCAGTTTTATTTTCAACTGTCAGAATGCCAAAATTATTTTCAATTGTTGTCTGATTCAGTGTTATTTTCAGCTGTCAGAATTAATGTTATTTTAATTGTTTGTTGGGTTTTTAACTTTTTAATTTAATTGATTGTTGGGTTTTTTTTTTTTTTTTTTTTTCACTATCAAAATCTATGTCATTTTCTACCAATTCAGAATCAGTTTTATTTTCAGCTGCAAGAATCAGTGTGTTTTTCATGTCAGTTAAGAATTATGTTATTTTAAACTGTGAGATGTCAGATGTAATTATTTTCAATTATTGTCAGAATCATGTGGTTCTTTTGGTTTTTTTTTTTTTTTTTTTAATCATCTATGACAGAACAAGTGTTATTTTAAATTATGAGAATCAATGTTTTTTTTTTTGTTGTTGTTGTTTTGTTGTTTTGGGTTTTGAATTGTTATTTTGGATGTTTTTTTCTTCAAATGTCGGAATCAATGTTATTTTCCACTGTCAGAATCAATGTTATTTTCCACCGTCGGAATCAATGTTATTTTCAACTCCCTGAGAATCAGTTTTATTTTCAAAGACAAAAACTTAACATCGTCTATCAGCACGGTGTATCTTACTCCCGTCCCTCAGTGAGTAATTAGCAGGTAAAAATATACGTGGCACGCATCTGTACAAGAGAACGAAACAGCGCTACCAAGCCGGAAAAAAAAAAAAAAAAAAAAAATGTCCGATAAATGTGCCATTTCAAATTCTCGACGTCACTTTTCATTTACCCTATTGTTGGGTTCCTGGTGGCGTTTGCTCGTTAATAATGCCATAAATTCAAAGTAAGAAGTGATTTAGTGCGAAACTCAAGCCACCATCATCCACTGGGGCATAACTTGAAAACGAAGCCGAGCATGAATTTAGAATTCTTTCGTTGGTCCTTTCCTAGCGGCTGAATCTTCAGTAGGTTTAGCAGGCTATGCAGGCGTTGAAGCTGCGCCTGACAAGGCGTGCTTGAGTATTTAATTTGCTCAGATCTGAGGACAGTTTATAAATAAGCTGTAGATTAGATTAGTAACGTTTCTTTTTCAGATATTACTTTTTATTATTATTATTGTTACTAACATCATCATCATCATCATCACCACCATTTTATCATTGACAGCACAAGAAACGAGTATATCTACAACTGAAACCTAATCTTTCATAAACATCAAATCAGTAAACTAGCTCTTCTAGTACTACCGCTACTACTACTAATTCTATATCTCTGCTATTACTACTTCTGTTAATATTAATACATTATGAAACGTTTATTTATTTATTTATTTAATTTTTGCATTTTTTTTTTTTTTTTTTTTGCCTTTATTTATTAATTTTATTAATTAAGTTACATGTTTGTATTTAATTATTACATGTTAAATGCCAGTTTGTTAAAGGTACACGAGCAGTCATTTTGATATATATATATATTTAAATCAGGGTTTATCTTGTTACTACTCTATCAGTTGTTACGTTTCAAAACAAAAAGAATACGTTTACTGTCTGTTCATTGTTGAAATACTGTTTGTTCGTTTGTGAATTTTTCTGATTTAATCTGTTTATCTTTTTCCGCTTTTATTATGGCATTTTTTTTTTTATTGTTTGCTTTTCTCTTTCTGTCTTCTGTATGTCTGTCTATCTGTCTCTATCATAATTCATATGTCTACGTGTGTGTTTTTTGCTGATTGTTACTACTACTAATGGTACTACAATTACTACTACTACATATAATAATAATAATAATAATAATAATAATAATAATAATAATAATAATAATAATAATAATAGTAAAAAAAAAACCTGAGAAAAAATAAAAAATGAAAAATTAATATCATAATGAAATATCATTTCTTCATTTCTTGCTTTCTTCTCTAATTTCATTCTTCGTTTTATCCTCTCTTTTTTTTTTTCTCTTTTTTTTTTATATATTTTTTTTATCTACAAAGCTGTCTTTTATTCATGTAGATGCAAATTATTTTGGTTTCGCTTCACTTCAGTACTATCTTTACGCATTTCATATTGTGTCGGAGAAAAAAAAAAAAAAAAAAAAAAAAAAAAAAAAGAGAATCAGCTCTCTTCGGTATTTTACAGCAGCTCATCATTTCATATTTTCCGAAAACTTCCGATAAGACAAAATTATAAACAGTTTCAAATCCACTAGACTGATAACACGTCAGTATGCGTGTCATCAATATCGCTTATTTTAACGTAGCAGTAATTGAAATATCAGTCCCTAATTAACATATCATGCAAAAGTTCAGTTTACACGCCGTACGCCAATTTTCGAATTAAGATAAAAGTCGCGTGCACAGCTTTTGCACGTGGCGAATACAAAGCGCATTCAAATTTTCAAATTAAGATAAAAAAAAAAAAAAAAAAAAAAAAGAGGAACATCAGTATGTAATTTTTTAAGCGTGCCAAGACAGATTTGATGCTAATTTTCGAATTAGGATTATCAAAAATGGATTGATTTGAGATTAAATGACTATGACATAAAACGAGGTTGGTGGTGTAATTTTCGTTAAAAAAAACAAAGCATGTAAATTTCTCTATCAATGTAGATAAGGACTGTTATGTCTGTATATAATTATGTACGTTTGTGTATGTATCTGAGTATGTATGTGCGTGCGCTTGTATGGGTGCTTGCGTGTATGTATGTATATACGTCCGTTCGTGTTTTTGTATTTATGCTCGTGTGTATATGTATGTATATATATATGTGTGTGTGTCGTATGTATATGTATGTATGTACGTATGTCTGTAAGTTTGAAATAGGTTTCTGTTTGACGAACGGCTGGTGTGTGTGTGTGTGTGTGTGTGTGTGTGTGTGTGTGTGTGTGTGTGTGTGTGTGTGTGTGTTTAATATGTAGAATATATATAACTAGGTATTTTAGTTGTTTTTCATTGAAATTAATTTACAGTTCGTTTTCTACCACATGCTGAGTCATGACTTTCCCAATGTATATATTTCAAAGGATGTTTCTGTCATGTCTCTCTCTCTTTGTCTCTCTCTTTCTCTGTTTCTCTCGCTCTCATAAACACACACACATACACACACACACACACACACACACACACACACACACACACACTCACATACATACAATAATATAAAGTAATAAACCTGCCTCAATATATATAGTAACATTATTATTATTATTATTATTTTTTTTAAAATTTTAAACTTTATTACACCGACACGTACCGAGTATGGCGGTAAATTGTACGACAATGTCATCGCGCCAGCATCTGCCACACAAGCGTCTTATTATAACCGCGCTAATTGGCGAAATATGTAATACAAAAACATCGCTGAGGAATTTCGCCTCTTGCAAACTGGCTTCATCAAGAACAGATCGACTTGTTTTACAAACATCGGGAGACTGTGGGTCTTCCACTGAAAGATGCGCACAGAAGAAAGGCTTTAAACATCTCCGGCAATTAGTCGATAAGCCATGCCAAGAGATGGGCACACTGTTAGCGTAGTCAGATAAGAGATTTCTGTTTTGTGTCGGCTTGTCTTCTCTGCGGGGTTGGTCGGTCGACAGATGGCGCTCCTAGTCGCCCCGAGTATCCTTAATTTCTTCCCTCGGATGTCACCCAGCAGCAAATCCTACCTACCTTGTGGGGAAGTTTTGAAGACATTTTTGCTGGATTCTGGTGAACGTCTTCATTGTCGTGTAGGACGAAGGTTGCAGATTACAGTTCCGTACACATAGAGAGAGAGAGAGAGAGAGAGAGAGAGAGAGAGAGAGAGAGAGAGAGAGAGAGAGAGAGAGAGAGAGAGAGAGAGAGAGAGAGAGAGAGAGAGAGAGAGAGAGAGAGAGAGAGAGAGAGAGAGAGAGAGAGAGAGAGAGAGAGAGAGAGAGATCGTATATAATACACCTGTGTGTGCGTATGTTTTAGTAGGAAGTGCAAAATGCGAGTTTTGTTTTGTTAAAGAATGATATTTCTATTGAACTGCTTATACAATTCATTGTTGTATCAATTTTTATTATTTATTTATTTATTTATTTATTTATTTATTTATTTATTTATTCTCAATTTTTTTTAGAATGATTTGGGCAGGACTTGAATTATTGTCTATCTCAAATGTTAAAATTTTATTAATTTTATTTGTTTCACTGTGTGTTTGACCAAATATTAACTATTAGAAATCTGTGTATTAAGGGCAAAATTAAAGACAGTTTTAAAACTAATTATTTTCATGTAAGTTATTATAAAATATTAACAAACAATATAAATGAAATACATGAAACAGAAAGAAAGTTCTAAAATAATTATTTAACGTAATACGTAAAATACAATAAATAGAAAGGAATTTAAAACAAATGAAAATAAAATAAAGGAAGATGCCTCGAAACAGCAGTTAAACGATCAACAAACAACAGATACGTAGATATATGAATTATGATAGAGAGAGAGAGAGAGATAGACACACAGATAGACAAACCGACAGAGAGAGAAATAAACACCAGAAAAAAAATACCATAATAAAAACGGGAAAAGATAAACAGATTAAAACAGAAAAATTCACAAACGAACAAACAGTATTTCAACAATGAACAGACAGTAAACGTATTCTTTTTGTTCCGAAACGTAACAACTGATAGAGTAGGAACAAGATAAATCATGATTTAAATATATCACTGAACGTGTACATTTAACAAACTGGCCTTTAACATGTAATAATTAAATAAAAACATGTAACTTAATTAATAAAATTAATAAATAAATGCAAATAAATAGATAAATATAAATTAAAATATATAAATGCAAATAAATAAATAAATAAATACAGAAACGTTTCCTAATAAATGCATATGAATAATATATAATATAATATAATATAAGGAAAAAACTCTCAACCTAATATGTAATAATAATAATAATAATAATTTTGAATTTATAACATGAAACATCCAGCCAGTCATTTTTTTCGTATTAACAACAAGGAATTATTTGAACCAAAAGTTCAGAATATTTTTTTTTTTTTTTGTTGTTGAAAATTTATAAATATTGCAGATAAATACTTACTTGCATTGTTAGAATCAGTAAACTAGTAGAACCATGGCGATAGGTTGACAACCAGCTAGTCCAGGAAATGCAAAATAGGAAACGTTACGTAAACACTTTTATGACGTCACGCTATTGTAACCTTTAGCCTTTTTGTACACAAATGAGCTAATGTGTATCACTGAATGAGGTAAATTACTAATTTAATTAGTGTGATAACTGACTGAACCTGGTATTAAAAGATCATAAATTAGTTTCATAGGAACTTTTACCATGATAACTTTCGCCTCTACTTCTACTATCGAGGTTGCTCTTTTGCCATTTCACCAACTTCAACATCAATAACTAATGCTGCTATTACTGTTATCACTTCTTCTTTTTCGTCTTCTGGCATATTAAGCAACTGTCTCTCTCTCTCTCTCTCTCTCTCTCTCTCTCTCTCTCTCTCTCTCTCTCTCTCTCTCTCTCTCTCTCTCACACACACACACACACACACACACACACACACACACACACACAAAAGCTCCAATTTTTCTCTAAGGTCGATGACTGCAAATGAACAGTCCAACATCGGTTTTTTGTCACATTTCGCCTGCTCTGACACAAAATCACTTTTCACACACACACAAAACAAAAACAAACAAAAAATTAATTAATTTCTCAAAGTAATCCGATAGCAAGCAACGTCACCGGCTTGATAATAATAATAATACAGGCCAACAACGTTGCAGTGTTCACGGTGACCTTTTGCCATGACCTTCCGCACTGTTTCAAACTTCTCGCTTTCTTACAGCCGTGAAGAACTCGATTTCGCGATACTTAGATTGTATCTCGTTCGTCGCCTGCCCGAACCGTCTTCGTAAATCATTCTAAAGACAAGCTAAATATTCCTGTGCTCATAAGTCTGTCCAGAGAGACACGTTTGGTTATTTGAGACATTTTTATTCTCAAAAGTTTTTGTTTCTTTACGTGATTTAGAGCCGGGTTACAAGTGGTGCCGCCATATTTTCATTCTCTGGCACTCAGAGTGATTGGACCTTTTCGTAGAACTCTCTAAAAAAAAAAAAAAAAAAAAAAAAAAAATGAAGTCCGGAAATGTTAATTTTTTTTTTATAATTTCCCATTCAACCCAACAACATGCATTCATTGTCCTTTCGGGAGGAGAGAGAGAGAGAGAGAAATGTATTTATTATTTCTGTTCTTCTTATTATTTTTTGTTTTTGTTTATGTTTATGTTTATTTTATTTATATGTTTGTTTGTTTTGTTCGTTCGTTTGTTTTAGTATTGTTTTATTACATCCCTACTTTTCATTTTTTTTTTTTTTTTTTTTTCTTTGTAATTTTATAACGTTTTTTTTTTTTATATATATATATACTTTCATGCTATTATTATCGTAATGAATTACGGTACAAATGTAAATAAAAAAGCCAATGTTTATATCAGCATATCGTAATAAACATTTAAATATTAATTAATTAAGCGAAAAATACTTTTATCGTTTTTCAAACTGAAATTTTTAATTAGTCATTGAACAGGACCAAGTTCAAGAACTGTTTTAATACCCCCTTCTCTCTCTCTCTCTCTCTCTCTCTCTCTCTCTCTCTCTCTCTCTCTCTCTCTCTCTCTCTCTCTCTCTCTCTCTCTCTCCCTCCCTCCCTCTCTGTACAAACACGGGTATTTAAACATTCATACGCAGCTTGCATCAAATACCAATGGATTAGAAAAGACACGCGGGATTTGGGCACCAGTTTCTGCCATCTCTTCCTTACTTGATTTATTCGACATCCAGTGATGCGGCGTCTGTGCGCCTACACGTACCTGTTCAGAACTAGTCAGGTGTAAAGGTTCCATCTCAAACTGACTCGAGCGAATGTTGCGTTCGTCAGGAAATATAAAGTGTGATATTGCCGCAGACGTATAAACGGGACTGATGTTGAGTCATTTTTAAGGATCCACGGAAAGAGATGTTTATCTGCATTCCGGCTCGTCTCCCCGTGGCAAATTATTGCTCCATCGATCAAAGTTTTATTCCTCGGCTGCTTTCTCTGCTCCAGGTCGCGTGGTTCGAGGTGCACGATGGAGCAGGAAGGAGTGAATGCATCCGAGAGTCTCGATTGGTTGTAACGGTGTGACAGTGGTTATTTTTAGAAAATACTATTATCTACGCCAAATGTGTTAATTTAGATTTATTTAATTTAGCTGTGGTTCCTAAACAAATCTGTAAAGCGTAATATGTCAGTGTACGTAGGCATGTTCACACTTTTGTGCATTGTGGACTGGCTTATTTCCCGTTCTAAACAGGTTTATCAAAGATACTGGCATAAGGAAAAAAATGAAAATATTTCTTCTGAGATGGGCAATCATTATCAAACATTTTTCATTTTTACAAATATTTATATATTTATAAATTTCTTTTATTTACGTACATTTCATCACGTTTTTCTTTGTCTTTTCAGCCGATGACGAAGACAAGAAAGATGACCCGGACGGGAAACGACGTCGAAAACAACGTAGAAACAGAACGACGTTTAACAGCACCCAGCTCGCTGCTCTGGAACGTGTGTTCGAGCGGACACATTACCCAGACGCTTTTGTCCGGGAAGAACTTGCAAGAAGGGTGAATCTGAGCGAGGCAAGAGTTCAAGTATGTGACGTGTTTTGTTACCTTTCAGTCCTGTTCCTTTAAATACGTCAAAGTATTAGACCTAATTTCAAAGATAACAGAATTTTCGAAAAATATAACTGAATAAAAATAAATGAAATAAATTTGAAAACTCAATACTAGGTTCTTATACGTCCGTCTGCAAATATTATGCATACATATATATACATACATACATACATATATACATAAATACATACATACATATATACATACATACATACATACATACATACATACATACATACATACATACATACATACATACATACATACATACATACATATATGTTGGTAACATTTGTGTGTGAATATATATATATAAATGTTAAAAACATAAATGATACATGTTAATATGTATAAAAATACAGATGTTAAATACAAACATACGTACATACACCTTTTAGGCATATGAATGATTAATGAAATCTTAAAATAAAAACAGTAATTGAATGCAGCATAAATAAATACATTTCTGTAACAAACATTTTGCCTTACTGATCAGCCTGGAAGTTAGTGGATTTAGAAACAAGGATTGTTATTTCATTTAATTTTGTATCCATAAATAAAACGAAAACAAACAAGTTATGACGTCATTAGAAACAAGGATTGTTTTTTCATTTAATTTTGTGTCCATAAACAGAACAACAAAATTTTAACGTCATTCCATTTAATTTTGTGTCCATAAACAGAACAACAAACATGTCATGACGTCATTAGAAACAAGGATTGTTATTTCATTTAATTTGGTATCCATAAATAAAGAGAAACAAACATATATTTGACGTCATTAAACAAGGATTGTATTTCATTTAATTTGGTATCCATAAATAAAAGAGAAACAAACAAATATTGTGACGTCATTAGAAACAAGGATTGTTATTTCATTTAATGTTGTATCCATAAATAAAACAAAAACATATATATATATATATATATATATATATATATATATATCATACGTCATTAGAAACACTTTATATTATTTCATTTAATTTTTTATTCATAAATCAAACAAAAACAAACATATACCATGACGTCATTATCAGTCTCGGGCCACCGGATGGAACGAGCAATAGCCCATATGGGCGTACCAAGGGTTACCGATCCAGCGACCCGTCACGTTTAATACCAACGTGCTTAAATGTAATTTAGGCTGCCTAGAGTTGAATCAGTGTAAACTAGCAAAATGCAGCTGGAGAACGTTATTTATGACCAAACAAAACACTCTTGGGTCTTCACTTTTATAAAACGTGTGTGGATAATAATAATAATAATAATAATAATAATAATAATAATAATAATAATAATTGTTGTTGTTGTTGTTGTTGTTGTTGTTATTATTATTATAATAATAATATTATTATTATTATTATTATTATTATTATTATTATTATTATTATTATTATTAAGAATAAGAATAAGAATAGCAATAACGACAACAAAACAGCAACAACAGTAACCAAAATATTCACAATAATAGCAACAACAACAGCAACAACAATAACCACAACGATAATAACTATGAATAATAACATTAATTACAGAGGTTTTTTTTTTTTACATCACACACTTAGCGATATGGTATAATACATTACAATATTCTTTATTTAAAGTCGCACAAATGAATGATGTATCTTCGTGTAAACTATTATGATTAAATCAGCAGCATGTGTTGTATGTAACCAAATCATAAATGATGCAGTAGTGCACTCTGTCTTATCAACAGCTGCGTAATAAATCGGTATTATTCAGTTTTCACTACTAATTTTTGCAAATAAAATAAATTGTGTGTACGGTAATAGTTCTGGACATTTTTCTGTCGTGTGTAGGAGAGATAAGCAGAGTGATGCTCAGGTCAGTACGTATGTGAATTGATATTACTGACAGATTAATGAATGAACAGCGAAAAGCGAACAGCTTAAATTTATAAATTATTATTATTGCTTTCATTGTCATCTGATCGTTATTATCCTATTTACATCCACACTTTCATTATAAAGATTGTTGTTCTTGTTTTTATCATAATCATCATCGTTATAGTTGTCGCCGTCGTAGTAGTCATCATCATCATCATCATCATCATCATCACAAATTATTACAAATATTGTTTTCTATTACTACTGTCACCATAATCATCATCATCATTATTATTATTACTGTTATGATTGTTGCTGTTGTTGATATTGTTGTTGCTGTTGTTGTTGTTGTTGTTGTTGTTATTATTATTATTATTATTATTATTATTATTATTATTATTATTATTATTATTATTATTATTCCAGGTATGGTTTCAGAACCGCAGAGCCAAATTTCGACGGAACGAGAGAAACCTGATGGCACAGAGGCAGAACGTGTTTGGGGGTAGAAGCGTAGAGAGCACGCCAATCGAGCAACCTATGACGCCACGACCTTCCCCCATGAACTCTGACTATTTGTCGTGGCCCACTCCTCCCAGTTACAGTCCCGTGACTACGTCATCCAGCTGTGCTCTGGCCAATCACTCATATTCTCCTCCGCCAAATGTAGGCTCTAGTATAGCCTGCTTACGGATGAAGGCGCAGGAATACAACGTCATGCATTCATCTTACGGTCAAATGCCACAGTGATCTTTGACCTCCAAAAAACAAATATAAATTATGGACATCATCCTGAAATGTGGACTATTTTTTGTCTTGTTATCTTGCTCATGAATTTCGACCCAATTTGCTCATTTTGTAAATGATATTGTTTCTTTTTTTCTTTTTTTTTTTTTTTTTCTTTTTAATTTTCTTTGTTGAGAAATACACGTTTTCTGCCTTAATGGAAACTGAATTACTAATGTCGTTTAGAACTTGTGCTATTTATTTTGTAAATTAAAATACATGCAAAAACGTCATCATCTAGTACAAGTTTACCTTTAAAAGCCAAAAAAAAAAAAAAAAACAATTACATAATCTCAATGTTACGATTATGAAAAAAAATCCTAACAACAATTTTAATGTCTTTTATTGTTTTGGTTTTTGCAAACGCCAGCAAATTCCAAACATCGAATGTTGTTAGTACTAAAGCAACTGGAAGACTCCCACGGTATCTGGTAGTACAACAACGAAATAAAAAAAAAGCTTACATCGAAGCGATTGCTGGACTGCAGTTGCCTGTCAGATGTTAATAACGCAGATGTTGTAGTGTGCAAACTGCAGTTATCAACAGAACCAGAAAAGTCTTCTTGTTATTATGACAGAACTCTCCGAGAGTCCATCTGAAGACTGTGGACAGCAGTCTACATCTGTATGTTTTCGTCTACACAGACAATGTCCAGAGACTTGCCAGATCTTCAAGAAGCGAGGTCTGTGAACGGCTGTATCGTTCTGTCCTGTGTTGTTGTTTTTTGTTTGTTTTTTTAAAACAACAACAAAACTACGTGTATATTCTGAACTTACTGAACACCGCGAATGTAGTGTAGAAGAACATTTGATACTCACAAAGACTTGACGTATTTCTGTGTGGAAAGAAATCATGACACAACTAACTGTTACTTTGTTTTGATTATTCAGTGCTCTAATTTGTTTGCTATGTGTTGTTACAGTAAAGCCAAGACGTTCGGTCTAAATTGTTAGAAATCGAGAAATCCATAGTATTTGTAGAGTTCCAAGAGGAAAACAAAAAAAAATGTGACACTTGATAACATCTCTGATTATTTTGATATGCTCTGATTGTTGTTAAGACAATGTATACGTACAAAAGTACTATATAAATTTTATACATCACGTGAAAAACGTTCACGTGACTCAGAACAATGAGTTGTTATGTACAGATGATGTACACACACGCTCTATGATGAATGTCAGTTATAGTATTTTTGATGGGATTTGTCTCTACCATCTGATATTTTTGAAATCGCTGTGACAGAGTCAGCTATGATCTTCTGTTAATACCACACTACAGTGTATCGAATATTACGTAATAATAGTTTGACTTCATCGACTATTGCATAACATAATAAGGATGCAATGAATACTATTATTATTTAAACATTTATTATTGGTTTCGGTCATAATAATTAAATCAAAATTCTATTTTTGCTATTTTCTTAATACAGTATATTAACTTCTTAATAAATTAATAACTGAATGGAAGATATAGTAATAACTAATTATGTTATCTCGTCATATTTTTCTCGGAACAAAAGTTATAAAATAAAATAAAATAATGTTCACTTTTTTATAAAGCTAAAAAATATGAAATGTTCACAATTTCACTTGTTTTTCCAAAGCTGCTGACCGACATGATAAATATTTTAACAGTTTTTATTATATTATTTTTATCGTTACTTTTAATGATTTTTGTTTACAATTAAATAACACGAATGAGATCAGCAGAGAGAGAGAGAGAGAGAGAGAGAGAGAGAGAGAGAGAGAGAGAGAGAGAGAGAGAGAGAGAGAGAGAGAGAGAGAGAGAGAGAGAGAGAGAGAGTCACAGACAGATAGACAAAGAGAGAGAGAGGTAATTTTGATATTATTGTTAGTCAATATCGAGCACCAAGTGTTTTAATGTCCTTTCCTCAGATCAGATTTATATATTATATAATTTCAGATACGTTTACGGTTTTTAAATTCAATCGAAGGCTATGTTAATAAAGTAGCATGTTCGTAATAGTGGCCACATAACGCTTTACGAAATATTGCTCTTACAACTCTGTGCCTTAATTCTAAAAATGTCGACGAGGATAATAATTACACTTTCCAAAAGAATCATCTTAAAGCGTGTTCGTAACTTAAGAAACCGCGGTCACACAAAACTTTACGAAAATCTGCTGTACAAATTCAGTGCCTTAATAACAATAATAAGAAATAGCGACGAGAATAATAATGACACGTTTCAAAAGCTGGTTTGGAATCTCGTTATAGAACCGTTTACAATGAACACCTACTTTAATTATGATCAAGTAAGGTGAGGGAGAACGAAGCAGAACTCGTTTGCTATGTTAGGTAGGTGGGGTTTTCTTTTTTTTCAGAAATTCATCAGAAAAATGTTGTCGTCTTCCATCATTTTGTTTCCTGCACCCAGTTCGTCCATTCCCAGGCACGTACAAACCACCTTAGTGTTTTCATTTAAATGGTGCTAGCAACATTTGCCAGTTTCTACAGATTATGATGTTTAAAGAAAAATAAAAATAAAAAATGCCCAAAACAAAAGGGATTTTTAAAATATATTTTAGAAAGAAGTAATGACTTAATGTTTAGTTTGAAATATAAAAATAACTAAAGAAACAGATTTTTTTTTTTTCTTTGGGAAGGGGTTTTTGTTTTGTTAATTATTTTTAATTATCTTCATTATTTATTTTCAGTATGATTTTTTTTTTTTTTTTTTGTTTATTTTTATCTATTTATTATTATTATTATTATTATTATTATTATTATTATTATTATTTATTTATTTATTTATTTATTTATTTATTAATATACGTTTTCTCTTTGTGTTTAATATACGTATGCAAAAGGAAGTTAAATAAAACAATAAATAAATTTTCTTTTATCTAAAATGTTTGGGTATTTTTTTTTTTTTAAATTATATTATCTGTTATTGAATTAAAATATATTAGAAATAAATTCCTTTTCTGGAAATAGATTATTTTCAATCTTCAGACTCCATGCAATATTTACGCTAAAACGATAGATATTTATTTTTAAAAACAACAATTTAATATCAAATTTAAAATTGACCAATATCGCAAATGATCTAAAAGAAAGCTTGTCTTTGTCAAAATGAAATCTGTCACTGGATTCAGTTAATAGTGTACACAATTAAGAAAATCTTCAATACAAAGTGAAAAACGTAACAGAAATTTTCATGTAACAAATAGATTAACTTTCGTATCTTAGCAACTTTATATATGTTTATACAGATTTAAAGTATAAGCATTTTGAGCATCGGTGTTATTTTAATGAAATAATTATTTTCAGATTAAATTTGTATTTAATATGCTTCTCACTATTTTTTTTTTTATTTATTTTATTTTTATTTATTTATTTATTTATTTATTTATTTATTTATTTATTTATTTATTTTTTCTATATGAGATGTAACTGACTTATCTTTTTGAACTACAGGAATTACAAAGGTTACTTTAAGTAATTTTGCTGGCATGTAATGTTTATTTTTATACTAAATTTGTGATAAAGAAGATATTTTACAAGTGGCTTCCAGTAAACTGACTCATTTTAAAACCTGACATCACGTGTGTTCGATGTGGATGTGTTTGTTGTTCGTTTATTTACGTGTGTACACGTGTACAATATATTTTGTATGGTGTTGAATAAATTTTTAAATCGTCTGGTGCGTTCATTATTATTATTATTAGTAGTAGTAGTAGTAGTAGTAGTAGTAGTAGTAGTAATATAAGCAGATATTAGTAGCAGTAGTAGTAGTAGTAGTAGTAGATAGTGGTAATATAAAGTTATTAAAAGATTACAGTTTATTCACAAATACGATTATGGTTTATTCAGTGCTCACGATTGCGGCTTTTTAATAAAATTGTATAATCGAGATAAGGTAATGTCTAAAGACCCAGTCATACGTGACATTTTGCACGAATTAAAAATAAAATAAAAATACATAAATAAATAAATACTATTATAATTATATTCAGGTACTCTTTGATAGTGATAACAATTATTACAGTTGAATTCAGCATCTGATATCTCACATTATTAACAGTTCGCAAAAATAAATCTCTTTCTAGGTATAATTAAATATTTGATTTATTCCTTTTATTATTATTATTATGATGATTGTTGTTGTTGTTGTTAGTAGTAGTAGTAGTAGTAGTAGTAGTAGTAGTAGTAGTAGTAGTAGTAGTAGTAGAAGTCTAGTAGTAGTAGTATTGTTATTATCGTTGTTGTTATTATCAACATATTGTGCTAGTTTTGGATTTATATTTATATTTTCAACTACATCATAACCGGGTCGCCATAATTAATTAAAATTATGTAACGAAACCTCTGATACGTCATTTAATTTGACACAACTCTGTTTATTACGAAACAGAATAAAAAAAAAAAAAAAAATAAAACACACATACAATAGATCTACAAGAAATAAAACCTAACCTCTTTATTTGAAAAGCGACAAAGACGTGAACAAGAAGTGGGCACTGAGTTAACATTTCGCAACAGAAATCATTCATCCCAGTTTGTCTGGGTGCGCCACAACAACACCCCCACAGTCGTTAAACGAAGGGTCGCACCCGCCGAGCCCTGGCCCGTGTAGGTCGGGGTTAAACATCGTCTCAGTGCCGTTGTCGCTGGCGGGGCAGAACACCGGCTCCTCGTTGGGCACGCCGAAGTTGCACATGACGAATTTGTTGCAGAATCCTGGCAGTGCGCGGTGGTACGACTGATCCGGGTTAGCGTCCGGGAGAGGCAGACACGGGTTAGGATCACTGCCTGTAATATAATATATAATAGTATTATTGTTATTGTTGTTGTTGTTGTTGTTGTTGTGTTGTGCTGCCTGTCTTTATTATTATTATTGTTGTTGTTGTTGTTGTTGTTGTTGTTGTGTTGTGTTGTGTTGTGTTGTGTTGCCTGTCTTTATTATTATTATTATTATTATTATTATTATTATTATTATTATTATTATTATTATTATTGATGTTGTTGTGGTTGTTATCGTCGTCGTCGCTGTCATGGTATTTTTATTTATTATTATTTTTTTTACTACTTCCACTATGAGAACTACTACTCCTATCTGGATGTTTTTAACAATTAAATACAGTAACATTACAGTGAGATCAACTGCGCAAATATATTTACGTAACTGCAAATAAATGGTCAAACCATTTCAGACTGTATACGCCTATACTGTAATTAGATACAAACATGTGTATGTATAATTTCGTACATTTGTATGTTTGTATCTGTACAAATACTACATGTGTCTTCATGTAC
>CM022672.1:18107393-18177393 GCA_012295275.1 Chrysomallon squamiferum | reverse complement strand
AAATGTACGATATATGCGTGAATATGAATGTTAGTATCAGTATGAGTGTGTATTTATACATATGTATATGTGTGTGTATATTTATGGGTGTGGATATATATATAAATGATCCTATCTATACTTATAGATATAATTACAGAAAGATAGATAGACAGACAGGCAGAGTGACAGCCAGAAAGACAGAAAATGCGTGCATACATATATAAACAGAAAAACAGACAGACAGACAGACAGACAAACAAACAGAGAGAAAATTGATCAGTGCTCTTTAGTGGGGTTTTAAAAACATCATTGCTTTATTTCTGCTATATTTATATATATATATATATAGGGTTAGGGTTATATTATTATTTTTTTTTTTCTTGTCGCACGTTTGACCCACGAAACAATGTAGGAGTTTGTCTGTGTCACACGCGTAAACGGTTCACTTCAGATCTAAAACGTCATGACACCGTCGAAAATGACTGTTATTTACCTGTAGCTTAGGTACGATTACCTGCACAGTTGGAGGTAGACATCAAATGTTGGACGTTAACCTTCAAACACATTCTCAGTCTAAACATCGTGTTTAAGTAGTAAAGAATATACAATGAAACGCTCTGTAACGGTGTTCGCATTATAACATAACATGACATTATATAATATATCATAACGAAACAGAGCAACAGAAAATATAACGGTTGTCGAATATAATGATATATAACATAACAACAGAAAATATATAAGGAAAAACTCTTGTCTGTAACGGTTTTCGTATTATAATGTAGTATAACATAACAGAAAAACAGAAAATAAACAGGGAAAATATCTTTTCTGTAAAGGTTGTCGCATGAAATATAACATAACATAACAATATAAAATGTATAGGAAAAAGCTCTTGACTATAACGATTGTCGTATTATAATGTAATATTACATAATATAACATAATATATATGTAATATAATGCAAACTGATGTAATGTAATACAAAGCACTACAGTAAAGT
Organism: Chrysomallon squamiferum; assembly: GCA_012295275.1. Lineage (NCBI taxonomy): Eukaryota > Metazoa > Mollusca > Gastropoda > Neomphalida > Peltospiridae > Chrysomallon > Chrysomallon squamiferum. The sequence goes on along the minus strand of CM022672.1, from coordinate 18,176,407 downwards.
GTATAATATAATATAATATAATATAATGTCATATCATATAATGTAAATAATATCATATAATGTAATATAATGTAATATAATATAATATAATACAGTATATTACAATATAATATAATACAAAACAATACAGTATAATATAATGATTATAGTGTAAAGTAATGTGAATCAATGCAATATAATATAAAATAATATATAATATAATACAATAAAATATAATATAACAAAATATAATTATAATATAAAATAATACAGTATATAATATAATATAATGAAATATAACATAACAAAAAAATAATATAATATAAAATAATACAGTATATTATAATATAATATAATATAACATAATACAACACAATACAATATAAAATATAATATAATAATTATATGAAAAAGTAAAAGGTACTGGCTTGTAAGGACTATGTCATATGTGGGAATTCGACCTATTGGGAAAACACCCTCTTCGGCAGCCATTTTATTTTTGAAGATAACTAGGTTAAAAAGCGTGACATTTTTAATCATGATGAAATGACAGAGGACACATGTGATATCAGCAGCACGGGTTACTCTTTTTTATATATATATCAGCAGTAAGGGATCTTTTATAGGCAGCTTGTCAGGAACATACTTAACGCGGGTTTGAAAAAATCGGTAGGGCTGTACAAGCAGAAATGTGAAATAAGCTACTGATTTATTAATTGCAAAACAAATCATGTTTAAAATCATATAAATTACTGATAAATCTGAATTTATTTTTTTTAATTTAAAAAAAAAAATATTATGTATATAAACTGTATAGTTTTATGCAGACACTATATTCTTAAGTTAGAAACTTGCTACTTTATTATCATTGTCTTCGACAGTCAGTGAAATAAAATGAATTTAAAAACTGTTAACGTTACTGAAATTTTGTATAAATCCGATTTGAGGAAAGTACATTAAAACAATCGCTGCTCGATATTGACTAATATTATTATCAAAATTCCTAATGATTAAAATATATAAATTAAAATAATAAAAAAATTTTTTTTACATTTATCCGCACAATACATATGGAAAAACGTTTGAAGAAGTGAAAAATTTACACAGTCTCGGTTTATGAAAAAGTGAACACTAATTGCTTTTATTTTAATCCTCTGTTCCGAGTAACAAAAATGATATAGTGAAATTATGTATCTTCCCTTCATTTATTAATTTACTAAGAAGCTATTATTCAGTATTCAGAAAATGGATAAAATAGAATTTTGATTTAATTATTACGAATAAAACCAGTAGTAATTTTCTTAGTATTCACTCATAATATAATATAATATAATATAATATAATATAATATAATATAATATAACATAACATAATATAATATAATATAATATAATGTAATGTAATGTTATATAATATAATATAACATAATATAATATAATGTATTGTAATATAATGTTATATAATGTAATCTAATATAATATAATATAATATAATGGAATGTAATATAATGTTATATAATATAATATAACATAATATAGTATAATATAATATAATATAATATATATATATAAATAACATTTTGTCACACCGGATAGAGAAATTGCAGAACAAGTAATAATTAATTCCCGATAAGTTTTATCCTGAAATAGAAACAGTGGATATCCCAGTGAAAACAGCTGTTTTTTTTTGTTTTTTTTTTTTTGTTTTTGTTTTTGTCTGTATACCTCCCACTCACTCTGGCTGTCCAGTTAAGCTGTGACAAAATAACATCTTTTGTAAAAAAAAAAATCGTCTTGTATTCAGTTTCCGTACCATTTCCTTCGTCAGCGATTTCACCGAACTGGGAATTTATTAACAGTGAAGCACTACGCGATCAATACATCGATTTAGTTATTTTTGGAAAAGAATACTCAGATTCAAGAGGAATTACGAATAGGGAAATGTAAAACACAGAAACTGAAATGTATACAACTACCGGTAAATAACTGCATTACTAGTTGTTCTCGATAAAATACTCACACACACCACACACACATACACACATACATACACACACACATACATACATACATACACACATACATACATACACATACATACACAGATACACACATACATACATACACACATACATACGTACATACATATATATATACACACATACACACAAATATATATATATATACATACATACATATATACACATATATTTATGTGTGTATATATAGATAGATAGATAGATAGATAGATAGATAGATAGACAGATAGATATAGATATAGATATGTATACACAGACACACACACACACACACCAACAAACACAAACATACACAAACAAGCGAACAAATTTACACATACAAATACAGCATAAGGAAGACAGAAAAAAAAAGAGAGGTTAAAAACGTCGTATATGTTGTTGCTCAAATAAAGAATGAGATTTGACTTGGTCGTAAGATCAACCGTCCTCCGTTCCAATCTTAAAACTACGACCTGTTCCAAAGAAAGTCTTATGAATGTTACGTCAAATACGCTTTTCTGTGTGTAAAGAATAAAGTATATACAACGAAACGTTCTTGTCTATAACGGTGTAACATAACATAACATCATGTAATATATATATATATATATCATAGCATAGTATAGCAATAGAAAAAAAATATATATATATATATATTATGTAATGTTATGTTATGTTAGACAAGCGCTTTTCTCTATATATTTTCTATTGCTATGTTATGTTATGACATATATTATATATGATGTTATATTATGTAACAGTCCTCGTATTATAATGATATATGACATTACATAACATATCAATAGAAAATATACAAGGAAAATACCTTATCTGCTCATACCAGATTCCAGTGTAACCCATGGAATCCTATCTTTGATCACCTTTCTCATTAGCAGTCTTATACGTGTTACGGTAAGTCTGTGCCTGTGTCGCTTTGTCTGTTTGACAGTATGGTATCGTCACATTACCCTTCTCATTGTCACTTCAGTCCATAGTACACATGTGTATGAATGTGTGTCTGTGTGTGTGTCTCTCTGTGTCTATGTGACTTAATGGGGCATGTGCCTGTGTAGATGGGTATCAAGAAGGTGTATTCCCATTTGATCAACACAGTTATAGTACAGGTGTGTGTCTGTCTGTGTCTATGTGACTTATTGGGGCATCTGCCTCACAGTTAAAGTACAGGTCAAAATATTACGAGATCAAGTGGGGAATTTACGCGACAGACTGTTAGGCCGTGGGGATAATTTGGAAACTCCATGATGTAAGACCTCGTAAGGAACAGTAAGAGTGTGTTAAGTAATAAGATGTGTGAGTAACTGACTGCCTGGTGGACTCTCAGCATTGACTTCAAGACACGCGTTGTCAGCCTGGCCCAGCAGGAAGAGTCGGAGGATTTGTCTCTAACTGCAAGTCTGCGAAACACTTCGTCTTCCTTTACTCGAGAGGTCGACCATTAACGTGCATTTTCCTTGGGCATAGTGGGGAAAAATGCATTCCTGTATCTGGACACTTCCGTGTGTGGGCTGAAGTTGTGTGTTTCTTCCTGTTTCGGTCTTCAACAGTTCAAAGGCTTAACGCATTTGACGTTTTTTTGACTTGTTCGGAAGGAGACTTGAATGTCCGCATGAAGAGTGTAGATCTTGTAGAAACAATCGTGGGGAATCAACAGAAGTTGTCGTTACCTATCATAAATGACACAGGAATTGCGTAGGTTTTCCATGTTCTTAGTGTTGGCGAGAATAAGGAGTTTGTCTGCCTTACCAGGATAGCTTGCAGGAATTGACCATTAAGTTTCTGCTGGGCATCCTCTGTGCGTTTTTGTTTATGTCTGTGTGTATGTGTGCGTGTGTGCGTGTGTGTCCGTGTGTATGTGTGTGTGCGCGTGTGAGTACGTGGGTAAAAAGAATCTAGTTGCGGCCATCATATATATATATATATATATATTCGTATGTTATGGCCGTAACTTGACTCTTTTTCAATTGAGGCTAAAACCCTTAATCGCTGAGCGGAACGGGGCAAACAAATCTGGGATTGACGTCAGGGGGCCGCCTAAGGCTCACAGAAGCTTCGACTAAACAGACGCAAAATCCTCGATTCTAGCCATTTATATTTTATATAAAATCTTTGTATAAAAAATTTATATTTATATATGTCTACACACAAACATACAAACACACAAACATATACACTCAGCAAAGAACTACAGTCTACTTTAGAGTGTATTTATAAAACCCATCCTTTGTTGTTCTTTAATTTTGTTGTGTGTTTTTTTTGTGTGTTTCTTTCATCTGTTTTCCCAGGTGTTTTGTATATTAAATATACATGAATCGACAAACGATCCGCATTTGAAGGACTTTATTTACAGGAAAAAAGTAGACATAAAAACAATATTTTTATAAGCATACATATATACAATGATAAGGTATACTGAAGTAACTATATTTTAAAAAATGACTGTTTTACAGGAATGTATAAAATATTGCATGGTTATCAAAATACATTGAGCATGAAAGGTTATTGATTATGAAAATATTGCATCGTAATCAGAATATACTAAACAAAAACGTGGAGTAAAGTATATTATATACAGCCATACATATTTCCCATATCGTAAATTTAATTTCTTTATGATGTCACGCAGTGACTATTGCTCGTGAATAACTCCATTTTTTTGTTCTTTGTTCAGTATACGCAGAAACATGGAATACGATTTAACATATGCAGTATAAGTATCTAAGTATAGAAATGTTATTCTAAGAGTAAAAGATACGTATCTGAAACTCCTGTGGGTATATATAAAATATATATAATATAATTAAAATTAGAAGAAGACGAAGAAGAATTTTCATTTTTGCAGTTATCATCAACATCGCAACTATTATTATCTGGGAACTGGGAACTGGGGAAAGTTTAACGTGCTAATCAGAGCAAGCTGTTGTGAAGCACGTCTACGACGGGCACGCTTTCTGAGAGGACAGTGAGCGTGTCTGTCGCACATTATTATAATGGAAGAAGATGTTTATATACAATGCAGCAGCAAAGATATAAATGCACTGAACGAAAATAATTCTTTTTAAAAAACATTTCTAATAACCTAAATTACGAACCGAATAATTATATGTGTGAGATGCGCAACTGGATCATTGCTACTCTGTAATGAGACTGATACAATCAAACTGCAGCATGTGAAATAGTTTCACAAAAACATGTTTAGTCTCCTAACTGGAGGAATGTATGAACTGTCTCTCTCCCATCATCCTCTGTCAACATTTATGTATCAGCGCGCTATAGAAACCGCCTCTGTACAGAGTTTAAATATTCATTCCTATTAGAAGGACTAAATTATTAAACTTTTACTCTCCTCAGTAAAAGCTGTTTTCCTAACGTTAACAGTATCTTCTAAATAGAGATTTATCAAATCGTAAAAAAAAAAAAAAACATATGCAACGAATTTCAATCCCTACCATTCCTGATGAAAATTTAATTCGAGCTTTTAATCAGCAAACGTTTTTTCTTGAAGACAGTCTGCTCTCGTATTCGTTATACATAGAGTACAGAATACCCATTCTGTTAAGAAACTGTCCTATTTCTCTCGCTATGGCGTAATCGTTGATGGCCAACTGAACTGGGTCCATTGTTGCTCTGCGATCCAGAACTGTCTGGAGGTCTTCTGGGACACCAGTCATCGTGACTGGTGTCTCGCCTCGATACAGGACAACTTCAACCAGCTGAATTTGCAAATTTCTCAGCTTGTTCTTCATGGTGCGGCTGAGACGTCTGGGCATCTTTGAATGCTTCTTCACTGCTCTGAACAGCTGGGTGTATTTCTGCAGTGCAGTGTAATCCGTAAGAAGATTCTGAAAGAGAGAGTGTTTTATTTACGCATTTGTGCGCGTGTGTGTGTGTCTTTGAATATAGTTTAGTGCAAGTGAAGTTAACTTACTATTGCAGAAAAATTAACCTCTGACAAACCAGACGTACGCATTCGAATTTCATCAAATATTTCTCATTTCGTAACATTCGCAACGTAACATGGTTTTGGTTAGGTTTAATTATTTATTTTACTTTTTTACTTTTTTCTTATTTTTACTTTTTTTTATTATTATAATTATTATTTTAGATATTTCTTTCACTTTCTTTCTTTTATTTTCTTATTTCTTTCTCCTTTTGTTTCTTTCTTTTTTTATTTATAATTTTTATATATATATATATATATATATATATATATAGACGTAATTTTTTTTTTTATTAATCATAGAGACAAGTCACTTTTAATGTTTCTAAAAATAGAATCTCTTAAAATGCATATAATGTAATTAATTAATTCGTTCATACCAATAAAGAAACACTTTTAATATTCAGATACCGCTTCACACACACACACACACACACACACACACACACACACACACACACACAGATTAAACATTTACAGATAATGTTATTTGACAGTAAAGGTGTAAGCACCTACCTCATTGAGAGAATGTTGTAAATTAGAAGACTGAAGAGTCTGATTGAGAACTGTCAATCTTCCTCTGCTGACTCTACGCTTTACAATCTTCTGTAAGCGTTTTGACTGTAAGAAACTAGAATTCATCTGAAACACGAAAACCAATAATACATGTTTATGCACATTTACAATACATACATACATACATACATACATACATACATACATACAATCATACATACAAATACATACAAATACATACATACATACATACAAAAACATACATACATACATACATACATACAAATACATACATACATACATACATACATACATACATACAAATACATACATACATATACATATATGGTTAATAAATGTTACCATGTAAATGTAATATAATACTGAATTAAGTATCCTCAAATATTAATACAGATTTAATATCTAGACAGAGAAATAGGTATATAGACAGATCGATAGAGAGATAGGTAACACATTGCTTATATCAAACTGAAATAATATTATATTTGAAATATTTAGTTGTGTAATTTACCAGTTTTTTCGAAACTTTTTTTCCAAGTTGACATCCTTCTTTTGCGCTCGCCACTATATTGTCGATCAACTCTGAAAATTTCACGTCTTGCCAGACTGAGTTATCAGATGAGTGTTGTCCATTGGATACGCACACCACAACAGCCAATGAAACAGCTACAAATGAAAACCATATACCGCAAATGTTTATATAAAGTCTGGATAGGTATGTATGTATATATGTATGTATGTATGTATGTATGTATGTATATATGTATGTATGTATGTATGTATGTATGTATGTATGTATGTACGTACGTACGTAATACTGAAAAGTGATAAAGTTTTCAATTATAAATTTTAAAAATGAGAGAATTGGTAGTAGTAATTACAGTAGCAGTTTATTATTAGAACTAGTTGTAGTAGTAATAACAACAAATAATAATGATAATAATAATAAAAATAAGACATAATGATAGTTTAAATCTATAAGCAAATTTTACTTTAATACAAACCAGTTACACAAAACAAGTAAAGAATGTTCATGGTCCTATTTCAAGATGGTAACAATAATTTTTCACACAGATCGTTCGCTTATAAACAGATCAATTCTAAAGAAACGGACTTCATCATCTTTCAGTTTCCCATTTTAAAACAATAAAATATAGAAATACAAGAAAAAAACCTTACCGGTTATAAATAAAGTTAACTGCTGATACACGTACTAATCACAGAGGTTTTTTTTTAGATAAATTTTGTCCTTTCACTTTCGTCAGAAGACAGAAAGATCAATACTTCTACCTGACTGGACGCCAGGTATGAAACATACACGGGAACTCTAGCCTTCTGCAAACCTTCAAAATCGATAAACAAAATATATAAAAAAATGCCTCTCTTTTGTTTCGATGGTCTTGGTCAGGTCGTACCAAATATAGGGGAAATAAATAAATAAATAAATAAATGACTCTATATTAAATTGCTTAAAACTTCGATCTGGGACGTGGACGCAGGGTCAATCTTTAGTGAGGCCGTTTGGTTTGGTTCCAATTACAAGCAGTGTCCCGCGACAACGGGATTTTTTCAAGAGTAAGTGAAAAATTCAAGAAATGTTAAGTTATTATGCGTTAGCAATTTATTATTTGTTTTCTTTTATAATGAAAATACAATAGAAGAAACACTGTCAGACTATCAGCAATTAATTTTTTTATATTTATACCAGTCAGGAAAAAAATGGTTAGAATGATGAACAGCCCTTGTTTCTCTCGACACTCTCCTCATCCGACTCCCTCTTTTTTTTTGAAATTCTGGATCCACCCCTCAGTGATATTGTGACTCATGCAATTTGCTTTTGGGATGAATTGTCAGTGCTTAATCACTAACAATCCATCCCAAATTCAGATTCCGCGGATAAAAATAAAGATGACAAAAACTGTTTTGGTATTCTTGCATCTGGAATTTCCTTCCAAATAAATAATTTTTCAAATCGTAATTTTATATATATATATATGTTTTATGTAATGATTTTTCCGTAATTCCAAATACGAAATAAAATAACGCGAATGAGTGGTACAGACAGACAGACAGAGAGAGAGAGAGAGAGAGAGAGAGAGAGAGAGAGAGAGAGAGAGAGAGAGAGAGAGAGAGAGAGAGAGAGAGAGAGCTATCTCAAATAAAATGTTACTATTATACTGTTTTTAATTTATAAACAAAAATTAAAATTAAAATATTCAATATAATTTACGATTCTTCTTTAATTTAAATGTAATGGTACGCACCTATGTTGTACGATACATATTTCTTATTAAAGGCTTTACTTGTGGCAACTAGTCGATGATCAACTTATATCAAATGCTGTAATCTAACAGACGCCAGTGTGCGACAAACATTTAATTAATTTTCTTACAAGATTATATAGCTTGGGATTTGGTATTTCTTATTCTTGTTGTTGAGGGTGACATTTTTTTTTAGATTGTGTTATTTTTCTTTATTTATTTGATTTGTTATATACATATATATATATATATATAAATTTTTTTTTTGTTTACTTTATAGACAAGGTGTATCTTTCTTCTTATTATTATGTGAAAACTGAAGAAAAAATACATGTCGATTGAAAAAATAAATAAATAAATGAATACAGTGTTGAGTGACATTTAGTAAACGAATAAGAATCGATGAATGAAATAAACAAACAAAAGGAAAGAATGTACAGTATCATGCCAACTGGGTAAACAGTATTTTATTTAGTAATAAAATAAACAGATTAACAAAATGTCCACACGGAAATTGTCAGTTTGTTTTTAAATTTATTTTCTTTTTCTCTTATTTCTAGTTCCTTTCACTGCACCTTTCTTTGCCCCTTTCACCAAATTTCCAAACTGTCCATGAATCTTTGCCCGTTTTCTGTAAAAGAAAATAATTTCAGTAATTTGAAAAGTATTTAATTTGTATTTTCATGTTTAATTATTACCCCCAAAATATGTTTCTTCTTTTTTATTATTATTTTTGTTAAATAGCCTATTATTATATTTATTTAAAAAAAAGCATTCCTTGGGCATATTGGGGTGAAAAAAGCATTCCTGTATCTGGACACTTCCGTGTCCGTGTGTGGGCTGAAGTTGTGTGTTTCTTCCTGTTTCGGTCTTCAACAGTTCAAAGGCTTAACGCTTTTGAAGTTTTTTTGACTTGTTCGGAAGGAGACTTGAATGTCCGCATGAAGAGTGTAGATCTGTAGAAACAGTCGTGGGGAATCAACAGAAGTTGTCGTTACCTACCATAAATGACACAGGAATTGCGTAGGTTTTCCATGTTCTTAGTGTTGGCGAGAATAAGGAGTTTGTCTGCCTTACCAGGATAGCTTGCAGGAATTGATCATTAAGTGTCTGCTGGGCATCCTCTGACACAACTTGCAAAACGCATACAGTCCAGTCATTACAAAGTGGGCAACAACGTAATACTGTCCTTTAGGTCAGAGAGGAACGTTAAGATTTTGAAATAAGATCGTGTGCGTGTCGGCACCATCAGGATGTACATGAGTATGTGTGTGTGACGGTGCGTTTTTGTTTATGTATGTGTGTATGTGTGCGTGTGTGCGTGTGTGTCCGTGTGTATGTGTGTGTGCGCGTGTGAGTACGTGGGTAAAAAGAATCTACTTGCGGCCATCATATATATATATATATATATATATTCGTATGTTATGGCCGTAACTTGACTGTTTCAATTGAGGCTAAAACACTTAATCACTGAGCGGAGCGGGGCAAACAAATTTGGGATAGACGTCAGGGGGCCGCCTAAGGCTCACAGAAACTCCGACTAAACAGACGCAAAATCCTCGATTCTAGCCATTTATATTTTATATAAAATCTTTGTATAAAAAAAATTATATTTATATATGTCTACACACACACATACAAACACACAAACATACATACACAGTAAAGAACTACAGTCTACTTTAGAGTGTATTTATAAAACCCATCCTTTGTTGTTGTTTCTTTTTGTTGTGTGTTCTTTTTTCTGTCTGTTTTTTTTTTTCATCTGTTTTCCGAGGTGTTTTGCATATTAAATATACATGAATCGACAAACGATCCGCATTTGAAGGACTTTATTTACAGGAAAAAAGTAGACATAAAAACAATTTTTTTATAAGCATATATATATATACAATGATAAGGTATACTGAAGTAACTATATTTAAAAAAATGACTGTTTTACAGGAATGTATAAAATATTGCATGGTTATCAAAATACATTGAGCATGAAAGGTTATTGATTATGAAAATATTCAATCGTAATCAGAATATACTGAACAAAAAAGTTATTGATCATGAAATTATTGCAACGTCATCAAAATATACTGAACAAAAATGTTATTGATCATGAAAATATTGCACTATAATAAAAAATATACTGAACAAACAAAAGTTATTGTTCAAGACAATATGTTCAACATACAAAAGTCAATGATTATTAAAATATTGCATTTATACAGTTAATACATAGAGTAAAGTATATTATATACAGCCATACATATTTCCCATATCGTAAATTTAATTTCTTTATGATGTCACGCAGTGACTATTGCTCGTGAATAACTCCATTTTTTTGTTCTTTGTTCAGTATACGCAGAAACATGAAATACGATTTAACATATGCAGTATAAGTATCTAAGTATAGAAATGTTATTCTAAGAGTAAAAGATACGTATCTGAAACTCCTGTGGGTATATATAAAATATATATAATATAATTAAAATTAGAAGAAGACGAAGAAGAATTTTCAGTTTTGCAGTTATCATCAACATCGCAACTATTATTATCTGGGAACTGGGAACTGGGTAAAGTTTAACGTGCTAATCAGAGCAAGCTGTTGTGAAGCACGTCTACGACGGGCACGCTTTCTGAGAGGACAGTGAGCGTGTCTGTCGCACATTATTATAATGGAAGAAGATGTTTATATACAATGCAGCAGCAAAGACATAAATGCCCTGAACGAAAATAATTCTTTTTAAAAAACATTTCTAATAACCTAAATTACGAACCGAATAATTATATGTGTGAGATGCGCAACTGGATCATTGCTACTGTGTAATGAGACTGATACAATCAAACTGCAGCATGTGAAATAGTTTCACAAAAACATGTTTAGTCTCCTAACTGGAGGAATGTATGAACTGTCTCTCTCCCATCTTCCTCTGTCAACATTTATGTATCAGCGCGCTATAGAAACCGCCTCTGTACAGAGTTTAAATATTCATTCCTATTAGAAGGACTAAATTATTAAACTTTTACTCTCCTCAGTAAAAGCTGTTTTCCTAACGTTAACAGTATCTTCTAAATAGAGATTTATCAAATCGTAAAAAAAAACAAAAAAACATATGCAACGAATTTCAATCCCTACCATTCCTGATGAAAATTTCATTCGAGCTTTTAATCAGCAAACGTTTTTTCTTGAAGACAGTCTGCTCTCGTATTCGTTATACATAGAGTACAGAACACCCATTCTGTTAAGAAACCGTCCTATTTTTCTCGCTATGGCGTAATCGTTGACGGCCAACTGAACTGGGTCCATTGTTGCTCTGCGATCCAGAACTGTCTGGAGGTCTTCTGGGACACCAGTCATCGTGACTGGTGTCTCGCCTCGATACAGGACAGCTTCAAGCAGCTGAATTTGCAAATTTCTCAGCTTGTTCTTCATGGTGCGGCTGAGACGTCTGGGCATCTTTGAATGCTTCTTCACTGCTCTGAACAGCTGGGTGTATTTCTGCAGTGCAGTGTAATCCGTAAGAAGATTCTGAAAGAGAGAGTGTTTTATTTACGCATTTGTGCGCGTGTGTGTGTGTCTTTGAATATAGTTTAGTGCAAGTGAAGTTAACTTACTATTGCAGAAAAATTAACCTCTGACAAACCAGACGTACGCATTCGAATTTCATCAAATATTTCTCATTTCGTAACATTCGCAACGTAACATGGTTTTGGTTAGGTTTAATTATTTATTTTACTTTTTTACTTTTTTCTTATTTTTACTTTTTTTTTATTATTATAATTATTATTTTAGATATTTCTTTCACTTTCTTTCTTTTATTTTCTTATTTCTTTCTCCTTTTGTTTCTTTCTTTTTTTATTTATAATTTATATATATAGACATAATTTTTTTTTTTATTAATCATAGAGACAAGTCACTTTTAATGTTTCTAAAAATAGAATCTCTTAAAATGCATATAATGTAATTAATTAATTCGTTCATACCAATAAAGAAACACTTTTAATATTCAGATACCGCTTCACACACACACACACACACACACACACACACACACACACACACACAGATTAAGCATTTACAGATAATGTTATTTGACAGTAAAGGTGTAAGCACCTACCTCATTGAGAGAATGTTGTAAATTAGAAGACTGAAGAGTCTGATTGAGAACTGTCAATCTTCCTCTGCTGACTCTACGCTTTACAATCTTCTGTAAGCGTTTTGACTGTAAGAAACTAGAATTCATCTGAAACACGAAAACCAATAATACATGTTTATGCACATTTACAATACATACATACATACATACAAAAACATACATACATACATACATACATACATACAAATACATACATACATACATACATACATACAAATACATACATACATATTATACATATATGGTTAATAAGTGTTACCATGTAAATGTAATATAATACTGAATTAAGTATCCTCAAATATTAATACAGATTTAATATCTAGACAGAGAAATAGGTATATAGACAGATCGATAGAGAGATAGGTAACACATTGCTTATATCAAACTGAAATAATATTATATTTGAAATATTTAATTGTGTAATTTACCAGTTTTTTCGAAACTTTTTTTCCAAGCTGACATCCTTCTTTTGCGCTCGCCACTATATTGTCGATCAACTCTGAAAATTTCACGTCTTGCCAGACTGAGTTATCAGATGAGTGTTGTCCATTGGATACGCACACCACAACAGCCAATGAAACAGCTACAAATGAAAACATTATACCGCAAATGTTTATATAAAGTCTGGATAGGTATGTATGTATATATGTATGTATGTATGTATGTATGTATGTATGTATGTATGTATGTACGTACGTACGTAATACTGAAAAATGATAAAGTTTTCAATTATAAATTTTAAAAATGAGAGAATTGGTAGTAGTAATTACAGTAGCAGTTTATTATTAGAACTAGTTGTAGTAGTAATAACAACAAATAATAATGATAATAATAATAAAAATAAGACATAATGATAGTTTAAATCTATAAGCAAATTTTACTTTAATACAAACCAGTTACACAAAACAAGTAAAGAATGTTCATGGTCCTATTTCAAGATGGTAACAATAATTTTTCATACAGATCGTTCGCTTATAAACAGATCAATTCTAAAGAAACGGACTTCATCATCTTTCAGTTTCCCATTTTAAAACAATAAAATATAGAAAACCCGAAAAAAACCTTACCGGTTATAAATAAAGTTAACTGCTGATACACGTACTAATCACAGAGTTTTTTTTTGAGATAAATTTTGTCCTTTCACTTTCGTCAGAAGACAGAAAGATCAATACTTCTACCTGACTGGACGCCAGGTATGAAACATACACGGGAACTCTAGCCTTCTGCAAACCTTCAAAATCGATAAACAAAATATATAAAAAAATGCCTCTCTTTTGTTTCGATGGTCTTGGTCAGGTCGTACCAAATATAGGGGAAATAAATAAATAAATAAATAAATGACTCTATATTAAATTGCTTAAAACTTCGATCTGGGACGTGGACGCAGGATCAATCTTTAGTGAGGCCGCTTGGTTTGGTTCCAATTACAAGCAGTGTCCCGCGACAACGGGATTTTTTCAAGAGTAAGTGAAAAATTCAAGAAACGTTAAGTTATTATGCGTTAGCAATTTATTATTTGTTTTCTTTTATAATGAAAATACAATAGAAGAAACACTGTCAGACTATCAGCAATTAATTTTTATATATTTATACCAGTCAGGAAAAAAATAGTTAGAATGATGAACAGCCCTTGTTTCTCTCGACACTCTCCTCATCCGACTCCCTCTTTTTTTTGAAATTCTGGATCCACCCCTCAGTGATATTGTGACTCATGCAATCTCCTTTTGGGATGAATTGTCAGTGCTTAATCACTAACAATCCATCCCAAATTCAGATTACGCGGATAAAAATAAAGATGACAAAAACTGTTTTGGTATTCTTGCATCTGGAATTTCCTTCCAAATAAATAATTTTTCAAATCGTAATTTTATATATATATATGTTTTATGTAATGATTTTTCCGTAATTCCAAATACGAAATAAAATAACACGAATGAGTGGTACAGAGAGAGAGAGAGAGAGAGAGAGAGAGAGAGAGAGAGAGAGAGAGAGAGAGAGAGAGAGAGAGAGAGAGAGAGAGAGAGAGCTATCTCAAATAAAATGTTACTATTATACTGTTTTTAATTTATAAACAAAAATTAAAATTAAAATATTCAATATAATTTACGATTCTTCTTTAATTTAAATGTAATGGTACGCACCTATGTTGTACGATACATATTTCTTATTAAAGGCTTTACTTGTGGCAACTAGTCGATGTTCAACTTATATCAAATGCTGTAATCTAACAGACGCCAGTATGCGACAAACATTTTATTAATTTTCTTACAAGATTATATAGCTTGGGATTTGGTATTTCTTATTCTTGTTGTTGAGGGTGACATTTTTTTTTAGATTGTGTTATTTTTCTTTATTTATTTAATTTGTTATATACATATATATATATATATATATATATAAATTTTTTTTTTTTACTTTATAGACAAGGTGTATCTTTCTTCTTATTATTATTTGAAAACTGAAGAAAAAATACATGGCGATTGAAAAAATAAATAAATAAATGAATACAGTGTTGAGTGACATTTAGTAAACGAATAAGAATCGATGAATGAAATAAACAAACAAA
The DNA here is from genome assembly GCA_012295275.1 of Chrysomallon squamiferum. Classification (NCBI taxonomy): domain Eukaryota; kingdom Metazoa; phylum Mollusca; class Gastropoda; order Neomphalida; family Peltospiridae; genus Chrysomallon; species Chrysomallon squamiferum. The sequence goes on along the minus strand of CM022672.1, from coordinate 18,160,941 downwards.
TGAAAGAATGTACAGTATCATGCCAACTGGATAAACAGTATTTTATTTAGTAATAAAATAAACAGATTAACAAAATGTCCACACGGAAATTGTCAGTTTGTTTTTAAATTTATTTTCTTTTTCTCTTATTTCTAGTTCCTTTCACTGCACCTTTCTTTGCCCCTTTCACCAAATTTCCAAACTGTCCATGAATCTTTGCCCGTTTTCTGTAAAAGAAAATAATTTCAGTAATTTGAAAAGTATTTAATTTGTATTTATAAATAGCCTATGATGGTATCAAAAAGTATTATTATATTTTTTGTACTTATTCTATATTACTGGTATTATTATTTTATATTATTATTATTTTTATAAATTTGTATTGTTGTTATACAAAGAGTAAACAATATGAATCTCACAATCCTGTGGGTATATATATATAACATATTGTTGTTTTTATTATTATATATTGTTATCATTTATATTTTTATTGTTATAATTGTTTTATAGAATTTTATTATTATTATTATTATTATTATTATTATCATCAATTTTACTTTACCTTTTATTTAATGACTGCATGTTCAGTGGAACATATGCAAATGGATCTGGCTTTCCAGCTTTCTTGACATCACCTCTTGCTTTCTGCAATATAAATCATACTCAGTTATCCACCACGAACACATAGAAACTGTACATTTCTAAATACTTTGTATCCAGCAACGAGAATTAATCACAGATAAATCTTACACACAAAGACATCAACTGAATTCACAGTATGTTTGAAATGTTCCTGAAGCTCATGTTTGTGCGTGTATATATATGTGTGTGTGTGTGTATATATATATATATATATATATATACATATGTGTAATACAGAAAGACTAACAAACCTTTGCTCTGTATTCCATTCCCGTCTGGATCCGTTCTGCTGATTTGTTTTGTTTTGACTTAGTCAGTGGCCTGTGAATGCCTTTGCCACCAGCTGAAGTTAAAAAAATAAATAATAAAAAATAAAAAGTAATAATGAATGAATGAATGAATGAATTAATTAATTAATTAAATAAATAAATAAATAAATAAAATAAAATAAAATAATTTAAAATAACAACAATAGTTTACTAATGTTATTGCTACTGCTGTTGCTGGTACCATTCCAACTATCACTGTTATTATTATTATTATTGTTGTTATTATTTTCATCATATCATTATTATCATTATCATTATCATTATCATTATCATTATCATTATCATTATTATTAGTCAAATGTTAAAACATGGCCTATCAAATCAAACTATTTCTTTTCTTAAGTAATATCATTTAGGCATCTGGAGTTATGAACATTTTCAGATTCTTAACTCCATAAGCTTCATTTTGATCTCTCATTTCTGAGAATCTAGCAAACAGTAGTGATGCAACATAAGTGCTCCAAAACCCACCAAAGGATTAATATCAGTCACCTGATTATTCGTTTTTGTTACTTAAGGCATCATTTGATGTGACATTGGTACGAATTAAGGATAGAGTTCCAAATATGTTTTTAAAAATAAGAGTTAAAGCCAATAATTCTAATCTTGTATTCAAATGGCACTGATTCAAACAAGTAAAATTACATAATGCATTTCACAGATTAACATCAGTTTTAAAAAAAACAATTAATAAAAATAACAATATTTGGTTTCTAAATTAGAAAGAAACCCTCTTCCCCACAATCCTGAATGAACAAATATAAATATCCACATTAAAAAACAAAAGTAAATAAGGGAAACAATTTTTAATTAGGAAATAAATTGTGTTATATTTAAAGGGAAATAACTCCTGAATTGGTTTCAAAAACAGCATAATAATTGTACCTTTATTTATAATAATGGTAACAATAAATATAATAATCACCGTAAAAAAAATAAAAATAATCTTGTTCTTGTTGGGTTTTTACTGATATTTTTACTGCCAAGCTTGAACATTAGCAAGAACATTCTAATATAGTTATGATAATATGTTCACAAAAACAATGTTTAATTAGATGTACTCTACATACCACTGTCACACACACATACTTTATTTAATCACTCACTACCAACTCACAAACCTGGAATCAAGATATCAAGAGAAATCAAACATTCAGACCTTTATATTTTGAAGCAGCAACATCTTCGTCAGAATCAGCATCTTCGAGTTTCCTCTTCTTGGCAGTTTTTCTCTGAAACAGAGACAGCAGCCATTAAAAACTATTATTCCTCTTAATAACAACAACCTGTCTCAGTTCAGCGAAACATTTTTACATTAAATTATCATATTTCTTTATCAAGCTGAATGATGAAAATGTGAGAGGAAAACTGCTGTGATCATTTATCACAATTTTGTACACACATCATCTCAGACAGATCTGTATAAAGCACTCTTTGATGAAGCAGTTATGGAGATTTGGTTAGAACAGGAAATATCTCGAAGTGAACACAGAGTAGGACTGAGCCTATAATGAATCTTTTCCATACCTGTGTTCTAACCACTAACCTATACCCTGCTCCATCTCAACAACAACAAAGTACAGCTTAATTCAGCTCTCAATTATAGTGAGCTTGTCTGAATTCAGTTTCTTATTAATTATGTGAAATGTCATTTTACACTTTCATGACTGGTACAAACATATTTTTTTGATAACTGGATTATTACTTGCTTGTTTATTTTGAAGTGAGGGGTTTTTATATTTTATATATATATTTTTTTTTTTTTTACTAATTTCTTACAAAAATCACATTACTCATTCTTATCATTCCACCTATTAGTTGTTTTTATTTTATTTGTATTTATTTATTTATCTATTAATTTATTTATTTATTACTATTATCAGAAAACACAAACTTTTTTAGTTCCGCCTTCCAAAGCCTGCAACAAATCATCTATATCATCTTCTTCTCCTGAATCCATTTTGTCACCTGTAAGAAACAAACATGGTAGAATGGTTGATGATGATGATGATAATGTTGAAGATAGTGTTGATGACATAATGAGAACAAACATTTTAATTAATTAAATCTTTAAAAAAGTATAAGAACTAAAACTACTATGACTACTACAATTACAAAACATCAAGATCAGCAGCTAATATTATCACTAACACTAAAACAACACTACCAGTAATAGTACTACTATTGCTAACACAACACTATCACTATCACCATGACTACAATCAAAATATAAAGATTTCATTAATGACTAAACAATTTTAAATCAAATTCAGTTAAAGAAAACTCATTAAAGAAATCAGTAATAACATTATTAATAACAATAACAATGTACAATATTTAAAAATAACACAAAATCTAACAATACCTTCTGGTTCATTCTCAGTTATGATCAGTCTTCCATCTGGTGCTGTCTTGAAAGGCAAATCTCTCTTATGTTTCGAATCATTTCTCTGCAAAGGTTTGGTAGCTGAAATAAATGGAACCCAGTTACAAATATGGATTTAAATAGTTGAGTAAGTTTTCTTGACATCCTCATAAATAAATAAATAAATAAATAAATAAATAAACACAGGAAAAAAGAAAGAAATGATACAAAAATAAAAACATGAAGATGTAATAAATAATAACTTTGATATATCAAATGACATTTTCATCAAAGGAAATATGTCAGCTTCTCTATATCCTCACTACCTTACTATTATATTGTAATACTTGATTATTAGCAAAGGATGGCTGCCTAAATTAAAACAAACAATTGAAAGCCTATTACTCTTAATTGTGTTTTCTTTCACTAAATGTAAAGTTTAATAACTAAAGTAAATATAAAACCTATGAAGACATTTTAAGTTTAAGGTAAATTTAAATAATTTTTTATTTATTTACAAAGATGTCAAATTTCTGTAACTGGGTTAATTTTTAAAAAATGTTCTTGGATAAACAAGTAAAGCTTTTTATTTTTGAATTTAGGAATGGAAAATTAAAAAAACAAACAAAACACAACAACAACAACAACAACAACAAAAAAAACAACTAACAAAACAAGTTCATTAAATTAAGCAAATGACCAAGATCATAACGAATACAAATATCATGTTAATGACAAAATAGCATTCATTTACATTTTTCTTACAAAAATAGTAACAATAGTCATTACCAAGAACTTTCTTCGCTGCATTAGGATCCAAGAAGTCAACAATGTGATCTTCCTCCCCCTCTTTCAACCATGTCTCCCTCCCCCTCCTTCCTTTCTTCACAGATTTGTTCTTCTTTTTAACATCTTCTTCATTTTCCATCTCTGAGTCTGTATCTCGCAGCAAGTCATCGATGCTGAAATATCGAAGAAAAACAAAATGGAAGATTCACATTTACATTTTACAAATCTTTGTCAATATTGCAAACTCTTTGTGCTTCATACATATTTTTGATTTAATGGACATGGAAAGATGAAAGAAAAAGAGACCTTTGTCTTTAAATTATTTTAGTATTTTAATGCTCTTGATAAATAATTGAGTTTAATGTACATTTTAGATACATTTAGTGGTTTATTACTTAATACAAAATAAAGAAATGTTCCTTTTAAATGTTCTCTCTGGTGAAAACAACAATAGAGAAGCTATATTATATTATTTCTCTTATTATTTAATTATTTACTATTATTATTATTATTATTATTATTATTATTATTATTATTATTATTACTGTCATCATCATCATTACATTAATATTAATAATAAAAATAACCATATTTAATGTGTTTTATGTCATCATCGTCATCATATGATCATCATATTAATAACAATGCCTGCATTTAATGTGTTTTATGTTTTTGTAATTGTTATTACCTGTCCATCTTGGGTGGTCTCACTTCATCCTCGTCACTTTCAGAATCGTCTTGGTTTTCCATTTCTTTCTTCTGTCGCTTTGTTCTCTGTTGTGTCTTGTAGATGTTGTGCAGAACTTTGTGTATTCGCTCTGGTGTCATTCCACATATTGTCTCATACCTGACATAAAACAAAACAATACACTTTTACTAATTAGTTTAATACTTAAACAAACACCAACACATAAAATGTTTCATAGCTAACATAAAATACATTTTTATATATTAGCTTAATACTGTGTTTAAAATAGGTATTAGTTATTTACTAAAATAATTATAAATAAAATAAAAAATGACTCAGGTAAAAATGACTAAAATGTCACCTCAACAAAAAACAGTAATCAGCTACTGAAACACTAATAAAACATTCTAATGTAATGACAAAAGATTGTGCATAAGTAACTAAATGTAAAAACTGTTACAAACAAGACATTTTAAAATTTATTGTCTATGCATTCCAAAATAAAATATAAATTGTTTTTCACTTTGTTACTGGACAGAATGGATAACAGAGAAAATTATTAGTCTGACATTATTAATGTAAGTAAATAAACAGTTAACAGTGTACAAAACTACGGGAAACAGACTGATATTTATTTATATATTGTAAGAAGGCAAACTCACCCAAATTTTTTAATCAGTTTAGAATAGATGTGTTTCATTTTAATGTGAAAATGATGTCTGGTGTCATCTTTCATATTGACAAGACCAGTTATCTGAAAAAAACATTCAAAAAGAAAATGTATATAAACTATTTCATTGTTTTAACTTCTTTTTCTTCGTATAGTTTCTATATTCTGTTTGTTTCATGTTTGTTATTATTATATATTTTTAGCTCTTTTTTTATTGTTATTTTTTTCCTTTCTTTATCTTTTTTTTAATTTTTGTTTTTATTTTTAATATTTTTATGTTCTCATTTCTCCCATAAACATATTTTTCCTTTATTTTCATAGTAATTTTACAAAAATTATTTCAACAATCTGGATGCAGGGATGGCATTTGCCACCTTCTAGGGTCAGCAAAAGGTCTTAAAACGTTCTTGTTGAAATAATTTGTTGTCTTTTTTCGTTTTTGTATTAGTTCATAATTTACATCTTACCAATCTTTTGAGTTGCCCTGCAAGCTGAAAGTCCTGGTAGGCTGACAACAGAACTTTGATAAAGCCCAGTGCGGACTTGACAATTTCTCTTAGCTTAGACGACAGAAGAAGACAAGTGCTTTCCACCAGCACCTCCAACATCTCACTGCCAACACACTCTGAAATAAAAAGTAGAATATCAAATTGCATCTCACATCACAGTTTCAAAAAAACTGAATTTCATAGATGATATTTTATACTGTTCTGACTTACGATAGACAGAAATAACATTTCTAACAAATTACTTTTAAAAATTCTCTTAAACTAAATGATCTGTAAAACGTAAGACTGAAATTTCAGGAAGAAAATGTCTGTTACAATAAACAGACTAACATTATTATTTACATTGTAGAACCATTTGGGCTAAAATATACAAACAGCTGGCTAAAATACTGAATCAAAGAGTCAAAATGATAACAACTAACTGCAAATAAGCCTGATAAAAGGACTCAACAATAAAAGTTCACTAAATATCATCTCCAGTCTGCCAAAACCAAAAAACCACTCCTAACAGACTAATATAATATATTTAGAAGTAATTTTCACACACAAGGTTCAAAAGTGTATGAGAAATCATTAACACTATAAAGTGTGTGTGTGTGTTGATGAAGCTGTAGCTCACGTTTGTACTGGAAGAGGACACGAGTGAGAGACAGCAGCGTTCCACTGACCATCTGTGGAGATCCAGCCAGTCCAGCCAACAACATCTTCAGATATTCCTCTATTGTTTCTAGACAACAACAAAATTACATTAAGATTTAATTAAAAAAAAAAACCTGTGAGTTTTAAACATTTTTAAGTCTTAATTTTAATTTTTAACTTTTTAATATTAATTTAATTTTTTTAAATGATTTATTCATATTTTGTTTGTTTGTTCGATTATTAATTTTGTATTTATTTATATATTTATCTATTTATTTATTTATTTATTTATTTATTTATTTATTTATTTATTTATTTATAATCTGGGTACATGTAAAATGTAGCTATAATTATAGATTTCAATTATAGAATTATATATAATAAAATTTATATATAATTTTATTCTTAACAAAATGTACACATGTAATTGATCACATAACTGTATATATAACATAAGCTACGCTAATAATTTTATAACAATTTGCTCATTATTACTGACCATATAAGAGTATATATATTCTAATTAACAATAATACTATGTCTGTTTTTAAAACAATCTATGCAAATATCTGATTATATAATTATAAGAATCTGCACACATTACTAATCATATAACTGCATATATATATATATATAAAACACACATAAAACAAAAGCCATACTAATTACTGATCATATAATTATACATGTAAAATTGTAACATTATTCTATACAAATTACAGATCATACAACTGTACTTATAACATTATCTTATGTTGTTAGTCACAGTTTGTGTATGTAACAATTTAAACAAGTTACCGATCATTTGTATGTATTTATAAAGACTTTAAACAAGTTACTGATCACACATTTGTATTTATAGATCTAACTGCCAAGAGAAATATCATACCTTCTTTTGACACTGAACTGTTCCAGCGAATCAGAGTTTCGGCCATTGTGATGAGTAAACTATAGGCTGCTTCCCGAGCTCTCTCTCCAATCTCCCTGGTACACATTATTACCTGAGTGAGAGAGTTTTTATTAGTTTTAAATTTCACTTTTTTTCATATAACTACTAGAGTATTGTTATTTTTTATTTTTATTTTTTATTTATTTATTTATTTACATCTTTTTTATTATTTTTTTTATTAATTTTTTTATAATTTCAGTTTATTTATTTATTTAATTGTTTGTTTGCTTGTTTTTTTATACACCCATTTTATTATTATTATTAGTAGTAGTAGTAGTAGTAGTAGTAGTAGTACTATTATTACTACTACTACTACTACTACTACTACTATTATTATTATTAGGTATTGTTTTGTTATTATTATTATTATTATTATTATTATTTTTATTCATTAATTAATTATACTTCAATTCTGAATTCCAAAAAGGTTGTTAAATAGCATGACAGATTTTTAAAAAGATAATAAATAACAAAAATCAGAAATGTAGTATTAAATTTTTCTCTTCAGTACTATCAACAAAACTTCTAACTTTACCAAATAATTTAAGTTTCAATGTACAAACCTCTGGTACCACTGCCATAAAGAAATCCATCTGTTTTTCCTTCAACTGTCCAAAAATATGAATCAAACAGCGAAGTCTTGGCTGCAACAGTAACACAAAAAAAAAATGTATTCTGAATCTTCACAAGCAAAATAATTTATAGATTATTTAAGCTCATTTTATTCTAAGCAGGAAAATTCATGTCTTTGATATATTGTGGTAACTTTATTATTGGCTAAGATTAGTTGCTGATAACAAATAACACAATTACTTGGAAGTGTTAAGTATTTAGACCATCTGTTCAAAACCAAATCTATTAAGTATGTGTTTTTTTGCACTAGCATAATATTTTTTTATCATACTGCCATGAACATTATTCTGCCAATATCCCCGATATATCCTAAAATTTAATTAAGATGTTTTGATGCATCAATATATTAAAAGTTTTTTGTTTGCAACGTAATAGATGCATTTAATTTATTTATATTCAAATAAAATTTGTTTAGATTATCTGATTACTTATTCAAAACTACAATTAATACACACTTCAGTCAAACTGGACGTTAATCGTAGATGGTTGTTTTGAATGTAAAGGACAATCTGTTGTGATACGTACAGCTTTGGACGAAGGACTGGACTTGGATAAAGAGGAGAGAAGCATTTTCTGTATTTCAGACAAGTAGCGACTAGCAAACTGCTGACAGTCTTCTGATTTGCCTGCACAGATCTCCTCCATTATTCTGTACGACTTTTTCTGAAGTGTCCTGTCCAGACTCTGTTGGACATATTTTTAATATCAGATTATGTAATAATATTTAGAAAATTCACAGTTAATACATTAAGAAACTCACAGAAAAAATATATTTAGAAATATCACAGTAAATGTATTTTACAAAAATCAGCAAAAATACGTAATTTTTAAAAAGTATGTAATGTTAATAATTTTTATACTGATGATAAATAGAACAGTAATTAAATATATTAAAATAAATAAATAAGTAAAATAAGTTTATAATCTCACAGTCAGATTTGATGCTGCCAGGTCAAATGATATTTTTAGTCTGTCTGCGTCTATGTAGGGCAACAGAGCTATGTTTATATCAACAAAAGCATGCCTGAAAAACAAAATTTAAATTTTCAAAGGCTGATTTTAGTAATTCAATATAATCAGCATCCAGATTTATTTACAAAATGGAATTATGTTTAATATTTTTGGCTATTTGTGAAGTATTTTTAAATAGATTTGACTAACTTTCCTTCGTATTTACTCTGACACTGTGCATGTTTTTAACTAGAATTATTTCAGATGATATTAAAATATATTTATCTGATACTTTACTATTTATACTGCACATCACCAAAGTGAATTATTTTAATTGCCAACATTTTATTAGTTAAAAACATAAATTGAGTAGCACTTGTTAAAACTTTTATTGTGTATGTTTTACTCAAACTGATATTTACTTTTTGAATGGTGTTAAATCGTCAGCATTCATTTTTTCAATACACTTGTCAAAGAAGGTAAACACCAGCTAAAAAACAAAACACATACATAGATATATATATATATATTTGAAATAATAAAACAAATTTTTTTAATCTTGACTTTAACCATGTCTGATAGAATAATGTAACAAGCTTGTTACCATTCTTTTTTATTAGGAAAGATTGATTGTTAGAAACAAATAAAACTGAAAGACTAGACACTGATAGCAAATAAAATGTATTCTAAGTAACAAAAGCAAAATGTGAATATAAGTTTTAAAAACCTGTAGTTTATGAATTATATTAACATTTAGAAGTCATTTAGAAAAATAAAATTTGATCATTGTCCGTTTTAACAAAAATTAACTTAACTACAAGTTAAAAACGTATAATTGTAAATTAAATAAGTAGCAGACAGGATTGTTTCATGATCATTATTATACATTTGGTTTTTCTCAATTACATAAATAAATAACAGAAATGATAATCTTGCATCATAGAGAATTGATCTGTTTCCACACTAAATCTGTACTGAGTAATCACCTGTTTGTCTGCTATCTGTAGATAAGTTTTCAGTGTTTCTAGGACAGCCAGTCTGGTGGGATCGCGTTCGTTTTCTGGTTTAGCAGTAAACAAGTTCAGCAGAATTGGTATAAAATTCTTACCAAATCTCGACAACTCTGCTTTGTTGCTCTCTGTAAACATTTTTTAAAAATTATTAAATTAAATTAAATTAAATTAAATTAAATTAAATTAAATTAAATTTTAAATTAAATTTAAATAAATAAATAAATAAATAAAATTTAGTTACTGTATAAATTATAATAACGCAGATTTAATTTTGCTTATCATGAACATGTAACACATCATCTAATAATTAATCCAAAATCTAAGGTTAAAATGAAGAGAAACTAATAAACTAAATCAGTAGTTGTTATTCATTTTACCTTAATCAGAGATGTTTCAAAAGGACCACGTGATAACATTAATTATAATTATATTCTAAAGACGATATTGTAACTTAATGCTCTTTTAAAATAATTAAGGGATCCTAAGTTGTTTTTGTTTTTAAAAAAACTTACCTTCAGAGAGGCTGTTACTGATCAAACAACGCAGAGATGACATGACACTCATTCTCAAATCAGGTCGATCTGAGATTGCAGAACCAAGGATTTTTGCAATTCCTTTGAACGACTGTAAAACACATATAAAAAAAACAGAGTTATGAAGTCAAAAAATATAATAATCATAAATCATTAGTTTAGTTGGGTTATCTGCTTTAATAATACATCTGGAATAATAATAATATAGAAAAGCTAAGCTTCAAAATGATTTAACATCTTATTTACCTATTTACTCTCTCATTGTGTGTTAGCTTGCACTTCTGTCAGTATTAAAGAAAAAACAGATTTCAAGAAGATTTTAATGTGCCATAAAGTCATGCTCTCTCCTACCCATTCATTCTGTCAGTGTAAGTTTGTGTTTGTACAAGTGCTTATGATCTGTCTAATATAAGCATTTTATAACCATATGGAAAAATGTATCACTATCAATGATAGTATCATGCAATTAAATGTATATTACTTGCCAATATCTATCTATCTCTATATATATATGTAACTATCCATCCATCCATCTATATATATGTAAATGTACATGTATATGTATAGGTGTATAAATGTAAGTATATATTTATGTATATAATGTATGTATACACAAACATCACAATGTCAATTTACCTGTGTCAGGTCTGTGGGTTTGATACAAAAACCAGTTAATAAAGACCATATCTGTTGTTGTAGAGTGTCATAGGTCTTAGCTGCCACACTCTGACTATCAGAACACTTCAGTGCTATTTTAAAATAAATAAATAAAATAAAATAAAATAAAATAAAATAAAATAAAATAAAATAAAATAAAATAAATATATAAACAAAACACATTCATATCACATTTATTTTTTTAATTTTCTACTGACTGTGAATTATATGTAAAAAGTTACCAAATTTTTTTCTTTTCTTTTTTTCTCTTTTTCCAGAATTTAGAACAAAGAAAACAACATAGTTTGTTTTGTTTTATATATTGTATTTTTATAATATTTTTTATCTCAGTCTTTAATACATTATATTTAACTAACAAAAAAACAAAACGACAATGTACTAATTCCTGAGAAAAAAAAAATATCTTCCTAGACTAAGAAAATTAATAACTGTTTTTGTTTAAGATGTTGAAATCAAATAAAAATAATTTCAAAACAAAACCTTTCTGCCTGAAAGCTGCTGCCAGTGGTAAAAAGTGGGATGTAAAGAAACTGAGTTCTGTCTCTCTGATGTTGTCTCGCAAAACTGGAATCAGCCAACTGCGTGGGAAATCCAGGTCTTCACTATAACAGATAAACCATTTTAATTATTTTTCTCTGATGGAGTGATAGAACAACAAGAAAAATTAATTTTTAAATTTAAAAAAAATAACCCCCCCCCAAAAAAAGAGAAAGATATATCTGTTTTATTAGTTTCTAGCACAGTGTTATACATTTTTTTAATATATTTTATCAATTTAAAAATAAAAAAGCCCATAATAAATAGCAAATCATTTTTTTCTTTTTGATAGTGTGATAAAAATAAATCTAAGAAAACAAAAGAAAACAAAAAGAAATTTCTTAACACATAACCCAAATAACTTAATCTTAATATCAAAATCCTAAATTAAAAATTAGAAGCCTTAGTTATATTTCTCTAGATTATTAAAGAAGTAGAGTTAACCATAAAGATTAAAATCTGTCTTTTTGAAGAGTGTTTCAAAGATTTCTATCAAGTCTTTTATGTATCAGCATTTCTGAGTTAAACTATGATAAAACCATTAACAAACAATAACCAGCTCTTGCTAACAATTCTGTATTAAATTATCAAAACAGAAGATGCCAACTGAGGGTTAAAATTTACCTTTCTAGAGAGAGTTTCAAGGGGACAGCATCCAGAACATGTTTCGGTCCCATGTACCTGACTGCAGACCCAACTGCATGATCCAGTTCACGTTTGTAACCAAAATGTGTGCTTTCTCTCAGATCAGCCATGGACAACAAACACTGGAATCACATTTGTTATTTATTAATAATCAGTATTAAGTTAAAATATGACTTATAAAATATTTTAGAATGGCATCTGTTAGGTGTTTTGATATTAATAAAAATAATACATATACTGCAATTAAAAAAAATTAATTTATAAAAAGTGAATTATGTGAAATTATGCAGAATAACGTGACCATTCTCCATTTGCCAGAATACAATCTTATAAATCTTATAATGTAAACATAAAAAAACTGTTTAAATAAATACTAAATTGGATGACTGGTCATGCCATTGTTAGTTAAATAGTTTACTGTTGGGTTCATTTTTTGATTTTGGTTTTGTTTCTGCAAGATAATATTATTTATAATTACCTTCTTTAAAAGTCCTGGGCAACATTTCCCAAAAACCTGAAACAAATAAAAATAAATAAATAAATAAATAAAATTATAATTGAAATTAAACAGACTGTCAAAACTGAAAAAGTAGAAATTGAAAGGGTTTAATTATTTAGTGAATTTGTTTTATGTATTTTATGACCATTTTCACAGGACAGGAAAAATCAATAGGGTTTGTTAATTAATCATGGAATAATGATTTGAATTTAAAATATGTTTCTGGAATCTAATAAGAAAACAATCCTGTATTACAACTTACCTTAATACTGAGCTACTGTTCATTCCACACATACATGCATATATTTGTTTGTTTAAATGTATAACAATTTGCCTAAACCTACATTATTCTTTTTACAGTGTAAGTTGTAATCTAACCTCAAATACTGAAGCTGAAGAACATGTCCCCATGAACAATGAAAGCTTTGTATGTGTATATTTTCATGTCTGTATATAAGTGTATCTATCATATTTTTTTTTTACTATACAAGAAGTTATAAACTGACCTGAAAAACTGAAGCCCACAGCTGTAGCACAAGTCCCCATGAAGAATGAAACTGATAACTGAGACCAGTTTCCAAAGCTTTGAGAATTTTGTGCACAGGTGTCTGTGTTCCTTCAGGTGCTGTGTTCAAGAGAGCAGATATTCTCTCCATGTCTGGCATCAGACACTCATTGAGTAACACCTACAATAACAGCACACTTTTGTATTCTAGTAGTACACATTTTTAAAATAATAAATGCAAGTTTATGTGTATTTTTCTTAATAAGTATCGTTATATTATATCACACAACTGCCTGAAACAGAAAAAGCAACGGTACTGGAATAATAATATTATACAATGTGTGCATGGTATTGATACAATATCACATTCAGTAAAATAAAATGTATTTTTTTTATCCTGAAATCAACTTTATTACAGATATTTATTATCACAGTACATCATCATCATTATTATTATTATTACTATTATTATACAAACGTAACAGTTTTATTACATTTCATCTTACATAATGATAAATAACAAAAATGGTGCAAAACGTTATAATTTCAGTTGCTTCACAATCCAGTGTTCATAATAAATATTAAATTTAATCAGTGTGAAAGGCCTTCAGACACAAAATTACTGCAGATTTACCGTCATAGTTTTGACAGCCGACTGGGCAACTTCCTGTCTACTTGAAAGCAGAAAGGTCATCGCCGTGGAGAACAGTTTTGGCAAATGACTGGTACAGAGTCTGGCATCAGATCTGAAACACAATAATCTGTTTTATTAATACTGATGGATTAATTAACAGATGGATTGATAAAAATGTCATCAGAATGTACAGTTATTTTTATTTATTTTTTTTTGTCTCTGTATGTCCGAATGTGAATGTGTTTTAATTCCATCTGCATTTCTCAATATTAAAATGACTATATAGACCAATATTATTACTTTTTTTTTTAAATACTTTTAAAATTTTATATTTTATTATAAAAATATTTATATATCACTGTGTGTTTTAAACATTATTAAGACAAAAAGTGTGTTTTACATAGTCTACAAGTATAATACATCAAACAATGACCTGTGTAGTGTGATGTGTGCTTTCTCCATCACTGCCAACCAAGCCTGCACAGGCTGACTGTCATTTTCTGATGGCTGATAGTCGTACAGAGCCTTCAAAATTAAATAACATTTAAAAAAATAACACCTTAAATGTGTACCACCAGACTCTGAAACCATTTTAATTGGACAAAGAACTAAAAAAGAACTTGGGAAATAATCTTTGGAATCCAAATGAAACAAAACACTGAATACAAAAAGTTTTCAGAACCTCAACACATTATTACAATGTTATCCTTAAAAAACATTTTATATCAAAGTTGTAACCATCAGTAAAATACTTTTTGAAATTAAATAAATACACAAACGGATGTTCTTCCTTTGATTTATTTGAAACAGATATGTTAAAATATATATATTAATATTAATTTGCCATGAATATGTGGCTAGATTATATAAAAAAATATGTAACTTTCCTGAAGAAAAAAAAAATATATATATGTACATATTTTTTTAGCTGATTCAGTTATGAATAACTGCATGAAAATCAGATAATTAAGAAAATTCTTTAATGACAAAAATGAAAAACACAATGGATAAAACTGGATGGTGTGTATTACAATACTCAAAACAAGATGGGATGTGATAAAGTTATACTAACCACAATAATCCGAGCATTCAGATCAGCTGGTAAACAGGATGACTTTGGGTTGGAATTAAAAAATCCATGCAATGTCTGCATTCCACAGGCTCGAACTAACTGTTTACAAAAACAATAACAGCATCTTTTAGAAATGACAAAAAAATATATCAAAGATAATTTTTTTAAATTGATAACTAATTATAGCATACTGTTTACAAAAATAAAACAAAGAAGATCTTTTAGAAATTGCAGCTAACAATAGCAAGTTGTTTACAAATATAAATCTTTCAGAATGTTATCTAATAATAAGTACTCTTTCCCAATATAAAATAAGAAAAATCTCTCAGAATAATATCTAACATAAAATAATAATAATCTCTTAGAATAATAATTATAAATGTGGAACTATTTACAAATATAAATTTTTAAATTTAAAAAAACAACAATAAATCTGGGTCTTTTTCTTTCTAGCAGTTTAAAAATATATAATAATACTCTTTCAGAATGGTAATTACTAATAAAATACTGTTTACAAGTGCACAAAGACTATAATCTTTTAGAATGATAAAATGAATAATAAAAGTACCTAACAATTATACATTGTGTAGGTGCACTACATATTTGATCCAAGAAATATCTGTGTACTAGAGACCTTACAGTTTTCAAAAATTAAATAATAATAATCTTCTAACATAACATGAAAAATAAAATGCTTAATAATATCTACACTCACACACACACACACACACACCCATGTATTTCAATCTAATAATCTATATCATGGAACTGTACCAACTATTTAAAAAAACAAAACAATAATAATCCACAAAAATCATAATTAAGATAATAATCACTTTGTACTGGTCTACCATTAACTTAAGAATCTTGTTTAATCGACTATAGAGAGGTTAATAATTAATTAGTTTCAGATTTCAAACACTGTCTCAGAACTCATGTAACAAGCTGTGATGCAGATTCACTGGACTGTTGTGATTCTTACCACATTACTGACAGTCATAACACGAAGGATGGTCTCACAACACGATTGTACACTGTTCTTAGAGAATGTGCTCATCACATCTCTCAACAGAGCCAGTGAATACAAGGTGTTGGTAGCCTCACCAGTTCCTGAAAAATAAAAATAAAATTTAAAAATGATAATAATAATAAAAAAACCCATAAATATAACTGTATAATAAGGAAAAATAATAAAATGAAAAAGCTGGATTTAAAATAAATATGACAACAAAATAACACTTACACTATTTGAGATAAGCCAGAGATACATGTACAATCTTTTTTTTATGTCTTTCTAACATAGCTGTTTGTGTGTGTATCTATCTCTCTCTCTTTCTTTCTAAACATAATCTATATATATATATAAAAAAAAAAAATTAAATATTTTCACTACTAATGTAAATAACAGGTTGATGAGAAGAAAACAGCAATAAAAGTCTAGAAGAGATACAAATTTGGAAATAATAACATGCAATATACAAGAAAATGAAAGAAAATAATTCAACACTGATAATGTTATATTGATTTGATTTGATTTTTTTTATTCTAATTTTTATTCCATTAATATGTTTATTTCAGATACAAAATAACAGGAATTGTGTTGTATTTGTTATTTACCTCCACACTGCTCTATCTGCTGTATGCAGTACTTGGCTGTGAGAGATGTGGCAGGGTGATTCAGGGGGGGATCACTCTCCAACAGGAACAGACTTCCTTTAAGTACTATCTGAACTGCCTGGTGAGCTGCTTTACGAACCTGTGTCAAAAAATAAATAAAATTTATAAAATTTAAAAACTATGTCAAAAACATCAAATACAATGCTCCACACACACACACCCCAAAAAAATAAAAATAAACAACATCAAACATAATGAATCCATCTAGAAGAAAAACTATATATAAAACATCAAACAATGCCCACCACCACCCAAAGAAAAACTGTATACAACATCAGACAAAATGCCCACCCCTACAAAAGAAAAAACTAGATATAAAATCAAACACAATGTCAACCCATCTAACACGCCAAAAAGAACTATATACACATCACAATACACATTATAATGTCTTAAAGTTAAAGACAAATGAACAAAATAAGCAGCTGAAGATTACCATTCATCCATAATGGAATAAAAAATAAAAACATGCATAAAAATACAAGCAAACAATTTTTAGCTTTCTTTTTCTGCAGAACAAAAATTTAAGCATCAGTTTAATTTATACGATATCAGAAGGACACCTATCTATAACTATTATTTTTTATGATCATCCTGTCTAGCAATAATAATATTCAATGTGCCTGATACTAGTGAATTTTTTTTACAATGTAATTGAAACAAATTTGGAACCAAACACAGAATTAATAACAAAGGATAACAATAACATAATAAAATACCTTAGGTTTTTTGTGAGTTACGAATGTGAGCAATGCACTGTAGATTTGTTGTGTTGAAGAACTGTTCCAGACGGCCAGTTCCTGAACTCTCAGAACTGAGGCAATGCACAGCAGAAGCTGAAAATACAAACACCACAACCCACTGAACCTAAAGGAAAACTAAACTGAAGTTGCAACAACAAAGTAAAATTAGATTCTTTCAGTTGCCAGTCCAGAGATTTAAACTCAACATATAAATCAAAAACAGCAAAATGTGATTACAATATATTTTCTTGTTTTTACCATCCCTAAAATATTATTGAGAAATAATTAACAATAGGAAATAAATATTTTTTTGAAATGATGAAATTCATGAAAATAAATATGAATATCTTTGGAAAAAGGTATAGAGTCTCAATAAAATTAGTACTTTTGGAAATTTCTACACTCATGGTGAAATAAATAGTTTTCACATTTTTGCTTTATTTATTTACTTACAGCTTTCAGAAGTGATGTACAGTTCCCATCACTGTGCTTGGACAAGATGTCCAAAAATAGCTTGCACACCTGTGAGAATCTGCTTTTCAAGACTGGAACAGGAACTCTGAAAACAAAAACTCTGCCATTTTAAATATCTATCACAGATTTTAACACCTACAAAACAAATATAAAATGACACACCATCAAGTGAAAGTTTTGCAAGGATGTGAAATTCAGCTGTGTTTAATACGAATATATATAAGTTTGCGTTTTACCTTTTTATGACCAGACTTAAAAGATAAGCAATTGCAGACAAAGATTCTTCTGGTTCAGTTGTTTCTAGTGCAGTCATCTATAAAAAAATAAATATCCTGAAAATTTAATATAATTTAAATAATTACATGACTGTATTTCCCTCCCCACAGAAACATACACACATACACACACACACTTTGGAAGTATCATGCATGCAAAAAAAACAAAAAAAAAAAAAAAAAAAAACAATGAGAATAAGAAAAGATCATTAAAATTGGTTTCAATATTCCAAATGAAACTGTTCTTTCTGATATATTATTTCTGTTTAGCCTATTGTGAAAATAAAATTATTTACCAAAGCTGCAAAATATTCAGTTTCATTTTCCTTGCCCCCTTGCTGTTTGATAACTTCTGTAATGGCTGCCAAGACAGCCAAAATCTACAAATAAAAAAATTACTTTTATGATTTCATATAACATCCAAGTATCCTCGATTCTTTAACATGAAAAGCCAGAATCTATAAATAAAATAATAATTTTTTATGATTTCTCTTAACAGCCATGAGTCCTCAATATTAACAGCCAGAACCTACAAATAAAATTATTATCTTTATAACTTCACATAACACTTAAAAGCCAACAGTCATTCACTTGTTGGTACTAAAACCACAACCTACCAAATAAAATTATTATTTTTATGATTCATCTGACAGTCAATAGTCACTGATTCTAAAGGTCAGAACCTACAAATAAAATTATTATCACTATGATTTCATCTAACAGCCATTAATCATTAATACTAAAAGCCAGACCTACACTACAGATAAAAATATCTTTATAATGGCTGTGCGTAACAGCCAGCAGACACTGGTACTAAAAGTTCAAACAATGATTTGTTTATAAACAGAAACTGTAGATTCTCTCACCTCCTTGTGTGCTGCTGAGTTGGACTTCCAGTACCGGTGAACTCTGTTGAATGTCACATTGGTGCAGTCTGTCCAGTTTGTGGCCCAAGTGTTAAAGGTTTTTGCACTTGTTGTCTGAACATCCATTTCAGCAACTGCAGTTTTGTCCCCTTCATCTTCATTGTGTTGTGTTAGTGCCTCAACTGTCAAGCTGCTTGGGCCTTTTAATGAAATAAATACTTTTTTTAAATACTTTATTAATGTATATTCTGTATTTAAGAACTCATTATTATTTTGTATGCAAAAGGATGTGTAACTGTTTCCAAATAGACTGAATTCATTTGTTTATTAATTTTTATATTAAGCATACATGCCACATTTTAAACCTCACAAGTTTCACCTTTTATGATAAACAGATTATCTGCAAGTCCTTTGTTCACTAGCAGTTGTTATATATGTTATATTCTACCAATTTTGTGATTCAGCAGGTATCAGTAACTTATGTCATCACACAGAACTTCAGTTTTATTTAGGTTATACCAGACATTAGTATTCCAAACTCATTTTCACCTATCTTAGTTGTAGTTTAGAATGATAAACACAATAGCATCTGGATGATTATATATCTAATGTTAAAATATTGTTTTGTGATATAAAAAAATAAATAAGTGAATTATTTTTTACCTGAAGATTTATTAAACAGTAAACAAAGACTAACTATTACTCTTACATTTTACACAATTACCTTGTTGGTTAATATTTTTATGATACTTAAATAAGTATTAAACGTATGAAAAAATGAAGTATCATTAATACACATCTCTAAAAAGATACAAGATATTAGACAGCTGTGCTGATGCTAACTACAATGATCAGTATCAACATTTACACATCCCCCTCATAGTCGGGTTTTTGGTGGCTCTCTCTCTCTCTCTCTCTCTCTCTCTCTCTCTCTCTCTCTCTCTCTCTCTCTCTCTCTCTCTCTCTCTCTCTCTCTCTCTCTCTTACCTTCAATCGTATGGAAAAACCTATTCTTAGCTGCTTGTCTGAAACGTTTCTCCACCGGGTTGCTGTTACTGCTCTGACCTTTTTTCCATTTCTTTCCCTTTCCCTTTTTAGCTTTTGGTAATGAATTTTTACTGCGATGTCCCATTATATTTCGCAGTTACAACTGATTAAAATAAATCGTTAAAAAAGTTTTGACTGTCAACGAATTCCAAAACAGAAGCACATGTTTCATTCATCCGGAAGTGTACAGGGGAAATAACTCCACTTAGAAGAAACACACACACAACACACACAGATGATTGCATCTAAACTCGGGAGATATTTATGTATTGCAAGAGAGTAAACTACATAGTACCCTCAGAACGATATATTTTATTCTAAATAATAATAATAATTTAATATTCGAAGGTATTACATTTAAACGCATTTAAAACTTGAAAACAAATTCAAATTGCTTTCAGAAAACGGAATAACTCTAAATAATAACAGAATGTGATTATTACCTGAATACCTCTTAATCATACTGACTGAGACTTAATCAATTTGGTTTTTATTATGCATACACAGATAAACCGGTTTTTTTTCTTGTTTTTTGTTTTTAATTTCATCAAAGACAATTACTTTCTCTAATTTTATTAGGAAACAAGACCATGGAATATTTGGAAAAGAAATAATTCTGTCGCACAGGTTATGTTATGTTTATTTTTTGCCTGTTATGACATGCACGTTTCTATATGTAGTTAATTTATCAATTAAAATATACAATTGATTTTTTCAAACTTTGGTAGTTCATAATCTCACACAGACAAGATAAAATTAGTAATGGATATTAGATAACTGGGACATATTTATTTAATTGCTCAGAGGTATACTGTTTTATTATCATGTGACCTTGTTTGGACTGGAAAAACTTAATAGTTCAGAAAGGCACTGGTACCTAATACCTGTATAAAAGATATAACTTTATACAATTTCTTTGGTGCCAGTAAATCTGTACAATCTTTGTATTAAGTGGCTGAACAATAAAGAATTAAACACTGACAATAAATAAAGAACCATGTAACTATTCTTCTTGTTTATTTATTATGTAGCTACATCATCAGTATTTACCACACAAAAAAGAAAGAAAAATAAGGAATAAATGTCTTTAAAAAATCAGTTTCATGTTAGGCAAACATGATATTTTAATGTAGAATGATTAAATATTGTCACAAGATTCAAGGTAAAAATGGTGGCCTTTCTGGAAAAAATCTCTGTAGATTGGTTCGTTTTTGATATCCTGCGTAAGGACTGTCAACATAGTACTTGGGTTGTTTCCAGTAATGAGTGACCATTTTGTCCATGAGTCTGGACTGTTGTTTGTTACAGAACATGTGTTGTTTTGAGTAATATTTTCTTTCAGATGATTTCCTCCACAGTCTCTTGTGCCTGCCTGGTTTCGTGCGTATCCATATACCCCAGTCAAGTCGAAGGAATCTTTGCGTCACTGATTTTACACTCTTCTGCTTCCCTTTGTTGTAACTGACCATTATCTTTGTTCGACATGGTGCTACAGAAATGGTTGATTCCTGATTAGACAATAGTCTGTCAAAATAAAAAAAATAAAAATATTTATATTTACTTAATATATCTTGTGACAGGTTACTTACATGATGATCGATAAGTTTACTGCCTTTTTGATATTTTTTTTATTTTTTTAAATCTCTTTCCATTGATTAATGGATAAATTATATTTCTACTTGAAGTAAATCATATCTGTTTTATGAAAGCAATTTCTTGTAATATAATACACTCTGAAAGTAATTAAACACTGTTATGCCTATTTTTAAGTTTACACATGTTATAAAAAGTCATAACATTAACAATATCAATATCAGGTAACTTCTAACTATTCATCACTTAAAAGCTAAAATTGATTGAATGTAAAATATATCTTTACACATATGCATCCACAGTATAACTATCTTAACTTATGTTAATAGTTATTGATCTTAAGTGATAAGAGAAAAACTACAATATAATGCAGTATTATTATACCTTGGCTGAATTTGTGTAGGCTGCGAACACAGTGTTGAAAAGTTTGTTTTAGTTGTTAAGGTATTCTGCTGGAACCGTGTGAGTGATGACTGTACTGGCTGTAGACATGGAGATGGTGAACTTGCAAATGAAATGCACCTTTGCTGCAACTGAGGTCTAAGCTCACAAGTTATTCTAGATGCAATGTTCCATATTCCTGTCAAATGATTAATTGGACATTAAGCTTTTTTTTTTTTTTTTTTTTTTTAAATAAAGAACATATAAAGTCCATCTTTTTCATACTGTCTGTGTCAGTAAATGAATTATAAACATTGTTATAATTTATACATATTACATTATGCTTTTTATAGCATGTGATATATACTTTCGTTTTTACTTCTTTCTTTAAATTTTAGAATTGAACGAATATTTATATTTCATTCAAATAAAACATGAATGTTTTTGCATGATTCCTAATTTCAATGACTGGTTAGTGGTCTCATTTGATCAACTGATCATCTGTTGAGGCCCATTTCGGCAATGCCAATGGCCAACTATGATACCATACACTAGTGACATTGGAGTTAAAATGTGAACAATCATTTATTTAAATTATAGCATTTAATTAAATAAAAATGTATAAACTATGCTTAAAATATTCTAGGAAGATAACAAAATGCACAGTTTGTAATAAAATCTTACCGTGAAAGCGACCTCTCAAGGAGGATGCCATACTGTTGCGTTTGTTTTATTTTTTTCCTTCTTTGTGCCAGTGATCCAGCTATGAATGAACGAAGGAATTGTTAAATTTTCGAGATTGGCGTGGCAAATTCAAGAAAACAATATCTAATACTTATAATGTTATATTTATATTTTTAAATGATCGTAATTTCCTTCTTTTTTGTGATGGATGCATGATTAAAACAAAGAGGGTAACACTAATACTAGTAACAGTAACACGTTCACGTTGCAATTGACAACTGTGACTGTAAGTGTGAATGTCTGATTATAATCACGTATGTAACTATGTTTGTTATTTATTGTTTTGCCATTACTAAAATGTTGTTATCTTTCTAAATCATTTTATATGGATATGTTTTTGTTATAACCAATGTATGACATAAAATTAGTTTAATTAGTCGATAAACGTTCTGAAAAAGGATGACGGAATGTTCCGAAAGCAACAGAAAGGTAGAGAGGAAAAAAGAATCAAGATCATCAGCACATGCGCAGAAACATTATCGTCTTACTTCCTTTCCTTGCGACACTGCCAGGCCGGTGAACTTGTTTTAGTGATCATATTTGGAAAGTAAACGGAATGTGGAAGGCGACATCCACACGTTTATCTCACAGATTACGAGTATGATTGTCTTGTTATTTGTATCGTTTTGATTTTTATAAAAAGCATGTATTGCATCATTAAAAAACATAAAATATCTACTTGAAGAACGTGCCCAAGTGACATTGAATATTTCTGGAGGCCCAATTTGGGATAACTATATTTTTCCTGCAGTAATAGAAATTCTAATGTGTATCTTTAAAATTGACCATTCTTTTTTGCATACTTATTTTAAAATTAAAATATTGATGTTACTGACTATGAAATGTCAAAAAAACAGAATTCTGAAAAAATAATTAAAATTTATTTTGATTCCTGTTTCAATAATAATTAACATGCTGATCTGTCATTATGTAATTGCTTACTTCAGTTTTAAATTTGAACACTACATTCATGACAGTCAATTTTGAAATGAAATGTGCCCTCTCTTATCAATCATATTAATTTTAGGACATACAAAACACATTTGAAAACCATTTTATTTTAGTGTGCAAGATGTCGCCGACAGTTTGCATCATCCACCAAAACAACAAGGGAAATTCCAGTGTCATTCAAAGAAACACCATCTCCACCACGACCGGGTGGTACATCAGGAGGAGGAGGAATACCTCCACCCCCACCACCAAAATTGGATCCATTACCACCAAAGAAAACGTCAGTGTCTGTATATTTTTTATAATAATTATTTTCATTTTTATTTCCTCCAACCCCAGCACGATCTGTATTCAACACTACTCAGCAGATGCACATGTATGTTTAAATTTAATAATGTATTTATTGCAGTTTTTGTTATTTCTTAGAACTTATTCACATTTAATTTTGCATACCTAGGATTTAATTATAAATTTTTAAAATGTTAAAAATCACAATTTAGAAATCCTTTTAATTAGATTCAGATGACCTAGTTATTGTTTTTAAGGTGAAAAAATTGTGGAGTATATTTTTAGTACAGTACAGCCATTTAATAGTTCATTAATGAGATTAGCCAAAGATTCAAAGAAAATAATGAATAAATGACTTGATAATATTTATTTTTTAAATTGATGTATTATGAATTTTGGACAGACCATTTTACTGTCCATATATTCTTAATTTTATATTAATCATCATTAATAAAAGTATCATCCACTGATACTATTCAGATTTATTTATTTGATTATTTTTTCAGGGGAGGCCAATTATTATTTTTGATTTTTTTAAAAATAAATCCTGGAAATGTCAAACCACAAGATACTCTTAATATTATATTAATTATTATTAATTAATACAAGTATTAGCCACAGATTTTATTTATATAATTTATTTTATTTTATTTCATTTTTTTTAATGGAAGGAGAATTTGTTTGGACAGATCATAAAACCATCAAACCACAACATACTCTTAATTTCCATTATTTGTATTAATTATCCATTGATTTTATTTATAACTTGATTTATTTGTTTGTTTTTCAGGGGCGGAGGATTTTTATTAAAGATCTTTGGCATGAGTGCTTTAACAGCTGGAGGTATTGTGGCATATGCCTGGTATGATCGTTCCTTCCAGAAAGCTGTTGAAAAGGACCTTCCATATTCTAAAGAATTTTTTGAAATACTCTTTCCATATCTTCCTGATCGAGGTAGTCCATCAGCGAAATCCACAAGGTATGTAGATTTCAGATTTAAAAAAATTTTTTTTTTTAATTCTTACTTTGGTTAAAAAAAAAAAAAAAAAAATAAGAAAGTACAAAATAATTTTTCAAATTAAAAAATAAAACAAAAATACCCAGATATTTTTGCATAGTACAGAAGTGGTTGATGAAATTTAAAACATTTATCTTGGTTTTAAAAAAAAAATTTATTTTATTTGTTTTAAATGTAGCACTTCGTGCTTATTCAGTGATTACATTTGTAAAATCTAAAAATATGTTAGGTCTTTATAAATAATTAAATATATTGTAGGTAGCAGCAGACTGTTACAGTTCAGCCATTCACTGTACAAAATGTGCAAAAACAGTGGGTTTTAACTCTTTTAATTCATCATACAAGCAACCAGTGACATTATGAATTGCATGGAAATAAAGATGAAGATTTGCTCTTGGATTGTGTCTTGTTGTTTGATCATTAATTATTCAGAGAATTCCTAACCCGTATTTGAAAAACATGACATTTTAAACTCTCCCAGCCATGCACCCATATTTGCTTTGGATATATTCTGCTGTAAAAGGGAAGTTTCTTTTGCTTTTTACTGCTGACACAGATTGTGATTTCAACTAACATAGTCTTATACACTTTTTTTATTCTTTAAAATAAAAAATATGTATTATATTTTATAATAAATTTTAAAATTTAGCTTTATAAATTCAGTTTCTGGCAGTCTTGCCATATTGATATCTTCACAGGATAGGTTGCTGAAGTTAGGTAGATACTTGAAAATGTCCATATACCTTCTGCTTTTTGCTTCATTTGTAATCCTAACTAATGAAACTAATTATTTTGTTCTAATACAAATAATCTACGTTTGAACAAAAAAGTCAAGAAATCTGCATGGATGTATTATCAGGTTCAGCCAAAAAATGTAGATGTGTTCAGTTAATGGAGAAAGAATATACTAGTATTAATTGTCTCCACAGAATAGTAGTATTAATAAAATAATATAGTCAATAGCAAGGACATCTGACTATTCACATTTCACTTATTTTGAGCTCGTGATAACCACTTTTGAAACTAATTCTTCATAACACATTCAAGGATCCATATAGGAAAAGTACAAGACCAAAACAACTAACATATACAGTGTGGTATGACATTCAACATGTGCAGGCTGCTAGTTTAGTACTACAGTATCATTCTGTTTTATAGTCACTATGTAGATGCATGTACAAATTACGCCCAGCATTGGGGTGAATGTGTTTGAAAATGCAGTTAATCACAGAACAGTTTATTGTGTTTATTCACTCAAATTTTGAAGCAAATCCACATGTTAGTTTTTAATTTATGGCCATTTATGTGTTTTTCTATATGATGGTCAGCACATTTAATCTTAGGTCTTTTCCTTATGATTGGAGGATCATATTGTAAGCAGAGTACAATGATCATTGTCAAAACAGTTACATATGCTCTTTAGTTGGAAAACTTTCATGCTTTTAAAACAAAGAAAACACCTCTCATCGGAAATGGAATGATAACACAGTGAAAAATTGTGTGTCATTGAACAGATGTTTTTCTCAATTTTCACAAGTTCACATTTTTGTTTTTGATGTTACATACTTGACCTTGAAGATATTTGAGGTATGTCATGTGGTAAAATTAACACAGATCTCAGTATGTGTCACTGTCATATGTTTGTTAATCAAGATTGTTTGTTATTAGTGCCTCAAAATGGCTCATGTCTTGATAGTTAGTGCTGCCACAATATTCAAAACATAAGCAAGATATCAAAATAATTTTTATTTTCACTTATTTATGTTGTTCTGTGTTTGTTTTCAAAAGTTCTTTTTAACAGACAAAATTTTTTTTTTTTTTTTAAATTTTGACTTGTGTTACCTAAATATTATTATATTGTTGTTTTTTTGTTTTTCCCCAGTGTAACAAAGCCAGGTCAACTCCCTTATACAACCCAGGTAGAAAAGGTAACTAGAAATTTTTTTCATTTAATACTGATAAAATCTTTAAAATAAATATTTGTTACTTGTAAAATATATATATAAAATTCTTTAATTTTATACATGTTTCTGTTCAATCATATATGGCAAGGTGATTGATAAAAATAATTAATGTATTTTTTAACAGGAAGACCACAGTATATTAGAATCATGGTATATACTATTTAAAACATTTTTTATTTTTCTACCTATTTTTATTAGGTAAAAGGGATTAATTTAATAACAGCCACTGTTAAGCTTTTCTAAAGTATTATGTGCAGTTTTCTCTAAGAATATGTTTGGATACACAAATACTGTATCTAATGACAATAGGGACAATTTTTCTGTGGTTCAGTATTTAGAACATAGGTTTTCAACCTGGGGGTCATAAGATCATTCTTGAGCTAGGATATATTTTAGCTTTTTTCAACTTGACTTGGAAGGAGGAATAAATAAAAACATGTAGATAGGTTTGGGTTATGTCACACTGAATATATATTCCTTTTGTACTGTCTTTGATTGATGAAAATGTGATAACCCTAGACATTATTGAATCAAACATTTTAAAGGGGTTCATTGGTCATATTGAGTTGCTCATAAGGGGTCACAGTATGAAAAAGATTTAAAACCAGTTATCTAGAATAACTAAAATAATATTAGAAGCTTTCAAATTTAGTTACATTTAACTTTATTTTACATCCACTTGTTTTTTTGTTTTTTTTTTTAACTCAACCATAGTGCAGAACACTTCAGTTGGTAATCAAACATTAATTTTTTATTTCAGAAAGACACAAAACCAGCAACAACACAGAAAACTGAACCACAGAAATCAGGTGAAAGTAACCATTTAGTTTTTTTTTTTTTTCTTCTTCTTTTTTTTAATTTATATATTTATTGAATTTTGTTTTTAATTTTTTGTTTTATTATTAAATTTATAGGTGTTGTTGGATGGCTTATACTCAAAACAATTTTTTATTTACTTTTTTTTCTATCCATTACAAGATTTACAAATCCTTACATTCAGAATATATATATATATATGTTTGTACATGTATTTCATGTCTTCTTAAATAGGCATAAATTATTAATTTGTTTTAAATATTTATTAATTAAAATATAATGCAAAACAAAACAAAAAAAATAGTGTTTACATGCAAAATAAAAGCAATATCTGAATGGATATATTAACAATGTCTGTGCTAAGAATATTTTTCAGCTGTTTTATTCAGTTCTCTGTTTTCTTTACAGAACCACCTCCAGTAGACAAAAAGGCAGAAAAAGAAAGGTTGAAACGTGAAGCTGAGAAAAAACTGAAAGACAAGGAAGCAGAAGAAGCCGCAGAGAATGCAGGCATGTTAATTTTTTACAGCAATCAATTTTTAGTCATAAAAAGATAAAGCTATTAATAATTAAAAAATAAAAATAAACATTTATATTTGAATAATAATTGGGAATAATATATCATTTAATTTTGCATTTTGCTTTGGTAATGTGTAAAATGTGTGTTATTTAAAAAATATTTATTTGTGTTTGTTCTCTGTAATTAATGTCATTGATTTTCATTGCAGCACTTGAAGTTATTATAGAAGATCTCTTAGTTACAACCATTAGAAGTACACAGAAAGCAATTGACATTCAGAAAAAAGTCATTGAAACAACCAAAGAACATACAAAACTGCTTAAAACTGCAATGGAAGATACCAGCAAGGTAAAATAATAATATAACTACACACCTATCTGTCTTTCGATATATTTTATATATACAGAATGTTTACATAATTATCAATCCAAAGATGATAAACATAACAATTAAAAGCAGTAATACAGATAAATTTGCAGGATGCATCTATTCCTTAATATGAACATAATGTTTAATATAATTTCAATTACAGGAGTTAAAAATATCTTTAAGCTGATGTAAATGTATGGTTATGTTTTCAGAATAGAACCTAATTCTTCTATATAAAAAACAAAAAACAAAAAAATACATAAATCAGTATCATCAGATCCATATAATAAATTGTAAAAAACCCTAAACTACCAACATTTCAGATTCTGGAGAAGGATAACCAGTGGCAGGCAGTCAGCACAGCATTCGAAGCCAGGGAACAAGCGGTAAAGGAATCAGAGAAGATGATGTGCAATGCAAGGTTTGTATTCAGAAATTATTCAGTGCAGGAAGGACTATAAGTTGTCCATATTTACTTGAAGAATGTCAGTAGTAAGTAATGCATGCTTTTCTCTCTAAGGGAAGATTCTTTATAGGTTATCAACCATAGAACCAAAGAAACATGAAGGATTAATTTCTTTACATTTGTATATTTATTTTTAGAAATCTTAAAACACTGTTTCCAAATACATGATATATATATATATATATATATATATATATATTTATATTATACTCTAATGATAATAAAATCCATATTTCTTAATTATGTTTGGCATGTATTTAAGGAATATAATGGTTTGCTTTTTATTTTTATTACATTTCTTAAGCATAATGATAATCTTAAAAATCCTTCTTAAATTTCTGTATTTTTGTATGTATTTTTTTAAATTCTAGAGCTGACCTGGAGAAGTTGAAGCATGCTATTGAAGATGGGAAGAACAATGCAGTTACAAAGAAGAACAAGATAATAATGAAAGCACAGGAAACATTGAACAAACACAACAATGAACTTGGAAATGTCTCAGCCCAGGTATGATGTTAAGAAAATTTCACATTTGTATGATTTGTATCAGTTAATTTTGCTTAATGTTAACTATGGGTGGGTTTTTTTTTTTTTTGAGATTTACAAAGTATCCAGTTTCATACAGTTTGTTCCACATTTAATGATCAATGTTTGACACATATTTCACAGATGGACAATATGTGTTAAAGTTATATCAGTTGTTTTTTCTTAGTTAAATTATGAAATTACTGTAGATCATCAGCTCTAACAGAGATCAGAGTTAACTGATTAAAAGAAATTCAAGAAAAATAATAAATAAAATCTATTTATAAACACTACAATAACTACAGCAGTTGATTTAGTTAAGGAAATTAAATTAGCTAGAGGAATTAAGTTACTTAATTACAGATTGAAACATTATTTATTGGTATGTGTATGTTTGGGGTTTTTTTTGTTTTAGGTATCAAGGGCTGAATCAGATGCCAAAATCATGACAAAATACAAGGATCTGGTTGATAAGGGCAGAAAACAGTTTCAAAAAGAACTTGAATGTATCTTGCCTGACATAAAACTTAAAGGGAAGCAAGGTATGTTTTTACTGCTAAACCTTTTGAAACTAATATCTATTCACACTGTTGTAACTGATTTCTTTATTTGTTCTTGCCATTAATCCTTTTAAAATCATTCTTGATGCTTCAAAAATCACATTATTTGTGAAAGAAAATTTGTTTTGAAATGCTTTAGAATTATCACTGTTATTAACTGATTATTGCTTTGATGTTTTTGTTCTTCTTATGATGATGATAATTGTTATTATTATTCTTACCATCAAACACAGGTAAAAAGTTAAGTGAAGAGGAACTAAATTCGCTGATCGCTCATGCACATCGTCGTATTGAGCAACTGCAGAAACAGTTGGCTGAACAGCTGGCCATGGAGGCAGACCACATTGAGAAAGCACTGGAACACCAAATACAGGAAGATGAAAAAATGGCAGAAATGAGAGTCAAACTGGAATTGGAAAAAATGCAAGCAAATTTTGACGTTCAAAAAGAGAACTGGGTCAGTACGAATTTCAGTTGATGATGAATTAATTAAACTGTTTGACGTAATTATGCTTCATAACCGTAAACACTGGCTGTGTGTATTTGACAAAAAAATTAACATTCAAGCATGAAAGTGTCAGGTAAAAGACATACTAGTTTTAAATGTAATGTTATCGTTTTACATATTTTTCTTCAGAACGCTGAATCTAGAGCTGACTTTGAGAAGGAGCTACGTTACCAGCTGGCTCGACAAGCTGCAGCTCACAGCGACCATCTTAAAGATGTCCTCCGAGTACAGCTCGAAGAAATGGAGGATCAGTTTGAAAGACAGCTGCTCATGAAAATCCTCGAAGAGCAGCAGAGCTTCCGCTCAGAAATAGCCGGATGGATCGCTAGACTTAAAGGCATTGAAGCTGCCGTTGACGGTTAGAGTTGTCTCAGTTGATTTTGAAGATTTAGATGTTTGAAACAGTTTTTATGAAATTATAGGAGTTCTCTGATTATTATATACTGAGAAGTAGGAATAAAATATTATTAAGAAGTTTATAATTCTAGTTCTATTCAGTGTAATGTATTTTGCATTTTTTATTTTGTATTTGTTTTTATTATTATTATTTTAATGTAATGAATTTACCAGTTAATGTCATTTCCTTTACCATTTGCCATAAATGTTGGTGGTGAAATGTAGAAACCTACAAAATCCAAATATTTTCTTTTTTATTGTCCATTTTATTTTATTTTTCAAATTGTTTTTCAGAACGAGCAGCACAGGAAAAAATAGCAAGAATGTCTCAAGAACTGTGGGTTGCCTGCCTGGCCCTGAACGGAGCAATCCGTCTGGGTAACGAAGACGGCGAAGAATGGGAAGACAGAAGAAAGCCTCTGACCGACGAGATCCACGGCGTGTCTGACGCATCGAAGCAGCATCCATTCGTGGAGACGATCATCCGAACGATTCCTGAAGAAGCGGTGAAAAGAGGTGTGATGACGGAGGACATTCTGAAAGAGAGGTTCAGAAAAGTGAAACAAGTGTGTCGTCGAGTGGCCATGATAGACGAAACCGGCGGATCGCTTTTCAAATATTTCATTTCGTACCTGCAGTCCTTTTTCATTGTCGAGTCTGTGAATGCAACAGACGTGTCCGACAAGATCCTCATGGACAAACTGGACACGTTTTCCATCCTTGCCCACGCCGATTACTTCTTGCAAAAAGGAGACTTCGAGCAGGCTGTTCGGTTCATGAACCAATTGGTGGGTGAACCAAGGAGGGTAGCAGAAGACTGGCTCAAAGAAGCCACCTTGTTGTTAGAAACACGCCAAGCTGCTGATGTCCTGACAGCATTTGCATCAGCTAATGGCCTTAGTTCTTTGCTTTAAAGAATTGTAGTTTTTATAATTATATATGTGTATATATACAAGTATGTGAGAAATTAGATTCTATTTTTATTTCTGATGCTATCACATTCAGATAACACTGATAAATATAATTAATTCATTTGTTGTTTGAAATAACTTTTTAAAACTTGTGCAGCACCCATGTACCTAAAGCATGCAATCTGTGGCATAATTTGAGAGATGTGATTAATTGGGTTTGATTTAAGATGTGTACAAAGAATTTAGTTGCTTTTGAAGAGGTTGTGTTTCCAACTTGATTGTTTATATCACACGCGTTGTAATCAGAAATACAGTTTATGAAATAATCTTTTTTTTTTTTTTTTTTTAATGTTCTAAAAGTTTCAAAAATATAATAGGACATCAGAAATAAATTGTTGTGCTATAATTTAGATACAGTGGTTAATGGGTACAAATGATCTGTAAATGAAACAGTTAAAGAAAGAAAGAGAAAAAGTCATTTTACACGTTTTTATATGTGATTCTTACTTGACTGATGTTAACCAGTGCTACAGAGGATATGAAATTACTTAAAAAAAACTGTTCAGTTAAATATCAGATCTGACAAAAACATGAGGACATTTGTGAATAAATAATTTATTTCTTATACTGCTAGTCTGTCCTTCATTTCAAACCAAGTAATCTGGTATAAATGTTTTGAAAATGAGACTAAATTTGATAAAAGTTTAAGTTCCTTAGTATAAACAATTTACTTGCATAATTTATTTATTTTTAATTTTTAATTTTATGTTTTTCGTTTATTATTAATGTTTATTTACATTAACATATCGTTGTTTCCTTAAAAAACAAAACAAATCAAGCAGTTGCATATGATAATTTACAGATAGAAATGTGGGTTCAGTGATTGTATTTACTTTCAGTATGTAGTTACTTCTTTTGCTGTGTTTAAAATAAATAAATAAGAGATCTTTGATAATTCAGTGATATACAAATAACATCATAAGGACATTTCTTTTACTCGTATTTGAAACAAAAACACAAAACCAGATATGGTTGTGCAATTTGGCTTGTCGAAGCATCTTATTTTCAATAACAGCATTTTGATCATGACATTGTTGATTTGTATAGATTTAATTTTACACTCAAGTGCTTTTGTTGTACATTTTGTAAACTTCTTTTGAATATGTAAATAAATAATTCAAAAGAAAACAAAACAGTACTAAAATGCAGGTATTTATATTCAGATCAAGTAGGAAATATATATGCAAAATGTGTGATGAATACATGTTGAATTGCAAAAATCCTTTGGCTTAATAAAAAGCATTATAAATTTTGGTATCTTGTTTTAATTCGTAATTACTGTGTTAATTAATTGTTTTGTTGTGTGTTTTTTTATTTATTATTCTTTATTACATATATACTAGTACTTTTCAATATTTTTCACACTGAGGAGATGATCACTTACTTCAATAACTTAAAGATTATTATTATTTATTATTACTATTTTTTAACCAAAAATATAAAACATTCTACAAATCATTGGTAGTTTCTGAAACAGAAGCAAAAATGGGAAGAAAGAAGAAAAATCCCCAACATAAATAAACCATTTAAAAATTTAATTATTGAAGCAGTATTTCCAAGTTCATTATGATTATTACAATAAATATTAACATGAAAATTAAGATCGTATGAACACGTACCTTAACGGGCTTTTTAATATTATTATTATTTAACATAATCTCTTTAAATCATTATATTGTATGTGAATAAAAATAAATTGGTGAAATAGCAATCTAATTAAAAGTAAATTAACCACAGCCATAGGAAAACATATAATAAAAATAGTAAGACAATGAAAAATATAATTAAATAAAGATAACCAATTATTAAATTAATGATGCAAATTATTATTATTATTATTATTATTATTATTATTATTATTATTATTATTATTATTATTCTTGATTTATTATGTTTAAATAATTCTAATAAACAAATAAACTTGGCTATATAGAGTACATCTTACATATACACGGCATATCTTGCAATGGTTTGTTTCTGATATGATGATCAAATACAAATTCGTGAAATGTTTCATGTATGCAGAAATGTTTGGTGAATAACGGACTTGCATTACACACTTGGCAGTGTATGTGATTACTTTGAGTGGCAGCATGTAGTGTATAGAAATAGTGTTCCAGTGTTAGTTATCAGTGGACATATCGAATAGGCTGTGTGGCAGATACGTAATAACCTTATCAGAAAATAACAAGAGAATATTCCCAACGGATAAGCTACGGCATTTCATTCATTGTCCAGCCTATATGTGAGAGGTATATAGTAACGTATTTCATTTATTTTACTTTTTGATGGATATTTCATCTTGTTGCTGTTGCTGTTGTTGGTTGTTGTTTATTTTTATTTTTGTGTTGTTTTTGGCTGTGTTTTTTAGATTTTTATTGTGTAACAACGGTAGCACATTTGACATATACTTTGATAAAACGTCTGTGTTTGGCGCTTTCTCAATCAACATTTTTTTTTTTTTTTTTTTTTTTACATATATTTAATAGTTGTAAAAATGTGTGGTAAAACATATTACAGTTGCACACTTGTTGCTGATATATGCTGTTCGATGTATAGGCTACGATAGATTTGAAAAGTAAAAATACTTACGTGACATTACTGATAATGTAATTTTTTTTTTTAAAACATAGATAAATCCAGTACCGGTCAAGTGTTTTGTGCTACAACAAAATTCTGAACGAATATTTTCAAAATTTGACATCAGGATGACTGTAAATTATAAACAAGATAAACCATGATAAAAATCTAATAAAGTTGGGGGCAGAAGTCTGCTAATAAATATTAATTTTATTTTTTTTTTTTTTTTTTTTTTAGGTGTTTGTTACTATTTATTTTTTTTATTTTTTAGTTTTCATCCGATATATTATATATTGTACGAAATTTATGCATATTAAGAACCGGTTTAATTTGTACCTGTTAAATACAGTTTCTTTTTTATTTTTCCTTTTTTATTTTATACTTTAAGTATATATTTAGTCTGTATCCAGAAATCCGGATCACCTCCAGTCCGAAGTTTGCCGGATAAATGGTTCAGTACCAGTAGTAACCCGAAACCATGAAAATCAGTTACACGGAAAACTGAATGTTTCCGGTAGCATACAATTAACGTACACACAAAATGGTATTTGTATTGGCCAATACTTGTACTGGACTTTTTGTAAGAGAACAATGGAACTTTTTTCACTAAAAATGAGACAAACATATTCAAATTAAGCTAAATATTGACTCAAAATAATAATATTTTGCAATTAAATATATTTTTTTTATTTTTTTTTTTATTTTTTTTTAAATCTTTATGGATGTATTGTCAACTTTTACCAGTGAAATGTAATGACTGATGAGATTTGTTCACCAAGCCTGATGTACTCGTTTACAGCACAATTTCTAAACACATTTAATTTTCTTTCTTGCTATTCTTAAACTATTATTGCTTCCTGTTTTATTTCTTCTTTTTTTAAATGTTTCATAATTTTATCTTAACATTTTTTTTTTCATCTTTCTCCTTCTTCACCTTTCTTTCTTCTTTTTCTTCTGTCTGTTATTGCTTCCTTTCTTCTCTTTCTTTTAGATCATCGTTTCAACTTACAATTCTTCTCTTTTTTCTCACACGTTGTTTTTATTCTTCAATTTTTCTAGTTTAATTTAATTTAATTTAATTTTATTTTATTTTATTTATTTATTTATAAACTTTCTTATTATTACAACCTATTTATTATTTTTCTTGTTTTTTAATATTCATGTTTTATTGTGTATTTTTAGTTTTACACATAATATATATACACGCTGTTTCAACTTACTTAATATTCATTTACTTCTGATTAACTATTTTTGTTGGGTATATATATATATATATATATTATCATTTATTTATCTTTATTATTATTATTATTATATTTTCTTTTATATATTTACAATTCATGCTTTTTTCTTCCTTTTATCCGATAGTAATTGTTTGCCATATTCATCCTTTTTGTTATATTTATTTTCATTAATTATTATTATTTAAAAAGACAAATAAGCAAGAGAAAAAACCAAAAGTAAGGTCAAAAGACTGCTTATGCTGAAGTGGTACGATTATAACATTCCTGGTGCAAATGCAGCAGGGGACGGGAAGCTAGCGAATTTCGTCCGACCGATATGTTGGTATAATATATATATATACGTAATATATATCACTGTCTAAGGAATAAACGAACAAGACGGGGTTTCCAATTAAAGGGCCTTTAGTATAAAGGAATTCTGATATAGCAATATTAATATATACAACATGGTAATTCTGGCGTCTCCAAGGAGGACAAACTGACCAGGTTCACAAAACAAAGCGTAATAAAAATTTTACAGTTGCAAAACTAAAAAATCAAACCAGCACAAAAAAAAAAAAAAAAAAATAAAATTAAAATAACACGACCACTGTCGTCTCCTTCACTAGCAATTGTTTAAGGTCCTACAATGTCCAGGCGAGAGTGCAAGGCCTTGCTTTCTGAGAAAGTCCCCACCCCACTTACATTACAGGTAGCAGTTGCAATATATGGTCATCTACAGGAGTCATCTTAATCTATCTTGCTAGCACTTACTCTCCACTAATTACTTTATTTTTTTTTTTTTTTTTTTATATAATCTGACTTTAACAGAATAGGAAACAATTGCTATTATTTTTCTATTCTACACATGTAAATCGCATGTAATCAAATATAACTACAATATAAACTTCCATTTATATTTTGTTTTATTTTATTAATAGTAAGTGGGGATATCTGGTAAGAATTTGAATAATATATATATAAATGTACCCTGACAAAGATGTTTTTTATACTGCTTTTTTTGTTTTCTTCTTCCAAATAATTGTCTTTACCTTAGATACCCTTGGTTATGAAAACTTTTGAACATGGTATTCGTGTATCATTCGCTGTATTAGTTGTTATTTTCTTATGGTGAAAACATAAATAAATAAATAAATAAATAAATAAATAAAATAAAATAAAATAAAATATCACTTTAAGTGTAATCACAGTAAACTTCCTATAAATAATTCGGTAAATTAATATTTCAGTTTATGTTTTTGTTAATATTTCAAATATTCCTCCTTTCTAAGTCAAAACCGATTGTCAATGATGGTGTCATATTACTGTCATAAAATGAAAACAGCGATCATATTTATTTATTTATTATTGTTGTTGTTGTTTGTTTTAATGGGGGTTTTTGGGGGAGGGTTGTTGTTGTTCTAATAATTTTGTGTAATCTCGACCAAAATGTGAGCTTTACCGAGTATGGTGGATTGTCCCGAACAACAACGAACATTACACTGACTCAAATAAAAAGCAAGCTAAAACTTGCTAGATTTAAAACGATCAAGCGAATACGATCATAGGATTTTCCAGTTAAAAGAATTATTAGACCACTGTTTATCTTTATCTATAAATAGATATATTCTATACGAAAAATAATTTATATATTATTACTTAAACATATGTGGTTAATTGAAATTTAATTAATAGATAATACCGCATTTCGGATACGATTCCAACTTTTTGATTATTTACCTGCCAAGTTACGCGTAAACATGGTAGTCGAGCTGATCCACTTTTTAATTTCATGATTTCCAAATGCTGGCTGATTCTTTAAGCATAACCATTTATTTCTAAAGATTTGACAGGTATGTTATATAATGAAATAATGTTATAATATGTATATACAACTAAAATTTTAAATAATACATATATGTTAATCGCGGTTCGTAAAGCAGGTACCGCAATAAAAAAAATAAAAAATAAAAAAATAACAATAAAAAGGAATGTGCAAGAGACAAACTGAATTAAACACTTATCATGGTATGTTCAGCAAGCATTATTAAATATATAATATACAGCTAAACAATAATTACTGTTTATGAAATATTAATGTGAATAGGAAATTACGATATCACAATTTAGAGTATTTGTTGTTATATATCATTATATGCTTCTGCTTCTATTATTAGTCATCTTTGACTTTGGTACGTTAATGTTCGAAACTGCTTTAAATCTGAATTTTATTTTATTTTATTTTGTTATTATTATTTTTATAATTTATATATCAATGCTGTTGGATAATATAATATATATGGATAATGAAAACAACACAATCAAAAGCTGTGCATATAGTGATATACAATGTTTCAGGGAATACCCAAATATAGAAATAACATTCCATTACTAAAAATGTAAATAAGAATATCTGCCGAGCTTTAACTTAAAATATAATGATTAAAACTATTTGTCATTTATGATTTTAGTAATATAGAATTCTGAAATCATCATTCGCTTATTAAAATATAAATAAATAAATAAATAAATAAATAAATAAATAAATAAAAGGACATTGATAAAACAGTGTTATGTGACAGACAGGCATGAAAGTGTGTTTGTGTGTTTGTGTGTGTGTGTGTACAAACATACATACATACATATATTAATGGTAAAAACTGGAAAAGATGGCATGGTTCACTGTAAATGAAAAGAATAGGAAAATATTATCAATATGTTGTATTTATTTTAATTTATTTATTTTTATTTATTTTTATTTTTTTCAAAAAAAGAAATCAATTTATTATTAATGTTATCTTCATAATTGTTCTAATTAATTGGAAAAAAAGTCCAGTTTTGATTTACTGAAGCTTGTTCAGAATATTTAGTCTTACCGAATGTCTGTCAGAGTGTTTTATATACAGAAGTATTTAAGACAACAATTATTATCATATTTATCACATGATATGTGTTAATTATTGATTTTCAGAAATCTTGATTTTTAGAGTTGGCATTTTATATTGAATTTTGGGTTTGTTTATATATTGCCTATTTCTTTTTTAAAACACCTTTATTAAGTTATAGGTTTCATATTTAAATCTTCTGCATGTATTTTCTTTTATTATTACTGTTATTTAATAAAAACAATTTTTTTTTTCTTCAGAATAACTAGACAATGTACAGACAGTCATTTGATGAGACTGATAGTCCCACAAGGCCTCGCATGCCAACAGATGTTTCCAGTGAACTTTATAATCCTCGTAAGCAAAAGACACCAGATATTTTTCAGAATGAGTTGGCAAGAAAACTGAAGGAAAGGAAGAAGCTTGGTTTGGCAGCAGACATTACTAGTGATGAAACTGATGAGGATGATAATATTGGGAATTTAGGTTAGTTCAAAATAAATTATTATTATTATTATTGGTTTTTTCAATTCAAGTTAATTGTTAGAGGATGTGATAAATTGCTTCCAACCATTGAGCCTTATCTTCTCATGTTTGTTTTTAAAAATTTTCTGTTTATAAGAAAATGTATATAATATCATTTCCTGCTAATTAAAGAAAATGCATAGCTTGTTGCATGGTGGAATAAAACATTTTGTTAATGTAATGCAGAACTATATATAGTAATATATAGCATGCATACATTTAAAATCTTTTATTTTAATGAGTTAGAGGATTTGGACTGTAGTTGTTAAATAAATTACTGGCACCTAAGTATGAGTTATTAAATATTATTATCAGCTCTGAAATCTGTCTACATTTCCAGGTAGAGCCAGTTCTCAGTGACTGTCTTATTATTTTAGAATTATTCAACAGGCAAGCATAAACAGATATTAAAAAAATGAATGAAATTAACATTTTAAATCATTTGTTTTCCTGTCTATGGGAAGGTGTATAAAAAAAAAGAAATTTATTGCTGGTAATTGTCACTGGAATGATGACAGTTAATTTCCTCTTTTACTATAGTTATAGCGAAAAAAAACACCCACATATGACTAAGAAAAAAAAAAAAAATATTAATATAAAAAAAATTTGTAATGCATTATTTCATTAATTTATGATTAACAGATTCCAAAAAATTCATGAAGACTCGTCCCCAGTCTGCAAAGAAGAGAGCCGACAGATCCCCAGAGTGGCAGCCAAATCAAAGCGACTCTCTACGGCACAGCGGAGGAGGCATGTTTTCCTCAAAGCAGCATCACCAAACGTATGACGACGAAGAAGACAGGGAGGTGGCCAGTTTGGGAGGGACACAGCATGCTGGAGGATTTCCAAGCGTGGGGAAGAAGCCGTCCCCGAGAGACAGTTTCTCGAACGACTCCGGCTTGCATGGACGAAGGACACCCACTGGTAAACACACCCCAGTCAACGAGTCCAACACACTGTCAAATGAAGACAGGATTTTCGGGGTTAACACTCTTCCCGATGAAAAGTCAAACAAAGGATCGTTCTTCAGGTTTTTATATAATTTTGTGTAATATTGCTTCAGATTGTGTATTTAGATAATCACTACAAAATAATCGATGTGATGATATTTAGTGTACAGACCGTTTGTCTGGCTAGGTTGGGACAGGATGGGTCCTGAATAGCTGGATTTCATGGTTTTTCTGGACCATGGATTAATGTGAAATATAAATGAATCAAAGGAAAGTAAAGAACGAAATAGTATTAACAGATCTGTACAAATTAATACATATCTAAAGCTGGTTTTCTGGAAGCCAAATAAGTGATATCTGTACTCATTTATTATTGTTTAATTTCTGTAAAATTGGCTTTATAATCTTTAATAATTTTACCTCTTTTCATATAAACTTTACTTTCTTTTTTTTATTATTATTATATAATTTTATATATATGTGTAGTAGTATTAGGTTTTATATATTTATATATATATTTATTGTAGCAGTATTAGGTTTTTAATCTTTTTATTTATTTGTTGTACTGTTTACTTAGTGTTTATTTTTAGAAGGAAGGGTTCAGCAACTACAGCTCAAGATTTAATGAATCAAGGTGACAGTAATGAAAACAAACAATGGCAGCCACCATCTTTTAGTAAACCTCCAACAGAGCAGCGAGATCTGCATAACAGAACTCCCTCACCAGGTGTGAATTTAAAAATAATCTTTTGTTTAAAATGTTATCATTATTTCATGGTTAAATAATATCAAAAGATACTTCATTTGTTGTTTGTTTGTTACCATTATTTAATAAATAATAGTTTAAAATGTCATCATAAAGATACTGTTAAATGGATGTATTTTAATTAAATTATATTATCCTAATTTTGTTTGTAAACATTTCCAGGCTAATTATTAATTTAGTATTATTATTATTATTACTGCTGCTGCTAGCACTAATACTGATACAAAATTTACCAAAACAAATACTACTTAAAATAATTATAAAATAATTTTCAGAAAGACTTTGATGAAAGTAGAAGATTATATTTCATAAGCATGTTATCAGCTGCTAAACATTTATTTGTCATCTAAGAGACTATACACTTTAGCTTAGGTTTTGTTGTCAGATTTTGTAGGAGTTGGCTGTTTACAGTAATCTTTGAATGTTTAATGTTTCTTACAGTTAGTTCTAGGGGCAGGAAGACTCCATCATCGCTTGATCCGATTTCTGAATCAGGAACTCCACGTGATGCTCGAGGTGAAACCCAGGCACGCCCAAGACTGAGACGCCAGGGAAGTACCAGCAGTGACAAGCAGTCTCCCAGGTAACAAGGTCTTTTTTGTTTTTTTCCTTAAATAATCTTTATTTTTAGTCCATGAAGATATATTCAACGATGATAAATGTACTGAAGAAATTATACATTAATTTTGATATTTATTTTCAGAAATTTCAATATTTATTTTTAAAAATGTATAAAATTATTTGATTATTCTGAATTTTTTTTTTTTTTTTTTTTTTCATTTCAGAACATTATCTGTGGAGAGTTCCCCACAATCAGATAAACCGACACCACGACCTCGACAAACAGGGGACAAAGAAAGTCCAAGAAGCCGAACCACCCCGACAGTTGACCTTTTTGGCAAACCACGACGAATAATGGATGATGAGGAACCAGAACCAGCAATAAAACCAAAACCACGAAGACAAGGTTCCTCAGAGATGACCAAGACGGCACCTTCTGGACGTAAAACCCCAACAGACAAAGACGGAGGGCGCAAAACACCAACATTTTTGAAAAGTGACAAGGGGAACAAACCCAGGGGCAGATCAGCACCAGATGGGCAGAAAACTCCTTCAGAAGAGAGCTTGAAACCAAAAGAAGAAAAATCCTCCAATCAGACGTCACTGCTAAGCTACCTGACAGGAGAGGTGGATGGAATAGAGGCTGCTCCTGCTCCTAGAGCCAGACGAGCCTCAAAACAGAGTCAGTCAAAGGAGAACTTAGCAAGGGAAAACTCAAGAGAGAGCTTGAAAGGACAAGATTCAAGGGAGAGTGTGAAGAGACCAGACTCTAGGGAGAGCTTAAAGAGGCAAGAATCCAGAGAAAGTTTGCCAAGGCAGCATTCTCGAGAGTCTGTCGTCGACACTAATGGAATGATAAGCTTACAGCAGCAGCCAAAACCTTCAGCAGATGACAGTTCTGTGTGTGAAGAATTAACCAGAGAACCAAAGTCCCAGACTGCAAAAGCACAGAAACAAAGCAAATCGTAAGAAATTATTAACTGTAGTCTTTGCTACTTGCCTGTTTAATAATTCTGAAATAAGTAGAAATGTTTTATCCAATAATGTCTTAATTTGTCGTACATTTTTATTTATTTTTTATTTTGTAGTTTTATTTTATTATTACTGTTTTTGATTTTTAATTTTATTCTTTTCTTTTTTTTATATTTTTTATACAAGCTTTCTTAAATAAACTTTTAAAAAAGATTTAAGTATTTTTTTTTTACTGATTTAGTAATAGTCTGAAAATGATTAATTTAGAATACAAAACCTTTGAAAGACAATGCTTACCAGCATTAATTTAATTTT
The DNA here is from genome assembly GCA_012295275.1 of Chrysomallon squamiferum. Lineage (NCBI taxonomy): Eukaryota > Metazoa > Mollusca > Gastropoda > Neomphalida > Peltospiridae > Chrysomallon > Chrysomallon squamiferum. The sequence goes on along the minus strand of CM022672.1, from coordinate 18,117,753 downwards.
ATTTGTTTCTGGGGTAGGATTTAATGGACTTTATTTTTTTTGTTGAGGAAAAGTATTTTTTGCCAGAATGACTCTTCTTCATACTATTATGCAAACTTTTTAATTTTAATTATTATTATTATTTTTACTGTTATTACTGTTGTTGTTGTTATTATTATTATTATTATTATTATTATTATTATTATTATTATTATTATTATTATTTAAGAAATAAAAACCAGCGGTCTGACAGAAAAGAGGCTGATGATGCAATCTGTGAAGTAGCTGATGCTCAGATGTCTTACATTGAACCAGATGAAAAACAAAGACAGAAGTAAGTCTTGGATGATTTAAAAAAAAAAAAAAACCCATCTACTCAGCACTTTCTGCAAACACTCTTAAACCCATAAGTATTATTTTTTGTGAACATACTTAAATCTTGTTAAAAGGATTTTTTTTAATGTTCCCACTGATAAAAATGTGAATCTTTTTTTTAATAGTTTATTTTTATTTCAAAGACAGCGTCATGCATGTCTGTGTGTATTGTGTTAAATGTTTAAATATCAGTTTAATATAATTATGGTTTAGAAATAATAATCCAGTTGGAGCAACCTTATTCAAGATTCCAAAATACGAAACCTTTTCCAAACGTCAGAAATAGTCTGACAGATTTTGGATTGTTTCCCTTTGAGAAATCTTATTTTATGCACTATTTTATAAAAAGATTGTATTAAAAATCCTGCACCTTACTGGTATAAGATGTATATGAAATATAAATACAATTTATATTTAGACTTGTTCTCCAAAATTTCAAAACAAATCCAAAATCCAAAATGCTTCTGGTTCCAAGCATTTCGGATAAAGTATTCTCATCCTGAAATAGTAAAAATTTTGTGATTTTCTGTTTTTCCTCTTTAATGAATAATATCAGTTTATATTAACATATCCTTTTTTTTAAAAATTATTATTCAGTTTTAACCTTATACTCTTCCCAGACACATATCATAGCATAAAATTCACATGAACCTATGTTGGTGGGAACGATAAATTAATATACCAATTCACATTACTACATGGGACCTTCAGTATTGTTTGAATCTATTTTATTAGGGATAAAATATGACCAGAGTTATTTTAGGAGTGAAATTTGACACCCCCCCAAAAATATATTAGTTTTGGTTAGCTATATTTATTCAAATACTCACTGTACTGTCAGTACACATATATATAAAATTTAGAACTAAACCATAGAAATTAGCTACATGATATGCAAACAACTTGCATGTAAATTAAATGATTAAATTTAACATCCGTATATTCCTTTTCGAAATACATTAAAACTTAAAGAATATGTCTGAAATATCCTGATTTTAATACATTTTTCTTACACATATATGAAAAAATATTTAATGTTTTTATATTGTTTTACTTTGTCAGCTATGTTTCACACAAACATTTTATAACAAGTAAAAACAGCATTCTTTTTTTTAAAAAGTTCTTACAATCAATGAACTCTGTGATGTCTGGATTTTTTCTCTTTTTTTTCATGTTATTAGTATTATTATTATTGTTGTTGTTGTTGTTGTTGTTGTTGTTGTTATTGTTATTATTTTATATTATTATTATTGTTGTTACTATTGTTGTTGTTACTTCTATTGTTATTTATTATTTTCAGGTCTGCAACAAAAGATAAAAAAATACCAAAACATCGACCTCAGCCACGCTATCCCACAATGCCTGGCCAGTCAACAGAAGAAACGGTGAAGGATTTTAACGACACAGTTTCCATCAGGCAGGCTGTCTACGAAGAGTGGTACAGGGAGAGAATGAAAGAAGCCAAAAGAAAGGCTTTGGAACAGAAGAAGAAGGAAAAAGAAGAGGAAGAAGAGAGAAAAAGGGTACGATACATAAAATGAAAATAATATTAGAATTAGGTGATAATTATTCAGAATGAAATGATGTTGTAATCATGTACTTTGATGAAGAATAGCTTTTATTCACTACATTGTTATCTGTTGTTATAATTAGGATTTTAAAATTTCTGATATATATATATATATATATATATATATATATATGTATATATGAGTACATCCTTTATGCTAAAAGAATATTTACCTACCATAACAATATTTTTATGCAAAAAAGCATCAAAAGAATAGTTCTAAAATGAAATAATGGTTATTTTATTAAAAAAAAAAGAAAAAGCAAAGGTTTTAATTTTATTATGTATCTTGTGTTTCTTTTTGAAAATTGAGTTAATGACAACAGTATTGTCACATTATATTGTTTTGTATTTTTAATATTCATAAAATCTTCCTCTTTTAAAAATAACTCATTTTAAGGATGTGGAAACTGCAAACCAAATCAGGACTAAAAGTGTGCAGTAAATTTCAAATACAAATGCATGGATTTTAAACAACTCGTGATCTGCAACAGAGATGCCCCCTGGCATCATCAAGAAACATGTCTGCCACAGGCATGTGCTTCACAACAGCTTAATCTGATTAGCACATTCATTTTTTTTTTTTTAACTCACTCACTCATAAATACTGAAAATGAATTGACAACTCAGGGATCATTGAAATGTGATTTTTTTATTAGTGTAGGTTCAAATGTATGTTTATGAAAGAAGTGTATTTTGTATTTCCAAGGACTGTGATTAAACAAAAACAAGAAAGTAAACTGTGGTTTTTATGTCAAGCTAAGATCGAATCCTCTTATTTTGCAGAAGCTTAAAGAGAAACTTGAGGGTGGTGATATTGCATTTCAGTCGTGGGCTGAAAAGAAGAAAGAAAGATTGAGAAAAGAAGCACAGAAAAAGAGAGAGGAAGAAAGGAAAAAGAAAGAAAAAGAAGAGCAGGACAGGAAAGATAAAATAAAAGACATGGAGAAGGTGTGTTACACTGTTTTTATCAGTAATCTGTTCAAATTAGTTGGGTTTTGGTGTTTTTTTTTAATTAATGTTATAGTGTAAATTCTTCTGAACTGTGCAAGGACATGTCAAATGTGTTGAATATGTTTTATAAACATATTCAGTGACAAAGTCTTTGATATCCCACTTTATAAAACACACTGGTATATTGGGAAATAACCCATCTGAATAGGTTTGATTAAACCTGTGATATTACCAAATCATTGTGTTCTGTGTAAAAAATTTACAACTAGTCATATACAGCAAAAGAATAAGACTGAAAAGTAATTATTACCTCAGAATATATATAAAAAAAAAATTAAAAAATTATTTTCTCTTACAAATGAAAAACAGATCTGCAGTTTGCTAATAAGTTAATGCATTTCATACTAATTTTAAAATAACAATAAGATAACACACATAACATACATTCTGTTTAAAATTAAAATATTTCCAATTCTAAATTAACAGTTTTCCACCTTAAAAATTCTGATCTCAATAAAACTGTTGGGTGATATTTTGTTGGCAGACATTTCAAACGTGGAAAGAGAAGAAAGACCAGCTGCTGAAAGAGAGAGAAAAAGAAAAAATAAGAGAGCAGCGCGAAAAGGAAGAAAGGGAAGCCATAGAGAGGAGAAATAAAGAAAAAAAAAATACCACAGCATTTGTGTCATGGTTAGTCTAAGCCTTCCATTTTTTTGGAAAATTAAAGTGTGTTTATGTTTCATACATCAGAGAAAAAAAAAAAAAAAATTAATGATTTCATTCTTCAAACAGCTTGCTGTGGAATTAACATGTTTAGATCTGCAAATGATTACTCTGTGTGTGTGTGTGTGTGTGTGTGTGTGAGGTTACTGAATACTTTATAGTGATGAGATGGATAGTTAAATGCTGCTTAAGAAATTTTAAAGGATAAAATCACACAAACAATAACTGACACTATTTTCATTTTAGACTAATTGTTTTATTGAAAATTAATTTCGTCAGTGTTTAAGTGTAATGGAATTGAAGAAATAAATTAAAACACTAATGAAAACAGCTAAGATGTGCTACATGGATAGTGTTGTCTGCATCATTCAATAAGCAATGAATGACACGTAAAAAATGAATTTAATAAATTAAAGGTGATAAATGAAAAATAATCACTGTTTGTCACCTCAGAAATGACTTGTTAGACAATTAAGAATCAAGTATTTTCCATGAGACATGGTAGAATGGGTATTAATATAGTCTGTCATTATTAATTGCAGAAAACAAATGTGTGTGTGTGTGTGTGTGTGTGTGTGTGTGTGTAAGTGTGTGTGTGAGTGTGTGTGTGTGTGCTCGTGATCTGAATTTATAAGTTTTCTTTCAACATCTTCACACAGTTATAAGTTATAATGTACTTAAAAACTTTGAGAGGCATAGTATCACCACATCTGAATGTTTATATATATATAATTTTACAAATATTTATTTCTTTATTTTTCAGGAAAAATAAAAAGGACCCAGATTTGATAGAAAAAGTGGTTAAGGAGAAAAAACTGAAGGAAACACTTAAAACACGTGAACGGGAAGAAAGAGAAAAGAAGGAAAGAGAAGCAATGAAAAAATACAACAGATGGCTTAAAGAGAAGGTAATAATACTGATAATACTATTACTATTATTATTACAATAATCTATGTTATACTGCTACATTACATATCATTACCACATGAAAGTGATATTATCAGTCCACACTACACTGATACTACCAGCTATTACAGTTACTAGGTATTAACAGATGTTACTTTTAACAGTACTAGTACGTCATAACAACTCCATTATTATCACTGATCAGTACCAGTACCATTGCTTGTTATTACTATCAGTGTATAAATATAAATGTGTTTAATTTTGTTTTGTTTTTTTCAGGAGGAAAGGGAGAAGGAAGAGAGGTACAGAAGGAAACTTCTGGAGAGAGAACTTGAAGAGCGTCCTGCCTGGAGCCCACCAAACAGAACAGTACCATTTGGGCGATGAAGTTCTTATAATATTTATTTATTTTTTAAAATATATTTATATGTTACGACAAGATATTTTGTTAGTATTTACAGTTTTGTAGATCTCCAGGAGAACTTTAGAGAATCCATTATGGGAAATCCAATATTTTGTAGACAATAAAATAACGTAGAATATATATTACAGTCCATCAGTCTATTCTGAAATCCCATTTTTTTAATAAATTATAAAATAGTTTATTTTAGCCTTAAAATTGTTGCATTTAGAATTTTTATTTCTGAATGAAAACAAAAATTAAGAATTATAAGATATATATATATAAAATATATTGTTGTTATGGAGACCAATGGCTTCCCTGACTACTGATGTTAATTACGTCTGAGCTGTGTATTTGCCTGGCAAGACACTTGTTAAATTAAGAACACTGCATTCCATAACATTCTCTTCTTCTAACACTGTGTACTCCTTGAAGCTTTAATGTGGTCAGACTGTATGTAATTAACAGCTAATAGAATCAAAATTGATTGTTTAGTTTCTCTGTGTCATTTTGTATCAGATTCTCTTTAAATTCTTTAAAGTGGAAGCTTAAGAATTAGGTAATTGCATGTGTGTGTATGTAAGAAACAGCTAGACACAGACAAATAATTCTTTAAAAGTAGTTTAACTAATGATAGCCTTTAAAATGAAAGGAAAACTGGCAATTTGAAGATGTCGTTATATTCTACTTTCATCACAGGTTAGTCTCGACAAACAAACACAATAATCACATGAAAGGACATGGTATATACACAATCTGTACTGCCAGAATTACACTTCAAAAAATAATATCTAAAAACATTTTGCTTATCAATTAAAAAAAAAAAACACAGAGTGCTGTACACTGGTAAATCTGTTTTATTTACATTCTCGTAAATGTCAGTGAAGGAGTAACTAAGTTATTATAAATTTAAATCAAAGCACTGGTTCCTTGAACAAAAAAAAACAATGTAATAAAACAACCATAGTTCTGTCAAGAAAGAAAGGAAAAAATCATGATAGTTTTATTTCTTAATTATTATCATCATCATCATTTAGAGGCAGAGATGCAAAAAAATAAATTTTAAAAATAATATAACACTTAAGTAAACATTACATGCACACATGCTTAGGAAACTAAGAGACTGCATATATGTATAGATAAAATATTCATGTGTAAAAACATATTTCTCTCACATCATGACCTGTTGTTAGTCCATAAGTGCCTGTAGTCAAAACACCACAAAGTCTTTATGCTTTGAGGCTAATAAAAATAATATCATACAAATTATGCTATTTCAGTTTTACTTTTTAAAAGTTCACTTTTTCTGTAATAAATTTTTAGTTTTAAGCAAATAGTCTAAATTCTTTGTTAACGCTTACAATTAATCTGTTTTTTGACTTTTATATTTGGGTATTCTTTCAGTTTATGGTATTTGTAACAAGATATTAAATGTGACATCTGTATGTGACTTTCAAGTAACATTATTGTGGCAAGTTAGCATTGGTATTATTAGCGTAGGCTCTTGCAGTGATCACATACAAATTCACGACATATTCCATTTATGCAGAAATGTTGTTCTGTGTATAATGGACTTGCCTTACACACTTATGTGATTACTTAGAGTGGCATTATGTAGGGTATAGAAATAGTGTTCCAGTGTTAGTTATCAATGGACTCATTGAAGAGCTGGCCTTGGGCCTTTCATTCATTCTCCATTTCGTATTGTAAGTATGTAATAATGTTATCAGAAGTTACAAGAGGATATTTCCAATACCAAGCCCAAGGCATTTCATTCATTCACACTTTTGTGTGTGTTAGGTATATAGCAATGGATTTCATTTTTTTATTATTTGTTGCTTGTTTTTTGTTTTGTTTTTATGCTTTCTTTTTTAAACTGATTTTATATTGTGTAGCACCTGTATCATATTTTACATGTACTGTGATAAAATGTCTTGTGTTTGAGATTTGCTGTCTGGTGTTTCGTCAATCACCATTTCATCCATCTTTGATAAAATTATTCAACAAATTTTACCCTCTGATGTAAATTTTTATGTAATAGTTACAAAACAGCATTTGATTAATCACAATAAAGCCTGTTACAGTTTAACTGTTTTGTTTTTGGAAAGACATGATTTGTTTTAAAAGTATTTTAAATGTTGTAAAAATGTGTTGTAAAACTGATTATAGTCACAACTTTTTATTGATATTTAAATTTCTTATATATGGGATCATACATCTGTGATCCCATATGTAAGAAATTTAAATATCAAAGTAAAATTACTTACGTGGCATTACTGATAAGGTAAAATCTATTTAAAACAGAAAAATCCAGTATAGGTCAAGTATCATGGGCTACAAAAATATTCAGAATTAATAGTTTCACATTTTCATATTTCAGAATGATTGTAAATTATAAACAAGATCAGCTATGGCTAAAAATCTAATACAGAAATCTACTAATAAATATTAAAATTTCGTTAAATTCTTTATAAATTCAAAATTTTTATTCAGAAAGAATGAAGTATGTTGTTAACACATATTAGCATAATTCTGTGATGAAAATTTTAGATAAAATACAATTAACAGTCACAACAATGAGACTAAAGATGGCTTTTTGTTATTTTGCTTTTAGTCATTTACCTGGTTGATTCATTTACAACACAGTTTTTAAATACAATGTTTAAATCTTAATGTAGTTGAAAAGAAAGTTTGACAATGAATTACTACACGGAATCAAGAAAACTGAAGAAATTTCAACACATTAAAATTGTTTTTTATTTTTAAATATGTAATGGGTGATTACAAATAATTAAAAATAGAACTTGAAATGTAATGAACACAGGAAAAAAAATACCAAAGGTTATATGTTACAATCTGGTGATTTGAATGTTTAAATATAAGCATGTTTAAAAAAAATATTAATGGATTGTCAGTCTGTTTATAAACGAAAAACTACAGTAGAAAGATCTAATGGGTTGTTACAATGTTTATAAATGTAAAAATGCTGTACTGAGTAATAATGGGTTGTTACAAAATTAATAAATGTGAAAATGCTGTACTGAATTATAATGGGTTGTTACAAAATTTATAAATGTGAAAATGCTGTACTGAATTATAATGGGTTGTTACAATGTTTATAAATGTGAAAATGCTGTACTCAATAATAATGGGTTGTTACAAAATTCAAAAATGTAAAAATGCTGTACTGAATTATAATGGGTGGTTACAAAATTTATAAATGTGAAAATGCTGTACTGAATTATAATGGGTTGTTACAAAATTTATAAATGTAATAATGCTATAAGGAATTTTAATGGGTTGTTACAAAGTTTATAAATGTAAAAATGATGTACTGAACTATAATGATTTATTACAATGCTTATAAAGGAAAAAATACAACACCAAAATGTAATGGTTTGTTACTGTGACATTGTGAAAAATACAGTACAGAGATATGTAATGGATTGTTATTTCGTTTTTATATGTAGTACGTTATTACTGTATTTATAAATAAATACATTCCGTCCTTTGTATTGGTTGTTTTATTTCTGTCATCAACATTTTACTTCAGTTATAAATTCATTTGACAGTACTCATTTGTTTTGTGTTCTGATTTTTTGCAAAATACATTGACGTGATATGACGGTTTGTTAACTAATTTAAAATTTACAAAATGAATTATAAAATGTATATACATTATTACTAGCGAAGGTTGGTTGTAAAAAAAAAAAAAATTACGTAACTTGCAAGTAAAGAAAATATATTTAGGTCATTCGTTTCTTGATCAAAATCAGACGAATATTCAATTTTAGTTTATTTTTTTATCTTTGCTATATTGTAGTAATATTACTAATAAATTGAACTAATTGTTCTTTTAATAGAAATACCGTATATATTAGTAAAAAAAACCTGTAAGAATTGCGTTGCAGTAATTATCCTTCGATTTATTTAATGTACTGTGGTATATAATCGTAGTTTTCAAACAGAAGTTTTCGTTTCATTGCAAATATAGCTATATAACAGAAGTTATTTGCCGTGACGAACGAGAAGAAAATAAATATATCCTATCTTTGACTCTGTTCAGTGTCATAGTTACTGCGAATGACTGTTATTTTCTAAGAACTGCATGCTACAGCACTGATTTCAAATTTTATCCTCCAAAGAAACAAAATCACAGTTAAGATCTCACGGATAACCACTGATATATATATATATATACATGCATTTTAGATGACAAAACGGATTTACAACGTCTAATGATTTTGCTTACATGTTAAACTAATATCGGGAAGATGAGATGGTACAGATTCGAGTTCTGGTTTCTCAATCTTGCCATTACAGTCCACCAGCCAGTTATAAATCCTGGAATAGCGCGAGACGGGAGTCAAGAAGTTCGACGCCAGAGCCTCTCGGGTCAGTTTTGGGTAGCCTTTACTCTTTCTCTTCCTCTCCTGGACGTGGCGGTCAGAAAACGAAGCCGATCGTCTGGTGACGTCAGGGTCTTTGTCACTTGTTAGCAGTGACGTCACGCCGTGAGTCAGCTTTTCCAGATCTGACTTACTGTGCGTTCTTCCTCTTCGAGTTCGTTCGGCCGAAATGTCTCTGCTTTCTCCGCGAACAGCGGTATTAACAACGTCTTTGTTTACGTTGGTTTCGGGTAAACGTAACCCGTTTGATTTCTCGGCGATATTCTGCTGCACTGTGTGTGCAGCAGTGCCTGGTTTCTTGTTTGAAACAAATCCGCAGTCTGTTTTATGTCCGGCATGCACGTCCTTGGTCTGGCAGCTGCTTTGACAACTTCCTGCTCCTCTTGGACATCTGGGATGACAGGAAGAGGTCCTCCTGAAACAACCAGAAACGAAAGAAGAGATATTTATTCAACCACAAACGTTAATGAATAAATATAACCAATAGCTCGAAATATTTTAATGAAACCTGTTATTAAATTTAGAAAAAGAAAATGTTTTATATAAATGGTAATAATCAGAGAGAGAGAGAGAGAGAGAGAGAGAGAGAGAGAGAGAGAGAGAGAGAGAGAGAGAGAGAGAGAGACAAAAAATAATAATAATAATAATAATAATAATTACGGAATCAGTTACCACTATTTTTAAACACCATTTTCTGCTATTAGTACTCAATAGATGACACAATTTATAACAAAAATGGAAAATGGAAAAGTACAAACATCGTTTCAGGCTTATTGTTTTACTCTTAAACTGTTCACTGTTAGCAGAAGATTATGTGCAGAGACGGGTTTTTTTATTTTTATAAATCACACGGTAATATAAAGACTATTTAATCGTACCGTAATATGTTCATAGCAAACATTAAAATAATTATAAAAACTTTTAAAAAATCACGTTATTTATTTTTCTGTTAATTTAAATTATTATTATTATAAGAACAACGACAACGACAACAACAATAACAACAGCAACAACAACAACAATAATTAAATATATAAAAA
>CM022672.1:18057393-18102393 GCA_012295275.1 Chrysomallon squamiferum | reverse complement strand
AGAGAGAGAGAGAGGGAGAGGACGAAGTTGAATAAAAAAAATGGGAAGAAGAGACACAGATAGGATGAGTGGGTGGGAGAGACAAAAAGCGATTTTATATTTTAAAGAAAAATAAATATTAATTTTTCTGCCTTTCTACGCCTTTTCCTTTGTTCTGCGAGAGACATACAATCACTGTGTAAACTTTATACATTATTCATACCCGACACCCATACGAAATTTGCTCTTTAGTTTGTTCGAATAGAAACGTGTGAAAACCATTCTATACCACACATTTGTTTTTGAAGTCGAAATTTAAAACGCCCCAATAAAAACCGACTTCATGACATAGTAAATGTAATACGTCTGGAGTGCAAACAAATGATCCGAATTTGTTCGTAGGGAAATTTAAGACTCCAAATTCACAGAGAGATCGTTTCGACTAAACGCTGATAGCACCACGGACGGAAAGAATAAGAATAAGAGCACTTCGACTTCAGCAGCGCCTTCAGTAAACACCGGTTATCTTTCAAGATCTCAAATCCGTTAATATCTTCCAGCAAAGAACCGCCCAGCGCGTTAAAAAAAAAAAAAAAAAAAAAAAAAGGAAGATCGCATGAACGAAATTGGACGAGAGGATTAAACAAAACAAACAGAGAGGAGAGAAGTAAATACGGTCGCTTTTTTTAAACACATCGAATATGAGAGACAATAAATAAGTGATTGCTACGTGTCAGAAGAGACACAAAAAAACGCACAGCACTCGAGACCCGGGTCAGTGGCGGGGCGTGGCAAGAGTCGACTGGGCGTCGCCTGCTATCTGGTTTCCCGTAACTAATTTTGAGACACTGGTGTATACTGGACACCCATATTAACAGTACATTAGTTGTTTTGTCAAGAAATGTAAAAGTTCACCGAAGCGTTTATATCTTGGACAGAATGTTACGAATATAAATTATTGAATTATTAATGGGAGTTCGTTTTATCGATTGATTTATTTTGCCTTAGACGTACTCCACCCCATTCCTGTCTCTCTCTTTCTGTTTCTCTCTTTCTGTCTGTCTGTCTGTCTGTCTGTCTCTCTCTCTCTCTCTCTCTCTCTCTCTCTCTCTCTCTCTCTCTCTCTCTCTCTCTCTCTCTCTCTCTCTCTGTCTCTCTCTGACCCTCGCATATGTCGATAATGCTCTCAGTTCAAATTTGGTTAATGGGTATCTATGTTGGAGAGAGATGAAAAGAAGCAGGGAGCTGTTAACACATACAGTTACAGATGTAAGCATACAAGTTGGGAAAACATTAATTTGAACCATATTTTACATATGCGTCCTTAACATTATTTATTTATTTATTTATTTATTATTATTATTTACACAACTCTTTAATCCACGAGCTGAGGTTTCTACGCACACCGTAAATCGGTTTCTTTTTTCGAGCTGTGTAGTTTTGCCTCGCGTCGTGAAAAAAAAAACACGACATTTTTTCTTTACCAGTGAGTGTTTTGTTGCAGGAATTTAAATGAGACATTTCAGTTACCATTTCAGTTAGTATTTATCAGAACAATGTAAACCAACGTGCGTTAAACAGGGCGGGCCCGGGGAAGCACATCGTAAAACACAAACACTAGGGCGTGGGTTAGAACACGTTGCCACTGGGTGCCATAAACACAGGATGGACATCATCAGATGGTAATGTCTTATGTCTAGAGCACTTCGCAGGAGTTGTAAATATTTTTCAATCCGTATTAAATATTTTAGAAAAATTCCATTTGTTGCCGAGACAGCTTTCATATTTAAGAATTCAGGTCTCAGAGAATCCAAATAAACAAATGAGCAGATATTTTTACACAGCGCGATTTAGAGCAGTTGGTGTAAAGTCGTCTTGCTGCATATGGTGGCACGCACGCACACACAAACACACACACACACACACAGAGAGAGAGAGAGAGAGAGAGAGAGAGAGAGAGAGAGAGAGAGAGAGAGAGAGAGAGAGAGAGAGAGAAAGCGAATAAATAGAAATAGGTGATTTCTTCTCACACAAATCATTTTTCTTCCAGCGGTATTTTTTAAATATAATAAAAGAAAAAGAAAATAATTTTGTGCCATTAAAATATCATTAAGTACAGACAACAACCGGTTTCGTATTTCGTGATTTCAGATATTTACTTAATTCTACAATTCTAATGAAAATTCATAACAGAGAAAAACCATTTCCAGTTTATCATAGGCTTCTTACAGAGTAATAAAGCTTCTTCGTATCCGAATTATTTCTTTTTTTTTTTTTTTTTTTTTTTTCCCCTTAAAAGTTTTATGAATGAAGCGAATCCATGAATAAATTCCTCATTTGATGTGGGAGGACCGGCAATTAATGAATTATTCCACGTGTCGATTCTGTCGAACAACATATTGTTTTGTATGGGTCTTTTTTTTTTTGTTATCTGCTAGCATATTCATCCATAAACAGGTTAAATGGATGTCATGGGACGCCCTAAGATGAATACCTTATCGTTCACGTTCATTCTGAAGCCGGCTTAACGTGGCTTGAAAAGGATTACTGGACACGAGGGACCGTCTCTGTGTTTTCATCCATTTGACGTCTGCCCCAAAGAACGTCGCGCGCGCCATCTGATAAAAGCAGAAACCTCCCCCGCAGTATCGCGTGCCGGTCGCAAGATACCAGATAGCGCAGAGACATCTGCATAACAATGGCTGTTCGGAGATCGGTGATCACATATTGACAATCAAGATCCATTCATTTTGTAGACGGAATTGACGTCTGGGGTAGTTTGCTGTAATTATAGTTCATTCAAGACAACAGAGAACAAAAAAAAAAAAAAAACCCAAACCAAAGCGGATAAATAGAAACATAAAGGCTAAATTTAGAACTACCTGCACATCTATCACTCAAGTAAGGTAATAAATTATTTTCGGTGTTTTGGGAGTTTTTTCGGTATCGCTTTTTCCGACTTTCTTTGATCCGAAATAACTTTTCCTTTCGATTTTACCATTATCTTGTCGACAAAAAAGAAAAAAGAGAAAAAAAAAAAAAAAACTGTAGCGACTATATCTTATCTTGTTCAGTACAATTAGTTGCTATTGTTTGCACTTGAACAAACAGTCTCTGTGTAAAAATAATAGGTTTTTTTTTTTAGTTTCAGAATACGGCTACTTCACATCCACCAAAACGACTGAAATGTGTAGAATGAACCAGAAATCGACCAACCACCCCTCTCTCTCTCTCTCTCTCTCTCTCTCTCTCTCTCTCTCTCTCTCTCTCTCTCTCTCTCGTGTATTTCTCTTTTTCTGCCTCTGTTTTTCTGTCTATTCCCTGTCTGTCTCTGTACTGAGTTATTTCTTGTTCGTTTTTCCATTCGTCTATCTGTCCGACTGCTTGCTTCTATGCAACAGTATATTTGTCTGTATCTCTGTCTATTTTTCTGTTGTAATTTTAAAACCTTTATCTTCGTATCAGTCTTACGATTTCGCTCACTGTCTAGTGTTTTTTGTCCCTATAACAGTTATCTGTCTCTTTGAATTTGTCATTTCTTTTGGCAAGGCAAGATCTGGCATTTCTGCACGACTTCATCATGATTGCATTCTTAAATCTAAACCAAATTCCATAACATCCTTAAAAGATATTATAGCATACGGAACGGAGGTTGACTGAATGATAACTATGATATAAAACGTACAAAAACTATAGTTAAAGAAGAGATGGTGTGTAGATACGCAAAATAACGGCAGAAAAAGACGCAGTGAAGTACAGATGTTCAAATAAGTGAACGAAGAAAACGGTACTGTCTTGACGAAGAACAAATATATAATTCTAGGAAGTCAATTTCCAAGTCCTAAAACGTCCAGTTATATTAAATAAAATATCAGAGATGACATAGGTCTCTCTCTCTCTCTCTCTGTCTGTCTGTCTGTCTCTCTCTCTCTCTCTCTCTCTCTCTCTCTCTCTCTCTCTCTCTCTCTCTCTCTCTCTCTCTCTCTCTCTCTCAGTCTTGCTCATTCTCTCTCTTTCTCTCTCTTTCTGTTTATATGTATCTCTCGCTTTCCTTTTTTTTTTCTCACAATTATACACACACACATTTATATTCACACAGTAAAAGACTGACATACCAAAAAGAGCGATACACATATCAAGGCAGATAGAGATGTACATGTAACTAGAAAATACTGCGAAATTGTCAGACTTTACACAGTCATAAATTATACAGGCTTAAGGAAATAGAGAATTATAAAACAATCCTTAGAAGAAAATACGATTTCATATCTGTCAGAACATAATGAATGTATTCCTGCATTTACATATCATATGCATTTGTCTTTTAAAATAATGTATCTGTATAAAAGAATCCAAGCATTATAGTTTATAACAATTACAATATCAACTTTCCTTCTGACAGCCATGATTCAGAAAGAGCGAAATATGTTTATCGTAGAAAGGCATAAATTACCATAATTCTGTTATGAAAATCAGCTTCAAGGAAAGTGGAAAATTTTACGTTATGGATCTCTGTTAGTTAAGGCTATTTTTCATCTTGGAAATTTCTTTATTTTCTCAAAAATTCTAAATATCAGACCATTTTTTAAAACATCTTATCACATTGGTGGGCAAACATGGAAAAATTACATACATGTCCATTTTTATATGTAAATATATGTGCATGCTGACATGTATGTATGTATGTAAATATATGTGCAGGTTACGATGTACATGTGGAAATCACCAGCACTGCCGTGACCTGTATATATGGATATTTTAATTTTATTTCCTCCCGTTATTAAAAGCGAAGACTCACACACAGACCAAACGGTTATTGTACACTGGGAAAATGAGGTCAGGGAGAGCCGCATTAGGAGGGAATTACAAATAATCAATCTGTCTGCAGTCTCGGAAGTGAGCAGACGTCTCGTAAAACAATGCTAACTGACTGAGGAATATTGACTGCCCGCTCGCCATTCCACCCTATAAATTAAGAATGAGGCGCCAACACCGACAGTTTATGTTACTTCTAAGTCAAAATCCATACAAACTATCTAATCCACAAAAACTTTAGCTCTCTCAATCTTTTGCTCTTTCTTTTTTTTTTTTTTTTTTCTTTCGTTGAATTTCAGTGGCGGGTTTGGCAAATTGAGTTCTTCGCTTTGCCCTGCACTGCAGCATGAAGATTAAAATAAGTTATCGTTCTCGCTTCATTAAAGTCTGCAAAATGCTTTTGAGGTTTGGATAATAACCTTTACCAAAATGAATGCATTTTTAATTTAATTCCGTGCGATTCGTCAGTTATTACTAATTCAAGAGAGTCGCATTTCAAATAAAAATTGTAAAAGTTCGAGAATAAACATTTTAATAAAACCGCGTTCCCGAAACGTGTCAGAATCTGGCGGGTCGTTGTTGTTTACGTGAAAAAAAAAAAAAAAAAAAAAAAAAAAAAAATTATTAAGTAAACCTGAGCCAGAACAAACCCAGTTTTAGGGTTTGAACGTGGCATGCCTCTACCCTCGCGCCTGCTTGTGACAGATTGTGCATCTACGCCAAGCAATATTCATCTGACATTCAAAAAATCAGACAGATGTTCCACGCTGGAGGTCACCTTTTACCCTCTCGAAGCTATGTGCCCGTCTTGGTTAGAATATATTTCCGGACAAATTGGCCGATGACTGGGGAATAAACATTCCTGAATGTTCCTTCCAGTTATTTATCATCGGCGAGCTTTCGTTTAGATCCTGCAGGTCAAATTAACATCTCTGGTCAAATGGGAGACTGACGCCTGCGTGAATCACTTCGGACAGGGTGAAGGTCGAGTTATTTGTGTACTTTTATTAAGTGGTCAGATTATTGGCAGAGCGCTAGTTTTTCACATTGATGTCTCGCAATTCTGTTCTTGTTATTGAATATATATTGTACACACATACATGTATGCATACCTACATAATACATACATACATATATATTTTTATTACAGATGAACGTAATGAATGGAATCTTATCTGTGTAAGCGGACATGTTAATGGTATCAATAAAGTAACTGTAACACACTCTACAATAAACATAATGCAATATAAATCTAAAATGATGGATGGTTTGTTGTTGTCGTTATTTTTAAATTTTTACAATATATCATATATAAGAATAATTTCAACAAAAACGTACATTTTGTTTTATTCTTTTTTTAAATTTTGTTGCTCTCAATTATTATTATTATTAGTAGTAGTAGTAGTAGCAATAGTAATAGTAGTAGTAGTAGTAATAATAGTAATATTATTACTATTGTTATTATTATTACTATTATTATTATTATTATTATTATTATTATTATTATTATTATTATTATTATTATTATTATTATTACTTATGTTGTATTCCAGATAACAGCTAGTATAACTAATACTGATGAGACTGTAGTTCAGTTCTACTGTAGTTGCCGTTGTACTACAAAAGAACTGTTGGAACCCTGGACTGAAAAAACTCAGAATTTTCAGACTGTCACACAAAGAGATAGCAAAACTGGTAAAATTGGTATTATACCTTCCAGATTATTTGTTACTGTTTTAATGTGAATGAAACCTGTTTGCTAAATGTGTGTTTATTACGTCTGAACGATATAAAAATGTATTACGTATTGTATTTACAGAATTACCATCGCTGATATTTTACATGTTGACATTTAGTTCAGGGTAAAAAAAAATCTCTCTCTCTTTTTTTTTTTTTTTGTTTTTATTTCATTCTTTTCTGTGAGCTAACTAAACTCTTTATGGAGTTTTAAATATAATATTACTCACTTGTTGATACGTGCCGCCCCTCAATAGACATGTTAATTTTTGTTGTTATTTGAGACGAAACTCGAGGAGGGACGGGGTTATACTCATGTACTGCTGTCGGTCATATCAAGTGGCTGTTTATTGCGATTGAGAAAACATCTTACACACTTTCAGACAAGCGTGTGAAAGCGTTGGTGGCAACCTTATAATTCATCGCGATTGCCCGCCTCAGTGATCATCATCATCATGGCTGTAGAAATACGTAGGTAGCAGCATTATGTTGTCGTCTTGGAGCGCGCAACATTTCGGCGGAATTTAAAGAAGGGGAAAAATATCTTGGTTTTCGAGTATTTAATTGTTTCAATGGGTTCTGGGAAATTCCATTGCGAAGGTTATGGTTGTTTTCTATGATGATTTATGAGAATGTATTAAGCTGTATTTGACGATAAATCCATGAGTTGTTAATAAAGTACTCCAAAACGAACGAAATTTATGTATTTATAATAACTATCGTCAAATATTTTTTTTATCTAAATCGTAGGAGTGAACACTGAGATTTACGATAGTTGATTGCTATTTACAAGTTACCAAAGTTTGTTTTCTTAAAGTATTCATTATTCGACACTTACACTTGTCACATAGTGCCGCACCTTATCTGAAATTCTCAGGTATGGGTATGTATTTGTATGGCCACTTGTGTGTAGTTACGTGTTTGTTTTTTTGGTGTATGTATGAGAAAGAGAACGTGTCTGTATGTACTTTATCTGTCTGCCTGACTGCGTTGTGTGTAGGTTTGTATGTATCTAATTTACTATGAACGACAATCCCTCCTTCACAGCATATTATTTACTCGTTTCTTTCTCTGTGTTTTTTTTTTTTTTTTTTTTTTTTTTTTTTTCTAACGTATATGTGTGAGAGACATAACACAAGACGGAAAGATTGTTTGTGTCTGTATATATGTGTGTCCATGAACCAGGGTCTCGGCGGAAAACAATAATGTGAAAAGTGAAACAGTTTAGCTACAATTAACGCGACCTCCACTCCGATCAGTAACAAATCTCTTGGCTTCTCCCCTCTAATAGGAAATAGTTCTTGCTTTCGCGGCAGTATTAAGTGTGCATTTAAATTGACACGAAGTTAAGAGGTACTTTCAGTACGACTAACATGTAAATACACGTGTTTATTTCATCCTGCGCTGCGGTTTATTTGCCAGAGCGGTAATAAAGAGATGAAGGGTTCAAGATTTTGTAAGCTGAGACCCGCAGATGTTTGCTGATACGATAAGGTTATATGTATAAGTGTGTTTTGTGTATGTATGTATGTAAGTGTTTGTGTGTATGTATGCAAGTGTTTGTATGTATGTATATATGTATAAGTGTGTATGTATGTATGTATGTAAGTGGTTGTGTGTGTGTATGTATATATGTATATGTCTGTGTGTATATGTATGTATGTATGTATGTATATGTCTGTGTGTATATGTATGTATGTGTGTGTTTGTATATATTTATATGTATTATGTATCTATTTATGTATGCATGTTTGTGTGTGTCTTTGTAAATATGTGTGTATGTTTGTGTGTATGTATGTATTATGTATATATATATGCATGTATGTATGCATGTAGATATGTGTGTATGCATGTGTGTGTGTATGTTTGCATCTATGTGTATTATGTATATATGTATGTATATATATGTCTATATGTGTATATGGGTGTGTGTATGTGTGTGTATGTGTGTGTAGTGTGTGATATATAGATGGATGGATGAAAGGACTGTGGTCTTGTGTCTTTCTTCTCATACAGAAAGAGGGACTGATTGATGACTGGATCAATGATGGAGACAATGCGATAGACTCAGTAGTTAAAATGGTAGGAACAAAGTATAATTTACAGTGGTGTGTGTGTGTGTGTGTGTGTGTGTGTGTGTGTGAGAGAGAGAGAGAGAGAGAGAGAGAGAGAGAGAGAGACAGACAGACAGACAGAGACAGACAGAGAGAGAGACAGACAGACAGAGAGAGAGAGATTCACATGAACTTAAAAAGAAAAAGAAAAGAAAGACAAAGAAAGACAGAAAAGAAAAGAAAAATAAAGATGATGCAATTCATACTATATATATGTGTGCTGTACTATTATTCTGCGATTTTAAAAGGGAAATGTAACCTGAATAGGTTCCCGGTATACAAAAATACATTGACCTTTAGAAAATATAATATTATATATATATATATATATATATATATATATATAAGATTGAATGGAGCTTCCAAGCTACAGCCAGAGTAACACGTCCGCAGTGTGTGGAGGAAGGAGAACTGCGTATTCCAGATCGGTTACACAGGCGAATAACAGTGGGGGCGTTAACTGGTCACGTGTCTGGACATGATCTGTCGGGGAAGGCACCGAAATGGGTCGAAATTGCTTCGGAAGAAAGTATCGGGTCACTCCAAAAAAAAAAAAAAAAGGATGCCACGCCTGCGGGCATTGCGATGTCCACCCCGACAACGAGATGGAGCTGCGAGCTATCTAAAAACAGCCGTAGCCGGAAGAGAAAGAGAGAGCTCACGTAAACACAACACTTTCCGATAATGCGCATTTCCGTTCTCGTTTCTTTTCTTTACTTCCTGCAGGTATGGCGTAAGCAAGTGCCCGGATTTTAGTGGAGAGCTGAGCTGGCCACCTCGCGACAAACGCTGCCTGCATCACGTCTAGTGTTAGAAAGAAAAAAAAAAAAAAAAAAACTATTTCAATTAGCCAATCGCGGAAGTATCATACTACTTAACAATACAGTTCTGAAAGGCTTTAGTAGAAGAGATATTTTAAAACTTATCACGATATGATGCACGCTGCTTCTAAGCTCTGTTTCACCTCTGTTTCACGTTATAAAATGTCAGCATTTATCCATTTGCTGTCGTTATTAGTGTTTTTATATATATATATAAAAGATACATATAAATTATTGTTTGCTTAGTATATTCTTATTTGTGTATATGGTACGTACGTTTATATGTCCGTGTATGCGTGTGTTTATATATGTAGATATGTATGCACTGATGTACTTTTGATATGTATCTACGTAAGTTAAAAGATCAAAATGCAATTAAAATGAACCATCCATGATTCATTCCGATAAAAATCAGCATTCCACACGCCTGTGTGGAAAACAAGTAAATTCGTACATCATTAATAACAAGACAATTATTTTTAGAACGTATCTTACTCTACAAGGTTCACGAACGCTGAATATGGCACATTTATCCTGGGGCCCAGACAGCTCAATATTTCAACACCTCCTAAGTCAGCAAGTTTGAACCTTAGAAGAGTTTTAAATAGAAATAATTTATAAAATCCCACACGGTGCCCACACGGTGGATGATACACATCCTGCACTGGCGTCTAAATTTGCTGAATGTCTTTGTTTAATTGTTCTTACGGTGTATTTTTGGCACATATAAATGCTGAACATATCCCTGTCGAAAAGCCATGATCGATGCTGCCCTTGATTTACTATTCATCAATGAAGTCCGGTTAAGCTCAGCGGATTTCGCTGCACTTATTTTGTTAATCCGAAAATTATCACATGATTGCGTTTGGTTACTAGTAGATACTGACTTACTCTGCGTGACGTTGATTGTAATATTTGCAGTGGAATCAGCCAGTAATAAAATAATACGATATTAACAAAAGCGTACAGGAAAAACTTGATTTAAAGTCTCCTAATGTCACAATATAATTTATCTATGTACGTAAAACGTGATCTTTCCGTTTTGTTTGTAAATTTTTTTTGTTTCTTCTTAATTATCTTGTAGTTTGTTTTAAAATAAGGGCTAATTAATAAAAGAATATCATGTCTGTCGTTTATTTTCTATTTTTATCAGGTTTTGAGTCTTTATGTTCTAGAGAGACGCCTACGTTTTCAAATCTTTCACCGTCTGGTTACAAATCCGCCTACATCGCGAAAGAAGACGTCTTGTATCAGTTTATAATTATTAACAGTCAGTGCACTTGCTTTCATTGATCATATATAAATACATAAATAAGGTGTGGGTAATGTTAGAAAATTTTAAATCTTTTGTCAAACATAAATCTTTTGACAATAAAGCCAGGGCCGATAACTTTAACATTTTATGTTGGGTAGACAACTCGGACCCTTAACTAAGGAACTTTACAGAAATCGTATTTTTGGATTATTTTATTATTATTATTATTATTATTATTATTATTATTATTATTATTATTATTATTCAGTCGTAATTCAATATCTGGATAATAGTAATAATAATAACAATTATGATAACGATAACAACGATGATGATGATGTGGTGGTGGTAGTGGTGGTTGTGACAGGGGTTGTGATTGTGATAGTTGCGGCGTTACGATCACGAAGAAAAGGGAACGAAAACGTTGCAGATGTTCTTATTAAATTCAGTTCGTGACTTTCTTTTCATTTCCAGATACAAACAGATGTAATTTTTTTTTTTTTTTTACAAATATCGGTCGCACGACAATGACCGTTGTACAGAAACAACCCGACACTGTTTTCACTGACAGTCATCACTCTGAAGCTTAGAATGGGAAAAAAAGCTACAATGGGTCTGTTGTTGGTAATCGATCCAGGGGCCTCTTTCATCTAAGGAATACCGCTGAGCTACAAATCCATCTCAGAAAGAGGCTTGAAATGTGTGTCCTGTAGGTGCGCCTTTGCTCGATATACAAGCAGGGATTAGCTTAATCTACCATGAAGAACAATTTAGATCGCGAGTATGTGTGGTCATGCATGTGCTAGTAGCGGCGCCAGACGAGCGTTTTTCTCGAGTTTTTCTTCTGCGCTATCGCAATGTTCGTGCGTGGTGTTAAAAAGCAAGACCAAATTGAATAATTTATGATAAATAATGCAAGAGTCGTGTAATAATCGTACACAACTGTTTTTTTTTTTTTTTTTTTTACGACTCAGAGATTGAAGAAAACGGAAAAAGAAACACTTGTAATATAATAATAATAATAATAATAATAATAATCAAATACTACTACTACTACTACTACTACTACTACTACTACTACTACTACTACTACTACTATTAATAATAATAATAATAATAATAATCGACAAAGACTGCATCTAAAGATCGTAGACAATTTGCATTTCAGTTCAAATCACTTAAAGAATAAGCTAAGCGTATTTTAACTCATATATTATAACAATAATCGCAAATAATAATAAAGAGGGTAAATAACAATATACTTTTTAAAACATTTTATACAACATTTTACCATCCAAAAAGGGAAAAGAAAAGTGCTGTACTTTGTATCACCTTATCCATCCTAACCTATCCCGCGTTTTTCAGCTGGATGTAAAATTGGCCACCATTTCAGTGAATGAAACCCTGGGGGAGCTACTCTAACCGGTTTTATGTTAATAATACACAGCATTGTCGTACAGGCCTCCGTAATCGAATACTTTTATATACGTATGAGATGAGTAAATTCATTGTAAACGAATATACAAAACGAGAATGCATTAAAAAAAAAGAGAGACGCAATAAATCAAAGAATGTATGAACGGACGAAAGGATAAATGAAAATTACACATAATGTGTTTTTAAAAATAAAAAAAAACCTCGACGATGTGCAATAATCGTACGCGTAATATTTAACAAATTGCCAGTTCAGTAAGAATCACATCAGAATTTCTTTAACAGGATTGTCACTAGAGGTTATATTTTAGGTGGTGTTTATTATGTGTAGATTTTTCCTCTTGGTATATTTCAGAGTTTACGTATGTATGTATCTGTGTACGTATGTATGTATTTATGTATATATGTACGCTATGTATGTGTATGTATGTATGTATGTATGTATGTATGTATGTATCTGTGTACATATGTATGTTTTTATGTATATATGTACGCTATGTATGTGTATGTTTGTATGTATGTTTGTATGTATATGGATGCATGGACGGTGTGTGTGTATGTGTATGTATGTATGTTTTCTGTTATATTTATTTATTTATTTATTAGGCAACACAATCTGTTTCATTAACAGAGATCTTGAACTGTGTCGGACATATGTCTAAAAAACCCAAAAGCAAACAAAAAACAAATTGCTGCGCAGTAGAACACAAACATTTGTATTGTGAATGAGCTGCATGTGTATACTTGTTCATTCGTCAAAAACGTAGTTACCTGAATTTTAGACATTATTATTACTGCTGTTGTTGTTGTTGTTGGTTGTGGTGGTGGTGTTGGTGTTGGTGCTGGTGTTGGTAGTGGTGGTGTTGCTGTTGGATTTTTTTTTTTTATTTGCTTGTTTGTTTGTTTATTTATTAAATTTCATTTATTTATTTATTTATTTATACATTTATTTAATTTCAATATATGTTAATATTTATTATTATTATTATTATTATTGTCATTTTTATTTTTATTTTTATTTTATCTATTATTTTATTTATTACGGCCGTCTCCACCATTCTGCGATTTCCCTGACAATCGCAACACGTCATTATGACGTTGACAGACTGACGTTGCTACTGACAATTTAATGGACGCGTTAATGCCTGCGTGCAGACGTGAAGTCTAACATGTAATGGTGTTTTGTTGACGTCAGCAATAATTTTCTTGTCACAATGGCCGAATAAGTAGAATGATTACTACCTGGTATTTAGTACTTGACTGATAAGTTTGAAAAAGTCAAAATGAAGAACCGTGGTGAATAGTTCAAATGCGCAGTTCGCTACTGAGCATTACCAGGCTTCGTGACGCCGTGGTTAAGCCATACGTAATGAGACTGACAGGTACCAGGCTCGATTCTTGTACTGGGCTTTTGCCCTGGCTGAGATATTATTGATGTTTATGACCTCTATAGTCTTTGTTCCTCTCTCTAATCTTCTGCTATATTAATCGACAGAACAGTAAGATTCTCATAAATTTCGCATCAGAAAAAAAGTGCTTTAAAATAGAAATCTTAGTAGTAAAGTTGTATGGTTACTCATTTATTCATCCATCCATCCATCCATCCGTTCATTTATTTGTCCATCGAAAAGGGTCATTTACAAGATAGTTCGGTAATCTGGATTGTAATCTTTTAAAATTCCTTTCTATTAGTTAGCTTAACTTTTTAATTTTTTCTTTTCGTATTTCATTTTATTTTAATTTAATTTTAATTTTTTTTTTTTTTTTTTTTTTTTTTGCTTTATTTTTAAATTCTCACATTAATAAATAAAAAATGAGACACTGCAATCTGATTTCGAAAACTGCTTATTATTTGAAAATGGTAATAAACCTTTTCCCTGCATACACACACACACACACACACACACACAGAGAGAGAGAGAGAGAGAGAGAGAGAGAGAGAGAGAGAGAGAGAGAGAGAGAGAGAGAGAGAGAGAGAGATGGTGCAGTGTATTTCAGAACAATATTACAAGTTAGAGTGAATCAAGGATTTATTATAATACCAGTTAATACGGTGACGGCGAAATATCGAACAAAAAAATCACAATTTATCATTTAACTTTCGATATAGTGTTTGGACGAACTAGACCTTTTCTGAAAATATAAAAATAACACCATAATGATGATGATGATGATGATGATGATAATAATAATAATGATGACGATTATAATCTTATTTCAAAAATTCATTAAACCTTTCATTTATATAAAAAATAAGAAGATTTAATATACAGTTTATTAATTGTAAATCATTTGAACAGCTAAATTATCCAAGAACAACAACTAACTAAAAATGTAATAAATAAAATATATAAACAAACAAATAAACAAATAAATAAATAAACAAACAAACAAACTTATAAACATCGAACCCGGGTTAAAAACTGAGTCACACTGAAGAGGTGAAAAGGAAAGCTGGCGAAGATTTGGGTTAATGTATTCATCCGAGCGCGCGCAGTTCGGCGGAATTCGTCAGCCTTATCAATAACCGCGGCTTGCTTTGACATAACAGCTCTGTTGATTTTACAAACCCAGACATCGAGGAATTCGTTCTCACGGAGTTATCTCGGTGTGCAAGGCCATACACAAGACAGACAACTGAACAGACGGCTAGGAGGGGGGTGGGTGGTGGAAGTGGAGGGGACTTATTTACATCAGGGTAATGCAAGAAGAGGCAAACGGTGGTGTTACGTCATGTCGTCTGTACCACTTGTTAACCCTTTACGTCTCTCAGCTTCGCGTTAGTTGAAAAACGAACAGAAAAATGGATTTGTCCGCAATCAACTGTAGAGAAGTAAAATGTAACTACGATCCGTTAATAACTCCACTTTAAAACGAACAGTGCATACGTAATAGAACATCGGTGAACGTATGTTAAACAGAAATGAGCATCACACCACTTTAGTGTGTATCATCGCAAAAGCGTCAGTAATTCATATATAATCATTATTACAGCGTGTCGAGGTGGGTTCACGGGTTTGTAAATGCTTATCCTGCATTCTAGATTTAAAAAACACCTTTAACCAAAAAATAATAATAATAAAAAAAAAAATAAAAATTGGGTCAGCTAATGTGTATGTTAATCTAACATAATTTTAGAAGCTTATGTGCTGTTTCATTTGATACGTGAATGAACCCGTGTACGTGTTTTATTATTATTATTATCCCACGAAAACCTTATTTCGAGATATAGTTAAACTTGTGTAAAAAGGCAAAGAGATTTAATGTAGTATGTGGTGTTTCTTTTGACAACAAAAAGAAGAAAAGAAGAATAAAGAGACAAGGTTTTTTAAAAAGAGGTGGAGCTGTGTCTTATTTTTATCCCTACCCCACAAAAACAGCCGGCTAGGGCTTTAGGGGCTCTATAGATGAAATGATAATTATTCTATTTTATTTAATTTTAATAAATATTACCGCGTCCCTCAGTTTATCTGAAGGCCAAGGTTTATACATTCTGGACTCTTTTTTTTCCTTTCTTCATCATCTTCTTCTTTTTTTTTTTTTTTTTTTTCTTCTTCTTCTTTTTTTTTTTTTTTTTTTAATCATACTGTGCCTGTTACAATAAACTGATTAATAAATATTTTATTTTAAAAAACAACTCGGTACAATTTACTTTATTCAAGGACACAAAAATTGTACGTATAAAAATGTATGAGCTTTATAAGGTGTGTTTGATAATACAAATTGTTTATGAAGAAATATTAATTAATTTAGTAAATCCAGAACGAAAGAAGTATTTTGTTTATAAACAATTTTTTTTTTTTTTTTTTTTTTTCATTTCTTCTTCTTTATTGTTATTGTTGTTGTTGTCGTTGTCCTTGTTCTTATTATTCACAACAATTATTTCAGCTGGTAGAGATATCGATAACATTACCTTCAGTATCATCATCATCATTATTGTTGTTATTATTATCACTATTATTGTTAATGTTGTTGTTGTTGTTCTTCTTCTTCTTCTTCTTCTTCTTCTTCTTCTTCTTCTTCTTCTTCTTCTTCTTCTTCTTCTTCTTCTTCTTTTTCTTCTTCTTCTTCTTATTATTAGGGGGTTAAAAAGAAGTAGGCTCGCTAATGAAATGAGACTACAGTGATTTTTCCGGTATGTGCAGTGTACATCAGCTGTAATGGTCTGGGCAGTGGTGTATTAATAACCACAGAACCGCACACCGACACCAAGTATCCGCTGCAGCATGGGTTGAACCTGTTGTAAGTAAATGTAGGTACCACCACGTGACTGGTCACCCGCCCACGTGCTTCCTCGCGTTTTGTTCTAGAAGCGAGA
Source organism: Chrysomallon squamiferum (assembly GCA_012295275.1). NCBI lineage: Eukaryota > Metazoa > Mollusca > Gastropoda > Neomphalida > Peltospiridae > Chrysomallon > Chrysomallon squamiferum. The sequence continues at coordinate 18,085,920 of CM022672.1, read as the reverse complement.
GACAGAGGAACGGTTTCCGTTCATATGTCTGTTCGAGTCTTTTTATGGCATTTTATATATATATATATGTGTGTGTGTGTGTATATGTGTGTATGTGTGTGTGTGTGTGTGTGTGTGTGTGTGTGTGTGTGTGTGTGTGTGTAAATATATATATATATATTTACACACACACACACACACATATTGTTTCTGTGTTTGATTCCGTAATTATTATTATTATTATTATTATTATTATTATTATTATTAATTATTATTATTATTATTATTGTTGTCTGTTGTTTCTCTCTCTGTCTGTCTGTCTGTCTGTCTGTCTGTCTGTCTCTCTCTCTCTCTCTCTCTCTCTCTCTCCCTCCCTCCCTCCCTCCCTCCCTGTCTGTCTGTCTGTCTCTCTCTCTCTCCCCCTCTGTCTCTCTCCCCCTCTGTCTCTCTCTCTCCCCCTCTGTCTGTCTCTCTCTCTCCCTCCCTCCCTCTCTCTGACTGTCTGTCTGTCTGTCTGTCTGTCTCTCTTCCTCCCTCCCTCCCTCCCTCCCTCTGTCCCTGTCTGTCTGTCTGTCTGTCAGTTTCGTGCTCTCTCTCTCTCTCTCTCTCTCTCTCTCTCTCTCTCTCTCTCTCTCTCTCTCTCTCTCTCTCTCTCTCTCTCTCTCTCTGTATTTCTCTGTGTATTGTTTGGGAACGGATGTTTGTATACGTGTGACTGCGTGCGCGAGTATGTATGTATACATGAATGCGAGTGTGTGTGTTCGCTAGTGTACGCGAGTGTGTTAAAACATCAGTGTCTGTGTGTGTGTGTGTGTGTGTGTGTAAGTGTGTGTGTGTGTGTGTGTCTGCTCACCCGCCATCTCGTGGTTTACATCTGCAGACAACAAATCTATATATTTCATCATTCAAAAAAAACGTCAAACAACAAATGCTGCTGAAATTTATCAGCTGTCTTTTAAAATTCCACTTCCAAGCCAAAATGAAAATGGTCTTTTCGGTACATTTTTTTTTTTTTTTTTTTTTTTTTTTTTTTAATCAGCTATGACGTCAGAAAATGTTTCATTGTTATGGTTACCTAGTTTTTTAAAGTGTTTCGATGAGCCCAGCCCAGCTGTCCGACTGATTTCAATTTTCTCTCTGTTTTTACAGCCATCGTCGTACACTCGGAGAATCAGCGACTGGAGAAGATTTTTAAAAACACCGAGTGTTGATGTTGGCAGAATTATCAGCTTCTTGAGCACCGATGTTTACTGTGGTAATTACGGAGGGAGGATCCTCCAGGTCTTATCACCAGCCTCGGAGGCAGTGCGGATAAGCTGTGGTATTTTACCTGGTAGGACGTCGGATCGCTTCCAGCTACCGGCTTGTACGCAGATGTTAAGTGAAGACGTCAGTGGTTACTTCACAGTCACTCGCTCTCTCTCTCTCTCTCTCTCTCTCTCTCTCTCTCTCTCTCTCTCTCTCTCTCTCTCTCTCTCTCTCTCTCTCTCTCTCTCTCTCTCTCTCTCTCTCTCTCTCTCTCTCATCTTTAGAAACTGCTATGGTTATGACGTATGTTTCATTCTTCAAAAGGTGAATCTAAATACACCGATTAATATACTGATCATGTGTTATCAACGAATCAAACGAGCAGAGTAAGCTGGACATTTTTTTTTTTTTTTTTTCAATCGAAGTCTTCTGTTTGATTTCCTCAAGGTTCAGGTCCTTTGGAACAGTAGAAGCCAGTAAAACCTAATCTTGTTCGAAATGCTATTAATATTTTATTTAAGATTATATAATACTAGTAAAACAATACGATTTAGCCATATTAAACATATTGTATTGTTATACTGTTTCTATTATTATTATTATTTTTATTTTTATTTTTTATTTTTTGTTTATTCATTTATTTACTGGTATTAGAATAATGAACGAAATGTGAATCATATATTTCTATGGGCATAAAGTGATATTTCATAAAATATTAACTTCATCATTAAACTGTTTCAAAATATTTAACAATGTGAATATCAATCTATCCTTATCTGTCTTTGCCCCATGTTATGAAATATGGAATATGGATATTTATGCCATTTATACTCAAAATCACTATAATAGGACATGGCAATACTTGCAGTTTTTGATTTGTGCACATCGTTTGAGAAATCCTTCACAGTTTCCTTGAAAACTTCTAAATGCGCAAACGGTCTGGTGACAACAGTCTTGATTGGAAGAAATATAATACATATAACCCATACACGATTTACTTGTTTATTTATATACCTTTATATACATATCCACTGTATTAATAATCTCTATGTATGTATATGTATGACATTTTAATGATTTGTAATTTCTTCTTCTTCTTTTTTTTTAAAACAATTCTTACTTCTCGTATTGGTTCTTTCAGTAGTGATAGTAGTAGTAATAATAATAATAATAATATAGTAATAATAATAATAATAATAATAATAATAATAATAATAATTACAAAAATCCTGATAAGACCATCATGCAAAGGCAACACATCAGCACAAACAACGAAAATTATGCAAACATTTATTTTATTTTTCCACAAAAAAGTGAATGATTTAACATGAAATCTTCAATGAAAACTTGAACAAACACCGACACAGGTCGTACTGACTAATTTTTGGTCATAAATAAAGTTAATGTACAATGAACAACAACATCTAAAAATGATCACGTGTTAGATGAATGTATTTTAATATAATGTATGAAACAACGCATTATTTCTAAGTCTTTGTTTTATTATACAGAGAAGAGAGAGAGCGAGAGAAAAAAAACAAACGTATCTAGGATGATTTGACTTTATTTTAAATGCACGTAAACGAACTATTATATTACTGAACAATGAACAATGACTAAAATGCAACAGATTTTAATGTACAGATAAATAATAATAATTATTATTATAATAATAAGAAGAAATTACAAAAAAAAAAAAAAAATAATAATAAAATAAAAGTCCTAGTACAACAGACATATTTAAAACCGAAAACAGAGTCAAGTAAGATATGATTATTAAAAAAAAAAGAAAATAAAACTAGAAGAAAATTGCAAACATACGCACACATGCATACATGTATCAAAAACAACAGCTCTTTTTAAATGCATAACAAAAAGAAACCCTATTCCACACGCTAACAAATAATAATATAAAGGAAAAAAAAAAAAAAAATAACCATAATAATTAAATAAATAAATAATAGTAATAATGGTAGTAGTGGTGGTAGTAGTGGTAGTAGTAGTAGTAGTAATAATAGTAGTAACAGTAATAATAATAACTATCATCATCATCATCATCATCATCATAATAATGAACTGCTCTGTAAGAATTACTAGCAAAGGGCGCGTTCAAGAAACACTGGTGTCAATATACAAACGTGGCAATAAATATAACATTCAGAAATGTACACGTAACAAAAGAATTAAAAAATAAAGAAAAGAAAAAAAGGGGGGAGGGGAAAAAAGAAGCATCAACAATGTATAAGTTACAAAATGTTCACACAATTAAATGGTTCTACGAAAGCAAAATGACGCAATCTCAACACTGTTTGCTTCTACTTTGTAACCCGCAAAGCCCGAAACACCGGAAGTAACCGGAAGTTCTCCTGTTCGCGTCATTTGCGTAATTCAAGAAAATATTTAAAAAAAAAAAAAAAAAAAGAAAAGAATCCACCCACACAAATTCATTCCTAAAAAAAAAAAAAAAAAAAAAAAAAAAAAAAGAGAGACTTGGAAACATGACGAATACATTTATAGCATTTATTTTATATTATTTCAGTTGACGATGTAAATAACACGTTATCTTACCCAGACAGTAAATATTTTATTCCGTTCTCTTTTCCCCCATCAAATACAAATGTTGAACTAAAGAACACGTTTGAACCTAAGTTGTTTCCTATGTTTTAATCAACAATTTTTTTTTTTTTTTTTTTTCGTTCAAAGTAAAACAAGCTTATTATAAAAAAAAAAACTTGGATTTTATTGCAATTTTGTGAAATTTGGTTTTAAGTGAAAAACTGATCAGGAGGCCAAAACAGTTGGTTTCGAATGAGCAAAACGATTTCCAACAAAATTCCTTTTATATTTATCATAAATTTAATAATAATAATAATAATAATAATAATAATAATAATAATAATAATAATAATAATAATAATAATAATAATAATAATAATAATAATAATTTAAACATTAACAATTCAACCGTGTATAACTAATTATTTACATGTTCATCTTTTACAAGACTATGGAATATAAACGTGAATAACAGCAGCAGTTTTGTTGCTGAAAATAAAGCAAGCAATTTTATCTTTTTTTTTCATAAGAAAATTTCATGAAAACAAAACCCACTAAAATCTTGTTACTTGAAATCAAAAGATTAAAAAGACAATTGACTAGAAAAACACTTATGTACGTTACACCAATTATGCATGAATCGTTTACAAGCCGACTCACTTTTGTACTTCTTAATAATTCCTTCCACATAAATATAAATACAATCTAAACGGTATATTTACAAAAATCTTCTTAACATTTTCAGTCAATATTTTCTGCATATGCATCCAACAGCAATGATCACAATTTGCACAAAAGTATGTGCACTTTTCAGTAAAATTATAAAAAGAAAAAAAAAAGAAAAAAGAAAAAAGGTAGAAGAAGAATTAAAAAGAAGCACTGAAGTCATCATGATTAAAAAAAAAGCAAATCTTCTACTGAAAGTCACAATGGCGATGCTGTATTGGCTGAACTCTGGTGGGAAAAAAATAAAACAAACAAAAAAACGACATGCTTGAACAGTTCTTTGAAGCATGCTTACAATTATACACATTCTGCAATGTTAGCATTGTCATTCCTGTTAAATATCTGTTCCATCTTTTTCATTTTCCCTAAAACAATGTCATTACGTCATAGCATCACGTAATCATTGTCAGCTTACGTCACATAGAAACCTCAATCACATCGCATTAATAGTTCTTTTATTTTTTTTTTTTTTTTTTATTTTTTTTTTTTGTACAAGCTTTTTTACTTAGCATGTCAAATGGCGGAAATACAATATTAATAATAAGTTAAAAAAGAAAATAAGAAGTTTTTTTTTAAAGGGAATGTGATCTGTAAATTACGAACAACAATTTGTACATCACCTACTTGTCTAAGTGGCTTCAGTATGTGCAAGCATAAAAAAACTGATCGTGTCCTGTTCACGATGCACGTGAAAATAGAAAACACCACTTCATTTACTGTCACTCTTTCTTCAGTAACCGAAGAACAAAACAAGAAATGTTTAGTCCAGTAAGTTCGTACTGAAACACTTGATCCACTGATTTCACGCGAAAAACACTTTCCGTCTGTCACTCCATCGTATCACATAACTGATTATTCACAAACGGGGATATCACATATCTGTCCAGTTTATATATCAGCCTGCTGATATGTAAGACAAACTGTTCTTGCACTAAAGGTTTTTGCTTTTCTCTTTTCATTTCACCAGACATTTTGCATCCGAGAGCACGTGCAATTCGTGTAGTCTGTTTTGAAATCTAATACAAAAGTTACAAGTCTGTATAGATTTTTTTTTTTTTGTTTTTTTTTTATCTTGAAGGCTCAGCGCTTAATAATGCAGTCTCTTTACAAAGCCTTGGTGTTGTGTAATCTATGTAGAATTCTTCTTAGCTATAGTTTTAAGTTTAAAGAAAGAGACCTTTAAAAACACACCACTACATGCAACTTGTCTTTGGCAAAAATGGAAGTAGTATTTCCTTCTTTAAAGACTCTTCTCTCTTTTAGTTTTTTTTTTTTTTTTTTTTTTTTTTTTTCAATCCTATTCAAATGCTTGCACATTCAGACCCGTACATCTGCACATTGCACACAAAAAAAGACGCATACACACTCACTCGTGCATAGCATGCCCGCTGTCCAATCATTGTCACGTCATTTTGGTGACGTCACAAATATCAAACCATTTCTCGTACCATTTGCCCTTGTACTTGATGAGATTCTTGATCACTTTCTGTTTCGGGTGGTACAGCGAGTTGACCCAGTATTCCTCGCCCTTGATGAAGTACATGGCTTTATCTTTGTACGAGTAGTAGACGGCGTCGAGGTTCAAGGGCAGAGGTCGCTCTCCCTCCGCAGCAGGGTATTCCTCGGCGACCAGTCGCTTCTTAACGCAACACCCTCTCGTATCGTCCGGTTCCTTCGGGTCAAACACGTAAACCTGAATCACAGAGATGAAAACGAAATTAATTCAAAATGTCACACACACACACACCGAGGTGAAGTTTTTGAAGCATTGTTCTGATAACGTTAATGTCTGACTTTTAAGAAAAACATCGTGAACGAGATAGTGGTTTTCTACTCTATTAAAAAAAAAAATAATGTAATCGTAAAAACAATGTTTACATTTATTTTATTTATTTCGACAAAGAAAACGAAACTTCTAAAATTAACCATCCATTTTTTTTTTTTTTTTTTTTTTTTTTTTTTTTTTTTTTTTTTTTTTTAATCTTTTTAGTTGTTTTTTTAATTTATTATTATTATTGTTGTTGTTGTTGTTGTTGTTGTTGTTGTTGTTTTGTAATCATTTATCATATACATTAAATATTAGTGACGTATACATTTTAACATCATATATATATATCATTAGTATTGATAATATATGCAAATTTGAAAAATATTATTATTAATTTTGTGGTAACATATGCAATATATGTTTAATATTAGACATAAAACACAAGCCTTTTAAAAATAATTAAATAAAACAAAAAAGATAAGATAGAAAAGATAAAAGGAAAAAAAAAAAAAAGTATCGTAAGTTTCTAAAAAGTGGATATATGCCTAGACTTTGAGACGATTATCACACCTTCAGTCTTACTTCAGTAAAACAGTGCGCCTGCACAAACAAAATGACTCATGCACGTCTAACAACACCTCGACATAATTTATACTCCAAGTATTAAATGTCAAAACGTACGCGGTTTCGAATAATGATGATATGAGAGAAGACCCTCAAAGAGCTGCCTTCGCTGATTAAAAACTAGAGATCTTTTTCCCGTGCAACGATTCCCATTAGACAGACATGCAAGCACATGCCACCTCGTTTGATAAAACCACTCATTAAGCTTTATCTGGAATGAGCAACAGTGCAAACACGCGCGCTGTGAAGGCTTGATCTAGCGACCAATCGAGCCTCAAAGCCTCGCAGATATTACAGCCAAGTCCCACCGACAGGAAACCACACGCGGTGTAAATTGCTGCACGCCTGATAGCGAGAACCTCTGACAGGCGCAGGTTATTAATGTAAATACACGACTTTATGTAACTCGTACATCCTCTCTTCCACACACACACACACACACACACACACACACACACACACACACACACACACACACACACACACACACACACACACACACACACACACACACACACACACACACACACTCACACACACACACACACACACACACACACACACACACACACACACACACACACACACACACACACACACACACACACACACACACACACACACACACACACACACACACACACACACACACACACACACACACACACACACACACACACACACACACACACACACACACACACACACACACACACACACACACACACACACACACACACACACACACACACACACACACACACACACACACACACACACACACACACACACACACACACACACACACACACACACACACACATACACACACAGACACACACACACACACACGCACACACAGAGCATCGCCTTGATAATAATAGTAATAATAATACAAGTAATAGTTATAATAATAATAATAATAATACAAGTAATAATAATAATAATAATTAACTTAAGCTTAATTCAGCTAATATTTCCCTGCTTTGCTACCATAATTCTGTGTGCGATCTATGATAAAATACAAACACACACACAGACACACACACACACACACACACACACACACACAAAACTCCCCCCAAAAAAACAAGAAGAAGAAGAAAAGAAAAGAAATAGAAAAACGAAGAAGACGAAAAAAAATGAAGAAGAAAGAAAAACGAAGAAGAAGAAGAAGAAGAAGAAAAAAAACAAAAAACGAAAACGACCGCCAATGTGGTGGCATGATTAGCAGGTAATATAGCGCTGTATGCCCGTTATTGTAGAAATGGGCGGAGAAACCTGTGGAGTTCTCCCGGGCCAGTGGTTGATGCGTCTGGCAGATGAAACGAGAATTGAAAAAAGACAAAACATTCTTGGAAGCTTCTTATTTTATCATCATATACAGATAAGCGTTTTTTCAGTTGCCGAGGTACGCTATGAGTCATACTGCACCGCGTGTGTTACTGAGTGTATGTTGCAACGTGTGCATAACGTAGAAACGGCCCGCTGTACTACAGAGTTAAAAATCACTCGAATCCAGCTACTGGGAAATAGGTGCTAACCCGCAAAGGAGAATAATGATCGAAATACGCCAGATCCATAACTAAACCGTATTAAAGCAGCAAGAAAATCAATGTGTCAAACGTTAAACGGAATCGTTAAAATAAGTCAGTGTTTCACGAAACAGAATGAAGTTAAAAAAAAAAAGAAGAAAAGTTGAGAAATTAGAAATTAATTAAAAAGATTATAAATAATTTTAATAATGGAAGTGGTGGTGGTAGTAATAGTAGTAGTAGTAGTAGTAGTAGTAATAGTAGTAGTAGTAGTAGTAGTAATAGTAGTAGCAGTAGTAGTAGTGGTGGTAGTAGTAATATTAATAGTAGAAATAGTAATAATAATAGTAGTAGCAGTAGTAGCAGCAGCAGTTGATGTAGTAGCAGTAGTAGTAGCACTGTGATATACGTAGCAGTGGTAACAGCAGTAATAAATACTTACATATTCATTTTTAAAGAAGTAGATGTTCTTGTCTCTCATGTCGAAGAAGACGGAGTCGATGTTGTCGGGGATGCTTTCATTGTAGCCGGGCTTGGGCCCGTACACGTCAGCAATCTTCAGAGGGTAACCATCAACGACGCGATCCTCAGCACTGTCGTACTTGTAGACATTCTCTCCTGCAGAATTAAAATCAATAAATGAGTTTAAAATTGAAATTATTAATCAACAGTCTAAAAGTAAATACAGACTGTAAGTAAAATAAATTAACTAACAGTGTTTAATGTCATTATGTTCGTGGGACAGCTATGGTGTTGATGATGATGATGATAATGATGATGATGATGATGATGATGAATGTGGTGATGATGGCGTCAAGAATAAAAGTAATGAATGAGTTTGGATTTGTTATTCAGCTGCATGTTTTATTATAGGAAATGCTTCGTTTATATTTGATGCTGAATCCAAGCAAGCAGAGCACCACATACCATCAACTTTGAAATACGTGTAGTATATGAATACTTAGGTAAACGACAAGTACTGAAATTGTGTTTTTAATGTTAATGTAACTGTTCCATGTAAAAGTATATACTGTTCATTTCTCTTTTTTTTATTTTTTTTCAATTTTACATCGTATAAAAGATATACAAGCACCTTTTCTTGGACATGCTAGCGACAAATAACAGCGTGATTCGTGAACGAGTTTTCAAACAGTTGATTGCTTGTGCAACAACACAACTCTATTTGTGTAACTTTAAAATGCAGTTTTGGTTCTTCCAACTGTTCTGAAAAGGGCTAAGTAGGCTGTAGTGGACACGCTTTGAGATTTCAACATCATTCATCTTTTTCAGAAACTAACATAAATGCGCTTTTCCTACAGAGATGATACATACACTTCTTTCTTCTTTTTTTTTTTTTTTTTTTTTACCCAATTGAGTTTTCAGATAAAAAGCCCTTCTGTATCCATTCATCAGATGAGAACTATGAAATCTCAACTAAAAAGGTGTATTTTTTTTTTTTTTTTTTTTTTAAATTATTTATTATTATCAACCAAAATCTCCGTGCACCTTTCTTTGACCTTCCGTCCTGTTCCAACTGACAAATACAACACTGTGGTGTTGAAATGTGACTGCTGCATTCAAAAAAAAATATATATATATATATATAATCTTCAGCAGGAAAATTCTATTCTTTTCAAAGGTTTTTTTTTTTTTTTTTCTTATCCCTGTCTCTTTTTCGCGTCGATCGTTTATCACGGCAGAATGCTATCCATCACTCGGCAGGCAACAGGAGAGCAAGACATTTACCAACCACGAGGAAGACAACGTTGTCAGACAAGCTGAACCTTTGTTGTTCGGTCTTCATACTGCGAGAGACAAGATGCCCTTCGTCAACAGAGGGGAAAGAAAGGAAAGGAAAGGAAAGGAAAGGATTTTTTTTTCTTCTATTTTTAAAAAGGGGACTAAAAAGATAAAAAAAAAAAAAAAAAAAAAAAAAATATCTGGTGATGATGTCTAAGAGCTGTTTTACATCTGACGCGATCAGCGGGGTTTTGATAAATAATAATGGGATTTAGTTTTCTGTTGTGTTTTTAAATGAAGTAAAATGGAAGTAAAATATATGTTTTTTTTCGTCCAGTGATTTGAAACACAAAAATGTCTGTTAGCATGTTTCCTCTTCTCACTTTGGGTTAGTTTTGACCTGCACCTTGTGACTGGTGGTGGTTGTATTGCATGTGATAAAGTGCATATTTAAAAATTAAATAAATAAATGACTGAATGACTGTATGAATAAAATTAAACTGATGCTAATGCAAACAAGTGTGTAGAGGATTCCATTCAAAAACAGAGGTCACAAAATACCAAATGTTTTAACGCAGAAATATTAATCACTGGTTTCTAACCGTGATGTTAGACAAATAAAACTACATGTTATAACTTCATATTTATCTATCAGACGAACATTACTCTTGTTCTCGTTTTTAACATGCTGCGTATATGAATTAATGAAACGCATACAAATTACGTCTAGAGCAAGTGAAACAGAACCGTACTAAATTATTTTAATAAAAAAAAATGTCTGGTTTCGAGTTTCAAAGAGAATATCCTACTCAAGAGAAAATTACCACAGAAATATGGTTAATCTCAGAACGAGGAAATGACAAAATATATAGCTGTGTTTTGTTATTATCAACAAAAAAAATAAATTGAATAAACATACATTTAAGTTTTGGTGTTTTTTTTTAATCAGTGGTTATTAGGTACAGTTTTGGGGGTTTGTAACAGTGGACAAAACGACACGAAATCCACTGTTGTTTCCCTAAGACCTGATCATATCAATAAAAATAACAGTGACTGATATTTTTACATGGAATCTTTGAAGCAGACAGAACACTGCATACCAAGATGTTTGATGAACTGAAATACGTGAAGTTTTCATTGGAATGAGAAATAACATAATGAAATGTGTCCAAATTTTGTTAAGTTCTAAATGCTGTATGACTTTATTATTATGAAAGTACAGGTCCAAAATCCATTTTGGACATTCCAAAACCTCTTCTTCTTTTCTTTTTTTTTCATCAAATTCTGTTTTCATATATGATCATATGCACACATATATTGTTTCATTTGTGCATGTTATTAGTGTTTTTACTTGTTTTAAGTATAAAAAAAACGAAAGCCACTAAAATTATAGAGGTCCCTAAAGATTCCGGATACGGGGGATGGTCGACCTTGCATTGCAGATGCAGACGTCTGATAACAACAACAACAACAACCAGGCGACTCACCTTTAAAGAAGAATGCCTCGTCGACCATGGACGTGCCGGTAAAGTAAAACATGTGCAAGTATCCGTCGACAGAATCCGGAACGTTTTCCCACTCGCGGGCGATGTACAAGGGGTCCCCGTAGCGCGTTCGATTGGCGTGGTTCTCGTACATCCAGTAATGGTTGCCGCGGAAGAAGTACGTGTTGTATATGAACGAGTTGTCCAGTCTCTTCCTCACCCAGTCGAACACCGTGCTGAATGCTCCTTTGCAAACTCCTGCAAGGAAATGTAACATTCAGAATTAAATAAACGTTATAATAATAATAATAATAATAATAATAATAATACGTTGGGATGGGTTAAATGCATTCGAGCGGTTGATTGTAGAAGTAAAATAAAATCGTTGTGCAAAGTAGGATGAGTTCGTCAGGTGCGATTTTCTAGTCTTGCCGCAGATACAAAGAGATTCGGCTTGTAATTTATGAAGTCAAAAATTATAACTATAACTATAACTATAACTATATATATATATATATATATATATATATTTATTTATTTATTTACATATACAAATTTATACTGAAAGTAGTTCTGGCTTTTTGTTTGAAAACTGTTCTTATTAGAAGCTGTTTTATAGATATTTCTTTTACCGATTCTCCCTTCATTTAGAACATTATAAATATATGTACAAAAAAATAAAAAACAGGACGACTGAAAATCACATGTTTAAAGTGTTAAATTGCATTACAGGGAAAATAACATGAAAACAATAAAAGTGTGTTATATGTTATTTACGAAATCGTCTAAACAAAACGTTTTTTTTGTGGGGTGTTTTGGGTTTTGGGGGGTTTTTTTTTTTTGGTTTTTTATATTTTATATATTTATTTATGTTTTATTTTATTTTATTTTATTTTTATTTATTTTATTTTATTTTTATTATTTTTTGGTTTGCAATAAAAACCTACTACAATGGAATATATAGAAAAGAAGGAAAAAAACCCAAAACAAAACAAAATTGTCGAATTCAGACATTAAAAGTATATTAGGACCACATTCTAGAAACCCAGCAGAATCATATATTACATTTTTTTTCTTTTTAAAATCTCAGAAATCTCGGTTGAAGACTATTAATCATGTTTATCACCTCTAAGATACACAAATTCCGTTACGGCTCATGAATTTCTTTTGAAGATAATCCTCCGCCATGTTATAGTGTTAGAACATTTATTGTGTTTCATACCAGCTGTCACGTTAAAACTATGGGAATAAAAACGTGAATTTATTATTAATTAAAATTTTCTCTTTGGCTATGATCTGCAGTGTCAAAGATGACATCTCCCAGTAATCCTCTGTGTCAGAAAGTAAAATAAAGTAAAACCAACGTCCATAAAATGTGAGTAACACTGAATTCTTAGAGTATTTTTTTTAACCATTACAGTTATCAGGAGTGACTTTTTTAAAAATAAATAAATAAATAAATAAATAAATAAAAATAAATAAATATTAGCTGATATTCGAGATATCAAGCTAAACCCCAAAAATGATAAGATGAAAGAATGTTTTGGGTCAGATTCTTAAAAATAAAGGTAAACGCAAAGTAAATATAATATGAGCAATATGAGATCTTAGAATGTATCATTAGTACTTTTTAAAAAAAAAATGCAAAAGTTCAAAATCAGTCAACATTCGCGATATCATGGTACGCCTTAAATAGATAAAATGAACTATTTTAGCTTAAAATTTTAAGAATTTGAGTTTTATCTAAAGATCCCAGGTTAATTCTGTCCATGATAACTTCAGACACAGATATCAACGACACCATGTCAAAACCAAGAGATGAAAATCTTCATTCAGATGTTAGTATCTACATGAAGACATCATTTAACTGGAAACCAAATCAGAACATGAGTAATTTGAATTGTAACTGTCAACATAGAAACCCTTCTGTAATCTTCCTAAACTGTCTGAAATCTACGTATGTTGTTTTTTTTTTTTTTTTTTTTTTTTTTTTTTTCTTTGGGGTTTTTTGTTTGTTTTATTGGGTTTGGTGTTGTTTTTTATCAAATTTATTTCTGTATAGTGAATCTGTAGAGGATTTGAACGCGTTTTCTTTGGTTAATTTGTGGCACAGATTCCGGTTATGTAAACAGCGTCAAAATACGAGTGTATAATCAGACGTACCATATATATTTTGTATCGCCTTCCTGTCTTCCCATCCCAGCTCAATCTCGTCGTGATGCGACATCTCCAGGCCGTGGTAGTAGGCGTACATGATGGAGTAGGACCGGCTTTTGTGCGCGAGTCCAAGCACGTGACCAATCTCGTGCACAGCCACGCGCAGAAGGTAAAGTCCGTCGTGTTTGTCGGAACGAATCGATTTGAAGTTTTCGTCGTCGTCGAAGTGCATGTTGCCGGCGTGCCACGAGTGTGCGATTTCGCCTCCGTTCCCGTCAAAGTCTTGCTGACAATTCTGATGAGCCCCTGAATGGAAATAATAAAGAAAAATGACTTTAATATTCATAATAATAATTACATTTCACGTATTGTGAATGTTAATTATGAAGCTGGAAATTCATAAAAAAATAAAAAAAATTGTTATTGGTTTTTTTGTTATTGTTGTTTTTTTTTGATTGTTTGTTTGTTTGTTTATTTGTTTTAAATAAAAGATTATAGCTGATAAACCAAGAGCCATACCAAACAAGCATCAAAAGAGATTTGTTTAAATCAATGTATATACAGTTAATACTATATTGAAAAGCAAATCGTATCAGTTTGTTAATGATCTGTAAACGCTCTATCTTTTATAAATACAAATAAAGACAGAATGAAACAATCCTTTGAATCAGAAAGAGATCAGAGGAAACGCACACGCACAGTGAGAGAGAGAGAGAGAGAGAGAGAGAGAGAGAGAGAGAGAGAGAGAGAGAGAGAGAGAGAGAGAGAAAGATATTTTTTTAAACACAGAAAGAATTTATTTCATCAGCATCGTTATTCTATCAGTTTAGAAACAGTCCAGAAGAAATATTTTCAAAAGCATGTGGTATATGTCAGATACGTAGACAGACAGTTTTTGACAAATGTCCAAATGTGAAAGCTTGTACTTGATAAGCAGGTTGTCCGTAGCAGTTATACAGACGACTGGAATAATTTGAAGAATGGAAGAAAAATCAGGAGAGAGAAAGAGACCGATAGACAGAAGGACAATCAGATACAGAGAGAGAGAGAGAGAGAGAGAGAGAGAGAGAGAGAGAGAGAGAGAGAGAGAGAGAGAGAGAGAGAGAGAGAGAGAGAGAGACATTATCGTTTAATCTGTGTGTAATAAACTGTATGTATGTCATGACGTAGAGATCTAACAAACTAACCGTACACTACGACCTGCGGGAGGAAAATCACTGTAACTACACACGTAATATATATAAAATGGTTTTTCTCTGAAGAATTATTATTACTCTGACTCTACGCGTTGATCTGTGAAGACGTGTAATACAAAAAAACGTAAAAAGAGCTAGCCAAAAAGGTACACACAGACAGTTGTGTGTACGTCTGAGCAACTAACTGTTACCTAGCTGTCATTCCGAGCAAGACCACACACACACACAAATATATATTAATCATTTGAAACCGAATCCAAAACTTCATGTTTATTATATGGCATTTGTTTATAGCACTCACTCACATTGGTGGTTGGTGGAAAAAATTTTTTTTACAAAAATAAGAAATAGAGAAAAAAAAATATAACGTGGTTTCGGTTACGTGGAAGCGATCAACAAGAATTGATTATCACAGAACAAAAACCGCGAGGTCTACAAAGACGATAACGAAAAAAGATTGGCGTCTGTTTGTTTCTCTCGGGTGTCGATTTTCTTCATGGGTTTGTGGTTTTTAAGGTAGCGAGTGGATACAGTGATTGTTGTTGTTCTTCTTGTTGTTGGTATTGTTGTTGTTGTCGTTGTGTTGTTGTTGTTGTTGTTGTTGTTGGTGGTGGTGGTGGTGGTGGTGTTGGTGGTGACGTTGTTGATACTGTTATTGTTATTTCATTGATGTTTTTTATTTCATTTTATAATACTCATTATTATTATTATTATTATTATTATTATTATTATTATTATTATTATTATTATTATTATTATTATTACTGTTTTGTGTCCTTTCTTTTGTAAGAATGAAAACCCTAAACTTTGAAAAATCAGAATGCAGTCATATATCAGAAATGTTTCATGTAAGCATTACAGCATTACAGTTATTAAAAAAATAAAAATAAAAATAGAAAACATATTCCTGTGCTGTTTTTGTTAGTAAGTTAAGTTTTGTCATCAATAAAGTTTTTTTATCTCATTAAAAAAAGAAAAAAGAAGATTAATAATAATAAAACAAAAAAAAAAGTAAATTAATTAAAACCCAAGTTGATAAATTGAGTGTTGTTGAAATTTCAATTAACGAGGTGATCTTTTGAATTTATCTCGTCTAGACAAGATCTGGTAAAAAAAAAACAAAACAAAAAAAAAAAAAGACAACAGAAAAAAACGGACTCTCTTACTATCCTAAAGGAAACCTAAACTGTACACAAATTTAAGTACGTCACAAAAGAAATAATTAATCGTGTATGCTGGTCACAGGATTGTCCTGGGATTGAGACTGACCACGTGCTGCTAATAAATAAACACCAATATTCCTCTACTTCAGATAACAAAATAATAAATCACAACTTCATTCCGATACACAGGCTTCACCTGTACTGACATGATCGTTCGAAAGAATCTCTACTGCTAAACTAGAAAAGAGAAAACGATTTTGACTAAGACTGTAATAAACAGAAATGATTTTGTTCATAACGTAGAAAACAAAAGCGATTTTTCTGACTTTAGAAAACGGTAAGGATTTTGTCTAAGACTGTCAGCTTTATACGGTGCCATTTTAAAGCAATACAAACACTGTCAAACTTAACTGCAGGAAACATTTCAGAACAAATTGCAGAGAAAGGAAATAAAGTAGATAATGCATAATACAACTGTTTACTGACGTTACGGCGTAATCTGTGCTAGTGCGAAGAAATTGCTGTGACATCATTTCATGTATTTCAAATTATGTTTGTACTGAATCGACCTTTGCTAATAATAAAGTAAGACAATAAAATAACAAGCTTGTGAGAATGTTCATATTTCCTTCCCCCACCCGTTTTCTTATCTTTTTAAATGTTTCAGTTTTACTGTACGAAATGACGTCACACAAAAATGGATAACCCATCAGTAACTATGCCAAGAGTTATTATTGTCAAAATAGCATCATTAAAAGTTAACAAACAAATAAAATAAAGACTCGAAAGAACATTAAATGTATCTAGACAATTAATTAATACCAAAGATTATAGCCGATACAGTAACGTATCTATCTGTTCAGCGGCCGCTGACTGAACTGAAGACGCAATCTAACGGTTTAATGGTGTTCAAGTAAGTAAATACAACGTCTGATTATGTAACAGAGCTGACACCTTGTACTTTCGTGTCCTTCAGCTGGCGCCACAACGTAAGGACAATCCGTTTGAAAGATTTGTTTACACATAATTAATCAAGAATAAAAAACAGAAGTGTGAAGCTTCGGTTACACAAAAAAGATCAAACGATGTTTTTGTACCGGCTTACGGTATCTGCAGAATTAACTAGGTCACTATTTTTGATTTAATTTTTTTTTTTTTTTTTTTTTTTTTTTTTTTTTTTTTAAGAACTGTTTTAATTGTTATAAGAGATAGAATGTGTCAGTCAGTTCAAAGAGCCAGAATGGTTGTTAATAACTACTAACACGTTATGAGAAAATCTCGACTTTCGGAAGCGAAAAACATTGTGACGGGTTAACAACTTTCAAGATCAAAGGATTTACATTATTATATAAATAAAATTAAAAACAAATTAAAAAATATATCGTTCGGCAAAAACAGTAGGGTTTTGTACCAGCTGTGCTTCATGGAACAATAAATGTTGAAGATTTGTTTTATTTTTGTTTTGTTTTATTTTTGTTTTATTTATTTATTTATTTATTATTTTTTTTTTTTTTTCGTTAAATTATTTCAGTCTGGGTGGCATAAATATCATTTACTAAGTCAGTTTTACGTTTTTGTGTGATTGTTAACGCTATCGAATTAAACCGATCAGACCATCAAAAGCTGTAACTTAGGAAAATAATCCTTTACAGTTTAGATTTAGGCTTAGGGTCATATAAAAAAAAAAAAAAAAAAAAAAAAAAAAAAAAAAAAAAAAAATAGACAAAATAAAATGAAATGAAATAAAATGAACATATATGAATGAAACAGATCGACATTTGAAATTCGGAGCACCGGTTAGAATGGGAAGTAGCTGCTTATTTTACTTAGTGAACGCGATGACAAGGATAAACCAGGCGACGATTCGCTGCTAACTCTAGATGTACACCTTTTCTTCAACAGAACCACCGCAGATGATGAAATCTGTTTTGATTAAATTAAAAATTCCTTTGGCGTCACGTGATAACACATACGTATTGGTGGGTACGGCATTTTTTTTTTGCGTTACAGTTAATTTATAACACTTTCTGTGACGTTGGAATGGGGCTAGAGATAGCTTTATCTGCTGTAGATAGCGGAGGCAAAACAAATCGGCTCTCTCAAGGTTACAAAAGCTGATCGGAATAAACAGCCGTGGACAGAGCATCAAGTGTAAGGATTTATATTTATATATTAGTAAACGAGTGTTTGATAGTGTTAAAACTATTTTTTACATTTGAAAACATTTTACTGTAATCACAAGTTTCAGCATCTTAATATCACTGAATTAAACTAAACTCGCGGTCTTCTGTTTTAAGATGTATTATGCAAATTGGAAAACATTGTGATTTCCAGCTGAATAATTTTCTAATTAAAAAAAATGATAAATAAATATGTAATTTAAAAAAAAAAAAAAAAAAAGATCAAAGAAAGAAAGAAAAAGAACAGTTATAAACCCAGACGATCAAAACTGAATCTATGAAATGACGTCATAGTATGCAAATGCAGAAAATGACATTAATGTAATTCCATTACGGTACGAATTAATTATATATTATATTACGAGAGAAGATCGTTTTTCAAACACAGGTAGCACAATAATTTGCAAGTATTGTGTACATCCTACAAACGTTTCACTATGAAAAAAAACTCCCCCCCCACCATATACTAACGATAAGAAAAGTAAACAGTTTCAGTTAAAAAGAAGACAACCAGAAAATGTTTGCCTGCAACAACTAAAACAACCCTCAACTACGGAACTCACCTTTCCCAAAAGCGATCTCGATGTCGATGTCTCGAATATCTCCGTCAGTATCCTCGACGAATCTAGGGGGAATAACCTCGCTCCACATCCGGAACGCGAGATCGATGGTGGCTCTCTGGTCTTTCACGGGAATCTTCGTGCTGTAGCCAGACGTGAGCAGGCGCCATTTTATCACGTCCTTCGTGAACATCTCGCCGTTCTCGTCCCGGCCCTTCCACAGCGGCAAGTGCTCGTCTCCGTGGTTGGCGATGTGGCCGTGGTAGCCGCTCTCCTCCGGGACGTTGCGCTTGACTATGACGGGCCGCTGCTTTCGCTCGTCCTCCGTGACGGGCAGGAACAGCTTGTCCGGGTCGGTCTCCCCCATCTGGTCGATGTACTCCTGGACGTAACGCTTCCTCCTCACCAAGCTGGAAGAGGGCGGCTTCCCGACCAGCGCTCTGTACAAGGTGTTCGTGGTCGCGGACCTGCGGCGCAGCCTCTGAGACGAAGGACTGCTCGACTTGTTGCTCTCCTGCAGCAAGTCTCTTTTAGCGATGTCGTCGTCGTCGTCGACTTCGTCGTCCTTCATTCCGTCGACGACCTCGGTGACGGCCTTGGGGTTGACGACCTCGGCTTCGTTGTCTTTGTTGCCGCAGCGCGAGCTGCTCATCAGCTGCTTGGTCTTCTCGTCCAGCTCGCCCGTGGCCGGCAGGTTGTACGTGCGCTGGTACTCCTGCAGCGCCTGCTTGATCTCGTCCTCGTTGCACACGCCGTAGCCGCCCTCCTCGAACAGGTTGCTGCTTTTCAGGTTGAAGAAATCCGAAAAGAGAAAGCTTCGCCCGTGAGACCCGGACTCCCGTTTCCTTCTCAGGACGCTGCACCTCAGATAGCCGTACTTTTCTAACACTACCTGTTAAAAAATGAAAACATACTTACTGATTGAAAGCACATTATTATTATTATTATTATTATTATTATTATTATTATTATTATTATTATTACACAACGGCTTCTTCTGGCCGTAAAAGCATTAAAGGTAGCATAAAGAAGTCCATATATTAGAAATATTATCTTTACTATCATATCTAACGTAAAAACAGTGTGAGAAAAAAGACAGAACAATACAAAAGACCGACTGAAGCAAAACAACAAGAATATTACAGACAGTCCGACAGACAGACAGACAGATAGATAGATGATGCAGAACACAAAAGAAAGAATTTTCATAAGAATTCATGACATATTTTTTTTCTCTTACAGTCATAGACAGACAGATAGTAGTCAAATAGACAGATAGATATTTATTTGCAGATAAATATCTAAAAAAAACACACACACACAAAAAAAAACAGCAGACGAATATCTGTAATAGCTATATTTCATAAAAAAATTAAAAATTTTAAAAAAATAAAACAGAAAAAAAAGAAATAAATAACCTAACTGTATTCAAGATCTGTTGTTTTTGAGTTCAACTAAATATATTTGTTAAATGTCTGATCTTACTTGTAAGTTGATTTAAAGCAAAAAATCAACACTCTCACTTACACACACACGTACACACAAACACACACACACACACACACACACACACACACACACACACACACACACACACACACACACGTACACACTAACGCTTAGCTGGAAACGATTCTACACTATCGCTTAGTGGTTGCGTAACCCAAGTACACTTCACCTTTCAAGTGTCTTCTATCTAGTCATGACCCAGACTGTTCACACACGGGTCAGACAAGTGGAACAAACTCATTTCCATCTCAATACTGTAGTAAATGCAGGTCAGATCTAACAACAGCTAAACACAAACTAATCTTGTTCGTACACAACGCTTACTCTACCTAGCAGATACGTGCTGTAACATACTCACACCGTAGAAAAATTATAGAATAAAAGCGCTCATATATAGCTAGACAGACATATAGATAGATAGAGCCTATATATGGATATTTATTCGATATAGTTTATCATTTATATTATATATATATATTTTTTTATTATTTTATATAAATATTTTTTTTTTATTATATATATGTATATAAAATGTTTCAAAACCATTAAGCTAGCCAGAAATAAGTAAGTGGATACACGAAAACGCTTTCTAGCAGCGATGTATGCAAATGCATGTAAAAGCTTAATTTGTTGACTGATGCATGATTTGTCTGTCGTATTCAGCAGAGCCTACAACACGACGATTCGATACCCTTGGCATTTACATTACAGTCGCACAGAACTGTACTGAAAGTAACTATAATTAAAGGACTGTTCTCCTGGGTGGTCGCGTTCCTATTCTGCCTCCAACTCGACGCCTGGATTTTCACCAGCCTGTTATGAATGTTTAACGACATCTTTACACATTTTCGTATTAACGGTTATTAGTTATCGAACAAACGGGTTCATTGTGTAATGATCGTGTGAGAGAGGAAACCCGCTGACGCCAGTTTTGTCAATTAGCAGCAAGAAAAATTTTAATATTCACTTTTCTATCCATTAACCTCAATTTATCAACTTTATGAATCTTTACATGGCCAGCCACCGGAAAAAATATAATCTGCGTTAAGGAGTCGCCTAACCGCGAAGCCAGCTGTAAATGTGAGAGGTGCATATATGACTTTATATTGTGTTATTAGGTGCTGACAAAAAAAAAAAATATATAACCCTGCTTTTTATGTATGTTATTACATGCTAAAGAAGCTACGATATATTATGTTCTTAGGTGTTAAAGAAATCGCGTTAAATTATATTATACTATGTGGCTGAACACATTACGTTACTGCATGTTAGTAGGTTCTAAAGAAATTACGTTACAGCATGTTAGTAGGTGCTAAAGAAAGTACGTAAAATTATATTACTAGGTGCTGAACACATTACGTTACAGCATGTTAGTAGGCGCTAAAGAAATTACGTTAAATTATATTACTAGGTGCTGAACACATTACGTTATAGCATGTTAGTAGGTGCTAAAGAAATTACGTTACAGCATGTTAGTAGGTGCTAAAGAAAGTACGTTATATTACGTTCTTAGGTGCTGAAGACATTACGTTATATTAAGTTATAAGCTGCTAGAGAAATTAGGTTACATTGTGTTATTAGGTGTCAAAGAAATTACGTTGTAGAAATACAGACCTACATTTTTACTGATTAAAAGAAAGGTATTTATTTATTTATTTACTTACTTCCTTACTTACTTACTTATTTTTTATTTATTTATTTTTGCCATGACGTACATTAAACAGTACACCACATACATCCTTCTCTATGCTGTAATCTTACTGTTTATGAGAATACATTCATTGTCATTGTCACTGGTCTTACATGTTAAAAGCAAGGTGTATTTTTAAACGTATCGTCTCAAACACATCCCAATTGATTTACTATTTGCAATCATCTCTCTGTCACTGAGTTTACGTTAAACTTGTTCTGTGATTTAAACGTGGGGATATACAATGAAATCTGATCCAGATAAACAAGGACTAAAAAACAAATATCAGCAACAAATGACAAAAAATCAGTAAGAGTTTCGTGTTTATGTACTAAGTGTGTAAAAAAAAAAGAAAATTTTTTTTTTATTTTTAACACATTCACAGATAAATAACACACACAAACACACGCACACACCATGTAGACACACTTTATGGACATAGTACACACATACATATGCAAACATACGTACATATTATACCCACATGTATACGCATTTAGTACATGCTCACTTATTTACATACATACATACATACATAAATCAGTACTGACTTACATACATATTTAAAGAGTATTTATTTATAATCTTATTTATATATGTGTGTACGTGTATGTCAAACGTGGATTCATTACATAATTATATATACACAGAGAAAGACGGGAGAGAGAGAGAGAGAGAGAGAGAGAGAGAGAGAGAGAGAGAGAGAGAGAGAGAGAGAGAGAGAGAGAGAGAGAGAGAGAGAGAGAGAGAGAGAGAGAGAGAGAAATGGAAAGACAGGAATAAGAAGAGTCATATATGTATTTTGTGTATATGTGTACTGACATACATACACACATACATACAAGCATATACATGTATAGTATATAATACACACACAACACACAACACAGCACATTCTTACACACAGATAAAACACACACACGAGCACACATATCAACCACACGTACTTCTTTTCATCTATTCCATTTCCTCTATGCTCTATCGTCGTCAATTCTGTTTCCCTTCATAATAAACAAATGAAAGCGGCTATCCGAGAAATCTCTCAAACTTGCAATTGGGCCTGAGGAAATGAAGAATTTCCTGCAGAAGAGTTTACTTCTCAGAAATATTTATTTGAAAAGATCTAAGATTTTGTTATTTATGGTTTGTATTATCGCTGTTTATTTAACGTATTCTTAAAATAATAACACAGATGTACGGGTGTGTTTTTTTTTTTTTCTCGTTTTTTTCTCTTTATGTTTTAACAATATGCTGATCGAGGTTTAATGAAACATAAAAATGCACGTACGTGCCATGTAACATATATAATACATGTAAAGACAAAGACAAACACACACACACACACATACACACAAACACATCTTATCTTCAGTATTTTATTTTATTTTATTAATTATTGGTCAGTCTGGTGAATTATTTTTTAATTCATTAATTTTATTTATTTATTATTTATTTTTGGTTATTATTATTATTATCATTATTATTATTATTATTATTATTATTATTATTATTATTATTATTATTATTATTATTATTATTAATCTATCTATCTATCTGTCTTTTTACTTCTATCTATGTACGTATTTATTTACTTGTTTGTTTGTTTTTTCCTTTGTCTGTTTGTTTGTTCGTTTGTTTATTTCTTTTCTTCAAATAATAATATGAGTAATTAAATAAACAATTGTGAAAATTGATTGCTATATCAAGCCTGTCAAGAAAAGATTAGATCGAATATGCAGTCATGCTATGTGTTGAAAACTATATCGTGCGGAAGGACATCCTGAACTGCATCAATAAGCACTTCCGGCCAACGTAGTAATTCATTTCCTGCATCCCCCTCTATTAGGCTACACCATTAATTAGCCTTAAGTTGGTACTAAAATTAGTAATTCTATTTACCCAAATGTGTTTTTAATAGTCATTTTTGTTTGTCATACACTTTCTTCTTGTTGTTCTTTAAAAAAAAAAAAAAAAAAAAAAAAAAAATGGGGAATCAACTTAATTATGAAAATATTCTGGTTATTTTATTTTATTTTATTTTGTTTTTTTGTTTTTATTATGATTTTTTTTTATTATTATTATTTATTTACTTTTTTACTTCAACTTTTTATTATTTTCTTGACTTCACGAAACTAATAAGTGTAACGATTTATCTTTTCTGAACTGCTGTAGAGAATTAAAAGTGTAGTAGTACTTTTCTTTTTCTTTCTTTTTCTTTACTTATTTATTTATTCATGTATATATATATATATATATGCTAAAAAATTTTTAATTTTTTATTTTATGTTTCACGATTTCCAAAATCTATAAAAGCATATTTAAAAAGAAGAATAAAGAACCTATTCTATATAAATAGTACGAATAAGGTGAAACTAACTGATTAAAAAATATGTAATTAATGTTTACAAAACGTACTAACATATAAATAATGTTTACAAAACGTATTAACTCAACTAGAATGTAAATAATGTTTGCACAACGTATTAAGTGTAAATCTAGCTATTGGTAAAACAAATCACAATGGAAAGTTCAAGTGCTGCTACGCAAAAAGGCGCCAATTAAGACCATTACTTCCTGTTATGTTGTAACGGGAAGTGGTCGCGTTTCTACTTGAATTTTGTCAATGAAATGGCGACAATTGAGGTGATCAATGAATGAAGCTGGTACCGCCCACAGACAGTTTGACCGCCCACTTCACTTTCCCCGCCTTCTACCTTGTCAGTCGAGTTACAGCTTCTAAAGTGCATTACATAGTCATAGTGTAATAATAATAATAATAATAATAATAATAACAGTTTTTGGATGTTGTTGTTGTTGTTGTTGTTGTTGTTGTTATTATTATTATTATTATTATTATTATTATTATTAAATCTACTTTTAATTTTTTACCCAATCTATAGTAATGACTAAATTTACACCCTGGTAGTTTAAAAAATAAATAAAATAAAATAAAATTTTAAAAAATCGGTCACAAATACAGCAGCAACAGAGATTTATGTTTGTGTGTCTGGGTGTGTATCTAAGCATAGGTGTGTCTGTTTCTGTGTATGTATACTCCAGGGGGCCATTTTCAACAAAAAGCGGCGAAGGATGTTTCATTATATGTACCTGTCTTTATGTGGTAAGTGGGGGGAATAAAAGACCTAATACGCTAAACAGTACTGTAATAAAAGTTGAGTAATAATTCTTGATAAATACAGAATAAAATTAGTTTCAGCTGAAAAGAGTAATAATATGATATTTTCATTTTTCTTTTTGTTTTTTTTCTTTTGCGAACTAAAATAGCGAACAGGTAAAATTTTCTCAAAACCCATTCACTCACCATTCACGTAAAAAAAAAAAAAAAAAAAAAAAAATGACTGAACCCTCGGATGCTCTCCTACGAACTTCTAAAAACAGCTTTGCTGGGGGGGGGGAGGGAGAGAGAGAGAGAGAGAGAGAGAGAGAGAGAGAGAGAGAGAGAGAGAGAGAGAGAGAGAGAGAGAGAGAGAGAGAGAGAGAGAGAGAGAGAGAGAGAGAAACAACACCAATAAATAAGCATCGACCACGGCAGTGAAGCAGTTATTAAAACACGCAGGTAGGCGCTGTGTCGTTTACACTTGTTGAAATCGACACCGCCAGGGCTGAACGCGATCTCGCGGAGGGAGGAGGATGAACGTGCATCGCATCAGAGGCGCGTCCTCACTCGGCGGCTCGGGGGTTTTATCCCAGACTTTGGGATTCTTGGCCCCCACATGCTACGCGCCACGCAAGAGTGGCTGGTCTTTCATCCGTGAGATAGCTTTCACAGAAACATTTCCATCATTTTGCTGTAGAGTTACCGCCTAAAGGGAGGGAGAAGACGCGACTTCGTGGGGTTGAATATTTGGTGAAATAAGGTGGTGGGGGGGAAATAATGATAATAAATAAATAAAAAGATAGAAAACAAAAGCCCCACTCCGATGAATTTGACGTAATTCCAATGACGTGATAACTCCGTTTGATTTTGGAAATTACATAAAACGCTATCAAAACATGTGGCTTTGTAATGAACGTTCTGTATTGCTGTGTCCATTTGTTTTCTTTATCTGAATGTCTATTCAGCTGTCTGTCTATCTATCTATCTATCTATCTATCTATCTATCTATCTATCCATCCATCTGTGTCTGTCTGTCTGTCTGTCTATATCCATTTCTGAGTATTTCTCTACAGTAAATATATCTCTTTTTTTTTTTTCTCTTTCTATTTATATACAGATAGATAGAAAGACAGATAGGCGGATAGACACCAATACATCTCAAAGACCTACCTACCTATCAAAAAGACATAAAATATACACACGACATAAAAGGTCACTGAGACATTCATAAATCTGAATAGACACAGTGAACGGGTAATAAGCAGAGCTAAATCCATACTCAGGGACAAACGCTTAGCTGAATTTACACCGTTTCCAAACGGATTTACAATGGTTGGGATCAACCTCTAATTCTTGTGTCACCTAGTTAATATGCCCCGCTTAATCGGAATACTGCCAGTAGAAATATGACTCGCATAGGAAAAGAGCCAAATTTATGCTTTCGTTTACGTCTGTAAAGCATACAGAGAAGAATTACTCATTGAAAATAAAACATCGTGAAACTACTTAGAATGAACGTCATTATTTTTACTTTACTATCGTTCATCATAAATAAAACATGACAATAAGTGAAAGGGATTGAACGATAAATATGAAATTACAACACTAATTTAACGGATTGAATGATAAAACGCAAGATCATAATAATTTAACGGACTGCATTGCAAACACTGGAACATAAAACTAATAACGATAACTGATTGAATGATTAAAAACAATATTATAATATTAATTACTGTAACGGTATTGATTGTCAATGTGACGGTATTTCTGAGTTCTGATCGCAATATCTTGAGTTCAGTTGGTTACTGATAATACTAGAATCGAGAGGAATGACTAAAATACTAGAACTAAGATGCACCGTGCTGTCATCGTTACATTCAGATTATTGGGTATAAAGCAACAGCGTCCTCTTTTCTCTCTGATTATATAACATTACAGATATGGGTGCTTTCAAGATTTAATTATTAAAGTATTGAATGTAAACGACACTTTAACACGTTTTGTTATTAAGGGTTATTAAGTGTCCCGTATTACATGATGAAACCGGCGGATGCCATTCAATGAATCTTCCTATCGATTGGCATAAGAGATTTTTATTTACATACATCTGTGTAAAAAGAAAAAGAATTCATTAGAAAGAAGAAGAGAGTATTCTGTGCCGTCTTACAGCTCCATAACAAAGTTTGAACTAAAGTACCAGGATGCGAACTCAGAACACTTCAGTCTTCAAGCCCATTGGCTTAGCCATTGTGCACACAGAATCTTGAGAAAATGCTGTCTAATCTGGGGTTTCTAAGAGACAGACAAGAAGAAGTTGGTAATTCAGTCGTGTTTAACATATCGTCCCGAGCGAGACTCGAGTGTTCCAAGTTTTCAGGCGATCGTTAGTCGGGCTAAGTGCAGTTTACCAGCCTCTATTGATCCGTCAGCCAAGCTTTGACTTAATTCTGCTCATTTCCATGATGGCTTCATACTTAGCCGCGCATTACGACCACTTGACAAAACACTCTCGTCTTCCAGGAGGATTCCTCTAACGTGGTGTGGTCTGGGGCGAAACAGTTTTTATTACTTTTTTTTTTTTTTTTTTTGGTCTTCTTTCTTTCTTTCTTCTAGCTGACTTCACAATCACGAGTTATATCATATTTTACAGTTAGTGTAGATAATAAAAATAAAAAGAATGCGGAGAAAGGAGCAGAGAAGATTTCAAGCAAGATGAACGCCTTAATTAATTTTTCTTTTTTTTTTTTTTTCTCTCTCTCTCTCTCTTTCTTTTTCTTTCCTTCATTTATCTGTCTATAGCTTGCAAGGCACCTGTTAATTTTATAAAGCATATTACGTATTGAAAAGTAAAACCAAGCAAATTTAAAAATAAAAAACTATATGATTTCAATGACAAAGAAGGTGATAAAAAAAACAATTCTGGAATAAGCACATCACATGATTTTTAACATACGGTTTTATATCTCCCGCTGATAATATTAAAAATCGCATGTTACCTAAAAGTTGTAGATGGGATAATGCAATTAAAAATAATTATTTTTTAAAAATGCACAGGAAATTGACATGAAATTAACAAGGACAAGGTAAGGTTTAAAAAAATATTAATCCGTAATGAATGAAAACAACAACAGGAAATTCAAGCTGATTAATAAGGAAAGGTTTCATATGAAATAATAATAAATAACCATTTTGAAGTGCATGGGAAACTCAACCTGATTAACAAGGTGAAAAAAAAAACAACAACAACAAGGAAACATCTGAAGAAATATTATGCAGATCAGAACTGTCAGC
>CM022672.1:18042393-18054893 GCA_012295275.1 Chrysomallon squamiferum | reverse complement strand
CTAGCAATGGTGACTCAGGTAAGATTGTGTTTATATATGTGAGTATGGGTGTACGGCTGTTTGTGTGTATGGGTATCTCTCTGTGTGTGTGTGTGTGTGTGTGTCTGTCCTGCTGTTTGTTTGTGTTTATGGCTATACAGTGTATGCGAGTGTGTGTTTATATATCTATTAATGTTCGCACACGTAACCGCATATTATACGCGTGCATTGTGTAATCGCGTGCGCGTGTAACGTATGTGTGCAAGTTATATTATGTATATTCGCGTTTCGATGAGTATAACGTATGTTAAGTACATAAACAGGTACAACTGTGTGTGGGTATCTATGTCAACGTGTAGCCTACTTGTTAAATCAGCACTAAACACTCGACTAGTCTATACGAACACAGACACACATACACACATACATACAGATACAGACTGACACACACTCACACACACTTACACACAAAAACAGTCACACACACACACACACACACACACATACATACCGTATATTACCTGTAGACTAAGTAATTGCAAGCCTGGAGGCGACTTACCTGTAAAAAGGTAGGTCGGTCATCCGAGTAGGGCAAATAAAGTCGATGACTAATTTTTGTGCTGTCAGACGAAATCGTTACAGTCTGTGTAGACTTAGCGCGACGGCAACAAGTGTTAAAAACGAATCCATTGAAAATAACGACATAATAGCTCACTTACGTACACGAATGCTGTTGGGTATATATATGAATATGTGTTTGATTCAGTTTAAAAAGTCATAAAAAGCAGAAACTGAAGTATAAATACCCCACAGGCAGTATGTGTATGTGTGTTTATATATGTGTATATGTATATATGTATGTGTGAACGTGTGTGTATGTGTGTGTCTGTGTGAGTATATATATATCTCTACCTGTGTATGTAAGTGTACAAAATAGGTAGCTTAATCTTTAATTTTATTTTAGACAGATCTGACATGACATTTTAAAACATAACCGTTACCTTTTCCAGAAAAATTACAGTGACTTTAACAAATGCATACACAGTCGCACACACACACAGACAAAACACACGCGCGCACACACACACACACACGCACGCACACACACACACACACACACTCTCTCTAAGACGCACACACACATACACAGACACACACAGACACAGACACAAAAGAAAAACAAAAACAGACACACTATACAGTAAAGGTTGTTTGGTTTATCCCAGACTCTGACGACAACTGTTAGCTGGTATTAATTATATCTTTATAAAAAAACTAAGGTCGTGGAATTGATACGTCGCTGTGAACGTGTTGAAATGTTTTCTGTTCCAGTCTCCGAGATAAAACCAGTGCAACAAAAGCTCGTCTGTTTCGGAGTTTAAGTTAAAGTGCAGACAAAAGAAAGACAGCTTGTTGCTGCTTATTGTAATCCAGCAAGGACGAATCCGTGATTACAGAAAAGGGGAGGGGGTGCCATTCGTTATGAAGATACACAACTTTTAAGGTTAAAGAAGTTTCATTACATTATATATATATGTGTGTGTGTGTGTGTGTGTGTGTAAACACAAATGCAGACATATATATATATATATATATATATATATACCATGTGTGTGAAGGTGCATGTGCGTGCGTGCGTGCGTTCGTGTGTGCGCGTGCATGTAGGTCGATCAGCGAAATTGTGGGTATACCTCTCTCGTGACTTTTAGACTATTTTCCAGTTCAGTCAATGCTCCACGACTGGCTTATCAAATACGTTTGTAGGCAGTGCATTGTCTACGGGAAGGTTGAGAAAACAGATACTTTGCTGCTAACTGATACCAACGTTCTCAACGCTTCGTTGAATAAACTATTTCTTACATTTTCACTCTTGTTTAAACTTTAACCGACAGTGTTTGTTTTGGGGGTTGTTTTTTTTTTGGTTGTTTTTATACTTCTACGATCAAACGAATTACTATTACTTATGTCGGGACTGTCTTAAATTACACAGCGCTATACCAGGATCACACAAAACGATTTTTATTGCTGTATCGGTTTTTAAGATCGCCGTGATGTGGTGTTTCTTCTCTGTGCGGGTCAGGTTATACGCGCTGTACAGAACAACGACGGCGTGAATAACAAAGTTGCCACTTGTTTCGTTCGTGACAGTTATTACCCCGTCTTAAACAACGACACCAGCTCGGAACCTATGTTTCTTTTTCTGTCTGAAATGTTGCTTTTTGTTTGACTCGACATCTGTCCCCTTTCTCTGTCCGTCTGTGTGTCTGTTTGTCTCTCAGACTGTCTGCTTTTCCCTGTGCCTAGATTTCTTGTATGTTTTTCTTTTTTTCTTTTCTTTTTCTCTTACCACACACACACACACAAAACGTTCCTCTTTCTCAGCAAAACTTTATTTATAAGGGTTCATCTCTTGTTTTGTTTTTTCCATATCATTATATTTACGTATTAATAATTGCAGTAGTAGTAGCTGCAGTAGTTGTAGTACTACTGTTACTACTACTACTGCTACTATTATTATTTTTGTTTTATCACACAGATATGTGATATAGCCTATATATGTATATATATAAATAGTCGCATGATATTTCGCTAAAAACAACACGAGGTAGATACTTCGTATTTCTCACAGCCGCGTTAGTTTATTTGATAACCTCTCCTTCCTACCATCATCTCTGCATTTAATGAAGCCAGTATTCACCACTAAAACTGATAACCCTAACGAGATTATCTCTCAGAGATAATCTGCTTACAGGAAAGATAATCTCCTGAACGAAACTGACCCCTTCGCATTAAACGCTAAACCTAGTTTGACTTTTTAAGTCATCATTTTTTTTTTAAATTTTTATTTTTTTTTTTTTTTTACGAAAAACTGTCTGAAAGATGTTAAAGACTGGAATCTAGCTCATTATGGCTAATGATAATAATAATGAGTTTAGAGTTTTAAATACTAACCCTTGATTTTATTCTTTATACAATATATTAGCACTATTTATATGTATGTATGCAGGTATGTATGCAGGTATGTAGGTATGTATGCATGCATGTATATATGTCAGCTGTCAAATTATATTGATATAGGCAGAGTACCTTTCACAGATATGCCAAATGCACATTGATATTAGCATCTTACATCTGTAGATAACAATATTATTACATGTATATTACTATAAAAACTGGATACCTCTTGATATATCAGTATCACATGCACATTATGAACAGTGTATTATTTCAGCACTATATATCTCTACACGTATATTGATATCGGCACTGTATATTTATTAGCTGTAAATATCAATTATGCTGCTATATATATATATATATATCGTATTGCATTTTTACTGATATATTCCTATAAATGTCAAATTACTTATATATTACGACTTCGTGAATATTAATATCATAACAGTATGGCTATAAATGTCAACAGCATTCTATAAATATCAAGGACCCCAAGCCTGTTAATAACATCCATGTTATGTTAATATTGCGGCTATCAAAATAACACGGTCATAAAGACCAGCGTATAAATTGTTATAAATAATAACCATACAGAGAATTAAACTTTAACACTTTACGATTATAAATAATAACACGTTACGATTATAGATTATAACACTTTACGACTATAAATAATAATAACACTACGCGGACAGAAATAACAACACTGCACGGAAATAAATAATAACACTACAGGGATATAAATAATGATATACACAGACATAAGTAATAACGATAGACAGAAGTAAATAATAATACTGTGTGGATGTAAAGATCATTGTATGTACGTCAATAACAGGTGTATACGGCTGTAGAGAGTAACATACACAGACATAAACAACAACGCTAAACCGATGTTAATAACAACACCATGCAGACGTAAATAATAACACTCTAAGGATATAAATAATAACATTATACGGACATAAAATTTAATAATAACACAGCACTGCTATAAATAATAACACTCTAAAGAAATAACAACCACGGACATAAATAGTAACGTTATAGTACTATAAATAATAACGTTAAGCGTTTATAAATAAATAACGTTATGTGCTTATAAATAACACTATACGGACGGACATAAATAACACTACACGGACACAGATAATAAACACTACGGGGAAACAAATATCAGAAGCGTGTCTTTTTAACATCGGTAGAACACGCAACGGTTTCGTTTCTATAAATAGCAACATTAACACGGCTGTAAATACCAACTGTTTGTCTATTAATAATCAGCACGGCGTTTCTATTAATAGCAGCACTGCAGAACTATAAACATCTGCAGTGAAATCTGCTATAATATCCGAATACTGACAGTATCCACTGATACTATTACTAAAAATAGTAACTGCGGGTACGTACAAACACCAGCAACGTCTGATTATTTTTATATATATATATCATCATGATGGCGGCTAAAACGTCGGAATCACGTGACTCGGAAGTGAGCGACTGAGGCTGCGTGAAGCTTGCCGGCCACGCACACTTGTCCATCATCAAAACGAAATGCACTTTTAAGTTCGTGTGCATTTTGAAGTTATTTATTTGACACGTATTTTCTGCCTTGCTTATAATCCTGGGTTTGGATTACTGCCAGAAGAAAGTAAGCTTTCTGTTACTTGTAAACAGAAAAAAAAAAATTAATAGAGTGATTTTTCAAAAACCCCTAAAAAAAATTTAAATTTAAAAATAAAGAAAAGAAAAAGAAATGAAAAAGAAAAAGAAAAGAAAAGAAAAGAAAAACTAAAACGTTAAAGTTGAAAAATATAATTTAAAAAAAAAAAAAAAAAAAAAAAAAAAAAGGCAAAGAAAACGATATATAGCTAATACGTTAAAGGTCAGAAATATAATTTAAAAATAAATAAAATAAAATAACATTAAATAATAAATACGATAAAGTAAAAAAAAAAAAAAAAAACATTTTTTTTTTAATACCCTAAAAATCACGAAACAAAGTGAAACCTCTAAAAAAAAAAAAAAAAAAAAAAAAGAAATTATAAAAAAAAAAATACTTGGAAGGGAATAAAAAAAATTAACAAACACAAATTAATTAAAACAAAATAAATAACCCATCAAAACCACCGAATAACTATACAAATACCAAAAAAAAACCCAAAAAAAACAACAAACAACCGGAGCTCTGTATACTTCAACATATCACAGAGCAGACTGAAACTGTTTCTTTTTTGATTTATACGCGTCTACTGCGTTCAAAGGTACACACGACACCGAGTATCAGTTAATTTAATACAATCAGTGTAATCAGAATAAACTGTGAAAATATTACAGAAGTCCATCGAATACAAGGGAACACAATGCGGACTTATATCAGCGCTATCAGCAGGATAAACTACTCTATTCAGTTTAAGGAAATCATGCGCCGTTCCATAAAGGAGATGAATGGCCAAGTCTGCGTCTTATTATTTTTTTATTTTTTTATTTCACCGAATGGGATTATTCTGTTTTCTTCATCGTAATAATGACTCATTATGAAGGAAATTCTGGAAGGCTGAAAACGCTCTCCCAGGGAATCATAAAAAAAAAAAACGACGTGGGAAATAATTATCTTAGTATTCATCAGAATAATTATGTCGTTAATGATGTTGATAATACGGCAGTGTGTATTCTGGCTTAGTGGTGGTACCGTGAGTGTGTGTGTGTGTGTGTGTGTGTGTGTGTGTGTGTGTGTGTGTGTGTGTGTGTGTGTGTGTGTGTGTGTGTGTGTGTGTGTGTGTGTGTGTGTGTGTGTGTGTGTGTGTGTGTGTTTGTGTGTGTGTGTGTGTGTGTGTGTGTGTGTGTGTGTAAAGTACACTGTGGATATTGCGATACAAATCCAGTCTTTCTAGGAGACTGGAAAGGGTCACTTCAGGGTAGACGTGTGAATCAGATTTTGTTCTTCTTTAAAAAAAAAAAAATTAAAATTAAAAAAAAAATACTGTGGGTGTTCGTAAATGTGTGTGTATGTGTGTGTGTATTTATGTATATATCTCATATGTGTTTACGTATGTGTATGTATAATTACATACTTTATGCGTGTTTATAACTGCGAGTGCGTGTGTATATGTTTGTTGTGTGTGTGTGTGTGTGTGTCACTACATACGTGTGCATACAGAAACGTTTGTGATTTTAAGTTTACAGCTGAAAGTGAACGAAGACCAACGTAAACTGTAAAGAACAAGCAGATGACGAACTACGACTACAAATCTAAGAACAGTATCACTTCACGAGCTACCGAGACTCGAACCCAAAACCGACAGCAAGACACTCACAGATAACGTACGACGTAAAAAAAGAAAAATAAGAAGGTATTTTAATTTTAAATTTTTTTTTTCAGACATAATCAGTGTTTAACTAAAGTTATCTTTCCATCTCTTTACTTTATCACCAGATACCTCTAACGATTGCGTATCACTATAAAAAAAAAAAAAGACGAAGAAGAAAAAAAAAAAATTTGAAAGAAGAAATTATGATTAACGATACGCCGCGTGTGTTTGCCTCCCATCTCAAGTGTGTGTTTATTAAGAAGAGTCGGATCGTTATGAGAGCCAATTTAATTACATCTTCACTCGTATCGTGTTTCTGTCTTATCGTTCGAACGTAAGTACACAATTAATTTAGCCGTACGTGTGAAGCAGTCGATGCGAAATTCAGCGAAACCAGAATGATTACGTTTTTGCATATTAATTTTATGTCTGTAATCTGTTTACTTATCTCTCTGTTTGCACGGGTGCGCGTGTATATATGTGTGTGTGTTGTGTGTATTATTATTATTATTATTATTATTAGTAGTAGTAGTAGTAGTAGTAGTAGTAGTAGTAGTAGTAGTAGTAGTAATAGTATCGTTGTTGTTGTTGTTGTGTTGTTGTTATCGTCGTTTTTGTTGTTGTTGTTGTTATTGTTATCGTTAATATATTATTATTATTATTATAATTATTATTATTATTAATAATCTAATCAACGTAGAATTTTGTTTCTCCGACATTTTGCTATCGGCAAAAACAACGATCAGAACGTGAAACTGTTCTAACTTAGCCTCTCCACAACGATAAACCGTTACAACCTAACTTTGCCTGACGTCCGTGTTCACTGCAACTTTACTTTTATTACTTACTGCTCAATAAAGCAATCATTCGTAACACTATTTACATCACTGAAGGTTAAAAGGTGTCTGGTTGGAGAACAACATCAAACTATTTCACTGTCCAAGAAAAAATATTACTACTGCTGCTTCACAATTTATTAATACTATTATTACGTTAAACAATACTAATACAATGCGCTTCTACTACATGTGGTACAAACAAGTTACTATTACAGTATCATTTTGCTCTTACATATGATATAGTAATAATAATAATAATAATAATAATAGTAGTAATAATAATAATAATAATAATAATAATAATAATGAAACAACAATTATGAGGATGATGATGAGATTGGTGAAGTCGATGACGATGATAAGAATAACGAACATGACCTACCTGTTCAGGTGTTATTTGTAAAATGGTTGATTAATCAGGTTTTGCCAACAAAGCGATAAACTTAATAAGTAAACGGTAACAGGACCCCCCAGAGAACAACAGTATTGTATAACATCATTTTTTCCTTAATCATTGTTTATATATATTATACACACACTCTGACACACACACACACATACACACACACACATGTATGTATATCGCGAAAACGAAATTGAAAAAAAAAAAGAAAATATATTCGCAAATATTTGTTTTAAAAATATTAATAATACAAAAAACTTCACTCGTATAAAACGAAGCACACTGAAGAGAGAGAGCTTGTGTCGTGCGTTGGGTAGCTGTAGATGTGTGGTATCGGTTTTCTGTTTTATATACATATAAAATGATGCTTAATGATTTAATTGAGTTTAACGACTGGAAAGTGTTGACCTAGCCCACCCAGCTTGTGACTCAGCAGTTTGTTACTGCTGAACATCTGTGGTACTTAAAACAAATACCTTGACTAGCAAAGCATAACACTGCTTGGCGTGTATTTAGTGGGGGAAACGAGCGTGTAGAGGGAGAGAGAGAACATTCTGGATCCGTGTGTTATATATTTTTATGTGTGTTTAGTAAACGATGAAACGGTTAAATAATGGAAAATGTATTGTTAGTAATACACAGACAAACACAAACACACACTCTCAGATGTACGTACTCGTACAAACGTACGCACAGACGAACACACACAATAGAGATGTAGTTATACATACTCCCATCTATACGTTCCAGACATTATTTACATATGTACAAACACATTTATTCACGCACGTATATGAACATACATAGACATAGACATATAGAAATATATCACAAAACACACACACACACACACACACACACACACACACACACGTACAAACATGATATACCCACCACACACACACAGCATTTACATACACACACAGCAACACGTCGGAAATTACCTACAGCATTTATAATTTGTTTTATTTTCTTTTTCAGTAGCGACAGAAAACGCAACCTAATACCCCACAGATCCACCGCAGATTTACAAAAAAAAAAAAAAATAATATATATCACACACAAAAAAAAAACACCACCACCCTTATACAAATCATATATCACCGAAAACCACGCATACCCCCAACGACTTTCTAAGCCAGCAATGATCCATAAGTCAACATTATAAGTCAGTTTATGCAAATTCATATCAGGAAAACGTGTGATTTTGCATCTGCCGTCCAACTAGCTTGAAAAAGCGTGAACAGTCATCTGAATTACAAATTACACGAAAAAGAAAGAGACAGACAGAGAGAGAGAGAGATAAAGAAGAGAGAAAAAAAAAAATAATGAAACAAAAAAAAAAAAAAAAAAAAAAAAACCTCGTTTAAAAAAGAAAAGATAAAAATAGAGATTATGAACATCAGACAAAAACACATGTTGAAGTCGGAGGCTGTCCACTTGATCCCCTGGTTTTGGGGCAGAGTAAACAAAACAGGTAGGACACCTGTTTGAATACGACCGTAGTAAACAGTAATCTGAGCAAAAGCATCCCGACGTACACGTACAGACGTGGAATTAGAAAAGTAAGTTTATAAATCACTGCGATGCTGCTGGTTCACCCAGTGGAAAGCCATTAGTAGTGGGGGGAGGGGGGGGTGAAATAAAACTGAAAGTTTGTACGGGGGGGAGGGGGAGGAGTCTGGCACAAATGGAAATGAAAAATGATTAAAGTGGGAAGATTTCGTTCCGTCCTTATTGCGTATTAAATGAATCCGCGGGAGTGCGGTTTAATAGGAGGGGGGGGGTTAGTGAGCTGTGGCGTGCAGATGGGAGGATGGCGAAGGGGCGGTGGTCCCGGGGTATCCAAAATGGTGGGGGGGAGGCATTCAGTCAGACAAAAAAAACTTAATAAATTTTGGTTGATTTATATTTAAATCGAATAAAGTGTTTTATTTTACATTTCGTCTGTGTTTACATATTCAAAAATATTTTCCTTTCTCGTAATATTTTTCAGTACCAGGCCTTATTCTGAGTCTTTGGGGCAAACAATCAAGGAGTTGGCCCCGGGCATCACCAGACCTCTGCACGCCACTGGCACAGAGGTCGGTTTGTCCAAAACTGTTTGTCGATTAATAAAAAAAAAAAGAAACAATCTTTTTCCCTCCCTGTTTTGTACAAATGTGTTAGGACAGTTGCCCCTCCTACCATCGCCATTCTTAGTGGATACGCCCGTGAATTAGTCTATCGAGAAAAGAAAAATGTTTGTCCTACAGGACAGAAATAAGTAATGTTTTTTTTTTTTGGTTTTCTCTCACACACACATACACGTTCATATTCAAACATAAAGAAACATACACAAACATACTCGAATATAAATAAAATATACACAAATTTTGTACCATTCCTGCAAATTATATAAAAAAATCATATAATAACTGAATGCAAACTTGGATGATATTGCTTTCCTGTATTCTCTAGAAAATGAACAAAGACGAAGAAAATTAAAAAGCCAATAAACAAACAAACAAACAAAGGAAGGAAAAAGCCCAAGAAGATTAACGTCATTAATCAAATTTTAGTTTATATACACTCACTATAATTAATTTTATTTTGACAGAGATTAAATTCTTATTATATCGATATTAGATTAAATTCATTTTAAAAATTAATTTCTACGCAGTTTACTTTTTGTTCAGTATGTATAAGTTTGTCACACAGGAAGCTGTTATTAAATATTACTTCGTGCGAAAAATTATCCCTCAAACCTGTTTTTTTTTTTTTTTTTTTTTTTTTTTGACAATAAAAAAAATAAAAAAAAATAAAACTTAACGTGAGACATCAACACGCTATTCGATAATTTTTAATTAATTAATTTTATGATAATTTATACCTTTTTTTTTTTTTTTTTTTTTTTTTTTTTTTTTTTCAAAGACAAAATTACAACCACAGGCTTGTAGTATACAGTTTTGTCTATCGATAACTCGAACATACTAGGTCTGTAACGTAATTTCTCGAATCGAGCCAGACGTAATGAATATTAATAATAGAATAAGGTGATTGGGTAATAATAAACCAGGCGTTATCGGCGAGTTATGATAAATGTGATGCAGTGATGAAGGGAACTTCGTGCGTGGAAATACCCCACACGATGACATAATGATGTAAAAAAAAAAAAAAAAAAAAAAAATGGATAATAAATAATAATAATAAAAAAAAGAAGAAGCGGACATCTGTTATTTTAACCTACTTGATTCTTCTCTTCTGCAACAGGTTTCCTCAACAGCTTTCCTACATCGTAGAACAAAATGCCGGTCTCTTTGAGAACAATGAGATCCGAGTCTGGACAGCTTTGTTCCAGTTATCCTGAAATACGACCAAAGAAACACAGTTCTTCTTATTCTTTTTCTTCTTCTTGGTCTTCCACAAAACAATTTTTAATCCAGAAAGCAATAGAAAACCAGCTCACGGTGAACAACGCTGGTTCGGTTCAAAAAACAAAGTGCCGAAATCAACCGTAGTAGTAGTAGAGAGAGAGAGAGAGAGAGACAGATAACAACGTGTTCTGTGTAAACTCTACTCGAAGTAATCCTCGCCAGAAGAAGGAAAAAAATAACAGAAAACAAAAAAAACAAAAACAACAACAACAACAACAACAACAAAACAGCAGTCCACGGGATGGTTGATCTGTAAACAAACTACGACAACGGCGACAGCCACGACATGTCTGCAACTGTCAACTGTTGACTGCGAAGTGGCGTTTTTTTTCGCTGGAAGACAACAAACGCGACGACGCACGCGCTTTTCCGAAGAAGTAAACTCGGCCGCATGCTGCAATTAGGCGCTCGGCTCAATGCCAAAAAAAAAGATGAGCAGTCGATTGTGAGAGTTCACATCTGTCTACGAGAGACTGGCCCCAACCAGACACCATCGCTTCTCTCTAAAAAAAAAAATCTCTGCTCGTCTCGCTGACGATTTTTCTTTTCTATTATTATTATTTTCGGACAAACATCGCATGCATGAAGTATCATGTGTTCGTGCTCAAACAAGCGCTGAAGCGACTGGATGCCAAACACACAAGTTTACTCACTTCCCCTACGACGGTATAAAAAAAAAAAAAAAAAAAAAACCCAACAACCCCACAAGCCAAAAATATTCTAAAAATCGTGCAAAAAAAAAAAAAAAAAAATTATTTTGGTCCTGCGATGTTTTTCTCTGCAAAAGCGGAGACATTATCTTGTACGTAGGGGTTACGATCTCTGGCTTTGGGCTTATCATCGAGCAACGTGATATACGGGACATTGACTAACAATGCAGTCGGTTAGACCAGATAATATGGCCGCCTCTCTCCTGGGAAAACAATCCCGCCCAGATTGGATTTCAGAAGAAGTGAAACGAAGAAAAAGACAGAAACCGTCGCCTTTCAGCGACTATCAACAAGCACAATCAAAACTTCACACTTTCGTTCTTTCTTCATTTTATTACGTTAAAAAAAGAAAAACAAGAATAATAAATATATTGCATTTCTTTTCTTTCTTTCACTTTCTTTTGTTATTTTTCTGTGTCACTTCTGAGTCGAAAATTTGATTTCTGTTTACTTGCCGAGACTACCGCGTTTTAAAAAACAAATAGAAAACGAAAACGTAATATCAACACGAGGCTGCAGAAGCGCTGTCGTCTGCTCTAGTGCACACGTATTTCACGGGCCAAAGGGCGAGTTAGATGGGTGATACCACACGGTCACGTGACCACAAAGTCTTCATTACGATTGGCAAGCTGGAGCGGCGGTTTTAAAATCTTGATGTCGTTTTTTTTTTTTTTTTTATCTTTTGGTCCTAATTATAACATAATATTAAATAGTCACTGCATTATTATTATTATTATTATTATTATTATTATTATTTACATACATACATATACACACTTACATTCATGCATACATATATACACATACACACATACATTCATACATACATATATACACACACACACATACGTAGTAATTATATCTATGACAAACGAAATTAAAGA
>CM022672.1:18034893-18037393 GCA_012295275.1 Chrysomallon squamiferum | reverse complement strand
ATTAATATCAAGAAGTTGACAGTAATAAATAACATGTTTACCGTATCAGCAGTGTCAGTTGTTATCTTGTAATATGTGGAAATATATAATTATTCGTCATGTAAGAAACAGTGTCAGAATCTTCAGTGAAAAGAGTGAGGTAATTAGACAG
Source organism: Chrysomallon squamiferum (assembly GCA_012295275.1). Lineage (NCBI taxonomy): Eukaryota > Metazoa > Mollusca > Gastropoda > Neomphalida > Peltospiridae > Chrysomallon > Chrysomallon squamiferum. The sequence goes on along the minus strand of CM022672.1, from coordinate 18,037,242 downwards.
GTAGATGAATGCTTAACCCGTTCATACATCTGTATGTGTTTCGGAGTTATAGCTGTTAGTTACATGTTTGTGTTAGTGTAAATAGTATACTCTATATCTGTAACATAATGTGACTGCATAGCACATTGTATATGCAACACAGTGAGACTATATATTTTGTATATCCGTAACACAATGTAACACGCTGTATATCTGTAATACAGCGTGACGGTAACAGTTTATGTAACATGCTGTATATCTGTAACACAGCATGACGGTAACAGTTTATGTAACATGCTGTATATCTGTAACACAGCGTGACGGACAGGTAACATGCTGTATATCTGTAACACAGCGTGACGGTAACAGTTTATGTAACATGCTGTATATCTGTAACACAGCGTGACGGTAACAGTTTATGTAACACGCTGTATATCTGTAACACAGCGTGACGGTAACAGTTTATGTAACACGCTGTATATCTGTAACACAGCGTGACTGTAACACGGTAAACGCTGTATATTATATGACGTGACCGTAACACTCTGTATATCTGTAACACAGCGTGACTGTAACTATATCTGTAACACAGCGTGACTGTAACAGTGTGACTATGTAACACGCTGTAAATCTGTAACACAGCGCGACTTTAACACTGTGTATCTGTAAATCAGCGTGACTGTAACAGTGTGACTGTAACACTCTGTATATCTGTAACACGGTGTGACTTTGTAACACACTGTATATCCGTAACACAGTGTGACTGTAACATTGTGACTATGTAACACAATGTATATCTGTAACACAGCGTGACTATACAATATACTCTATAAAATAATGTCAGCATAAAACGCACTGTGACTTTCAACATAAAAAACCACACAGTGTATGTGTGTATTCAATGTTTAGCTTAGAAAGGTCAGACATAAGTTCGGTATATCGAGTTATCGTCTCGTAGCTAATTGTCATGTATAAAACAAAACACAAGTATAAACAAGTATAAACATATTTAAATTTAGAACTAAAAAAAAAAAAAAAAAGTAAAAAAAATAAAAAAAAATAGAGAAAAGCTACAAAAAAGAAAAAACGAAAAAACAAACAAACAAGTATAAAGAAAAAATTTAATAATAACAAATACTAAATTAATATATTTTTGGTTATGGATAGATTACTAATTAAATAAGCGGTGATAAATTAATGTAAAACCAATGTATATATATTTATATATATATTAAATAAGTGTCGACATTTGACAAGCCCGCTCACAAGGAGATGGAGTTCAAACCTTGGTTTATCAAAACTTTCTTTAGTCTTGTCTACAGTGTTGAATACTCAAAATCTCGAAGGACAAAATTCGCAGGCAGAAATCGTCAAATTATATAGACTGTAAACACACACACACACACACACACACACACACACACACACACTGTTTAGCCTGTTTAGCAATAATTAATCATTTGTTTACACCACTTCAAAGGCAGGAAAGCACCTACCACTGTTTTTGAAAAATCATTATGGAGAAAATGACCGGAAAGGGAAAAAGCACCAATGTATGCACTGACGTGGATTGACCTTGCAACCCACCAAGTACCAGGCTTGATGAGTTGAAACCATTGATTCGTAAACCCTTATTTTTAGACGTAGACAGAGACATTCACAACCTAGCAGACAAACAGATGCACAGACAGAAACATCACAATAAACCAATATGAATATTAATTTTAAAAAAAATATTAAAAAAAATTGGAAATGAAAAGAACAAGTTGTTTTACCAAAAAAATCCTCTCAATTCCCACGCTACAGAAGTAAAGTGTTGAAACAGAGCGAAAAAAAAAAAAAAAAAAAAGAACCGAAAAATAATTTCATACAGAACTTTACGACTTTTTTTTTTTTTTTTTTATTATTATTATTATTATTATCTAACGTCGTAAGAGCGTTACAGAAGAGAATAATAACGATAATAACAATAATCACTTACCTGTTAGACGTAATCCGAGATTAAAGACAGGTGACAAGTCCAGGAAACAGCGCGGTAAAAATAGTTTAAAAAAAAAAAAAAAGTTAAAAAAAAACTGTCGTCGGCAGAGAAAAACTACAATCGGGACTGCGACCTAACGACGGCCTAAATTTACCCCGGCAGAGAGACAGACATGCCGTTTGTAACGTACAGTAACGTTATCATGTTGACAAAATACTTGTGTGCGATAATTGTTAACTTTGACATCGGAGAAAGGCGATCTAGAGCGGGTAATTAACAAAGTAATTACAGTTCACCTAAATAAATACTTGGGAGAGAGAGATAGAAAAAAAAAAAAAAAAAATATTGAGATAATGAGTTATTAATAGCATGAAGTGAAATGTTATATG
>CM022672.1:17979893-18029893 GCA_012295275.1 Chrysomallon squamiferum | reverse complement strand
TTTTTTTTTAATTCCTTACAGTTTTTCTTATTATCGTTATTCCCGTTATTAATTTTGACAGTAATGTGCCAGCTGATCATTTCTGCTTTCTTTATTGTAATGCTTATTTAACAACTGTGTGATGTTTTTCTTCATCCACGCCAGAATTTAATTTAAATTTACCACATTACGGTGCCTTTTCTTTATTCTTTCAATTATTTTCACCGTGTTGTTTCTTCTTGCGTAACATTCAGTGTAATTGTTTATTCATATTATTGTATTATCTAGCTGTTATGCTACCTACCAGTCTTGTAAGACTGTTTGTTCATATTAGCCATAAATTACACCCGTGCCTATTCTTTAGTTACATGCAGAATTCATTTAACGGTTTCGTTTTTCATTGATAATTATCTTTACTCAAAATTTCTATGCGTATGCCCAAGTGTGTGAGCGTATGTGGGTGTATATAATGTATAAATGTGGGTGTATGTATGTATACTTGCGTGTATGCATGCAGTTAAGTGTGTACATATGAGTGAAAACGTGTACCAAATTAATTGACTTCGAAGTGAATAATTCAACCTTAAAACAGTGTGATTTTTATTGTTACTAGCTTTCAGATGAACATCAGAAGCATTAATAAAGTTTTAAACTATTCACAAGTCTAATTCAGAACATTAAAAAAAAAAAAAAAAAAGAAAAAGTATTAACATGAGAGTTGTGTGTGTCAAATTTCATTGTAAATCTCGCAGCCTCGGGCCAAGATTATGTTATACAAGATTTATAACAACTTTCAGACGCTTCTGTGATGTCATTCATAAACTGTATGTAGACATGAGAAACACTGATTAAAATGGTGACTAATGCTATACCACTGTTCTGTATTGTCTGCTCGCTTTCATAATTTTGGTTAAGGTAATAAAAGCTGACAGGAAGACGTTTAAAGCTTGACAGCTGCTACCTACTGGGACTTCAGTCTGATTCATAAGCGGTTTGCAGTGACAGATTTGTCAAAAAAAAAAAAAAAAAAAAATTAGAAGAGAAAAAAAGAAAAGAAGAGAAACTTTTCATTGTAACGGCTACGTTAGCTTGGTTATGTGATGACGAAACATGATTCAGTGAGTCAGAGAAACAGAAAGACAGAGACAGATAGACAGGCAGTCAGGCAGACAGACAGACAGAGAGAAATAGAGGGAGGTGTGTGTGTGTGTGTGTGTGGAGAGAGAGAGAGAGAGAGAGAGAGAGAGAGAGAGAGAGAGAGAGAGAGAGAGAGAGAGAGAGAGAGAGAGAGAGAGAGAGTGCAGTATATTTTCTGATTAACAGGTTTTTACTTCATCAATGACGCAGAGCTCAAGAGTGCATCACTTGCTGTTTAAGCAATATGGCAATCAGGAAAGTATCTGAAGACATTTAATTGGTCTGCATGTCACACATGTTTGATAACGTGTAGAAAATTAAATACATCTTGGGCTTATCGGCCGGATATTGTCAAAAAAATGACAGTTTAACCGCTCACTGCTACAAGAGAATATAATAATTTTTTTTTTTTTTTTTTTTTTTTTTTTGGATGACGTGAGAAGACTATAATTATTGTAGACGTTCTCTGGTCACATCAGCTTAGAGCAATCCGCTCCATGACGTAATGTTTCCCCTCACAGGGTTCGACCCTGCGGGGTCTTTGTAAATCAATCTCTAAATCAGTGCTTCTTAAAAAAATGATTAAATGTCCTTTAAATTTTTCATAATTTTCATTTTCTTGCCTTCTGTTTTTTTTCTACCCTAAATATTTTTCTATTCATCCTTGAGTTAATCATTCACACACTGCTCTCAGTGTTTGGTTCTAGTGAAGAGTTTCGTTAGTGAAGGACTCGTGTACCTGACGTGTGAATGTCTAAAAACAAAATCTGTACGTGGGAAGAGGATTCCGCACATCCGACATTCTCGCAATCTGTTCCACATCAGATATCCGAGTGATGCTTGATGTCGATCAGACAAGGCATTATGGGTATAAAGTTGTTCCACCTGCTTCTTGCAATAACAACGACAAGTGCGTGCATACGCGCGGTTTATCGAGACTCCGAATAATTGAGCAACACTGATCGCCGAATTCTTTCCGCGCTTCCTACAAGAATCGCATACTGTGTTGCCGTCCAACGCCCATTATCGGATTCGTTTTCATACACCTCTTAATTCCCCGGCTTCTTTAACTGGGAAAGATATTGCATTCACCTGAGGCCAGCTGAGCAAATCTTAGTTTTCTCTGTAAACCAATAATGTTTCAATGGAAAATTGAAACCAGATTTTTCGTGACACAAAAGAACTATAAATACTCGATTTAAGGGAGGATACTGGACGTCGTATGACGAAAGAGCATAACTAAACCTCGTGACCGTTGTTCTGTTGTTAATCTGTCCGTGATTCAGCAAGCTCCACCCCAATTAGGTGTTTTATTTGTTTAGGTATATCAAGAGAGGATATTAAACACGTTCAGAACGACACTTTGAATCTACGGCGCTCTGAAAGTTGCCGTTAGTGTTACCAACGTGTAAAGTGTGTCTAAACTTTTGAAGAATTTAATCGCTTGTGTGCCAATTTTTTTGTTGTGATTGTTGTTGTTACAAACCAGTCCGATCTTTGGGTTTATACACTTTGTGGTTACTTACCATATTTTTGTGGGCAGACTGATCTAATATGACTAAACCAAAAAAAAATTTAAAAAAAAACAAAAAACAAAAAAAAAATAATAATAAAAAATAATAATAATAAAAATAATTTAATAATAGAAGACGAAAGAAAAATTTTATATTTGTGCGTGGGTTTATTATTTATTTTGTCTGGTTTTCTACACGCTTTACTGAAAAGCGTCTACGATTTGGAGATTTAACAGCAGAGAATGATGCAGATTTTATCTTTCAGCTTTATAAAAAAATTAATTCTTATTTTAGATAGAATTAATTAGTCTGAAAAGGTGAATCAATCATTAGGTTCTCATCGCATTCTATATGAGAGGTTTTCAGAAAAAAAAAAAAAATGATGTCATGAGAGAGAAAACACGCTTCAGTAATCCCTTTGATTTACTAACATAACAATTTTTTATATGAACTATATAATAATAATAATAATAATAATAATAATAATAATAATAATAATAAAAAAAAAAAAAGAAAAAAGAAAAGAAATGAAATAGATAAAAACAAAAAAACAGTGCATGAACTAAGACCGTTGAGTTATTAATCTCTAATAAAAAAAAATCATACTGTTGATGAAGGCTCTTGAATCAAGATGTGCATTGCATTTTATACAGTAACTGTTATCACAAAACACTTGTTAGAAAAAAAACTTAACCGCAACTCGGCTGAAGTAACATTTACGTAATCTGACTTCTGTTTAGTTTACATTCAGTGTTTGGAGAAGAAAGAGAGGGGTTGAAAAAAAAAATTAAAAAAAAAAAAAAAAAAAAAAAAGAGAAGAAAACGTCTAAGACTAGACAAGAACTGTAGAATATGGAATGAAGGGTAGCGAGTACAAATGCGTCTAGTTCACACGTATATTGTAGACTCGGTAAACAAATGAGAAATGTAAATTTTTTTTTGCTGCCGAAGACGTCAATATGCGTAATTCTACTCGAGTTTGAAAGTGCCTACCATCATGATTTGTCTTCGTTTTCCGAGCGTTCCAGACAAAACCGCCATGGATTTCAGAGGCTAAAAAAAAAAAAAAAAAAAAAAATCCAACCATTCTTTTTTTTTTGTTTTTTTTTTTCGATCTTTTTTTCTTTCTTCTATTTTCAACTGAGCAATGACTCATCTTGTTGTCTGTGAATGTTTGTCTGCCTGCATCTGATTCCCTCCCTGCCTCTCTCCCTCCCTCAACCACCTTCTCTCTCTCTCTCTCTCTCTCTCTCTCTCTCTCTCTCTCTCTCTCTCTCTCTCTCTCTCTCTCTCATTCTGATTGTTTCTCTCTCGCCATCTCCTTCCCTCTCTCTCTCTCACCCTCTTTCTCTCTGTTTCGCTCTTTCTTTCTCTCTTCTCTCTCTCTCTAGTTTCTCTCTTACAGATATATGGTACTAAAGTCAAGATGTTTGTTCACTGTATACTGTTATGGTGTAGGCTCTCGCTTGAAAAGTATAATAATTAGATTATTCTGTTGTTCTCGTTCCATTCTACAACCAACACAGCATTAAGATGTTCTTTTTTTTTTTTTTTTTTTTTTTTTGTACACGTGTTTGATGTGCGGACATATTTGTTCTTGGCGGGTTTTGCACTTTTATTTCCTTTCCTTTTATATTACGTTGTTATTGTTGTTGTCATCTTTGGTTATTTTGTTCTTGTTTTATGCTGTTGTTGCTGTTTGTTTGTTTGTTTTTTGTTTGTTTTTTTAATTTATATAGTTTTTGTTTGTTTGTTTGTTTTCTTATGGTAAGACTGAATTAAATCCATAACTAAATACTGAAAAAAAAAAAAAAAAAAATTTTTTAAAAAACTAAAAGAAAAAGAAAACATACAAAATGTTATCGTTTGATTTTTCTCCAGCAAGATTTCTGCCACTCCTTCAAACGTAGTCAAAAACATTAAAACTTGTAATAGTCATCTTTCGAAAAAAAAAAAAATAATAATAATAATAAACTGACACAACCGTTTTTAATGATAAATGATAAATCGATGTCTGCAGCAGAGCCCAGAGAACAAATTACAAAAGAGAACTGACAGTGACGACCGTTTTTACATTGCCCTTGATACCATCTCGATGTTGAATAACAGACAGAATGTCCTCTGAGTATTGCAGACACATCTTATCAAGATCGGAATCTTAAAAGAACAGTGAAAATTGAAAAACAAATCGCAGATACGGAAAATGAATAACAAAAAAAAATTAAGAAATTTAAAATAATAACAAATAAACAATTTAAAAAAACAACAACTGGTAAACTTAGAGAAAGAGACAAGACAAGGTGAGTCAGAAAATTAAGGAAGGAATTTTAAAATAACTTCTGACGTAATTATTTTCTGAGAAAAACAACAACAACGTTTTTTTTTGTGACTGAGGGGGTAACCATAGAACAACGTCTGGTGTAACGAAATTCACAGACGAATAACGCAGAACAAACGGAGGGAGAGCCACAGAACAGCTTCTGACGTAATTACTTTTCAGTGGTAGACTTTCAAATCACCTAGTTTAAAACAAACTGAGAAAATTAAATATTCATAATCATGTCTTTTTACATCTCAGACATATGTATCATACATAGTATGAGTTTATATAAATATTCACTAACACATGCATACACTGATAAAGAAGAATTACATCACTTTCTTTTTTTCTTTTTATTTTCGTGACAGTCACGTAAACATTATATGTATACACAACATGTATTTATTTGTCATTCAAATCACGAAATGTTTGTACTTTTAGAAAAACGTAATCAATACATTCACTCGCTGGTTTCTTATCTCAAACTAACCCAGTTACCTCTAAAACGGCAACCTGCAACGAACGATGTATGTCAAGGTCACAAAACCAGAATCTTGACAGCAGATACGAATAACAATTTACACCGCTTCCCAAACCCTTTACATCTCGTCATAATCTCGTATCAATAATAAATAGACGTTTGTGCCAGGAACAACATGGGCACTTCCCTCTTTATTTCATTTTTTTTTTTTCTTTTCTTTTTTTTTTAAAGAAAGATTTTACGTCTGCTGTTTTTTTTTTTTTTTTGATTACAGAGTGAAAACTACACCTGTTGCAGTTTTCCAGACGAGACTGTGGCGGCAGAGTTAGATCCACTTAAACGTGTTTTAAAGTGCACGCCGCTTGTACTAACAAGTGCAAGTTAATCTCCTATCATGTGCTGACAATAGTGCCGTTTTTCTTTTGATATTTTTTCATCGTCTTCTTCTTCTTCTTCTTTTTTTTTATTTTTTATCTTTCTATTTATTTTTTTTATTTTTATTTTTATTTTTATTTTTTTTTTTTTTTTTTGCCTCATGTGGTATGTTCGTTTTTGAGAGATTGGGGCGGTGTTTTTTTTTTTTTTTTTTTTTTCCTGTCTGTTTTGTTTTCCTTCTTTTTGCATGTAGTGTGTTGTTAATTAAAGAAAATATTTTTATGACTGATTAAGTATTAGCAGACGTCTGGTAACAAGGAGGGCGGGAAATGATAACGAAGGATACATAAAAATGAAAGATTTCGCGTTAACGAACACTCTCACACACACGCAAAGAAATGCACAGTAGACAGATACATAAAAATATTTACAGACGCGCACACACACACACACACACACACACACACACACACACACACACAGAGATAATATATTTCACAGACTGTTACTGGGGGGTCACCGACCAGGAAAATGCAAAAGATACGAAATCGCGAATGTAAACATTAACTCAAAACATTTACTAAAATACATAAAGCCATACATAAACACATGAATACATTGCAGCCATATACTAATGTAAGAAAAATGTACAGAGATGAAAACAATACAAAAAATATCATAAACTATATTACGTCTTGAAAAAATGGAGGCTGGGCTGGATGAAGTTTGCTAGTTTAGGATGGTTATGAGTGCAATTGTAAAATTTACTCTTATCTTGATGGAAATTGAGTTCAGAGAGGATTGCCGTGATCATACAGATCAGAGTAACTTAAGAGCCAAAGTTTCATGTGAAAAATGTTCAAATTTCGTGATTTTGTTCAACATTTTGTACTGATTTCCCGAAAATAGGAATGCTGATGTCCGTGAAAACGCGGGTGAACAACATATAATAATAATATATATATAAACAGTCATATGCACGTTTTAAATATTAACGTTCTCTTGAACTAACTATTAGAAATCATATTTATTAATTATCACTATCTAGATAAATATTTGCTTTTCTGTCAGATTAAAACAGATAAAAAAATGGACATTAACTCGATATGAAAATCTGAAATATACGATTTTTCGATATGATCCTGAACCGCACACCAGGGACTGAACAGCGTTCACAGACGATGAGTTACATTAAGATTTCTTACGTCTTAATCTTCATTTTGATACCATCTCCATCTCCAGAATTTGTCTTTTGGTAATGATAAATACTGATAATCATTGAAAATTCTGAATACCTTATTTTTAAAAAAAAAAAAAAAAAAAAATTCATATACAAGAAAATGGGAGACAACATGACAATGTCCTTTACAGCGTTATAAGTTGTACCAGGTTATTGATGTTAAATTACGTGCATCAGATCTGCAATAAACCTGTTTCCGTCAAAATCGTTTAATCGAAATTTTTCACTTTTCGGTCTTGAAAACTGAAAACTGGTGTGCTACTATATCCCAGATTCCGAGTGCAGAGATGCATTTTATTTTCAGAGACGCTTGTAATAATGTAACCGTATAGTGCTAAAAATGGTAAACAAAAACATAAATTTAAAATAATGCCTTCACAGATAAGAGTCGATAGACACGGTTATATATTGTTTTGTCTGAGGGAATCATCTAGAAAATGTCGTTATTCACAATTTTCGTAGTAAATTCACACGTACACCCTTGCACTAACACAGATTCGTAACGTAACTACATACTTATAATTACTGAAACGTAATATAATTACAGTGACTGAAGTTACACACACACGTGCACATATACATGTGCACAAATACATACGTACATGTGCATACACCCATGCACACAGACAATCACACACACACACATATATACATGTTCACAAGGAATATGAATGTACGTAATGTCACACACGTATACATATAGATATGTACAATCTTTCATTCATATATGCACAGACAAATTAACAGATAAATACATACAATTTACGTACATACATTCGTACATACATACATAACACATACATACATATATACATACATACATACATACATACATACACCTTAGTACATATATAGGCCTTTATTCTGAACAAACTTTAAAAAGCTTCCCTAAAGTCCGTTCACCGACTATTTATTTGAGAAATAACAAACAAAAAAAATTATTAATCTGCGATATACAGTTGAACGATATCAAAAAGCGAGTCTGAAAAGAAACTAATTAGATCGGCGTGCTCCCATCAAATGGGCGAAGCCACTGCGCACGGTTGAGTGTTACGTCGCTCCCGAGCGAGTTAAAATGTTTTAGTGGATGTTGTTTACGCTAAAGCAAATCGCTTCTATCGTTCGACATCCGCAAAATCGATGGCAAAGTCTAGACAAGTTGACTCGAAGGTCAGCGGAGAGCAAGCATCGCTGATTTGCGGCGCTTTACGATATTTACGGTGTATATTTTCAAACGTAGTTTATCGATCGAAGCTACGGTATGAAATAATGCGAGCTGAGGAAAAAACACGGGGATGATTTGTAGCTTTTCCAGATTGTTGTGGTGTTCTGTACGAATGTAGGCTACGCCATTTCCAGTAACGAGATGACACGGGAAAAAAACGAGGCGACCTTGACCTTAGCATTCTGAAAGTTACACTGCCATTCGATTTAATCTCCATATATTTAAATTATTGATACACATTCATTCTCTTTACATACTGCAGTAAAAACGAGAAGATATAAACAAAATTTATTTGTTTATATATGCATGTATATTTGTTTAATTGTTTTTATTATTGTAACAATAAAAACAAAAACAAAATAAAATATATTAAATTTTTTAAATTTATTTCATGATCAGTTTGTTCATTTACTTGAATAAAAAAAAAAATTGATCCAATATTTGAACTCTCTGACATCAAGAAAAGTGATTTTATTTTTAAAAAATGCAGTAAAAAAAACGTCAGCTACAGATTAATAATTCAGGGCCGGCCAAAATGTCCTATTCACGATATTACGCAGATTTTCATCTCAAACAAAAAAAAAACTTGGCTCTCGGACGAAAGTTATAATTCGCAGTATAAACAGGATGTTTGCTGTTATTAATGATGTAATGGAAGTGGCAAGCTAGTCACAACATCTAATTCATCAAAAAAATTCAGAACCAAAAAAAGCGTTGCTCAGCGCCTGCATTTTAACCGAACTGATGCTACGATCAGTTATGTAAAATATGTATGAATTTTTCAATGTTAAATTTGATTTATAATTCAGTCACATTCTACATTTGTCTCTAAAAAACAGGTCCGTAATGAGTCCAAGACTTAACTAAATTCAGAAAGTACTGACAATTAAGAATTCCTCGTTATCATCTGTATGACTGCTCATTAAGCACTGGTGGTTGTTGTTTTTTTGGGGGTGGGGGTATTTTTTTAATTAGTATCCCATATACAAATATAAAAAATAAAATTTTAACTAGGTTGACAGATTGCCTATAGAACATGGAAAAAAAGGTAGAAAATATAAAAAAAATGATCCCAAATGGCTGTTTTGACCCCAAACATTTTGTATCAAATTAATAAGGAAAGAAAACGATATCAGAATTAACGTAACTTATTTTAATAGCTGTAATTCTATGAACATGGAAAAAAATTTATATAATATTATGGCGAAGGATTTACCTCCCTTATATTCAAAGAAAGAAAACGATATGAAAGTGATATTAATTCTAAAAGATATTTGTAAAACTGAGGGTATATATTGATGATGACGATGTTGACCTATCTAGAAAGTTTGGATTATAAGGGTTTAGTGTATATATATATATAGATAGATAGATAGATAGATAGATAGCAATATGTATAAGTAGTAGATCGATAGATATGCTGGTATGTCATGGATATCAAATTAAAATTCATGGATAGTAGAATGTAAAAGAAAAAAAAAAAATGTCTTTAATAAATTAAATAATCCTCAGTAACAGTTTTGTAACAAAACGCCGCAGATTAACTGCAGAGGATAAATAAATCTTTTCCAAATGCATCACAGAAAACAAACAAACAAACAAAAAAAAAAAAAAAACGGATCTGGAAATTTTTGAAGATGGAAAACGAAATAAATAAAGATTTTTTATTTTTTATTTTTTATATATATTTCTTTTAAAGAAAACAACAACATACAACAACGCATAAAACAGCGTTTTTGATCCCGCTGGGAAGAGGTGCATGGAGAAAATATATTGATATGATATAAAATCCGATTAAAAGCCGAACTGCAAATAAAGCCATCGAACATGACGGCTGGCACGTACGAACTGAAATGAAATGGATTAGTCACAGTTATCTGACCTCGCTTCAACGGAATAATGTTTCTAAATCGTCTGCCCATTATGCGCTAATATTTGAAGTTTTTAGCTGAAGAGGTAATATTATGCAAAATGGCATTATTATTATTTTTTTTTAAATTATTAGTAGTAGTTGTTGTAGTAGAAGCTGTAGCTGTAGCAGTAGTATACGTAGCTGTAGGAGAAGTCGTAATAGCAGCAGTTTGCTGTTGTTGTTGTTGTAATAAGGTTTAGTGTTTTTCAGTGAAATAACAACAGCCATAAAAACGACACTGATATTTCGAATCGCTCTATTTTTCAAATAAAATTGAAGTAAAATTATACTTTAAATATGAAATGATATTGTACTTTAAATATTGGAGTTTTCAATATTAAATTAATGAATATTGATCACATTATAATTAAACAATCATAAATTATGAAAGGTTTTGGTATGTGTTATCCTGTTTACGAGAAGGTGTGTATTAAAAAAAAAAAAAAAAACGTCGACGTTAACTGAAAAAAAAACCCTAAAAAAAAAACAACCTGATTTGGTTTATTATCTCTGGCTAAGTTACTCTGTTGATTCCACGACATTTTTTTTGTCTGAACCACTGTTTGGTTAAACCAAGCACACAAAGTCCCACTCAAACGATTAAAAGTTAAAAAAAAAAAAAAAAAAAACAGCACCTAAAAATTTAATTATATATTTTACCTTTGAAATACGGATTTTTTTTTTTTTTTTAACAAAGCATGAATCATTAAAATTGTCTTTTATCTAACAGACGCTTAAAAAATTAGCATTAATCATGACACTCGATATCAGAAGTTGATCATTTTTACCTTCCGAGTGATAGAAAAGCCACACACGTTGATTCAGCTCGGTATTATCTACAGTGATCAAAGCTTGATTGATCTGTGAGAGAGAGAGAGAGAGAGAGAGAGAGAGAGAGAGAGAGAGAGAGAGAGAGAGAGAGAGAGAGAGAGAGAGAGAGAGGTGTATTGTTGTTACATCTCAGAAAGGGATGGAAACAGAATTTGTTTTTATAAGTTTATGTTCTATTAAGGAATATTAAATATAAAAACGAAATCGTAATATAGAGTGTTTGAGTGTTTGTGTGTTTGCTGGAACGTACGAATGAGTTCTTGGCTTTCTAATATATCAGATCCCAATAAAATATACTTGATCACGTGACTTGTTACTGACTTCATCATTTGGGCTCACGATGGACAGGAGCTCAAGGATTACAGCCCTGGAAAAAAAGGATTTCAGTCTTACTAGTGAGACATTTACGTTATGTCCCTCCCCATCCAATTACAGACCGTGCAATTTACTTTCCTCTTAACTCTTTTCTTCCGTGAGTGTCATTCATATGATTCCAGGTCGCTAAGTCTTAACAATAGACCGAGGACAATGGATTGTCCGAAAATGGGTACATCACACACACACAAACAAACACACACATACACACACACATACACACACATACATACATAGATATACATATATTCACCGATTTCCAGGTTTACTAGGAATGGAAAGTCATGTATTGTCATCACGTGGACAAAAAGTGACTAACGATCACATAAAAAGCGTAAAGAGACAGATATTACACAGCGAGGAAATACTGCCTCATTTCCTAAAATTAATATTTCAGAATGACGTCTTTTGACTCAATATCGTTGGATTGATTGCCTTTTCAAGGGACGTAACTCCAATATTCGTGCAGTAGAGAAGACGAGTTACTAACTCCCATCTTTTTTTATATTTTATTATGTCTTACTTTTTTTGTCGGGTTTTAACTTTTTCTGTTATTTATTTATTTATCTGTTTTATTTTATTTATAAAATTGAGTCTAAATTTTATTTTATTTTATTATTATTTTTTAAATTTATTTAATTTCCTTTTTTATTATATTTTATATATATGTATATATTTTTTTATATTTATGTATTTTTATATTATTTTTTTTTTTTTCTATTTTTTAGTTTATTGTATTTATTTTATTTTATTTTATTTTTATTTTTTGTTTATTTTATTTTTTTTTTTTTTTTTTTTTTTTTTTTTTTTTTTTTTTTTTTTTTTTTTTTTTTTTTTTTTTTTTTTTTTTTTTTGGAATTAAAATAAATAATTATATCCTGAAAAGGCAGAATTGGTTCAGTTCGGCAGATTTATGAGTCTGTTTCCTATGTCATTAAGTATCGTATTTCAAAGATAATTGTACCTTAAAGCAACATGAAGTAATCGATCCACTGCAGAGACTAGGCAGTAGTTTTTCTTCCTTCAGTTTGATTTCCTTTCTTACAGTAGCACTAATATAACTAATCTATTATATCTAGTATTGCATGATTCCATTAGAGAAGCGACCAAGAAAGGTAGATAGAATGTGTGTGTATGTATATACACATACACACACACGTATATACGTTTCTTTTTTTATACGTGCAATATATTTCGTAGTTACTCTTCAAGTGCTTTTTCGTGTCTTTTCGTGTGAGAATACGTTTTTTTTTTTTTTTTTTTGTTTTTTTGTTTATTTAAAGATACGTAGAATAGCGCACTCTGATAAATGAAAGTAGCTACTCCCAGTTTATGCACTTGGTTGGAACGGGAAGAAACACACCGAACTGACATTAAAACAATGCACGAAATGTCTGTTTTTTGGATTGCTAGAAGTGATAAGATCAGCGCTAGGTCAAAACGCACCTACCGTTCTGCAGGCGTAGTGCAAATGTTGCACCAAACACACACGTTCAAAGAGTGTGCGTGTTTGAAATGTGTAGCACGTGAGAATGCCAAAACGACACGACCGGAGATCAACATGGAAATTGGTTCCGTACCGAATCAGCCCCTGGGTGGCTGTAAGCATCGCCAGGCAGAGAGTGGCACGTAGTCACGTTTCCTGTGTCAGTCTGTGGAGAATTGCGAGTGTGGTGCAGTAACATTTCACACCCATTCCCAGACGTGTGAGTTCGTAATGTTAATGTCCCGTTCATACCTGAACACACCTATACATGTATCTCGTTAAGTAATAATAATAATAACAGGGAAAAAAAATAAAAAGGAAAAAATAAAAATAATAATAATAATAATAATAATAATAATAATAATTATAATAATAATAGTAATAGTAATAATGATGATGATAACTGATAAGCACAAAATAGTAACAGCAGCAACACCATAAACGTCATCATTTTAACAACAAAAACGTCTATGATGATCAAATGATGATTCTTATTATTAATAGTAGTAGTAGTAGTAGCAGTAGTAGCAGTAACAGTAGTACTGGTAGCAGCAGAATCAGTAGTAGTTGTTGAAGTAGCAGTAATAAATAAATAAAGAAAGAAATGATGGTAACGATGATAATGTATTGAGGTGGTGATCTGAAAACACTGATTAATTAACGTTTCAAAAATAATATTTTAATATAAATTATCTTTAAATAGCTTACAAAACGTCTTAACAGCTTTGAAGAAATAAATCATCGCATCAGTTTTCTCTCATCACGCGAAAATGTTCAAAATGTCCAGAAAGAAAACAATTTTATATACAGATATATATATAGATTTAGATATATATAATACATACATATGTATATATATATATATTAAATAAAGTAATTCATAAGTCTGAATGAAAGTAGATTAAGTGAGTGCAGTGTGGGTGTGTGGGTGTAGAATGTGTATGCAAATCAATGTTTTGTTATTCAGTGAATTAGGTGTTAAACGTATTGAGAAAATAAATTAAAATGACAAAGTTATGAATCTGAATGAAATCTAGGATTATACTGAAAATAAGTAATGAAATTATACAGTTTACTGAACCAGAACTGTAAAGATATTCACGATTCACCATTTTAATTTTAATTTTAATTTTAATTTAATTTTATTTATTCGTGGTAAGCTCTGCATTAATGAAAAAAATGATGAACGGGCGAATGAAAGAAAAATTGATGCTATGGGTGGATGGCTGCATAAATGAACAGACGGAAGTATGAATGAATGAACAGACGGAAGAATGAATGAATGAATGTACAACATATTCGTACGAAAAAAATAAATTTCAGTAAATGAATGAGTGTTTAACGACGTCTCAAAACCTTTTACGATTATTTATTGTGAGGTGTCAGACAAAATTTACTCAACAATATATGACTGAGAAAATCTGCTGCCGCTGTTCTTTGACCTACTTGCCGATTATCAACAAGAATCTTTTTATATTATTCACCTTCGCATAAATAAAAAAAACAAAAAAACACGTATCACAGGTTGTTTTTTTTAATAACCATTCGTGAAGCATAGGCTGGATTGGGAATTAGCTAAAAGCTAGCACCCAGAAGATTAACCTTCTGTCACAGAGTAAAATCACAAATGTGTGTGCACGTGCATGTACATATCACAGGGTGATGCATTTCGGCTGGATTATGGGGGAAGGTATCTAGCAGTGTTGTTTCAAAGATGCAAACAACTTTTTAAATGTTAGTGAAAACAGCAGTCACATAAAACACATTTATTCAGACCTTACGTAACTGTACATTCATAAAATAATAATAATAATAATAACAATAATAAAAATACATCAGTATGTAAAGTTGTATTATTTTGGAGGAAGGCAGGAAGAGATGTCAGTGGCTGCAGCCTTCTTTCATGTCATTCATAACTCATTCGGTCTAGGTTTGAATTAACATGATCGGTCAAGAATATTCCTGATACAAGTAAGTAAACAACTGTAGGATATATACATCAAGTTAAAAGCATTATCCGCACATTGCAAGGAAATACTGAAAATCACTTATTTCGTCCCCGCTATGCAGCCACTCCCAGATGTACTGGTTTTGTTCATCGCTGAGGAAAGGCGAGCGAAGAGAGCGAGGTATCACTTGTTTCGTGGCGAGAGACTCTTTGAAATCCTTGTAACTCTCGAACGTTTCCAGCCTGTAGCTGGTTTTCGTAGGAACTATCGTCGACCTCCTCTGAGATCGTCTGCGCTCTAACAACACAGAAGCCCTGTTGCTCGTTTGACTTTTGTTGCTTTCGTCGTCCGTCGAGTCCTTTTGCATCTGCTCTTCGAATTCGTCGTCCTTGTCTTCCTGAACGCTTTTCGCCAACTTTTCCGCTTCCCTCCTCATCTTGACGGCTTCTGGCTGAACCTTCGGCTTCACCGGAAGAAACAGTCCCGAGCGCGTGCGCAGATTCGACGAGTCGATTCCCATCCTGCGCGCGGCGTCGCCCGAGGGAGCCGACTGCGAGTACAGCTTTCTGTGTTTTCCGATTCCGAGTTGAGGGTTATCGTCAGGTTGTCGACGTGGTTCCTGGTCCAGACGTTGTCCAGCGTGTTCGAACGGAAGTGAACTTTCGCGCTGAGACCTTCGCGCGCATCGTCAAAATCGGTCCCTGCACTGGCGTACGGCTCCTGTAACGTGAAATTACGACAAATAAAAAGTCATCAGTGACAACAACGTATAATGTTACATGAAAATGTTTTTTTAAACTTCTATGATTACAAAACAGGTGTGTGTGTGTGTGTGTGTGTGTGTGTGTGTGTGTGTGTGTGTGTTGTTTTTTTTTTTTTCCTGATATAATAATATTATTATATTTCTTGACACTGAAAATGCCTGCAAATATTATTATATTCTTTCAAAATCATCATTGCATTTGAAACAAATACGATGTTAAATCAGCATTATTTAAACATTTCACCAGCATCTAAAACATCTCTGAGATAAATTTGATAATTAATACTTGGTGGCATCTGCGAATTTTTGACCAAGCATATTAATTAATATACAGTTTTAAAAAACCAAAATTCAACTTAACATGATATGATGGCTGTTTGTTATTCATAATTTAAGCACCTAATTGAAAAAAGCCGTACGATGAGCCATGTAATAACGGCTGTAGATAATGTGTGTTTGTCCGTGAAATATTTATATTATAAACCTTCTCAAAGCCGCTGTGCAGTCCAGTTTCTGAGATGATGTCGAAGAGCTAACAGAAACGATTAAGTCTTCACCTGCTACCAGAACGTTTTATCTCTCTCTCTCTCTCTCTCTCTCTCTCTCTCTCTCTCTCTCTCTCTCTCTCTCTCTCTCTCTCTCTCTTTAAATTAAACTACATGTATCACGCCACATACATTTAGAAATGTGTTTAAGGTGTCATTAAATAAAAGACTAGTTTTCTTCATTCAAACTATTTTCATTTAAAAAAAAAAAAGGTCACCAAACCTGAAACATCGCTCTGAGGTCGGTTCTGTACAGATGATTGATGGCGTTGCGTCCTTTGTCCACCGGAAGTAGGTAGCTGATCCCGCGGCTCACCCGCTGTCGGGTTATGGCTTCTTTGACGCTGGGTATTGGCGGAAGGTCCGGCCATTCGTACTCGAGCAGTTCGATTTCGTGACCGTCGTGTGTCGTGGCGTCGCTTTTTCCCGAGAACTCTCTCCGATGTTTTGATATCCGAGCTGGGCCAGTTTTAGGACGACCACGTGGCTTGATCAGGCTGTTCCTCAGAGGTTCAGCGGCTAGAAAACAGAAAAACAATAAAAACATATTAATACGTGCTGTCCCGTAGTTAAGTAACAGAGGTAAAAGTGTAGATACTGATGGGATAGTTATAATGTCGTTTATAAACTTCCTGGAACG
Organism: Chrysomallon squamiferum; assembly: GCA_012295275.1. NCBI lineage: Eukaryota > Metazoa > Mollusca > Gastropoda > Neomphalida > Peltospiridae > Chrysomallon > Chrysomallon squamiferum. Next base: position 18,013,121 of record CM022672.1, on the reverse strand, counting down.
GAACGCAGGTCCAGTGAAAGCATGGAGAAAATGTTTAAAATGTAGACAATCAAAACTTAGTGAAAACTTAATTATATATGTATATATATATGACATCTGGTTTTATTATTAAAAAATAATTGTTGTTATTATTATTATAAAAACCTCTGAAGTGATAGTGAGATAGAGAGATATATATATATATATATATATATAGAGAGAGAGAGAGAGAGAGAGAGAGAGAGAGAGATTTATAATAATAATAATAATAATAATTTAAATATATATATATATATATATACATATACATATATAACTAGACACTGTTAAATACTACTACTACTACTACTACTATTAATACTACTACTACTAATACTACTAAAACTATTACTACTACAGTTAATAATAATAATAATAATAACCGTGTTAGATTTATGACAGAAGCAGCTGAAGTGACTGTAACATCTGTAATGTAATGTAAATTGTGAAGTTGTGCTGGTGATTGATTACACTGGAATAACATATATATAGTGAAACTGATGACGATTTCTTAATTGTTTTTGTATAACGAAATTCTAATAGGCTATTTGTAGAGCGTCGGTATTGTTAGAAATAATTAAAAATAAAAAAAATAAAACGATAAGATAGAAAAGCAACCGCATTTTACTTAACTGTATTTTCCTTTCATTGTTGCTGATGAAACACGAGGGTTTATTCCGAACAGTATATCGAAGTGTCTCAATGCGTGATCTCTGTCAAGTCTTCGCTATTCACGTCATCAGAGCTTGTGTCTGTCATTCAGACAGATGAAACTGTTGGGGTTTTTTTTTTCAAATGAAATACATTCAAGAGTTTTAACTGAACATTGCTGTTTTGTGTATTCACACAGTTCTGACGCGAAGCTTCCAGCAAATGCTTTGATGATATAGTCAAGTCATTGTGTTGCATTATGTAAAAACACAACTAGCCTTTTTTTTTTTTTTTTTTTTACTTCTTCTTTTATCACAAAATCATTACCAAAGTCGTTCATTCCGTGAAAATTAGTGTCTGGACATCAGGTGAATCCTATCTCAGCCTGTTTTGTTGTGCAATCTGTGAGATCCACGGAGTTATCGAGTAACATACGACACGACTGTAGATTACAGAGAATATCATACGTGTATCTTATTGAAGGTTATTGTTAATCTCCTTCACATTCGAAAAACAATCCCTCGCTATTTCAATTTGAATGACAACCCCGCTATGGTTACTATGTACCTCAAATCTCATACACTGATTTTTTTTTTTGAGCTGACATGTCCCCCCTACATGTCGCAATAATGAGAGACACTTTGTTCAAGAAACTACTCCGCTGTGCTCAAACCTTGTTACTGGAGAGGACAAGTCACGCGTACCCTTGTCAAAGATCAACATTTAACTGTTTCTAAGCCGGTATTGATAAACATTTTTAGTTAGATAACAGTACGTTCAGTTGTGATTAACAAAAAAAAAAAAAAAAGAAGAAAAGAAAAAAGATTTTATATTTGTATTTCTGTGTGGTTACCGGAGCGTTTAATAAAGCAAATAACAATATGTGAGTTTTATTGGTCTGCTGATCAGTCAGATTATTGACAATGCAGTTACACTTATCTGTAATAACAGCTCTCGGCTGAATGGTTAACAAAATAGCACTTTAGATTCATAATTATAAAAATGTAGTCTTCGGTTTTAATGCTTGTATTTGTTATCTTGGATTTGTATCGAAATATTAAAAAATAAGTGGATATGGATACCAAGATTGAATGGATGTTTAATGATAACTAACACAAAGGAATATCGGTAACTGGGTTTCTCAAATTTTAATATCGTAAATGAAAACATAAATGTCCATCGAACAAAAACAAAAATCCTATAACAGTGTATAATACTGCTTGTATCAAAAAGAAAAAAAGGTTTTGTACATAAACACTTACTGCATTCATTTCTTTTTAAAAGTTTTAAACAGAACACCTGAATATTCTGGTTTGATATGTTAGTGCATAGGTTTAGGTTATTTAAATCTAGACAATATAAAATATCATGTGTCTAATTTTGTTATCTAAAGGAAAATATGGCCAAAATATTAGAGAATCTGTTTGTTCATTCAGAATTATTTAGCTTTTAACAGGTGGAAAAATAGCGTTAAATGGCTTCCAAAGAAAATTTAAATATAATGCAAGATCGTATTAAACTAGACATTTAATGAAAATATCGTAAAAGGGAAAAAGAGATTGCACGATGCAAGAACGTCAAAGACCAGTTCGAAATGTGTATTATCGGTAATAACATGTTCATTTTGCTTGGAAAAGATAGGTGATTTTTTTTAAGTCCTGCACTGACTGGAGCGTTTAAGAATCTGGAAAAGACCATAAAACATATCCTTGTTTGTAATACAAATAGTATTTATTCATTCATTCATTTATTAACAGTGAAACAAGATCCATTCTTTATAAAATACTGAGTCTTGTTTTTGTTTTTTTTACGTCTAACTTGTATCAACTGGCTAGTATGCACACAGTTAACTGCTGGTTATAGTAGATACATGAAAAACAGATCAATCACTTGGCTGATCAGCGTTTGAACTTGTATAATTTATTAACAAATAAATCGGTCGTGTTTGACGGCCTACATTTGCTTCACGCAACAAGAAAAGAAGTCCACGCGAAATATTCCGCCATCTATTCTTCTGTTAATAGTAACAACGGGCTTTCAACGATCGCACGTAAACATTTTAATGTTCTTAGATTCTGTGAGAGAGTACGAAGCGTGTAAATCCGGCCACGCGCTACTACATGTTCATATATTTGGTAATTTACTCACTTACGTCAAACAGTCATCAACAGATCACGTATCATTGATTTTAGTTATAATTATATATTAAGTATTAATAAATAATTTTGATAACTTTCGAAATTTATTTTTCTATAAATTTTGCTATTGTTTTTATGATGATGATGATGATATGATATTCATGATCGTAATGATGGTAATTATGATAATGATAATAATAAAACGTGATACAGAATTTCTGAAATACCCATTCTTTGAATATCACTGCAGTTTAGTATATTAATATTGATTGTGGGTGTATATGTGTTTCTTTTTTTTCTTTGCATTACGCCATATTTAATATACTTGCCAGAAGACTATAAATCACAATCCAAAGACCATAAATTGCAAACAATCCGTCCCCGTTTGTTTATCCAAGATAACCTATACGACACTGCTGTCATTATGGAAATATAGTAGGCTCATTATATACATATCGGTTTAAGCCTAAGTAATCATATGCTTAGTTGATTTAGCTTGCAATTATTTGCCTTCTACGTAAGTTTCCTGATAGTTCATCGTTTTTGTACGTACTTGATGCCTATTTTTTATTTTTTAAAAGCTTTACTTTTTTTTTAAAGAACGTTTTGGCTTTCAAACAGCAGAAACTGTTGACGTGCTGTACAAAACAAAACACAAAAACAATTTTCTACCAGAGTTTATTTCTGAAGGTAGACATGGACATGGTGTTTTTGTCCTTTGCTGTCAGGTTACAAATCACTTTATACAAACATCAAATTATTGTTTCAACTCTTTTAAAAGGCAACTGGTTTTTCTGGCACCACACAAGAAGAATTTTCTGGTTGTTTCATTTTGACTTTCAACATGTTTTATGTTTGTATGGGTGTGGGTGTGTATATGTGTGTATGCGCGTCTGAGTGTGTGTGTATGTGCGTTCGAGTGTGAGTGTGAGTGTGTGTGTGTGTGTATGCGCTCTAATATTTTCAAAAATACAAAACATTTTTATATTCAATTTTTGAGTACAACTAAAATTTAAATGGTTAAGAAATCCTAAAAATGTAATGTCAGTGTCACCAGTTCTCAGGATCTGTAAAACAAATTAAAATATTTTGATACGGTTCGTAGATGACATTACTTCTGACAGTTTTCTGAATTCAGTTTACAATAGTATTGACAATTCTGTACACTGTTCATACTATTACCAACAATATTCTTCAGTTACATTACACACTTGTTCTAAGTCCTGACAATACGCTGATACTGTATTCAGCTTATATCAGTACTGACAATACTGATAGCTGAAAGGTTCAAACGAATACTGATTATGCTTATTAACACTCATTTCATTAGTATGTATTTCATCTGAATAATTTATAAAATAATAGTAATAATTTAAAAAAAAGAGAAAAAAAAGAAGTTTAAAATCAAGTTCCATAATCAATAAACACAGCATCATTTATTCTGCTTTAAATAGTAAATAGTTTAAAAATAGTAATAATAATAATAATAATAATAATAATAATAATAATAATAATAATAAAATGAAAAGAAATTCCATTTCAAATAATGGTTCCATTTAATATTAATATTAAATAAATAGTAGTTTTTTAAGTTTTAAATTTTTTTTAACCTTTTCATCCCAATATGTATAATCATAAGATAAATTGAAATCACTGTACACTTATATTTAAAGTGCTGTTATAATTTAAAAAAAAAAAAAATAAAATAAAATAACAATAAACTTGTCAAGATTCTTAGAAAACCTCTCATCTGTTACAGTTCTTTCTTTCTTGTGTTTATTTTTATTAGCAGTACCAATACCTTTCCTGAAAAATATTGTGCTGTAGAAACCACAAAAATATGTTAGTCAGACCTATTTTATATTCATGTTTGCTTCCTGAAAACTTGTAAAATACAGAAAAGAGGTTTTTCAAAGACTGACAATACAATAATAAACAAAAACAAATAGTAGATATTGTACAATAATATTACCCAGCAATATTTCCTAAATATAATACCTAATAATAATTTTAAAAAAATAACAAGAACAATAATAATAATAATAATAATAATAATAAATATAATAATAAACGAGTATTTGAACATAAAATAAAAAACAAAAAGTGTATCCTCTAATTGTTGTGCAAAACTTTTTTATATGTGCATGTTATAATCAATCCTATAAAATTAGATTGGTATTTTTATAATAGATCAATGATGGTGCTAACTGTAACTATATGTTACCTCACAAAGAACCGCTGATTGTCAAAACCAACAGGTAAAATATTCATACCAACAAAGAGCGTTAGGTTAAGTAAAATAATCAACTCAGAAAAAAAAAAAAAAAATGAATGTGAGTATCATCAGATAATTAACATACATTTCTTTTAACAATAATTTACAAAAAAAAAAAAAAAAAAAAAAAAACGTATTATATGATTGTTAATATATAAATAAGAAATATTTGTTTTGTTTTTATTCTATTTTTAAACAGAAAACAGGAGAGTGTATTAGAAACTAAACCTCATGCATGCACTTCAGTTTATTAGATATTAGCACCTATGAAAACAAAACAAAAACAAAAATTAATTTTTTTTTTTTTTTTTTTACCAAGCTTGAAAGAAATTAACTGAGAAAATTCAACTCCCAAGCTTTTTCTTCTTATTTTTTTTTTAACTTTTTTTTTTTTTTTTTTAAATAGTTGCTCTAAAGTTAGTCATTTCTTACCATACATTGTCTGTCTGGTTAATGTAATATACAGCATACATGTCTAATATACTAGTGATGCGAAATCAAAATAACATGCAAATAATACACAATTATAATGGTTCATGTAATTCAAAGAAACAATCCTTTACAACATGTTATTGTGCATAGTTGGATTTGATGAAGTGATGTAAACATTTTAACAAACATTACAAACATTTACAGTAATGCATCATTCGTTCATTGATGACAAAGCTTATGGTGATTTAAATAATTATTTGTCTGTACATTCATTTATTCTTTTCATATCCGTATTACAGTTCAACTAAAATATAAAACAGAAATTAATCTGACATCTGTCAATGAATAATTTCAAGAGACTAATTACAAATACAATTATCAGCAGTGAATATACTAGTTCTAAAACAAATTGAAATAATAAAAAATAATAATAATAATAGTAAATTTAACACAATAACAAACAAAAACTGTTTATAATTCTGATTGCTAAAACAACACAAAATCACATCATCAAAAAATCAGACATCAGATGTTTTATTTTAAATAACATTTTCATTATTTCCATAAAAATAATTAAGTATTATTATTTGTCTGGCTAATAACAATTTCCAGTTTCTACTAAATACAGAAATAAACTTACAAGATGCGAGCAAGATCATTCTTCCTACCTTCACCCAACAACGTAACAAATAAAACAACAGAAAAATAATAAATAAATAAATAAATACTGTAATCGATGGTCAAAAACAAATCCTGCCTAATACAGACAATGAATTTCCGCGCTCAGATTCTAAATTTTAGTTCCTGGAGCTACAAACTTTTCCTGAGCAAATAATATTTGAACCTTCCTGTAAGTTATCTGAAATATCATGAAATTACACAATCTGTACATTTATTCAAAGTTACATCATAAATAGAAAACAGCATTAGACACTACAGTGTGCTTTGGCCATCTGTAAATCTTCTGCATGCATTTCTGATACAAAAGCAATGAGCTCCAATTCATTGTTTATAATCATAATCATCATTTGAACATTTTTCAAGAAGTACTCTAAGATTGAAAGAAGGGAGGTTACTCTTGCTATATTAGTATTTTCTACAGAATTATATTTGCATTAGAATGCTTATTTTTACTGGGATAATGATTTGTGTTTTATCTTTTGTAATTTTATGTTACAATTTTCATACAACTATTAACTGATGCTGGTATTTTGACCATGGATTTTTGTTAGGATATAAATGGATTTGATTTTTATTTGATTTTTTATTATTTTTTTTAAATTTAAGAATACTCAAAATAATAATAATAAAACACCCACTAAATTAAAAATGTATAAATATAATCCCAGATATTATACCTAACATTCAATAAGCAAAATTATTATATAAATCATTATAAAATAATAAAGTACTTGAAATGTCTGTATTAAATACTTACATACATAAAGAAAATAAGATCTCCAACCTTATATATCATTTTTTTTTGAAAATACCACACATATTACAAACACAGTGTTCGTATCACTGTATAGTAGTATGAAAGGGACAAGCAAATATCTACGCCAGATCAAACTACAGACATACAAACAGACAGACATATATGACACTAACAAAACATTTCAGATCACACCTAATACAACATTCATATCACAATAATAATCTGACTAAAAATCAGTTTCAACAAAATGGTTAAAAATATGTCCATCACAACAACAAAATATAGGTATAAATCTGATTACAATATACAAAACGAAAATGAAAAGAAAAAAGAAAAGGAAGTGCATTTAACAATTAAAACTTTTAAGTGCTCCATTTAATAATTTTCTAATAAATATTTCACTATTTAAAATCACCTTTACCATATTGATTGATGCATAAATTTTGTAAGATAAGAATCATTCGATAGTGATTTTATCCAGACTTCAGATACACTGAATATACTGCAGATCTAGAACACTAATAACAAGAATTAATCTTATAAATGGCAAATATATGTCAACATCAACACAATTATTTCCATTTACAATACTTTTATATAAACCATTTAAAATTTCAGTGTCTGTATTACAGATTCTGGTCATTTATGTTTAAGTTAAATTATTATTTTGCTCTAAATTATAGTTAAACAAGAATTGTGTCCAAAAATAATATACTGAAAAGATTTTATGTAGAAATGGAAATAATTAGTTAAACAAAATAATTTTGTCTCAATTTTACATTTGACCAAAGATGTATTATCTTCAAAAACACTTCAATTTATAGTTAATATTTTATATATATATATATATATTAGCAACATTATAACATATTTCAAAAGATTTACATACACTGGCATTGGAAACTATTTTAAGTACTTGAAAATAACAATAATCACACCTCAAGGTGGAAAAATAAATTAATCTTTGGTATTCATCAATACTTGTCATGAAAACCCAACTTATTTCTTCAGTTTATAAACCATTATTTAAAGAAAATTACTGTAACAAATTTGTACAAAATGAATGACACAGATTACTGGCTTATCTACCTTACAGCTTAAGACCAGTTTGCATTCTAAGCACACAAAGAACTAATTAAAAGATTATCAATAAGAGTTTTCTCAGACCACTGTTCAGGAATGAAGGCTGCATACATCATGTATACTGGAATGTGCAGATTGGACAGAAGTCAGGAAAAAGACAAATCAAAACAAATGTTCAAAATAATTAAATTATAAACTCTGGGGGTTTGTAAGAATTGTTTTTAATTATTAATTCACAATTAAATTAAACATTGTCTTATATTATTTATTCTTTCAGAAATCAACTCAACACTTTGTTATTATAAGTTATTATCATTCATGTGACTAAAGATAACATAAACATTTTTTTCTCTCTCTCTTTGTAAACATCACCTTTTATTTCAAAGCTGTCAGTTATAAAGTTCAATTAACTATTAGAATACTAGATGAAATATTACTCTTTGTTTTTACCCTGTCACATTTATTAGTCAAATGATTTATGCTATCAATTTTGATTCTATGCTTTTTATTTTATATCAAAGATTATTTAACCTCAGCTAATATACCAGTTACACCTTCTTTTATTAAATGTGTCATTTACTGGTGCAAAACAATGCAATACATCAGGAACCTTTCCCTTTTTCTTTTTAAGACATACATTTTATCCTTCTTGGTTTTTGTGGGTTTTTTGTGGGTATGTTTTTCAGTCTCTTTTCCTTTTTAACTTATACTTTCATATTTGGAATATTATTAAGTTATCATTTAACATCAGTTTACTTCATTGTTTTAATTATTCACTTTACAATCCACAACCAAGATGCGTACTGAACTCAAGATTTCACCTGTGCCAATAACAAATATTAAAATGTGATCAAAATGTTGACTTTACACTCATTGTTATTAAGCCTAATGATAACAAAAACATTTTACGACAGTTATATATGCTTATACTGTTTATCTACTCTTATTAGTACATAATGTGATTCATGTAAGTGTCGTAATGTTATACTGAATATTAAATCATGTAATGTTATGCATCACTGTAATTTAATTTAAAAAAACAATTAAAATTATTGCCAACACTACTTATTTTTTTAACACCTCTTTCTATTCTGATCGACCTCTTATGGACATTCCTCTGCATGTAACAGTAAAAACTGTACTTGATTCAATCCAGTGACAGAACACTTCATAGGCTCACACTTCCATCAGTGAACTGAGAATGTGTTTTTAACATATTTTACATTCTCAGTTCCTTTTATTCAGGCTGAAATCTACTATTGTTTCCTCTCATCATTCACAGACATCACCATCCACACACATTGTAGATTATACCTACAATCAAGGAAAACTGGGATTTTTTGAGTGCATGTATTCGCAAGACCAGCTTTGTGTCTTTAATTTCTTTCACTTCTTTTCTCTATCTTTTAATTAAAGAACAAACTGGGTAAATACTTCCAAAATAATTATAAAAAATTATAATAATAATAGTAATTGTATTCAGTCTTCAAATAATCCCCTCATTCAAATAATAATTAAACAATGAAAATATTGCAAAGTAACAAAAAGGAAATAATTACTAGAACAATCTCTTTATCTTGTTAATGCACAGTAAAATAATGTGGATCTATTCTTTTCATACTGGATAGATGTGTTTTGATACTAAATGTCTTTGTTAAGGTCTGAGTGTTTACATATGTAATCATATCTTTAGGTAAACAATAGTTAATCTTTATATCAGTTGTTGTTGTTCTCGATTTTTGGTTTTTTTTTTTTAGATATATATTTTTATATTTAGTTTTTATTATTAGTGTTTTCAGTAAACTCTTTAACATATCTAATAAACAGCAGCACAACAGATATTCCCACAAAATACAAACACACACCTTAAAGGATAACTAATTACAACATACCTCTGACACACACCAAAACTAATAAAAACACTACTATATACAGTTATTTCAATATGTAACAGGGACTAGCAAACCTAACAGAATTCACTAAATATTATTACTATTTATTTTCCACCTGAGTTTGCAGATACCCTTATACCATATTTGTTGACAAGTTTGACATATTAAAATGTCTTGTGATTTGCAACAACATTTTACATTTTCCTTTCATTTAAAAAAAAAAACCCAAGAAAAAAGTCAAATCATTTGATTATTTTTTCTTCTAAAAATTGCTCTATATTATCAACATCATTCAGTATGCAAGTTAATTTTCAAGTTTTACACTCATTTATTTAGCTTTAGATGTATATTGTGTTTAACTACTCACATCTTTGTTCACATTCCTGATTAAGTAACTTTCTGTCTTAACATAATTCTGAATAATTTTACTTTAACAGACTGCTGATATAACTCCTTCAGTTATTACCAAAGAATATTATGTTTTATATATATATATTTTTTTTTTTTTTCTTCAAATTCCTGATATAATTTGACAATCTGCCAATGGTCATATTTAGTTTCAAATTATACAGGAGAAAAAAAACCCTAACTAAACAAACCCATCTGGATACATGTTTAACAGTGTTTCTGGTTTAGTAGTGCAAAGTCAAGCAATGTGAGTATGAGTATACATGACATCAGAATAAATATATCAATGTAACAGTAATGTTCAGAACCACTAGTACGTACACTGGTATAAAAAAATTAATTTCTGTCAAGTAAATATATTAATTTGGCACAATCTCACTGAACTATTATACAACGATTCTCTTTCTTCAACATTCATAATGTTAAGCTTTTTCTTAATGGCCCTGTATTTTTTGGTTTTTCTTTCACTTGAAAAAACAAGAGACCCACTTACTCTTCCTATTAACTACATAGTTAATGTAGGTAAACAATTAAGGCATTTCTTAATTTATTTTATTTTATTACTTTTTTCTTCTTCTTTTGTTTAATTTTATTTATTTATTTTAATTTTTTTTTTTTTTTTTTTGATTTATTTGGTGTTTTTTTCAGCATTTGTTACATTTAGGAGTATTTTATTTTATTTATTTGTTTTGGGGTTTTTTTTTTAACTTTATGAAAAGCCAATATTCCATGTATGAAACAAAATGCTGATGTTAGATTATTGTGTGAAATGTATATTAAATCAACAATAATGTATTTCACATATACAATCAACATTAATGAAAATGTTGTGTGAGGGTAAGTGCAGAAGGATAGGATATTGATAATAAAATAAATTTAGAACAATAATAATCAAATTAAAACTATATGAAGATAACAAAATTTTCAAATCGATCCTGTCAATGCTCATTAGTAACTTAAATATAACAGATGGACACTTGTATTCAAAAAAGTTATTGCTTTCTTTTTACATTGAAAAAACATTACATTATGTGTAAATAGTCTGCCTTTGATGTATATAACATAACAACTGGAAATTACATAAACCAATGGCACCAGAGCTAATATTTACCAAAAATATGAACATTAACCCTTCTTTCTTTCTGAAACAGTTAAATTATTATATTTCCCCCTATATTTCTTTTATTTTTGTTCATTTTATTATATTCTTTTTTTTTCACTTTTTATTTTAATTTTTTTTTTTTGGAAGGATAGGGACAATTTTTAGTTTGTCATTCTGTTACCACACAAGATTAATGTAACAGCAAATAATGTCAGGACTTTAAAAAAAATTAAAAAAAAGAGCTAAAAGAAAAAAATCAACATCATGATATACAAACATCTTTTAAACTAAATAAATATTACTCTAACTAAATGCCAGTGTATTAAATGAAACTTATTCAATCGATGTGCTGAACAAAATCTACAAGCATTATAGATAAAAAAAGAAATATTCTGAGTTCTTTTCACACCCTGAATTGGTATTCCAAATGGGTGTTTATCAGTATTTGGATTTCTGTTCACACCTATCAGTGCCAAGGTAACATTTACACAAGACACAGGCAGAGCTGATACAGTACCAGCACATTTCCTGAGAACAACTGTAGTACATCTGTGAGATAAAACTTTTAAAACATCTATATGAAAGGTGTTAAAAAAAAAAATGACTAAAAAATCTGAAAGCTACGCAGCAATAGAGCATGGACTGAATATTGGTGGCAGAACACTAAAACACTGGTAATTGAAACTAAATAATTTTGCTACTGATGAAACATTTATGAACCCTTTTTTGGCAGGCATCAGTAAAAACCCATTACGTTCCAGCACACAGCTAAACTTCAGTTTCACCTTTTTAACTGTCATGTCACACAAATATACGATGGACAATGAGAAAATAAATAAGCTTCATGTCAAACAAACCACACCATAAATCAATTTGCAGAACTAGTTAGAAGATAAAAGTTAATCTCACAAACTGTTATAGATCTGGATTCAACCATATTTTACAACAAGTGGAAACTCAACTCCGGAACTAACTCCATCTTCAGTGAACAGATCCCAAGGCTGGAGTGACGTCACGCTTCAGTGAAGAATGCTCTTTTCTAACAGCTGCTTCTTTTTTCAGAAGATCCTTTCGAACATTGTTTTTGCGCACAATCTTTTGGCGAATTACTGGTTTCACCTGTAAGGTTTGAATTATTAATGTAAATGTGATCCTAAAAGTTTGCAAGTTTTATAAATAATTTTACTAAATTTTCTAGAAAATAATAATCTAGAGGCTAATGTGTATTAAAAAAAGAAGTTTGCCCCTCCATATATGTCCTGTTAACAATATATTTATTATTCATATCATAACATTTATACGAGACAGACAAATCACAAAGTTGATTAAAACTGAGATGGAAAACAATTTTTCTCAACATTATTCTTTAATTCAGAAGAATAAAGAAATAAAATTACCAAAAGTGTAGCATGGAACTGTATAATAATTCTCAGAATGTTATTAAAGTCATTTACACTAGTATGTAAAAAGTATTTGCAACAATAATTTGAAAGTCTATCAAATATTTCTTTGCAATCTGCGATATAATTTAAATACTCCCATTATCAGCAAATACAAACCAAACTTCTTGTGCTGTGTTCGAGTTCTGGGAAATCTTCTTTTGTTAATTCTGTTTGTATTTCCGGAGAAGAGGAAGAAACATCACTGGTTCCAAATAAAAATTTAGAACAAAAATACTTATAATCTCTGTAGAATAACACAACTAAATTATATAAAACTTTGCATTTTTCTTCCTCTTTTAAATTTTTGTTTAAACATTTTTCAATTTTCTTTTATTTAAAGCCTATAATTATCTGCTAAATATATAACCAGCATACCTTAAGAACATCATATATATTACGTATATGAAACATTATCTTCAGAAATAAAAGATATGCTTTGTTTGATTCAACAGTTTTACAGAAAATATTATTAAGTTTTAGTTTTAAAAATACATCTCTGATTTAATGGACTATGAAAGTGTCACTGTGTGATGTTCTTAATTTAGAAAATATTTTAAATTAAAACTAAAATCTCAAAAGAAATGAATATACCTTGGGTAACCATGGAGAAAAGGACAAAGAGTTCCTTTAAAACACTGCCCAACCTCCCAGAATCGACATGTGATGTTAGAGATATCATGAGAAAATTTGCAGTCTGATCGACGGCAGTTTCCATCCAAGAAGAAGCTGCATGGTTTTCTATTTCCACCTGAAAGTACAGGGCAGGACAATATTAAAACACAAAGCAATACAAGACTTTCTTCTTTCTTAAACTAGTATATTAATTGTGATGATTCTTTTCTTTGATTTGTTTGAGTATTAAATATAATTTATAATGAATGTTAGTGTAAACCATTTAGTACAAAAAGAATATTTAAAAATGTTTATTAAAAAATCAACAAGGTGTACTCATAACAAGAGTAAAATTAGAAATCAAATGTATTATTAGAAAATATTTATTTATATTATTACTCACCTTTGACAATTTTATTTTTGTGAGATCGTCTTCTATTATCTATCACAGATTGAGATTTGTTGTCCAACCACTGTTTTTCCAGGTCAGAGGAGAAAACAGCTTGTTGAGGTATAGGCACTAAACTACCAAAATCATAATCCTGAAATATAAATAAACAATTAATAAAAAAGGTAGATCAAATTAAACTAAGTAACTGTTAAAGCCAATTAAATTACAGGCTTATTTTTAAAACTAAAACAAAAACTTAATATATATCCATTTCAAGATGAACAGGCTGGAGGTAAAAGAAATTAATTTGAAATTAAAAATCTTAATCATGTAAATGTGCTACATTATTTTTTTAAAAACCCAACAATAACCAAATTAAAGTGTACATTTTTTATAAATTGTTAAACATTTTCAAGCGCTCCATTGTTGTTTGTCTTGTTTGTCAACATCAGTAGCATGCACAAAGAGGGGCTGAGATGCAATACATTTTTTGAATGTGAAAATATCTCTGTTAACGTCACTGACAAAGTGCACTACAGTCACACAGGATAGCAGCAAACTTAATTAAGGTGGTGTTTTTATATTTAATTTGGAATCAAATGGGTTTTTTTGAACTTATATATCGTTTAGTGTAATTTTGCTGCTCAACTTACTTACAGACTACTGGCAAGAAATAAAAAAATAAAATAATAAATTTTAATTGATAAACAACAAATTATGGAATTTATTCCTTACCTTAGGTTCTGAACTTTCCTCCAGGTCTGAACTAAGTACACAGGATTCCATTTCAGGATAGTTTTGCAGGTAATAATTGTAGAGATCATCAGAACATTGTCTAATGTTCTCTGTTTCAGTATCATCACAGAAATCTTGTCGTTCTGAGGGGTTCATTCCTTCTCCCTCTGTATAGTACATATTGCTTGACATAGTATCACTTTGATAACAATGTCTGTTGGGACTTATTTCTTCTTTGTTTGGAGTTAAGAAGAACATGTTTTGTTCATTATTTTCACATAGTTTATCATATCCAGTACTCCAAATGTGGCCAGATTTGTCATTTCCTGAAAAAGGATCATATGAATCTTCATCCTGAGGGCATTTAACAGACTCGGGTGTTTTCTGATCTGAATCCCAAATGTTTTTTAACGATGACGTTTCGAGAGTAGTGTTCTTGTCACTGTTTTCTTTTATTGCCCAAACTGACGGATTATCAACTGAAGTAACACTAACCTGTCCCAGCTGACTCTCCCATACAAGGTGATCAGGACTGGCACAGGATACTGGTGGGCTCCAGATTGATTTGATGTCACCATCATAATCAGACTCCACTGCCCAGGTCACAAAAGGCATGCACTGTATTGCTGATTCATTCTGTGATGAAGGCATGTTCCAAATACTTCCAGTCTTACAATCTGGCTTCAGTTTATTGTCTGCAGACTCTGCTTTATCTATACAGGGTTCTACTGGCAACCAAAAGTTTTCACCCTCAGATTGCTGAGTGTAGTTCCAAATAGAGAGATTTTGGTTTCCTTTACCATTTTTCTCAGTTACTGAATCACTGTCCTCTGTTTCTGTAACACTAACAGTTTCTGAATTTTCTGATTCCAAATTTTCAAAACTTTCAGATGAATCTGTTAGATCTTCAATCCAGTTAGATGAATGACAGACTCCTGATCTGTCAATACCATTACTTCCTGTCAAGCTACTAGAATCTGTTTTACTTTTCTCTTTATCTTCAGCTAAAGAACTTTCATACGATGACATTTTTTCGAACCCTGGTGGGACAGACAATAGCATTTCATCTTTTTGGTTGTTATCTGAATTAGTTTCCTTAGCATAATCAGAAATAGATCCCGTTTCATTTTCTTTATCAGCTAGTCCCCAAGACTTATCAGGCAGATCTGCTTCAGACAAAATCTTAACTTCTTTTTTATCATAATCAACTGGGGCTTTCTCCAGACTGGGCATGTTGCTCTCATCCAAACTACTTCCAGTTTGAATATATTTGTCAAGGTACTTCAGAATCTTGAATTTGGGCCTAAACTTCAATTCTTGTTCATCTGTAACATCTCGAAACTGCTGGTATGGAGAATCTGTGTTGACATCAGCACCACCAAACAAATCGTTTGGTTTGTATTCAGCATCTGGAGTGCCAACTGGTGTCTGAATAGGTCGAAAATGTGTTTTTGAAGAAAAATATAAGTGTTCAGTTGGAGAATTTGGAGGTGTACATGCTTTTTCGTAATTATCAGTACTTAAAAATGGACTCAGGAGTCTCCTGTATGTTAAATTTGGTGCACTCTGAACATGATGAAATGTTCTTGGAACAACACCCATGAAAGCAGAGTTTTTTGAAGGAGCAAAGCCATAACTGTTTCTGAAAGAGGAGTCAATTGATTCATAGGTCCATGAATTATGCCAACATTTCTGCATATTCCCTTCAAATAATTCTCTGTCATACTGGCAGCATCTGTTTTCATTTAGTTCTTCTAAAAATTGCAGATCCAAGGCTGAATCTTCCAGATTTGGAATATCTGCCATTTCTGGACTCTGAGTGGTAAAGGCATCATCTCCAATTGTGTATTCTGGAGTAAGAGAAAACAAACTAAGGATGCTGTTCCAAATGTTGTTATCTGAAAACTGGGTAACTTTCTTGTTACTGTTGACATCCCACAAATGATACAGTGGCTTATTCTGTTGAGGTTTCAATGACTCCACATTTGAGGCTTCATTCTTCAACATATCATCCCAAAACTTTCTTGGTGAAGACTTGCAAAATTCTTCAAAGCTTAGTGAGCATTCAAACTCATCTAGAAAAACTCTATTGGGCCAGCAAGATGATCCACCTTCATTTCTAGGGCTTAGATGAAATAAAAATGCAGGAGACCTGGTCACTCTAGGGCAGGCTTCACCTAGTCCAAACAAATCTAACAAATAACTGGTATCAACAAGCTGAGGTAGTCCAAACAGCAAACAATCAGAATTTCCTGAGCATTCACCAACAGAACCAAATGAATTTAGTAGATCTGTTGGAAAGCAGGCACTTTCTTCATCATAATCTCCTCTTCTATTAATGTTAATAGCCTTCGATGAAAGTACTCTCCTGTCATGACTTTTGCTTTCAACAAACACATCTTCATCATCACTTTCAAGATTAAAGGAAACAGTACTGGCATGAGAAGAATTGATTTCCAAGATACTTTTAATATCTATAAAAGATTCCCCACTTGAATCAGTATCTTCACTCAAACTGCAAGTGTGAACATTGAAAGGAAATGTCTCTTTTCTTAGTTTTGATGCCATACAATCAAGCTGGGTATCTGCTTCTTGGTAAATACCAGGGGTATTCATTGTTACAGTTGAACCTAAGCTTTCACTGAAACTGCAACTGGGCTCATTGTTAGAAAGACAGTCTTTCTGTAAATCTCTCACTGATGGAATATTATATTCAAAATCTGTCTTATCTTTGCCAAACACATTTTGCATGTCAACGAGGGAAGCAAATTTATTATTTTCTTCATATCCAATGGTATGAATTCCTGATTCAGACCTACCATCTTCAACATAATTCAAGAGCAGCAACATGTCAGGAAATGGGCTTACCTTTTGACTGACGTCTGTAATACATGGTGAGGCATTAGCAGTATCACTGAAACAGCCTTTATCTAACTCTGAAACAGTGCTTCTGGCATCATTAGAAACTGCAAATGCATCCCATTGATTTTCTACTGATTTCAGCAACTCTTCAATGTCATCATTCTTATTTTCTTCCGAGTCCTCCAAAAGTAAAAGTCCACAAGACATTATACAGTCATTTTCTATCTGTGTTTCCATTTCACTACATTGTTTTTCTGTTCCATCTTTAGGGTGGGTACTAAATGACTGTGTATTTGGGACATTATTTGTTGTATCGGAATGGACACACAGAGTTGACAGACTTTGGACTGTATTTGTAACATCAGAGCTGACATGAAGAGGAAATCTCTGCATAACTTCCATTTGAGACCTGCTTTTATTAATTTGTTCAGTTTGGCAAACTTCAACATTAGAAACTGGAAGCATTACTGGACACTCTACAACAGGTTTAATGACTTCATTACTTTTATTTTTGTCTTCTGTTTTGTCTTCTTGGTCAATACCACAATCAACTTCTTGAGGCTTTTCAAGATACAAGATGGGGTGTTTGAACAAGTCCTCCCAATTTAATCTATCACTGCAAGAAAATACAGCTGATGGATAACTATGACGTTTGTATAAACGCTGTGCTTTCGATATAGGTGTCGCAAATATGCTTTCCAGAGGTTTTGTGTACCAGTCATCATTTTCGAGAAATTCACTATTGTAAATATCTTCTTCATACCATTCAGGAATTGAACTGTAGTTACAGTTTATCTGAGGAAAGTATTTTTCCATTCTAGAGTATCCATGTTTCTCCTTTTCTCCAAGCAGCAAATTTTTCAGCATGTTCTCCACTAAGTTACAATACTCCTCTTCCTTAGGATCAACTGGTCCTAATTTGTTTTCACCATTTGAAGGTGATTCATTTGCCTTACTGGCATGCTGAGTTGGCAATGGCCAACTCAAGAAGCGAGAACCTTTTCGATTTTTTCCATTATTATTTCCTTTCTTTGCAATCTGCTTCAGCTTACTGCCACCTGGTGAGGCTTTTCTTTGATGTCTAACTTTTGGCTGTGGATGATGATTTTCTTTTTCATCCCGCAGTTTTGTGTGGGGAATCAATTTGTTGTTTTGTGGCAGTTTTTCTGGTACTAGTGTAGACTTTTTAATATTATCCTTATGATTTTTATCTTTACTCTCGTAAGTATCCCCAGCAAGGATTCCAGTAAAAGGATTTCTCCGCCAGACATTGTCTTCATCCAAAGAAGGTGACATGGTCTGTGGGGAACTTTCACCAGGTAGAGCAGGAAATGCAGCATAATACCTTAAAAAATTTGAAAAAAACGACATGCATGAAAATAGCATATAAACTGCCTATGAAAATATTTTAAATGGAAAATGCATAATAGTATTGGAACTTTAAAAAAATAAATTTTGGATATAAGAGATAGCTCAGAAAACCAAGGTATACAAGAGCAAAGTATATTTCTACAATCAGGAAAGTACATGAAGGCCTTTGATAAGCCAGTTGAGAGGCACTGATTGTAGGACTGAACATCCTGTCTCTGGCTACATCTGTATTTAATAATACCATGTAATTAAGTCCAAATATATACACCAAAAACAAAAAAAAAAAAAAAAATTAGCAAGACTGTTAGTAATTTGCAGAAACAAAAAGTTTAACAATGTTATAAATGAACATTTCAATGTTTTTTGTTTTGTTTTTTGGTAAGAATCTATTACCATTACAACAGTTAAGAATCCATGTGTTAACTTTGGTAAACAAATATTTCCCAAAGGACTGATCAAAATGCTGGGTATATTATAATATAATCTTACCTTTCTGCTGGATCCTGTGACTCTGCAGTTTTTATCTCTGTCGTGTCATCAGCTGTGTCATTAATGTTGATAGATAAGGGAGCAAAATATTCTAAATAACAAAAGTAAATATAACTGATCATATCATAAATTATATAATCTGAATCAAAGACAAGGATCAATCTATACATTCATCAACAATGTGCACACATCAGAATACTTCTGTGTACATCAAATGTTGCCTCTCATTGTTTTGGCCTCTGAACATTTCTGTGTTTGTTGTAGTTGTGAAAACTGTGAAGAACATTATTCATCAGTATTTCACAATTTAAGTAATTAAGTTAACAAAATAGTGGAATTTAAAAAATTCATTTCAGAAAAGAAAAGTATCCAAAATTGTTGGGATGATTAAAATTATTTTTGTTGTTCATTTAAAATTTAATTTATATAACTAGTTAACTATGCACAATGAAGTAAATTAATTTCTTTGGGGTAAGATATAGCATCTATTATCAGATATAAGATCATTTGCAAGCATAAAATATGCATCTAAATTATCATTCTTCCATACCAACCTCTTTCACAACTGGTTTCTTTGAGTCGAGCACACAACTCATCAACCAGATTTTCTATGTCAGTTTCCTGCAAAACAAAAAAACAAATCAAACTGCAGTAAGTCTTAATATTAATAAATATTTATAAAATTAAGAATATTTCAATAAAATGTTAAAGTTAAATATATGTACTTAATTGTATATCATATTACATTGATCATCAGACAAACCAAATCCAATTTTTTCTTTCATTATATATTACAGGCTGCAGATAGTCTTAAACAATTGTATTCTTTTGATGTATATGTCATTATTCATGAAAGTCTGTTTCATTTTTCTTTCTTTTTTCTTTGTTTATTTATTTATTTATTTAATTTCTTTTTTTTATATAATATATATAACCTTCACTATTATTATTTGCACCAAATGAACTTTGTGCAAAGCATAAAATAATTAAAAACATTAAAACATTTTAAGAAAGAGAAAAAAAGAAAATTACAATTCTAAATTTTTTTGTTTCTTCTGTCAACAACTTTATGCTGCAAAACAAGTTATTTTTCTAAATGGTAAAGGTTGATATAATAATGAATACTACTAACCTCAACTACTACTCAACAAAGTGTTTGACATTAAATGAGACAAACATCACCACATAATGATGATAATATCCATCAGTATAATGTATGACATAATAAAACAATTATAATAATAACAATAAATGACAGCAAAACATTTTAAAGAAAAATAATGTTGTCATTAATTGGCTGTGCATGAAAAAATAAATAATAAAATGAAGACTGGTGAAGGAATGAAATGTGCACGTTTATAATTACTGACATCACAAAATAATTTTTTTTATTAAAAAAGTGTTATCTAGATTAGGATAAAATATTCCACACTGCTGAATGTTTAATGAAACCAGGTGTAAAACAACAATTAATTAATGTTTACAGTTTACATTAAAACACAGCTGTGCAAAATAGGAATTACAGTTACCTTTTTAAATAAATAAAATATATTCATTAAAAAAAAAAGTTTAATACAAATTTAATCACATACACAATATATATTTTTTTTTAAAGAACTGTCTCCTATAAAAAATTAAAAACATAATTATGCATGGAAACAAAACCAGTCACAGTAATTTTATTTTAAACATTATTATATTTTCTCTTATTTCAGTAAGATGACCATATTCTACCAAAATTTAACATCCATTTTCACACTGAAGAGTGTGTCTTTAAAACAAAAGATGGCATTAAATATGTATGACCACTGAGAACTGGAAAAGACAACTTCATCACTCCTGTTTCATCTGTAAGTACCATTTAACCTAACCTGGCTTGATATTTGCACCATACCAGTCAACTCACCAATGAAAAAGTAAAATTTATTAAAAGTATGCTCAAAATCAGAAAATGGGATTCAAATTCAAAGTAGAATTCATACTTCAGTAGCTCTTATCCCTCTCCACCATATTCCATTATTTGGCTAGTAAATACATATCATTTAATTAAATTATGTTTTTTAATAAACACTTACTTCATCAGACACAGATAATAAACATTCTACTGCAGCAGTTTTCCGTTTATCTTCTTCAGTGATAACAGAAGAACTCTTCTTTTTCCCTTCTTTCTTGTCTCGGTTTCGTTTTGCTTCAACTCGTCTCTCCCATAAATCTTCTCTTTCAGAATGTTCTAGTTCTGAGACATCTTGCTGCAGCAGAGTGATGACATAGCGAGTATAAATAATGGAGTCGATACCACGAAGCTCTAGCTGATGGCCTAGCCAGGAGTGGACAGAGTCCGACCAAGGCAATGCAGCCTCCAGAGACATTCTGCCTTCCGGAAACCTCATTAAGCCCAGTGTACCGTGTTCCACAGGGTCTCAAGTCCAACTGCAATGCTGTCCACTGCCAGCTGTAATTTAACAGCTTTTAGCATCTTGGTACCACCTTGCTGGTGTAACTTGCTTGAGCAAGACATTTAAAATAATTTAGGAAGCCATACCATGCTGTTTCCTAACATCCACTTCATCGGGTGGCTAGAAGAGGATAATACATAAACCTGAAAAACAGTTAAGAAAAGTACTGAAAAAATATTATAAATCCAACTGTTTCCAGAGAAATCAAAATTACAAGAACTATAAAAAAATTTAAGTCATCTAAAAAAAGAAACAATATAATAACATCCTGACTTTAACTTAAGTTTCATTCAATATTAGTATTTTGCATGGTATTTTAAGCAGAATATGAATTTTTATTTCAGATAATTAGTTTGGCTGTTAATAAGTACACTCTTTTAACCATCTAAGTGCTCTTACATTTTTTGGCTGCTGTAATTCATATACTGTTTCTATAAGAAAATGTAAACATTTATCATTTGTGTTAATTCAAATTCATTGTAAATAACAACCCATTGTTTTATTTAACACAGAATTATTTAAAATAATGAAATTGAGTACCAATATCAATAGACGGGCAGGAAATTTTAACTATCACTTTAGAGGCTATAAATATATTTTGGAAAGTAAGTGAGAATTTCAAATTACTAAATATTTAACCTGTGGTTGGCTGCTGCAAGGAAACCAGTTCTATTTAAAATCCAACATGAATTATTCAAGTTTATTTACCATTTCTGTTAACCATTTAACAATTACTCAGTTCCAATAAAAAAAGATTCTTAGGAAAGTTCATTAATTAATTTAAATTAAGTTTAATATAATAGAAACTATTTTATTTGTTTTTAAATACACTTTTAAATCAATACATGGGGATACATTATTCAACTGTTTACATGACATTTTCAACTAACTAACTTATTCATGATTCCTAACGGCAATGAGCCGTTGTAAAAACAATTTTTGAAAAGATAATGTAGTAAAAATAATAATGATGTTTATATAAAATTGAGAACTAGATCTATGATCACAAATTTAAGGCTTTTATACATTTAATATTGTTGTATTTATAAAAATGATACATCATACAGCAAGCAAGAACATTAACTCATGGAATTTAATTCTATTTTATTATATCTGATGTTTTTAGTTTTCTTTCAGCATTAAGTCTTAGGACATTTTTCTTTACTGTTCTCTATTTATTGTTACAATTCAATCATGTTAAGTTAACTGTTTTTTACAATTTGAACTAATTATAACTGAATCAGATCAAATGTACAAATTCCTGTACAGTTATTAAAATTTTGAGTCAATTTTTTCTAAGGCAAGAAAATATTTATAAAAGACAAAAAAATATTTTAAAATATTATTTAATCTGTCATAAACTTAGGGCTTTTCAGTTTTGACCTACTTCCGGAAATCCTAGGGAGAAAATACCTATTTTAAAACATGTAGCACATCCACGCCCAAATATTTGTTATACATTTTCCCCCCTACTAATGCTAACAAATACTTTGTACAAATAAGCATATTTTACTAAGAATACTTTAAGCTAATACAACAACAAAAAAAAGGTTAATAAAAGAAAGAATTAAAAATCATTTACCTTTAGTGTCCAAGAAAATGATTTTGTCTGTTCTGACAGTTGACGCAACTCCGCTGTCAAAATTCCAGCCATGGTGAACAGCCCGTTAATGTTTGTTACTCAAGTCCTGTTCCATTTTACCGTGTTATACCATTTTCCAAATCATCTTGGACATATTAATATTTTGAAAAATGACTCTAATTAACAATCAAATCGAAATTTACGACAAAATCTACAAAACGAAAATACTAAGTACGAAGCTGAGGCAAACTCAGCTGACCTTTGGAATGAAGGTGCCCGTTTCTCGGAAGTTACAACGCCACACAACCTAGTCCGATAACAATTACATTTCTCAATTTTTGTGTGTGAAATTACAAAATGTTTAACATTTGTTTGGACAGGTTCATTGAATTATAGGATATATATATCTTAAAAATCACTAATTTCCATTTGTAAAACTAAATTTGTATTTTTCATTTTTAAAACGCGTAGGAATAAACCGTCTGCTTCAATGCGGATGATATGGTAACAGGAACTAGTTTCATCAAAATAGCTAACGTGTATGAATTTTTGACCTCTTGGTTACACCGATTATGTAATATAATTATAACTGGATAGAAACGTGTGTGTGTGTGTGTGTGTGTGTGTGTGTGTATATATGTATGTATATGTATATGTAGATATATGTATATGTATATGTATATATATGTGTATGTATATGTATATATATATATATATATATGTATATATATGTATGTATGTGTATGTATATATATATATATATATATATATGTATATATATATATATATATATATATATATATATATATATGTGTGTGTGTATATATATATATATATATAAAATAATGTTAGTAGTGGTTATTTTTAAACAGTATTGAATTAATATTAGATGTTTCATTCGATTAAATTTTTGACTAAATAATCGAATTCATTTCAACATGCGTTCTGGTATTTTTAAAATATGTTGTTGCACTTCTTGTTGCCGTCATGGTGAAAAAATATTTGTTAAGTTTATTTATCAACGACATAAAATATATTTGTGTAAAATATGTTGGAAAAACCAAACAAAACCAACAACAACAAACAAAAATAAATAAATAAATAAAATAAAAACAAAAAACCAACCTAAAAAACAACCAAGTATACATTAAATAATAATAATAATAATAATAATAATAATAATAGCATTTTCATCTGATATAAAATTTATGTAAACAAACTATAGGCCTATATGCATATATTGCAATAAAAACAGATGTTCAGAATTATTAAACAACATATTACTCATAATTATTTTGATATTTGTACATGAGCAAAATGTTTAATTACATCGATACCGACAATTTGATAAACAGGATATTATTTTATTATTGGTTTAACCTAACAAAGAGACGAATATCATTTTTTAAATTTTAATAATTTAAGAAAGAAAAATCTCCGTGTAAATATTTAATTATTTGGATGACTGAAGTAGATATAAATTTTATTTAACGATTAAAAAATAATAATAAATAAAAACGAAGAAAGAAAGAAGCTGAAATGGTTTTTCAAAATTAGTGAATGTTAGTAGGGAGATTACTCAGGCTAATTTAAGATCTTATTAGAGTATTTCCCCTTGGTATATTCGAGCACATGTTGCTAAAATTAAAATCGATGTATTGTTATATACTTCAGTTTATTTAGTAAATTATGTCAGAATTGTTTTCAGAAATAATTACATTTATAGTTCAAGGGACTCTATTTAGATTTCCTGTCATATGAGTAAACATTGACAAAATTGCTGTTTCAGTTTTACTTTAAACCTTCTTTTTTTAGAGGTTTTTTTTTTTTTTTTTATATAACATTTTATTGTACGCACATAGAAGTCTGCATATAAAATATTTGATGGCAATATTATTATGTTTCTTCTGAACCAAAAAGGAACCAAGACATATTTACGATTATGTTATATTACTGCCATATTTTATTATTAGGAAAGATTGGTTTCGAGGAATAGTACAGTTCAGTGCTTATATAATACATGATGATACTGGCACAATTACTTTACATATACGTTTATTTTGTGTTACGTACATATGGTGGTATGTTAGGAAAATAATTATTGGCTGACAAGTAAACTCTTCACCAGTTGACACAAATAATACGTGTGCAAAAAGTCATACGACAAACATATGTGATTTTTTCCTCAGTGAATCATGGAATTAATAATGATTGCACTAATAAACATTCACGTATCATTTTTTTTTTCTTCTTATATATATATATGCAATCTCCCCAAAATAGCCAGTAATATACCTGTCCTAAGCCAGTGACCTACTCGTAAAGTTAATCTATTTTTTAATTATTTTAAATTATACGATGGGAAAAAAAAAAAAAAAAAAAAAAAAAAAAAAAGTGGCACTAACATTTTCGAACATGTAAAACTTTAAATAATTGAAATGTAATTTTAACTGTTTTATTGCAGTAGTCCAATGTCATATTTATAAAAGTGAGCTTAAATATATATATATATATATATTTAAAATCGACATAATGTAATACCACTCCAAATATTTGTCATTTTATTTTACTGTTATTACGGATTTTGTATGAATATATTATGATATATTTATTTAATTTTATTTTAGTATTTACTTACTTACTTACTTACTCATTTTTTAAATGTGTTTTATTAATCAAAAGTTTATCTGAATAAGAAATTTAAGTAAACATTCACTTCCAAGACTATCAATTATTATTATTATTATTATTATTAAACTTGTTTTGTAAACTAACAAACTCTTGCTTCTTTTTAACGTCGCTATTATTCCGTTTCCTTCTTCCTTTTCGCCAGGGTGCAATGAAGGTTTCAGGTACGAAGAACGTAACAAAACAAAGTTGTTAACAACAGGACATGCAGTCAAGTACGTGGGTTATTACCGTGCATCACTTCATCAAGCACGGCTGACATGGGCCAACAGTACTGCCTCCACACTCCGCAATGAAGACTTGAAAAACGATGCGTTAAAGTCCTTATATTTAAATCAATCAGTGTTTTAACCGACACTGTTCAAAACAAGGTAAGAGAAAGAGCTGATATAAAATTCACGAAACCCCATAAGTATTTTCAGGAAATCCACAACTTTTGAATCCTTTCTGCAGTTTAATCCATTACAGGCGTAATATATACAGTTCCATAACAAATTATACAACATAGTAGACTATGTCACAGTTTTTCAGGAAACTGAACCCTGTGTCTTTTCATTAGTGTACCGTGTCGAAAGTTTAAATAAAACCTGTTATTTCAGTCTCCACATTTCACGTGCTGGACATGACGACAGATTCGTGAACAATAATCAGCAGTTATACAACAGAGTGATATCACCAACAACTGATTTTTCTTATAAAATGCCTTATGTATTTTATTATAAGATTCCATGGACACCAAGTGAAAATGTTTGTGCAGTGATGCATATACTAAGGTAGGAAAGACTGAAAACGTATATTTTAGAATGTTATATACTTAAAAAAAAAAAAAAAAAAAAAAAATTCGATGACTCCATATTGAATTTTAATGGGAAAGAGAGAAAATATTAATAATTTAGCTCTTAAAATATTCGCATTCCTCTTTATAAAAGTGGAAGTCTTACAAATCCTTCAGTTATTATTGTTACTGTTGATGTTGATAATGACGAAAAGGGAGAAATAACAATAATTAATAATATTATATAATTATAGCATTATAATTTGTTTTATTATTATTGAAACAAATTATATATAAATACAAGTATGACAGTTTAAGATTAATATTATTTATTTATTTAGTCATCATCATTATCGTTTTTATGATTATTATTATTATTATTAGTAGTAGTAGTAGTAGTAGTAGTAGTAGTAGTAGTAGTAGTAGTATTAAATACAGTATTTTATTTATTATTTACATATCAGGAAGGATTAATACAACAAAAAAAAACTGTTTTAAAATGTTTAAAAATAAAAAGGTTGCGATTGTTATTTCGATAATTTCGGGGGCGTGGGGGAGTAATGGAGAAATGTTATTACATGCTGACAGCAACAATTACCATTTTGGCGAGACGTTGAATCTAATTAATGTCAAAATTTGTAAATGATAGCGAAAACGCTCCACAGCATTAAAGTAATAGTGGCCTGGGTAAAACGAAAGACGTATCAAACCCTGAAATACATGCCTAAAATATTTCTTGCTGCTAAATGAAATAGAGTAACATCGCGCAGCAGCTGTGAGTTTCCTCTCTCAGTATTTTGTATCATATTGCCCAGCATAATACAGATTAAAAATTAAAACTAAAATTTGATAATAATTCTTTTAAAAAAATATTTCATCATTTAGTCCTTCCTCACAAAACGTTACTGAACGAGTTATGGACACTATTATACATGTCGATATATAACACATTATTATAGCAAAATTAAAGCGATACCTTCTCCCTTGAATATGCATTTAAAAGAATGATCTAGACGGTGTACAGAAACACACACACACACACAGTTTTTATGTAATAATACTATTTCTGTTTCACAAGAGCTGTTGGCGCCATATATTTCATTTGATTATCATTTCAAAGCCTTTTCACTGACGCCATAAACTATTAATTACGTAAACATGGCATGCTTCGTGTCTGGTTTTCATCAAACTCCTGATTATTGTTGCATACAGCATAAAACTGTCTTTACCTAAAATAATACACCATATACATGTTTATTTATTTTTTTTATCTCTACAGATGTATGTAAGTGTGTGTATTCGTGTCTCTCAGCGTCTGTCTATAATATTTACATATGGATTATGTTTATGTTTATAAGAAATACGAAAATGTTTTGGAATGATCGAACTTCTAATACGAATACGTATCTGTTTATAGATAGCAAGAACTCACATTTAATTGTTTAATATTTATGAGCATTTCCATGCCAATGGATTTATCGATATATTGATTGTTTGTTGCATTTTTTTTTTTTTTATTCTCCAGAACTATTGATTTGTTGTCAGAGTCAGGTAGTGAATTTTTAATTCTGTTCATTAAACCAAACTCCGTACTTGACAGACAATATTCTCGTATTCCTTTTTTAACTGACAAGTGTCTTATTATTACTATTAGTAGTAGTAGAAGTAGGAGTAGCAGCAGCTGTAGCATTAGTAGTTATAGTAGTTGCAGAAGCAGTAGTAGTGTTGTAGTTATTGTTATTGTTATTTTTCATAATGTCGTTGCTGTTGTTGTTGTTGTTGTTCTTTTTCATAATTCGTTGCTGTTGTTATTGTTGTTGTAGTTATTATTATTCTTTTTTTCTTCTTCTTCTTATTATTATTATTATTATGTTGTTATTCTTGTTGTTCTTCTTCTTATTGTTATCATGATTATTATTAATATATTTATTATTATTATTATTACTTTTATTATTATTATTTAGTATTATTATTATTTTTATTATTATTGTTGTTTTTATTACTATAATTATTATTATTATTATTATTATTATTATTATTATTATTATACAGTTGTTACTGATAAAAATTCTGAGTGAGTGTTTGAATATATAACTAGCAGCCTCACTGATTATGTCTGTATGCACACAGTGGCATACCAGGCGTCATTAAATACGCAAACATGTACATTTTTTTTTTTTTTCTTTTCTCGTCGCTATACTTGAATTACTTTCAGTAATACGAGCCAGAAATAAACTTATCTAAGCATGCAGTGATACTAACCGTGATATGTGCACAGGAGCAGTCGTATGTTGATTCAGTGGCGTCTGTTAACAACATCGTTCAGTGGCCACACGTTTTTTTTTAGTATTATCTGTTACAAATGGAATAATAAGAATTTAGTAGTAGTAGTAGTTGTTGTTGTTGTTGTTGTTATTGTCGTTGCTGGTGTTGTGGTGGTGATAGTAGTATTGATGGTGTTGTTACAGTCGTTGTAAAAGTGACAGTAATGGTTTGGTGATAGTAGTAGACGTGGTGGTAGAGGCAGTAGTAGTAGTAGTAGTTGTTGTTGTTGTTGTTGTTGTAGTAGTAATGGTAACTGTTGTTGTTGTTGAGAGTAATGGTGTTGCTGGTAATATCAGCTGTACCGGAAAGTGATAGCAGTTTGAGATGTATGTAAATTACTATTATGTATGTATCTATGCACGTATTTTTTTTTTTTTTTTTATGAATAAATGTATGTGTGTGCGTGCGTGTGTATATAAATCAGTGGTGATAATTATAACAACAACAGATCAATAATAATAACAAAAACAATAACAATTCCCGCTGGAATCTTTTTTTTTTTTTTTTTTTTTTTTCTTCTTCTTAATTTTTTTTAAATTTGTATTTGTATTTATTTATTTATTTATTTATTTATTTATTATTATTATTATTATTATTATTATTATCCCTCTCCCAGCTTATTTATGTTTAACTGCGTTGTTGACAGCTGACTATTTTAAATATATTTAAACTAAACTGCTTACTGAAATCAGTTATAATAATCATGCTGCTTGTTTTCCACTACAACTACCATTACAACTACGCTACTACCACCACGACTATCACCACCATTACAATATTACTGCAACTGCTATCACTACAGCTATCCTAACTACTAAATGTTACAGTATTGTCACTGTTACTGTTACACTTCCAATACTATGTTTACTTACTATTGCAGTTAGTTACTATTGCATAGTTTTAAACACAATAAAATATATAAATTTTCGGAAAAAAAAAAAAAAAATAAAACAAATAAAAAAATAAAAAAATAAAAAAATATTTTGCGCACGTTTTAGCAAGTCTTATATTGAATGATATGCGTTATGCAACTGACATGTTATTAATTTTATGGCTGGCAAACAGCCAAGATTATACCAGACGACATACTTTTCTAGATATGTCGTTAGGGTGTTTGTTTTCGATAATGTAAACATACCTCTCTCTCTCTCTCTCTCTCTCTCTCTCTCTCTCTCTCTCTCTCTCTCTCTCTCTCTCACACACACAAACACACACACACACACACACACACACACGTATATATTAAGATTTAAATTAGTGTATGCAACCAGATTTATTTTCTGCATAATGATTACTTATTTAAGACTGGGCCCCCTTTTCATATCTTTTTGATTCACCGTGGTTTGAACTCTCGTTTTCTTTTAAAGTAATTGTTCTAAGCGAAATGAAACAAAGTTGACAAGTCTAAATACAGATTTTCATTTCGCCGCGCTAAGTCAAACCACGGCAGTAAATGATTTTGTTTCCTCCGCTCTCATTCATTATATTCCTGACCTAAATAACGCTGGAAGGTCGAAAGCTTGTTTATGGCGAGAGAATCCCGTTTTAGTATCGACGAAACCAGAAGTTCACGTGATTGTAGGACATCCCCTACTCCTCGAGTGTATCAAATGCATATGCATGAGCGAATCGTAAACAAGATAATAATACTATGTATAAGCCTTGAGCGAACATTCGAGAAAACTCGAGAACAGATGCATATGTATGAGCGAATGTTCGTGAAAACTCGAGAACGTCATGCATATTCATTAGCGAAAATCTCCAGTGAAAATCATGCATATGTATTACCGAACGTTCCAGACAGGCGGCCAGTTGTATATAAACACCGTCGAAGGAGTGCACTGTCTCATTGTCCTATCTGCACTGGTTGAGAGCGGGTTAGGTAGAAGCAGAGGCTTTCAGTTTTTGCTAATTACAGCACGGAGTAAGCGTACAGTTGTGATTTGTTTACTTGCAACATGGCTAAAGCCGTCGGTATTGATCTAGGAACGACGTACTCCTGTGTCGGCGTTTTTCAACATGGGAAAGTGGAAATCATTGCCAATGACCAAGGTAACCGTACGACACCCAGTTACGTCGCCTTCACCGACAGTGAACGTCTGCTGGGGGACGCTGCCAAGAACCAGGTAGCTGTCAACCCGGCCAACACCGTCTTCGACGCCAAGCGACTGATAGGCCGCAAGTTCAACGACCCGCATGTGCAGGCTGACATGAAGCACTGGCCGTTCAAAATCATCAACAGAAACGACAAGCCGATGATCGAGGTCGAATATAAAGGTGAAAAAAAGATCTTTTCACCTGAGGAAATCAGCTCCATGGTACTGACGAAGATGAAGGAGACGGCAGAAGCGTACCTTGGGAAAACGTGCAAGGACGTCGTCATTACGGTGCCTGCCTACTTCAACGACTCCCAGAGACAGGCAACCAAAGACGCCGGCGTCATCGCCAGTTTGAACGTCTTGCGAATAATCAACGAGCCGACGGCCGCGGCGTTGGCCTACGGCCTTGACAAGAACCTGAAAGGCGAGAAGAACGTTCTCGTCTACGACCTCGGCGGTGGAACCTTCGATGTGTCCATTCTAACCATCGACGAAGGGTCGATGTTCGAGGTCAGGTCGACTGCCGGGGATACCCATTTGGGAGGCGAAGATTTCGACAATCGAATGGTCAATCATCTGATTGACGAGTTCAAGCGGAAACACAAGAAGGACATATCCGGAAACCAACGAGCCGTCCGTCGTCTGCGAAGCTCTTGTGAACGCGCCAAGAGAACCTTGTCGAGCAGCACCGAGGCTAGCATCGAAATCGACTCGCTGTTTGAAGGAATTGACTTCTACACGAAGATCACTCG
Source organism: Chrysomallon squamiferum (assembly GCA_012295275.1). Lineage (NCBI taxonomy): Eukaryota > Metazoa > Mollusca > Gastropoda > Neomphalida > Peltospiridae > Chrysomallon > Chrysomallon squamiferum. The sequence goes on along the minus strand of CM022672.1, from coordinate 17,981,105 downwards.
AGCTCGATTCGAAGATCTTTGCTCCGATCTGTTCCGCAATACCATGGAGCCAGTGGAAAAGGCCATCAAGGACGCCAAGCTGGACAAGTCCAAAATTGACGAGATTGTACTGGTCGGCGGTTCTACGAGGATTCCAAAGATTCAGAAACTTCTGCAGGATTTCATGAATGGCAAAGAGCTGAACAAGTCCATTAATCCTGATGAAGCTGTAGCTTATGGAGCCGCAGTGCAAGCAGCTATCCTGACTGGTGACAAAAGCGAGGCCATCAAAGATGTACTTCTGGTTGATGTCGCTCCGCTGTCACTTGGAATCGAAACCGCTGGCGGCGTCATGACGAAACTCATAGAAAGAAATGCACGCATTCCATGCAAGACGTCCAAGATCTTCACCACCTACGCCGACAATCAACCTGGGGTCACTATCCAAGTGTACGAAGGCGAGAGGGCCATGACAAAAGACAACAACCTTCTCGGCAGATTCGAACTGAACGGCATTCCACCAGCTCCGCGTGGCGTTCCTCAGATCGACGTCACCTTCGACATCGACGCCAACGGCATCATGAGCGTCTCGGCTCAGGACAAGAGCACGGGGAAGACGAGCAAGATCACCATCACCAACGACAAAGGTCGCCTGAGTGCGGCAGAAATCGAGAGGATGGTCAACGACGCGGAGAAGTACCGAGAAGAGGACGAGAAGCAGAAGGAAAGAGTGTCGGCGAGAAACCAGCTGGAGAACTACATCTTCAGCGCGCGCCAGTCCGTGAACGAGGCGGGGGACAAGCTCACGCAGGCCGACAAGGACACGGTGATTCACAAATGCGACGAGACGCTCAAGTGGCTGGACTCCAACTTGCTGGCCGACAAAGAAGAGTACGAGTATCAGCTGAAAGAAGTGGAAAACGTCTGCAGGCCGATCATGATGAAGATGCACGGCGGAGGTCAGTCTGCAGGTCAGCCCGGTGGAGGTTACGGCGGTGGTCAAGGTTACGGCGGAGGTCAAGGTCCCACTGTAGAAGAAGTGGACTAACAGTATAAATATAAAGCTGAGGTTTGAATGAACCTTTCAGTTTTGTTTACATATAATCATTCTATATAGGCTTGTGCTTTATCCGAACTACATATAGCTTTTTTATATTTTGGGAAACGTGTATAGTGGCTCTGTATTAACTTTCAGTTAGTAATAACCATATCTGAAGTATAGTTTGTGTATCG
>CM022672.1:17967393-17974893 GCA_012295275.1 Chrysomallon squamiferum | reverse complement strand
CAGACTATTATTGTATCGACTTTTTATTGTCACTTTGCTGTGTTGTTCCGAATTTTGATTCTCTCTAGTTGTAGTGTCAGTAGAAATGATATTTTTAAATATATATTTTTGGTGCTAGTGGTGGTGGTGGTGGTGGTGGTGTGTGTATATGTATGTGAGTAGCTGAGTTTGTTTGATTATTATTATTAGTAGTAGTAGTAATTGTAGTAGTAGTGGTAGTAGTAGTAGTAGTAGTAGTAGTAGTAATGGTTTGGTGATAGTAGCAGACGTGGTGGTAGAGGCAGTAGTAGTAGTAGTAGTAGTAGTAGTAGTAGTAGTAGTAATTTTATTTCTTTAGTTAGTTTCGTTTATATGTATTATAAAAATGAACGGAAAAGCAAACTGGCTGATAATCAAAATCAATCGTATTAGAATTTGCATAACACAAAACCACGAAACTGCACGAAACCCTCACGACTTTCTCTCTCTCTCTCTCTTTGATTTGTTTTATTTTCAATTAAGATAATTATTCAATTCTGTTGTTTAAGGCTTCCCAAATAGGTAACCGCCTTCAGTTAATTATCTACAACTGCTGGCTTCTGTTATAAAGACTACTACAGTATAATCTGAGGTCGAGGCACAAACCTCCCAGATTTCACAAGCAGTGTTTATATCCTATCTCTTCTAACAGTGATACAGCGAACATCTGGACTAGCAACAGGATGACTGGTGTTTTTAATTTTCTCTACTACACACCGTGTTTTCTAATTAGCTGTGTATTAACCAGTATAAGACATACATATACATATACACACAAACAAATACACAGTTAGATATACATACAAATATACACACATAAGTACATACATATATAACAAACACCTAGTGAAAATTTACTTTTTTAAGAAAATAATTTTAATGTTGGCATGTGTGTGTATGTTAAATGTAAGTTTAAAGACAAGAGAGAGAATAGTTAAAGAGATGGACAGTTTGAGAGTCAAACAAAGAAGTAGACAGACGGACAGAAATATACTCACACATAAAATAAAGAAAAAACATGATTATTACAAGCACAACTTAGTTTTTTTTTCTTTTCTGGGTTTTCTATATAATCTTAATTACAGATAATCTTTAAGATTTTTTTCTTACTTTTTTATTATTATTATTATTATTATTATTATTATTATTATTATTATTATTATTATTATTATTATTATTATTATTATTATTATTATTATTATTAAAATCAGTTATCATTCCACATTTTCTTTTGTTTCTTTGTTTTGTGATACGGCGGCAGTACAGCTGGTTTACTTAAAACTATTTGTTTCGTCCATGATTACGAACTTCAAAGCCAGAGAAAAGTTAACTGTATACAAAATATGTCAGATAGGAATTTGTTTCTGCTCTGGCTTGCAGGTGGTAGTTTATAAACAGGTTAGTTTACGTTGTGGGTCTTTGAATGGTTGAATGAAAGAAACATCCCAGTCACAGAATGTACATTCTTAATTTTAATTACCAAGTTAGTTGAACATTCGATCAAACGTTTCATTTATTGTTCACAGATCTGAAGATTCAGAAGTTGACGTCAAAGGGGAAGGAGAATGAGAGAGAGAGGGTAATAATAATAGAGAGACGTGATGAGAAGAGAGAGGGGAATCAGAATGAGAGAGACGTGATGAGAAGAGAGAGAGAATAAGAATTAGAGAGACGTGATGAGAAGAGAAAGGGGAAGGAAAATTAGAGAGACGTGATGAGAAGAGAAAGAGAATAAGAATTAGAGAGACGTGATGAGAAGAGAGAGAGAATAAGAATTAGAGAGACGTGATGAGAAGAGAAAGGGGAAGGAAAATTAGAGAGACGTGATGAGAAGAGAAAGGGGAAGGAAAATTAGAGAGACGTGATGAGAAGAGATAGGGGAATGAGAATGAGAGGGACGTGGTGAGAAGAGAAAGGGGAAGGAGAATTAGAGAGACGTGATGAGAAGAGAGAGGGAATGAGAATGAGAGAGACATGATGAGAAGAGAAAGGGTAAGGAGAATTAGAGAGACGTGATGAGAAGAGAGAGGGAATGAGAATGAGAGGGACGTGATGAAAGGAGAAAGTGTAAGAAGAATTAGAGAGACGTAATGAGAAGAGAGATGGGGAAGGAGAATCAGATACGTGATGAGAGAAGAAAGGGGAATGTGTATCAGAGAGACGTGATGAGAGGAGAAAGTGGAAGGAGAATTAGAGAGACGTAATGAGAAGAGAGAATGGGAAGGAGAATCAGATACGTGATGAGAGAAGAAAGGGGAAGGAGAATTAGAGAGACGTGATGAGAGGAGAAAGGTGAAGGAGAATTAGAGAGACGTGATGAGAGGAGAAAGGGTAAGGAGAATTAGAGAGACGATATGAGAGGAGAAAGGGTAAGGAGAATTAGAGAAACGTGATAAGAAGAGAAAGGGGGAGGAGAATTAGAGAGACGTGATGCGAAGAGAAAGGGGGAGGAGAATCAGAGATACGTGATGAGAGGAGAGGGGGCGGAAAATGAGAGAAAGAACAATGCAAGCAGAGAAGAGGGGAAGAAGAAGAATGAGAGATAGACGTACTGAGAGGAGAGAGGGAAAATAAAATAAGAAAGAGAGACGCGAGGAGAGGAGACAGGAGAATGAGAAAGAGACGTGAGGAGGGGAGAGAAGGGAAGGAGAAGGAGGATAAGGAGAAGAGAAGAAAGAAAAGATGAAAAGAGCGAGAAGAGAGATAAAAGAACAAGAAGTGAGAGAGGAGAGGTGAAGACAGAGAAAAAGCGACTGAGAAATGGTGACGAAGAGAACACGGATGTTGATAAAATATATTTCTAAAAAGGCTGATTACATGCATTACACAACACGGTGACGTGATATTTTGTTATTTTGTTTGATATTTGAGATTGAGGCACTGATTTTCTGATGGTATCCGCTCAGTGAATGACAATACTTAAAAATCAGTGTTTATGTTTGTCAAACAAATGCTTAAAAAGAATGACAGTAACAATAATATAGGAAGTGTTAGATGTAATGCTAAAACAGTAGTAGTAGTAGTAGTAGTAGTAGTAGTAGTAGTAGTTAGTAGTAGTAGTAGTAGTAGGAACTGTAGCATCAGAGATAGTAGTAGTAGTAGTAGTAGTAGTAGTTGTTGTTGTTGTTGTTGTTGTTGTAGTAGTAGTAGTAGGAACTGTAGCATCAGAGGTAGTAGTAGTTGCAGCAACAACCGCCGCATGTGTTGTTTAGCTACAACTGTAGCAGCTGTTGTAGTAGTAGCTGCAACAATAACTGCTGTAGCAGTAGTTAGGTTCAGAAAAATAATGAAAACAACATATAACTATCTCACATCAACTCCATTTACTCATTGCTTGAGAATTTCTACAACCTAGAAGTATTTAACAGGCCAAATCTTTCTCTTTAATGCTGGCAACTGGTTTTAAAATAAATATACGTTCATATACTCATGTTGTAGTGTATTCATTTAAAAAAAAAACCATAAAAAAATCATCAATTAAATGTTGACGTGAAGAAATTAAAAAAGACAACAATCTATGCAAGCAATACATGGACTGTGTGTATTTCTGAATGTTAAAATATATAATCATGAAAAAAAAATATATCTATATCTGCATAATATTCTGTATTCTGTATCTCTGTAGAAAAATAGGTGATTGGACGGGTTCATTTTAGGTAGGTAGGTGTAGGTGTGTTTGTGTGTGTGGGTGTGGATGTGTTCATCTTAATGATACCATCCTCTTTCTGAAATCTCGGGTCCTAACCTGAAAATCTCTCAGCATGAGTAAAATAAAAGAAAAAAAGGTAAAAACGTGAAAAAAAAAAGATTCTGTGTTCCGAGTTGTATAAGTTTTATTGCTAAGTTTAGTTAAACTGACGTTTACGTTTGTTTGAGTTATTAACTTCAATACTCAGTCATGACAAATACGCACAGACCGCTGTTTTTATTGCATCTCTGGTATGTCGCCGAGCATTCAAGCAGAGATACTCATAAAAATAAATATAAATATATATATATATATTTTGTTAAATACCGCTGTATAATACATCTAAGCATAGGACGCGGTGACATGAAAACTTTCTTTTTTTGTTCGTGTTTTTTATCTGAGATTCAGAGTACTGATAAAACACAAAAGATAATTTTATAGCTGTTATGAAAAGACTATGATGCAGACAGACGTTTGAGACGGGTGAAACAGGGGTAAACTTCTGCAAACAAACTCCTTCCAGTTAAAAGAATCTTGGGAACACAGGGTTGTGGGGGAAAACGTTGTTCAGTGATGAAATGTTTGCGTGAAATTACGTAATAGAAAACAACAGTCTGTTTTCTGTGTAATATTATGTTATTTATTTATTGTTATAACAAATACATCTTATATGAAAGTGTGTGTATATATATATGTGTGTGTGTGTGTTTGTATGTACGTATGTGTATGTAATGTTTGTGTATGTTCATATGTGTGTGTGTATATAATGTTTGAGTGTGCACATATGTAAATACGTAAGGTGTGAATGTATATGTATATAAAACAGGTATGTAGACATTAATTTTCCTATGACTTTTACTACGTATCAAGCATTTACAGTAATTAAATAATTTATATGACGTTGATGATTTATTAATGGTTTTCAGGATGACGATTTAATAATGGTTTTCACGTTTAATAGTATGACAAAGATTCTCTGTGCGATATGACGTCTGTCAAACCAGGAAATTTCACCTTCCAGATAATGTCATTACGAGCTTGTTATTTTACGGTCACCGACAGAGTACAACATAACAGTAACTTGGAAATACAGAAGATAAATTTAAACCATTTTAATTAAAAATAATAATAATAATAATAAAAAAATAAAATAAAATAAATAAAATATATTTTAATAAATGAAATAATGTTTGTTATTTCAAGACTTGAACGTGAATCCTAAAACTTCTATCAGCAATATTTATTAATTTGTTTGTTGTGTCATGATAATGCGATATAAAGAACATTAACTGTGGTGCCGTTAAATGGGAACCCAGTCTGTATTGAATATTTGCTAGAGCAACCCTCCTAAGTGCTATTCAGTTTTCAGGTACCCGGCTGAGAATGTATTTATTTCATGTCATTAAGCTATTATTTTCATATCTTTATTACTTTCAGATAAGAGTAAAATAAAATGGCTTTTTCAGTACCATAAATGAATGTTTTACGACATTTCAACACGTTCATTTTAATATGAGAGAGAGAGAGAGAGAGAGAGAGAGAGAGAGAGAGAGAGAGAGAGAGAGAGAGAGAGAGAGGGGGCCTTCTTGTATATAGGAAAACACATCAACCACAACATATACCAACAGAAAACAACCAACATAAAGAACAACAGTATCTTGAACTGAAGACGACATTTATTAAAAAATATTTTAAAAAATAAAATAAAAAGATCTGAAAGATTAAGATGAAAAGAAAAAGTAAAAACACCCTGAAGGAATCGGTGATTTCAGCTGTGCACATAAATACAGGTCAAGGATTTATCGATCAGTAACTGCAGATATCAATAACCAGATACATCACAGTTTCATGTAAAAGCTCATCAGGTCATCACCCGAACACACACACAAAAATATAAACAGTGCATCATTATCACCATCGTCATTATCAGCAGTAACAACAATGATAATAATAGTTTTATAAATGTATTTTAATATTTCTCGACTGCAAAATGAATATAAATCTTTATCCAGTAACATATGGTTATTTATTAATATTTCATATGTTACTATAGTAAATGGAGATATACAATGTAGCTAACTTGATACTGTGTTGATGCACAAACACACATACATACAGACATACAAAATACAAAGATCTGTATTGGCTCCCCAAAAGGTATACTTCAACAACTTTGTTATGAGTTTGTAACAATAAAGTTTATAGTACACACATAAACACAGACGCACACATACACACTATAAATATATATATATATATATATATTTAAAAATATCCCCATGAAGATACCCCCACAAACATGAAAAGAAAATATATAACAAAAAAAAACACAACTATTAAAGTTATATTTGCATAAAACTCTATATGAAACGACGAGATATTAAAATGAAAAATCAAAAATGCAACACCCCGTACTTATTTCTGATTAAAAGTACCTTTTTAAAAAAAAATGTACAGAAGTCTTTGTGTTTTCTCGCACTCGACCCGATGTTTATTTCAGTCTCGTCTGCTTCGGTTCGGGTCAATGCCTTATCGAGGAGGACAAGGCCGTTTGCTGCAGGAAAATACCAGCTTCAGTTTTAGTGTGCTGTAACTGTCAGCGAAAATTCAATATGACAGGCATGTACTGATAACAACATTGTAGACATCAGCGATAGCATTTAAATGTAACATGACAGCCTGTTACAAAGTTATCTCACAAGATCTGTATGATATCTGCTTCAGATACTGCACTAGAAAATTTGTTTTAAACTCTTGTATTTAGTATTTCACAGTGTGTTGTCGTGAAAATAATAAACTAAGTTTAGGCTTCAGGTTAGCTTATAGTTTAAAATAATAATAATTTATGGGGAAAAAATTGATTCGTTAATTAGAAGGAGGCATAAAATGAAAACTGTGCAGCTGTCGTCAGTTTCTGAATCGTCCAGTGAATGAACTTCTGCCTAACGTCACCTCAGCATATTCTGATATCGTCGTTAATCTGTGTTAAGTATGTAGTATTGTGTTTAGTGATAAAAATATTTGAGAAGAAACAGACTGTCTCCAGAGTATGGGTTATTTTTTTTTTTTTTTTTTTTTTTTTTTTATATCAGATGCATGAGTTCCTTTATAAAAAATTTCAAATACAAGATTATGCAAACACGTACTACGATTCTGATAAAAAAAAAAAATAAATAAATAAATAAATAAATAAATAATAATAAAAAAAAAATAAAAAAAAAAATAAAAATAAAAAAAAAAATAAATCAGTGGTGCGTTTCTGTAAGAGTGGGAGAAAAAAAAAATCAAGTTAACGAAACAGAGAAGAATGGATCCTGTGACCCATCAGACTTGGGGTTAATTCTGTCACCACTTTTCATCAAACCCCATCATCTTAAGACACGTTACTTCTATCGTGTTGTTTTAAAGTACAGTTAATTAATCTCTTGGTATCAATGTTCAGAGTTAACCTAACATGCTTCTGCATACAAATCTGTTTTAACGAGCCCAAGGTAAATTGTTTTGGTTTTTTCAATCAGTGACGTTGTTATCCAGATGCTTAAGACTGGAAGGTCTGAACGTGTTCTCGCATTTATATCGTCTAAAACCAAACACCTGTGGTCATTTTTAATCCGAGTCAGCGTTTTCGTTGTTGTGTGTATTTATAAATGTCAGACACAACCTCGAGGCTGGTTAAGATTCTTACTTACTTAATAGACCTCTCAAATCCACGCTTATTTCAGCAAACACAAATCAGCGCACACATGCATATCTTCTATCCTTTTATGCATCCATCCATACATACATACATACAA
>CM022672.1:17952393-17964893 GCA_012295275.1 Chrysomallon squamiferum | reverse complement strand
CTAAAGCAAGACCACACTCCACTGAGGCAAATGAGGCAAATGACTCATACAGAAACTGACGATTTTATTTATTTTTTTTATTTTTTTGTAAATATTTTTTTTTATTAAAAGATTTTATTTAAAGAATATAAAATATAAATCTCTATTCCGACATAAACGGTTTCCACTGAATGAATTGGTTTATGTCTACGGTTAGCGTTTGAAGTTCAATAGACTTAGGCGGGCCCTCAGACCCGTCGCCCAAATATTTTTAAGTCTTTTTTTTTTTTTTTTTTGTTTTTTTTCCCCCTCATTTCAAAAAGAGTCTAGTTACGGCCATGCACTCTAAAACAGGGATCTCAGACTTATGGAAAGAAAAGATCCATTATACACTCCAGAAGAAGTCAAACTGACCAAGAACACAGCTATAGGTGTGGGTGTTAATATTTTCAGGAGGTATACACAGCAGATTCTTACTATCTGGAATATGGCAATACTTGTGGCAATGACACAGAACGATGTTACACTCAAACAAAGAGATGATTGCAGGCCACATATAATGAGTCTTTTTGAGATCCCTGCTCTAAAAGATAAAGAATGTGACTTAGAAAATCAATCAGACAGTAACTTCAGTTATCGGTTGTGACTGATTGACACAAGACCGCTCAATCCGATTAGAACATCAAGAAATCGATAAAAATGGCAATCTTGGATTTTGCCACAATGTGTTGACCGATTTCCTTTGTTTGAAAACATTTTTATTTCTGTACAGCATCAGTGGTCAGTTCTGTCAAACAAAATCATAATTACAATGTTATAATAATAATAATAAAAATAATAAAGTTTAATAATACATGTAGTAGCAATTGTCGTTGTAATGTCGTAGTAGTAGTAGTATCAGGAGTTTGAGGAACAGTAATAGTAATAAGTAGAACAGAGAAGCAGTGGTAATAATGGTTGCAGTTTCTGCTATTATCGTAATAGTTGAAGTAGTTGTAGTAGATGTAACATATATATATATGTACATACATTCATACATACACACACACATACATAACGTAACTCGCTGGCGTCTGCATTTCTGATTTAATTTTTTGTTTGCAACAAACGCCAAGTATGGAAATAAGCTTACAAATCAATGATCGACGGAAATGTATAGCAAGATATTTCTCATTACATATTCCTGCATCATTTTGTAGTTTCCTTGACATCTGAAATTGATTGCAAGTGCAGTAAGAAGAATAATAATGATATTTCTGTGACCCGAGTGAGACGTGTCACGTGACCGGTTTGACCTCGCGTGAGTCAGCGAGCGCTGCGAGCAGACGACATGGCCAGTGACGTAATGAAATAACGATTCTTTTACGTTAAGTATACATGTAACACTATCTAAAGATGGCTAAATGATGACAAATAAACAAATGATGAAGTGTTTTGTTTTATTTATTTATCTGTCTATCTGTCTGTCTGTGAAATAAACTGCGACGATAAATGACAATAAATTGATAATGACGTACGTTGTAACAGCAAATAAAAAAGGAAAGGATAGGTTGTATAATTACTGAAACCATTAGGCATTTTTGATTTTATTTCCTCTTATTTTATTATTTTATTATTATTATTATTATTATTATTATTATTCACTTAAATTCACATAGTATAAAATAAAGCGTCATTATTCTATCCGTAAAACGAAATACTGTGACAATAATAATTATTATAATCTATTTTCTAATAAACTTTACAGTAGTTGTTCATGACTGGCGTGCAGAGGGGGAAGGCCGGAGGGTCGGTGGCCCCGGGCATCCAAATGGGGGGGACATCCAATCAGAGAAAATAATTTAATAAATTCGGTTGATTAATATTTAAATGTAATAAAGTATTTATTTTATGTTTCATCTGTGTTTACATGTTCAGAATATCTTCCTTTCTCGTAATATTTCTCAGTACTAAGGCCTTATGCTTGAGTCTTTGGGGCACACAATCAAGGAGTTGGATCCGGACATCACCAGACCTCTGCACGCCATTGCTGTTTATCATGATACTCACGTTCATGATACTCACGTATATGATACTCACGTACGTTTGATGGTGGCACTAAAACCTTACAGTTATGATATTATCAGTATATCGTTAAAAACGGTGCAGCACATTTTAAAAATTACAAATATATTTATTACTACATATGTATTTGTTACATGTTGAGCATCTCTTAACCGAAATTCCTAAATCCGAAACATTTTCCGAGGATCCAAAATGGTGATATCGTTCAGTTTTCGAATGGTTTTTGTATTCACAAATTTAATTTCATGAACAAACCATAAATACATAGATTTGCTCTGCTATTTGATAAACTAACGTTTTGATTAATAGCAACGGGAACAAGAATGCAGGGTATCGATCTTACGGTCTATAGCATTTCAGTCCTTACGTTTTAACCCGAGTGTTACCATCGTTTCTCCGTTGTTTTAAATCTGAAGCTAAACGTGTTTGTCGTTTCTCAGTTCAAATAATTACTCAGACAAGTCGTTATTTTCGATATTTTTCCAGTCGCGAACGAAAATAAGAGAAATAAGTCCTTGAACTTTTCTCATTGCAGTTTGGTTATGGATTTTGTTTTTCACAGCCCGAGATTTGTCCACATCAGCAGAGAAGCACAGATAGAATGTAAACTGTTCTATTAATAACCTCGAGGGGGGAAGGTTTTTTGGTGGGTTATTTTTTTTGGGAGAGTTATCTTCTGAATCAATGTGACCAGTGAAATTTCTGCTGCACAAAGAAGGTGATTTTAAGATGGCCGCCAGTCTGATTTTAGTATAACTGAAGTTTATGTAATGCATGCATATATAAAAATATATATTTTCAAATGCATGTGACTGTATTATGTTTATTGTGACTTCGCGCGTGTCTTTTGGTTCAGATCTATACATATTCATTTCTTTTTTTTCTTTTTTTTTTTTAATATAAAATGCATTATAATATGTGTTATATATGACATGCTGCATAATTATACCCACACAAACATCGTACGTGTATAGATACATACAAATAAATACAGACAGACCAATAGACATGGATATCGACACTGATACAGACAAACAGATAGCCAGGCAGACAACGATACACAGACAAAGATAGACAGACAGACAGACAATGATAGAGATAGACAGACAGACACATCTATGTTTAGATATATATATAATGTTTGTTTATTTAGTTATATACGTATTTATTTATTTATTATTATTTTATTTTTTTAAATAAACTTCATATTAGTTTTGCCGTTTTGGGTAAATAGTTATTTTTTTCTGTTTTAGTATTGTTTTATGACAACGGTTTCTGCATTTGTGTATTATATTCGTATGTGTCTGTATGTATGTCTGTGTGTGTGTGTGTGTTCATTAAAGCTTGCTAAGAAATCTGTCGGCTTTCGCATTTTTGAATATATATATATATAAATATTAGTTTGTATATTCAGACATGCGTGTGTGTATATATATATATATATATACCATTCTAAAGAGCTATAATGAAAACTGTGATTCATGATCCGCTGGATGTATTTATAATTACACGCACAAACAGCTGCGGGATACTAGTCAAAAATAATTAGTGAACAAGCTGAAACACATTAACTGTTACACAGCACATGAAGTTTGATGCAGAGTCCTTCATAGTGACCTTTTCGAGTTTTCATTCACTGACAATGATTATCTGAGTATTTGTGTGCAGTAAATGTTTAACTGACCTTAATCATTTGCACGAAAAAAAACTCACACATCCACACAAACACAAACATCTATTTCTTCGCAACACCGGAATGATATTTTATATAAAAATAAACGGACGAAGGCTGAGCTATAAAAAATAAAACAAAAACAACATACATTTACATACGACAAACAGTACTATCAGCATAACACTGTACATTAGGTAACGATAGAGTGTTTAATATGTCACATTGTTTTGGGGTCTGCTGTAGACAGATACTACTACTTCACGTATCTTTTAAGTACGATGTGCCACGCTTTTGAAGAAGATTATTAAAACCTTCCAACACATCGTCAACTGAGAAAACCTGTGAGAACGTATGAAGAAACCGAAGAATATTTTTTGCAACATTTATAGAAGATGAAGACTAATAGCGTTAATGACAGCGATCCAAAATTGCTGATTTCATTTTAGACACCTACAGAATATATACTTTACATTTCTTTTACTTGGTTATTATATTTCAGTTTAGACATACGAACACACACACACACACACACACACACACACACACACACAAACCTACACACACACACACACATAACTGTAAACAAGGAAATTCAGAAACAAGATCTGATGGCTCCAAAAGCTCTACATTATCGGATTTAAAGGATGTTTTAAAGCGTATAGACTGTGCACACCCTGTATAATATCTTGCCATCCATGAAATCTGACGTCATAACAGTTTCACTACTAAAATATATATATTGTATGAAACTTGGAGTCTAAACTGTTTTATTGCTACATGAATATGTTGAATAATTCCTGCCTTTAAAGAAACATTACGTCAAAATTGTTGCATACACGTGAAAATACTGAATATAACTGTCATGGATTCGTGTTAGTATTTAAGCCTCGTAAAATATATATAAAAAATAGAAATTGAACTGTATAATTATGTATTACACGAAGCACGACGGTCCGTTTTTAATGAGTATATTTTTTTATTACATCGACCTGAAAAACAAAAGAAACATCTGTCACCAAATGAATCATCCCTCCATCGGCTGGATTGGAAAAGGATGATTTTTTCTTTTATTAATATTTTATTAACTCTTACTTTTAAATAACAGTAAAACTACAAAAAAAAAAAAAAAAAAAAAAAAAAAACAAACAAACAAACAAATCCATAACACTGTTGTCGTTTTTTTGTTGTTTTTTGTTGTGTTTGTTATTTCTGTATTAGTTTTCTAGTAATCAGTTGAAGCAGTCAAATGTATTTATTTATATTTTTATTTATCATAAATCCTATTTCTCCTTTAAGATATATACTGATTGTGGTTTTTGTGTGCGTGCAGTATACACGTTCAGTAACATGATGTAACAGCGTCTTCATCTGATGCAACATGCACTTGAGTAAGCCACTAACACACAACGGGGAATAATTAATTACAATTGATTAGCACTAAATATATTCTCAGAATAACGGTAAATGCTAAATAACTCTATATATTGTTAGTGTCAGACATTTTAAAATATAGGCAAAGAATTATCGAGATATTAAATCGTTTTTGAATGTCTGTTTATATGTCTAATCAAACGCATACGCGCGCGCGCGAAAACACACACACACACACACACATAGAGAGATAGATAGATAGATAGACAGAGAGAGAGAGGGGAGGGGAGAGAGGGGGAGGGAGGGAGAGACACAGACAGAGAGAGAGGGGGGAGGGAGGGAGGGAGAGAGAGAGAGAGAGAGAGAGAGAGAGAGAGAGAGAGAGAGAGAGAGAGAGAGAGAGAGAGAGAGAGAGAGAGAGAGAGATTTTACTGTCTTAAGATAGCAGCTTTATCTTGCGAAGGTGAGAATGCCGATTTGCAGTGAGGCTTTGCAGTGTTATTTAAATAACATGTAATTTATTCAGGTAAATATAATTCTATCCGAAAAATTGATATTTTTTTTTGTCAGTGCCCGAAAATATAGAAACATATGTATTTTTTCAACGAAATAAATATCAGTACGTAAAAATTATTTTATTTACTCCTATGTGTCTAGTTTCTTTTGCAGATTACTATTAAGTGAAACATTTATGAATTGATTTTATACCCTAAGTTCTTCATACTGTTGTTGTCGTCGTTTGCTTTGTTTTTCTGCGTATGTCTTGTGTTCTAAATGTTCTTTACATTCATCTTTTGTTGCTATAGCAGTTTATTTTTTTATTTTTTTTACAGTTCTTTCTCTTTTTCGCTTTCCCTTTCTTTATTTTATTTCTTTTTCTTAACCCCACCTTTTAATGGAATCTACTTAGTTTTCACGATATCAGTGTTTACTTAACAGCAAATTCAAATTTCTGAATTAAAATACAGGACTCATTTTTTCTCTCTTCAAACCTGTTCTTTGTTCCAGCTTAAACCACAATATATAATTAATAGTGCCGAAAAAACCTGAGAGTAGCAATACGAGTAAGTAAGCTTGGAATCTCTGAAAAGAGGAAAGAGTTTTGGAGGAAAGAGGCGTTTTTGCTATCTCTGTTCGGGGTTTGGCATTTGGCCCACGTTCGGCGTTTCTGGGTAAAAATCATGGCAACCAGAAACCGCAAAACTCAAAAGTTTGTTCTATGCTGACACAGTCCCGAGTTTTTATGCGAGATTTGCAGTAAAATGTTAACAGCGAGATGTACGTCTGAAGTACGAAAAAGGCTGAAACGATCGGAAAACTCTAAGTATGTCATGTGTTGAAATGACTAATACAAATATCGATTCACGGTGTAAGTACGAGTATATTTGTGTGTGTGTGTGTGTGTGATGTGTACGTGAATGTATGTGCAAGTGCACATCAGAGTTCACGTGTCCATCTTTGCGCGCGCGTGCGTATAGGTGAATGCAGCAATTGTGTGAAGAATGTATGTTTATGATCATGTGTATGTAATAATGTGCACCAGTGCACGAATATATATATATATTACTTTCTTTTTTTTTTTACTTTTGAGACTGTTTAGGCTTATGAAAGCACATTTCTACTGCATGCGCGTATCAAAATCCAACCCTGTGTGTTTCAACATGTTTACGTGCACGTAAGTACACGTGCGTTCGTAATACGTGTGATGCACAGACAGGTGAAATACTGGAGGTGAAGATAAGACTCATCTTTAAGCCATGTGTCTGAAACTGATGCAGCAACCCGTTCTAGAAACAAACCGTAAACTACATCACAACCAGATAGAGAATTCTGGAAAATGATGAAGTCATTGCGGAATAAAACTTTAAGACGTTATTAGTTATACTACCGCTACTACTACCGCTACTACTGCTGCTGCTGCTGCTGCTGCTGCTGCTATTAAATAATAATAATAAATAATAATAATAATAATAATAATAATAATAATAATAATAATAATAATAATGATTATAATCATAATAATCATAATAATAATATAATAAAGATAATGATAATAATAATAGGCAAAAGGAAATAGTTATATAATAGTCACACATCCCCTTTTCTTCTTCCACAAACATTTGTTTCTGGGTTTTTACTTAGAAGTAAATATTCACACCGACAAGTAATAAATATATAACAACTGCGTTAATCGTAAAACAACAACACTGTAATCTAATAAAATAAAGAAAAAAAAACACAGAAAAACCATTTTTTTATACACACCTTTAACAATTTATTGCAATTTTGCACGTAACATATGTACATCATTCACAAACATACGATAATAATGATCACCCCTCTCAGGACTACTGTACAAAACTTAATATACAATTAATTTGTCAAAGCACCATTCGTGACGCACAGCACCACGTTTTCTTCCGTCGCAACTTTCTCAAACCGAATCTGATCTACATACACGAAATCAAATTTTTTTTTTTTTTTTTACGAACTAATCTGTACATTAAATTTGCATGCGTGAGATGCCGTATAAAAAAAATGTGATTGTGGACTAAATATATTAATTAAAACTTTAAAATAAAAGAAGAGGGGAACGCTAGTGAAAAAAAAAAAAAAAAAAAAAAAAAATTACTACAAATTAATACTGATTTTTAAAGCGTTCGCGAAGTGAGTTTACGGCTACGACGATGTTAAAAAAAAAACATGCTTACTACACTAACAAAACAAATCAGACACACTATGTAAAAAAAAAAAATAAATAAAAAAAAAAAAAAACCGATAAGTAATAAGAGGGAACCTGAGTAAAAAAAAAAAGAAAAAAGATACATTAAAGCATACGTTTCAGAAGAAAAAAGGTATATTCATTTATTAAAGTATTCTAGGAGAATATTAAAGCTTTCAATTGTCAGGGAGTTTGCAGTTATCAGACAGACAGCATTTCGATAATTTAATGTTTCACAGTAATGGCACCTGTTCGTTGTGTAGCCTCAGGTTAAGAGGTAGAAACTGTGTACAAAAATGAACTCACGTGATTATGTTCGTGTCTTCCAAAAAAAATGGCTCCAGTTTTGCCAGAAGTACAATTATGCATTTAGCAAACAACCTTCTAGGTTTCCTACACTTTTTTTTTTTTTTTTTTTTTATCTACATGAAAATCATAATTATTTATACATTCTTTTAAAAACAAAAATTGTTTGGAAGTTTTACGTTTCCAGTACCGTATTTCTTCAACCTAGAAATCAGATGTATGTCTATTATTAAACATGAGCACGAACGAATTTGAGCTTATCTATAAAATACAATCTAAATTTGGGCGGTCATGAGAATTATTCTTTTCCATGAATTTCCACCATTACTATAACTTTTTTTTTTTATATATTATTTTTCTTTCTTATATTATTATAGTCGAACCACAATATTGGCCACAGTTCGATCACGTGATTTTCATTGATTTTGTTCACTAACCGATCAGAGAACAGTTATTCGCCGTCCAAGAACTTTTTAATGTTAACATACCTAGATAACAGATTTTATTCTGCGACGGTGAATGAATATTAAAAAATACTAATAATAATAATTTAGATAAAAAGTTACAAAATTAGATAACTTAAATCAGGAACAAATAAGATAAATAAGAAAAACTCAAAAAAAAGTCTTATCTGATTCCTTACATTTTGTAGTTAAAATACTAATACTAATACTTATAATACTACTACTACTAATAATAATCATAATAATAATAGTAATAATAATAACAATAATAATAACAATAACAATAATAACAACAATAATAATAATAATAATAATAATAACTGCAACTATGTTTAACAGAAAGCAATTTCACAAAAATGAATTTAATTAGCTCTGCTGAAGAAAATGATCTATTCCACGATATTTTTAACTGTTGATTAGAATACACCTATCTACCTCCCATGCTTTTGAACGATCGTGCTTTTCATGTGCTGTTCTGCAGCTACACACACCTGCCACCCTATGAATCATCGCCCTCGATCGGCTGGATCGTGAAAAACATTTTGTAATTCATTATTTAGAAATACAGATTTTACAAAGGTTATATAAACACACTGTGCCCATTACATTATGCATCAGAGCAAAGTGAGACACATGTTTAGAAAGGCACAGTACAAAAATGAGAAAAAAAAAAAATTTACACAGCATACATTGAAAAAAATAAAAATAAAAAAGTAAAAAAATAATAGAAATATTGTAACACAGTGACATCTAACGCACCTATATATATATATATAGACAGTGACAAGCGGCTTAAGAAGCGAAATGTTTGTTATTTACAATTGATATCTCCTATAGCTGCCAAGAAAGTGTTAATACTGTACATATGTAACAGGCTCTTAATGTATGTGCATATTCTTTCAGGTAATTTTCGTTGGAGCCAAATTTTTATTACTTTAGCCCCGTTTTTTTTTTTTTTTTTTTTTTTTTTTTTTTTTTTTTAATAAATACAGTATAAAGTTAAAAGATAAGATGTAGGAAACAAAGTCTATTTCAGTGTTAACCTTAATATTGTAATTCTGGTACAAACAGAAATCAAATTAATAAAAAAAATATATATATTTGTTCTGCCTTCAACTGTTTCTGGAACGACAGATTATTTAAATAACAGCGCATACATTCCTTCTTAATTTTATATAAAAAAAAAAAAAAATAAAATAAAATAAAATAATAATAATAATAATAATAATAATAATAATAATAATAATAATAATAATAATAATAACAGTAACAACAATAAAAACACAAGTGAACATAAGGAACGAAAGAAGTGAACATATCTGAATTTTTCTTTTCAGATGGTAATTAAATTTGCTCCAATAAAAAGGCGCCTATATTACCACATTACCCCGCCTTATTGCGACTTCAATCCAGAGAACTGTACATACTACGTGATCACTGCAATCTGTTTAACAGCAAAAGGAATGACATTTTCAAAAAAACAAACAATATATATTAATAATAATTAAAAATCTGTTAAGTAAATCGTTACGTTTAGCCAAATCACAGTCCTCCAATCACAGAATTATGGGATACATTTGCTTAACGTTGTAATCTTTACCTCGGAATCTGCATATTTTGAAGATTAAGTAGTTTAAAACCAAATATGTTCGTATGTATATATATATATATATATATATATATATATATATATATACGATGAAAATAAATTCGCTCTTGCAGTGGCGATCTGGCCAAATCCCATTATCCAGCCCCCTTTTTTTTCTTTTTTTCTTTTTTTCTATATCACAACTTGCGTAGTCTATTTTCAAAAATATAGAAATATGTACATACATTTACAAAAATATATTATCACAAAACGGACACAATATTGTTTCAAATAAAGTCGCTGGTTACAGATTAATTGTACTGTAGAGGTAGACACACTAAAATGCCCAAAGGACTTTACTGGTCAAATTACCAAAGAAAAGAAAAAAAAACTGACTATATCGAAGCAAATATATCCCAAGTGCCTCATTGCAAAATATATATTTAGTAATAGTAATGTATATACATATATATACACATCTACATACTGCAACTATGTAAATGTATATATAAACATGCACGTGAAAATCTGGAGAATTTTTTTTTTTCGTTCTCAAGTCGTGATTAAATTACTTACACGCGAATACAATTCAAGTACACACACTAGAAACAGTTTTTCCGTTACGACGTGCGCCAGTGCAATGGTAAAGATTCTACACACAGAAATGGATTTAATAAGTATTTTCTTCTACATTAGGATAAACATGTCCACACAAGATCATTCCTAAATTGTTATTACTTACAGGTTTTAGTTTCTATTATATTAATTTTTTTTTTTTTTTTTTTTTTTTTCTTTTTAAATGTTTTTGTTTTTATTATTATTTTTTTTTTTTTCAGAAGAGAATATTTTATATATCTTTCTTTTTGCGTAGATGTTTTGTGTGTGCCGAGGCACCACATGATCAAGAGTGATTCACAAAAAAAAAAAAAAAAAAAAAAAGCAACTAAAAACATAATACAACTTCTCTTCCATCAGTTTAAAAGCAATTGTTTGTTGTTTTTTTCTTCTTCTTCGTTTGACCTCTTTGTCATCTGTTAAGTTGATATGGCATGATCCAAGGCACCCATCAGTAGTACGTAGGATGCGTGTCCTCTTGATTCCACTTGTACTCTGTCCACGCAGGGGCATTTTGCAGTCCACTGACGGATTCGAAAGATTCTTTACTCTTGAAGTCTGAGAAGACTATCTGATAATTCGACCCATTGTCATTATCCCAATACTGTCCGTCCGGAGTTTCGAAACACACTGCAAATTCGATCTTTTGGTTCCTGTCCAAGTCCGTGGGGATGCTGAACTCGAACGAGAACGTGTCGAAGATATTCGGCCTGCCGGACGTCTCTCCTGGTCCGGGAACGAATTTTGCGAGCACGTCGGTGAAACTTTTCCAGTTATCGAAGCTGCAGCGGAGAAAGACTTTCTTCTCGAAGCACACGTTCTTGACTTTGATCGTCCCTATGACGTCGTAGTCCTTGAGAATGACGTTCTCCAGACAGACGCACGACTTTTCCACCTTGTCTCTGAATGCCATGTAATCGGAAGCCGGCTGCGAAAACAGCAGCTTCAGCGGCGGCTGCTCCGTGACGTCGGCATAGGCGCCTTGCGTGATGGACGACAGGATCCCCGGGTTCAGCTTGGGCGGAAGATCCGACGGTTCTGTGATGAGGCGAACAGTAGCCAGAGCTTGTCCACGGAGGTCTGCGAAGGAAACCTTCTTCTTGTTTCTTCCTGGCGAGCGTGGAGACTCCGGCGACTGCGGTGCCGAGTCGTCCGAAGAAACCGACAAACCCTCGTTACTGTCCGACCTGATGATGATGGGTTTCAGTGGGCTGAGGCGAGGCCGGCCCTTACCCCTGCTGCAGCCGCCGGCAAGTTGATCGCCCGCATCGTTGTGGATAGTCAGAGGCGAAAAGGCGACACTGAGCAAGTCGAAGGTGTTTGGCGGAGGTGACGATGAAAGGAGATAGGTAGCATAATCTACAGGCATGCTTTGTCTGGTAGACAAACTTGGCGTGGCGAATTCCAACATTTGAAGATCTGGAAAGAAAAAAAGGACAAATAGAGTTATACTTTCGGTAAAAATTTGTAAATAAAATTAATTTCATCATCATCATCATCTTCAATTTTGTTAACTGCATAGCTAACGGCGTTGGTCAACCTTTTGGACCACCTCTAAGGTACAAGGTTGTCGTAAAACTGGAAAAAACAATATTACTCAATGCAGTTAAAGTGCAAGCAGTCAAGTGTGTTGCAGTCAATATCCAGTTGCTGTAATCTATTATATATATTTGTACATTCTGGTATTCAAGGTTACTTTCATTCCAATATTCCTAA
>CM022672.1:17942393-17947393 GCA_012295275.1 Chrysomallon squamiferum | reverse complement strand
AAATCAACATCTTTTGCTACGATACTATTAGCCATAATGACGGTATATTTAAAACAAACATTGTTAAACATCCTAGCGACGTCACTAGAACGTCCCCAGCGGGACAAAAGTTGCGTGATGTTGCGTCACGGATCATGCTCCAAATGCTGTCTATCTCACTGTAAATACGTGGATTCGAACTTGTAGACGTTTGGTAAGACAACGTCCGCCCTTGTCTTACTTACTAAGGTAAATTCAAGAAACACATTCACAGTTCTGTAACCAGTAGTAGTTCTAATACTTCAAAACAGCAAATTTTGACTTGCACTCGGTAACTTTTTAAATTTTTTTAAATTTTCAAATAGTAAAGTATTTATTTATTTATCGAAATTTGGAATTATTTAATTGTTAATTATTTTATCATTATGATTAGTTTATTTCTTTCTTTCATTTTCATTTTTTATTTTTATTTTTTTATTATTATTTCAATTTCTTTTCCTTTATTTTCTTTATTATTATTATTATTATTATTATTATTATTATTATTATTATTATTATTATTATTATTCACGAATAAAAATTAAAAAAACGCTATTTTAATCACTCATTCTGAAAGACCTTGGCCTGATTATCCCCCCTTTATCCGTAACCAATGCATACATCTAGCTATAGGTAGACTTGATTCTTTGCAAAAAGTTACCAACTTCTGAAGCTTGTCGAATATCACGGTCTAAATGTCTGCAGTGACATAAGTGATTAATTGTTTAAAAAAAACAAAAACTATTGTTCTAAATATTGTTTGCAACAGACAATACGCTACGTCACCATCTGGCAAACCGCCAATTGCTTGTCAATGTCTTCTTTTTATCTATTAGTCTAACTCTCTGTCTACATCGTACCCAACGTAAGCCCAATAGATCTTGCGCAATACGTGTTTGCTGGCAGTCGATCCGTCCCCGGAATGGTTCGAGATGATTACATTTAGACGTTAATATTCGATTGCGGATAATGAAGTAATAACCATAAAAATTTTGTGTTGTTGCAATTAGCGAAAAGTTTCAGTCAATTATTTTGCACACGTAAAAAAGAAGTGTGAAGTTCCATTTTTTTAAAAAAATATATTTTTTTTTTTTTTGGCTGGAAATTCTAATGAGCATCACGTTTAATAGCACAATAAAACAGCAAGCACACATTATGCTGACATTTGAATCGAGGTCTTGCAGCTTAATGTAGGCAGTTATTAAATAATTTTTCAAAGCGTTTCGAACAAGGTCGGATAACAGCTAGGCACAGAATAAACCTACCGAGAAACCTACCCTGTAATTGTGTTTGCGGGTATACGTGCGCGAGTGCGGGTAACAGAATGCCCTGTGTGCGTTTGGATGCATGTCTGCACATTTTGATGTGACTATGCGTTGTACTGTAGGCGAGGGACTAAGATTCTGTACTGCGTAACTGTGACTGAAATATTGCAGTAGAAAGACATATTCTTCTAGAAATTCTCAATATTAGCTGAAGTCAAGAACGTGATAATCACCGCCTGTTGCTTAGAGCAATGACAAATTTTCTAGAAGTCTGTAACTTTTCGTCAGCAATTCAGCACTGATCCACCCACCGGAAACCCATAAAGCGCATGCGTGTTGTTGTTTTTTTTTTTTCTTTTTACTCCGGTTGAAATACAAGCTTGGTTAAATATCGCTTCGCATTAAATTATTTAAAAGCTTCAGTTTAGAGTTTTTAATCCAAGGCCGTTTTGCAGAGTGTGTTTAACCCTTTCCCTGCCATCTACTTCCTCGTTTCTTGCTCTCTGCTCAGCAACAGTCGTATCATATCAAATTTAAATATGCAGTCACACGTAGTCCCCCCTCCCTATTCAACTGTCCCACAGCACTGTCGAGTACAACCAAGAGAGCTTTTTAAAAACACCACCAGAATCATATATTACAGTTAAAGTCTCCTGACTTGTACCTGAAGTATTTGTCATTAATAACGTGAAGGTTACTTTTAACTGACATAATACTGCGCCGATGTAATGATTTCTTATTTTAAGAGTAACTTATGCCGTTCCGACGTTGGCTGGTGAATGACCAGGGTTCTGTCCAGTGGTGTTTTGTCCGGCAGCGTGTATGCTTTGACCTGATCCGTTTTCTAGGACAGCGGGCACGTAAATGCTGTATTACTTACGCTTGACTCAGCAACACAAATTTTCATTAAGACATAATCGATATCTTGACAGGTTCGCTAGATTCGCATCGCTCCAGTGAAAACCAATAAAAAAAAAATCGATGTGGCGATGATTATTTTAGAGCCTCTGATTATTATTATTATTATTGTTGTTTGTTGGTCTGTGTTTGTTTTTCCAGTTCACCAAGTCTCAATCTGTGTAAGTGTTGCTGGGATGAGTCACAGTTATTGTTACGTTCGACTATAGTTTTATTTTCTGTGAATGTATTGTTCGTTTAAGCTGTCTATGTATGTTGCAGTTTTGGTGTTGTTGTTGTTGTTGATGTGTTTTTTTTTTTTTTTTTGCTCTTTAGCAACACGCAAACAAACGTACATATATGGATACAAATCATAAAGCTTTTATAAATATATATATATATGAGTGAGAGAGCACAGAAAGCATTTTTTTGTTTTTTTAAATATTTTCTAAATATATATATATATTAAAAACATACAAGCATACAAACAATAAACCACAATATATAACATACAAAATATAATACAAATGTATAAATAGGCGCATAATGTAAACACACACACACACACATACGCAAACACATACAATCGTAGACACACACACACACACACACACACAGACACACACACATGCGCACACACAGTTCTTTAAAAGTGTTAGCTCATTTATTTCTACGTTACCACGCTGACCCGGGGCGCAGTTTAAAACCACACAATTGTTTTCAGAAAAAGACATCGTCTGCCTGTTAAACTGCATGTTTTATGGCTTTGGACACTTCGTGTTACAGAATAACCAAAAACAAGTGTTGTTTTTTAACAGCCAGATAAATCAAGAACAGTACACCTTAGTTCGACAAGAAATGTGAGCTTAACCACAAGTGTGTAATTTATCATAAATTGGCCTATTGCATTGTTTAGGTGTAATGTTACTTTGTGGAGAGAGAGAGAAAAAAAATAATGAATTAATTACTGGTTACAAAATACACACGTAGCTGTTTACTTATTTTTACTTTAGTTTTATTATTTATTTATTTATTTATTTATTTATTTATTTATTTATTTTTATTTATTTTATAATAGGCTTATTATTTATTTATTTATTTATTTATTTTATTATTTTTATTTTTATTTTTTTTTTTTTTTTTTTTTTTGGTTTTTTTTTTTTTTTTCTCTTCAAAATTTTATTTCTTGGCTGCAGATACCTCTGTCATTCTTATTACTACTACTACTACTGAAACTATCTCTACAACTAATTTTGACTTCTTTTTGTACTTCTACTACTACTACTACTGGCACTATAATCATTTCTTCATAAATTTTAAAATAAATCATTTCCACAGCACCACCTCATCTTGTCGCAATGTCTCTCTCTAGTATATATTTTATTAATTTTGGGGTTTTTTTTGTTGGTTTTTTCCAATCAGGAATGGTAATGCAGCTGAAACCTCGCCAGACACAATTGGCAGTATTGGATGTCGTCTGAGAGACAGACTGGCGCTCCGACAACACCGTGTGCAGACGTCGTGTCAAGGTTGTCATTTTACCAGTGTTCACAGGTCATTACCCTAAAACTAAATAATGTTCTTAAGCTCATCTCGAGTACTGGAATAAATTACTTGAGAGTGGTAGATACACTTTATGTTTGTCATTATAGGGTTTGTTTGAGGAGAGAGCAGAGAAAGCATTTTTTTTTTTTTTTTTATATTTTCGAAATCTTCATAAAATAATCAGAATGAAAGATTGAAAGATTCATATTTTTTACAAAACATTTATCTGTCTGGTTTTCATTGCTTAATTAAAGGTATTAGTTACTTATACAAATGTACCCTGCGAAAGTTTGTACGATATCGGGGACACTCTGGTAATACGTCTTTGAATAGCTCTGCAAGGTTGAATCCTTGACGTCTGAATCTCTGTGACAGTTTTATTCGCGGAGCTAGTGACAGACATTGCGATGTTGAATAAATTGGGAACATATCAGCCACAAACAGAGAATCCGCAA
The DNA here is from genome assembly GCA_012295275.1 of Chrysomallon squamiferum. Taxonomy (NCBI): domain Eukaryota; kingdom Metazoa; phylum Mollusca; class Gastropoda; order Neomphalida; family Peltospiridae; genus Chrysomallon; species Chrysomallon squamiferum. The sequence continues at coordinate 17,943,213 of CM022672.1, read as the reverse complement.
GCAACACACTGAACGTAAGAGTAGGAGTCATCGAACACAGGAAAGCAATTTACATGCAACACCCAAGGCCTAGAGTTAAAGATTGTTTTTTTTTTTCTGGTTTGGTTTTGTTACTTTTCTTGTTCTTGTTTGTTGTTTTTCTTTGGCTTTTTTCTAATTATTTGATTTTTTTTTTTTTTTTTTTTTTTTTTGATTTTTTTTTATTCAATTATTTATTTCATTTTTTTTTTTCTTTGTTTTTTTTTTTTTTCGAATGATTATATTATCAATTCTTACTATAATCATTACGTCTTAATCATTCTATTATCACCGTTATTTATAATCACGTATTGTTGTTAACCCTTGACGTGTTAAGCTAACCGTGACATATCGGCTATCACAAACTCGTCGTCACAAACAAGCTAATATGCTTTAAGCCCTCGGGTTGCCGTAAACATTTAAAGTTTAATGTACCCGCCAGGATTATGAGAACAACAAAAACATCTACTGTCATAATAAAGGTAAATGAAGGACAAAGTGACAAGATATAAAAGATAATATATATATAAAAAAAAAAAAACTACAGAAAATATGACAGCGGTAATTACAAATAAATAATTTTGCAGTAAGTGAGTAAGTATGACAACGACCTTAGTGTGTGGACACACTGACTTCGCTTTGCCGATGTCGAAAACCAGCCAAATCTGTATAATGCACAGACATTTGGATAAAATGAGGGTAGATTATATTAGCCTATATATGTAACTCGGTGTTCATAAATGAAAAAATATATTTATTCCTGGGGAGAAAAAAATAAAAATAAATTTGCTTACCATCGAAA
>CM022672.1:17934893-17937393 GCA_012295275.1 Chrysomallon squamiferum | reverse complement strand
CTTAGCTCTGGAGAGTAAATGACCCCTTGTTGTTAGTTCCTCGCTCATTGCCAGACTGTTTCGTAATCATAATAATGTATGACGCCATAGAACTTCAGGTTACAAGAATTATCTTAATTACAAAATATGATAAAGTAGATTTTATTTTAAAAAATAAATAATAACTACAATCATGTATGTATATATATATATAATAATCTTTATCATATTAGGTAATTAAGATAATTCCTGTAATCTGTAGTTATAGGTATTTAATTATTTATATATATGTGTGTGTGTGCGTCCTTGTGTGTACGTACGTACATATGTATGTATGTATTTATGTATGTATGTATGTATGTATGTATGTATTAAAACTGAAACAGAAATGAAGAAGACGAAATAATAGGAAAACCAGAAAGAAACGACGAAAACAAGACGAAAAAGAGATTTAGGATCTTGTTAAATAAACACAATATTTTAATGATTTTTATTATTGTCTGAGGACTGAACGAAAAAATAAATTAAAAACAAATGAGCAAAAAATCATTAAAAAAAAAAATAATAATAATAAAGTTGACAGAAAGAGGAGAAAAAGAACAGGAACCCAAAAAGAAAAGAGGAAAACAAGAAGAAGAAAAACACAATCTTGTTAAAATAACGCAATGTTATAATAATCCAGACGATTATTTTCTGAGACAGAAATAAAATTAAACGCGCCACCATGAAGTGAAACGTTTTAATGATTTGTAAATATGTAATTTTAAACACAGCAAAAAAACAAATTTTACTTTCGTTACATGACACTCTTTGTTACAGAATACAATTCTGAACTTTTCTTCAACCCTGAATACTTAGAACTGAGCCGACCTATAAATTTAATTATTTAATTAAAAGCAGACGCGTGAAATGTCATTTTCAGCATGATGTCACGACAGACGAGACAGAGTCGAGTCTGGCACAGACCAAACTGACGTTTCAATGCTAAAAGTGCACGCCATTTGTTGTCTGAGTCAGTTTGGTGCAGTCTCGAATAGAACAGTTTAATGACATTTCGTTACGCTGTTTTATAATTAATACTTCAAGAAATTTGCTCGCATAGATGCACGTATAATTATTATCTGAAAAAAAAAAAAAACCTGTAGTTTATCGTGCGACTGCAGTCTGCTTTTTATCTCATTATCTTTACGTTGCTCATACTTGTATACTTACTATCTGGTTTTATCGTAGCATTTAAATTAAATGTTTCAGTAGTAATTAATTGTAGAAAAAGATTATTTATTTATTTATTTATTTATTTATTTATTTATTTTATCTAAAGAAATATTTAGACTTGATTAATCTGATATTTCTAGATGAAGACATTTAAACAAAAAATTAATTAAAAAAATAAAATGTGTTTACCAATAGGCTAAGTTGTAATACGGAAAAGTTTCTGCTGATGATGTATAAAGCTGAGATGATGAGAGAATGTCGATTCCTTGTTAAATGGCGCCAGAGAAGTTGATTTGCTTGGCATATTGAAGATAAAAACACAAATTCCAGTGCCTTCTTAATGTTTGCCAATCTTAACCACTTTTTGTCCTAAACTGGGAGAGAAGTTACCCACCGCAACACGTATAATAAGATTTGGTTATACGTATTAATATTGCTATTCCTAGATATTCATAATCATCGTGTTTGACAGCTTATTAACGAAAAACCTATATTAAGATTCGGTTATACATATTAATATTGCTATTCCCAGATATTCGTAATTATTGTGTTTGACAGCTTATTAACGAAACACAGTTGTAAATAGCTGCACAGGTCTCAGAAAATGTGAGATCACAGTAGGGTTATTATGCCAGTGTTCATTATTCCAATAATTATGTGTTACGGCTATATCCTAGGTTAAAATAGGAACATTTTCTAAACTGCATAATCTACTTTTTCTGCCGTAGAGTTTGAAAAGTTTGACATGCAAAATTAAGTTACCATCAGATATTATATTCTTGTCTGTCAAAATATAGAAAGAAATTTAATTTTAAATTTAAAATTGTTAAATTTTCTATAAGCTTTAAATTGTGTGAAATATTCGATCGATAGTTCAATGAATATTAAATTTAACTGAACTCAGCTTGCCAAATTATATGAACTTTTTAAGTCACAGCATAAGTTTACCCCTTATTCAAAGGTATTTTTAAAATCCGTTAGTCAAAAAAGTAACGATTATATGTATATGTAAATTTAAATTTTGCAATTCACACAGAGTTTTGTAAACCTCTGAATCAATTTTATAAAACGGTAATCAAAAGTTTAGTTTACAATATAAAGCGGTTTCAGCACAGACAAAATGGAAGTTTCTGTCAGGAGTAAACATTATCAAGCTTTGGACAGTGATCGCTGACATGATGAATAATACGGGCTAATTTCATGCTTGACGGTTTTCTGATAGTGGCCGAAAGCTGGTTGAAAAAGGACTGTACACTAGTATAGTTTCCACCACAAACTTCAGTCACCGGCAGAAATTGCTGGCATT
>CM022672.1:17922393-17932393 GCA_012295275.1 Chrysomallon squamiferum | reverse complement strand
TAAGAATAACAATCACAAAACAGACATTATTAATAAGATAAGAAGAAGGCCATATCTGATTTCATTACAAGAGTAAAACAAACCGTACAGGAAACAAGACATGTATTCTGATAGTTCGTGTGTGTGTGTGTGTGATAAACAAGTCATATTCAAGGTGTTACTCCTAGTCAACCTTTCTTATCTTTTATACTGGGAGTAGTGGTGAACCTGACAAAGATTGACAAGAAAACAAAAACACAATTTACACCGGGTAAGAAAAACTATATAATAAGCTGCAACATGGATCTTGATTTTAGCATATCCTTTTTATCAGAGGTGGTCCATGGGTATCACTTGATTAGAGTTGCACAAACAGGATACAAAAACAGTTCTCTGTTTGCGTGGAGAATGAACGATTCATTTGGCTGAACTGTTGTGAACTAATTGATTGTTTAGCATTAAGCAGCACGACAGTAAAACATTTATCAGAAAAACAAGTCAGTATGAGCTGAACCTTTATTTGGTTTATTTTATTTAGTGCATTGTTCTTAGTGTGTGTGTGTGGGATTGGTATGTACACGTATCGTGTGTGTGTGTGTGTGTGTGTGTGTGTGTGTGTGTGTGTGGGTGGGTGTGTGTGTCTAGCATGTACGGATTATTCGGAATGTCTGATTACATGTGTGTGTCTGTTCCAGTGACATCGTAAGAACATAGGTGAAATTGCTGAGGATGGGTTTATGTGTGCAAGTATTTATATGAGTTGTGAGAATATGTGTGTATTACTTGTTTGAGTGTTTTAATGTTAGACGAATGTGTGTGTATCTGTTTATATATATAAATGAGTATATAAATATGATGTTTTGTTTGTGTGTGTGTGTGTGTGTGTGTGTGTGTGTGTGTGTGTGTGTGTGTGTGTGTATTTCGAGATTAAACAGAATTCAGAATATTTCCATTCAGCTTTGGGTAAGGAAAGTTTAATCAAGCAAATATAAAGTTTGGAATGAAAATAAAAACTCAACATCTGACGGATTTCAACTTTAATTTTTTGATAAAACATGGGAATGTATTTCGATATGATGAAAAACAGTGCAAATAGAATTTTATTCGATACGGATGTCAGATCCGTGATTTCAATTGATGTTAGTAGTTGTGTCTTTCTAAAATCAATAAGGATATCGTTTTTACATTTATTTTTAGAATATTTATATTTTGCTTGGGAAAATTATTTTAGAATACCATAATATATTTAATTCTAAGGAAAATATTGTGTCCAATTACAAAAGACTGAACAACATATATTGCTTAAGTCAGCTGTCCTGTCCTTTATCGCTAGAAATCTGTTACTGTGTCTGATTCAATACAGAGTACTGTGTGTCATAGTATAATCTTTGCCAAGAGTTACAATAGCCGTTGATTGTGGTGTATTTTAGTACTGGCTGTACACCCATTACTGCTTTTCACTGTACATGGCACCTGTTGAGATACTGCACAATACCTCAGAATGATTAAATATACTGAAATAAACCATACACACACACATTTTATATATATATACATATATATATATATATATATATATATATACGTATACACACACACACATATTTTTTGTACATGCATACTGAACGAGAGAGAGAGAGAGAGAGAGAGAGAGAGAGAGAGAGAGAATATTCTCAGTATTCAACACATATCCATTAAGCATGTACAAGAGTTGGACAACTATCTTGTTTTATTAAATACAGTGATATGTTCAGTCAGCAACCATTCTTGACCTCCAACGATCTACTAATCATTGTGTTACAATCTGGTTATTCCCAATAGTAATATATCGCATTAGAATACGAGAAAACAATAATTTTATTAAATATAAATGCAAATAGGAAATTTTTTTTTTTTTTTTTTATCTCGTTGGTTTATACAAATTCAACTACAGTTTGATCCAGATCATTAATATCATAATAACAAATTGAAAACATAAGAGCAATCTGCTAAACGAAACTATGGGTTAAGCTGGGACGGTTTTAACGGCGAAGAAAATCACATATAGTGAGAGTATCGTGTCGTAGTAAATAGGAAATAGTGTTAGACTTGTAAGTGGGAAGTTCCTCTACGTGACAGTCTAAACACTTCTTCAGCGAAGTGTACACTGCGAAGGTTAATTACGCTACTAGTCAGACCGCAATTGTCGTGGACGATAATTCAAGTGTTTGATTTAATCATATTCGAGAAAATAATGAAAAAACACCGGTGTGAAAGTCTGATTTATGCTGGAAAAAGACAGACGAGAATTACATTGTGTTATAATTGTACTGTATGATATCGATCATATCATATGATATATATCATGTTACATATTATGAATTAACGAAAAATAGAAAGGGATATGACAGCTCCTTGCAGTGTGAGTGCTTAATATATTATCGTGATACTTTATTATTAGAAAAGGTTCTCAGCCAATATATCAAAACCATGGTTTGTTAGTAGATGAAACGTTTTAAAGCCACCATATGTTCGTACCACCACATTAACTCTGTAAACCACTGCACTAATAAAGCTAAAATGAAATAAACGGTAAATTACGATAATAGTCACTAAACTCAAAATACACGCAGGCGTCCACTAATCTGTATTTGTTACAAAAATCTCTGATTCATGACTGAAATGATCCATTTTTGGTCCCTTGTTGGTTTTGTATTACCTGAGATTTTTCTGCCTGAATTCCTTACCTCTGAAAAACACTATTCGCTTTCTTTTTTTTTTTTTTTTTTTTTTTCTCAACGTGGCAGAAACACACAGAAACAGCTGACACAAATACGTTGTAAAAACGATTAGTTAGCTGTTACAGAACGTATTTAACACAACCCGCTACAAAAACATAGTAACAGTCAGTTTGTGTGGAGAAATATATCAAGTCGTTAAAAAAAAATAAAAAAAAGATAAACCCAAACTGGAAGCCATCAGTACAAAACTTCGTATAACGGATCCTAGAATTTTCTTTAATATTTTCAATTAAAAGCTGAAAAAAGGAAGAAAGAAGGGTTACAAAGGAATTTCGTTATTATTGTTTGTTTGGTTGTCATTACATTTGTTGTTGTAATTATTGCTGTTGTTATTATAACTGTTTATCATAATTATCATCATCATCATGATTATTATTATTTTTTCTTTATTAAATCATGTTTTTATTGTGTATATATATATATAATAAAAACGTAATTTAATAAAGATAAAATATACAGTATATATAATATTTAGAGTATATCTATATATCTATTTTCTGTCTAACTATCTATCAATCCATCTCAGGCTGACTAACTATCTATTGATCTACACACGCACACACACATATATATGTGTGTGTGTGTGTGTGTGTGTGTGTATATATATATATATATATATATATATATATAAGGCACGTATTTGTTTATTGAATATTTAACATTCCACTCAACTTGGAAATCACGTGCATCAGAGATGGCTGTTCTATTTTTTTTTCTCTACCATCGTGAAAATAAAATTTAAAAAAAAAATATATATATATATATATTTTTTTAAAAATCGCAGAAAACTAAACACAGTCAATTAATCAAAAGTTTGACACTGGCATCTACTGCAGATTCAGGAATAAATGTCCCTGAGCAAGCTATGCTTTTTGAGGTTTCATAAACTGGTAATAAATTAACATATGGTGTTAGCGTGTACAATCGTGTGTTAAAGATTAATGTTACAAATGTTGACGAATAAGCAACGAAAAAGGGATTACTTTCAGCATGCCGATGATGATGATGATGATGAAGATGAAGATGATTATGATTTGTTTGTTGTTGTTACTGTTTGCTTCTTCTTCTCATTATTATTATTATTATTATTATTATTATCCAAAAAAGTGAGTCGAATAAAAGTGTTGGATTCGCTATACTAATATTTTGTGTCTTACAATTAGACCAAGGTCGGTGTTTATTTTGAGCAAAATGTTTCTGAATTTTTCACTGGATATACTGCAGCAAAAACTGAACGTACAGGTAATGTTTTCTGTCGTTATAAAACACACTCTGTATGGTGACGACAAAAGAAAGAAAGAAAAAAAACCAACATAACAAAGACAGGCTTACTGTTTTGAATTACAGATTCAGTGTTCTTATTATAGCTTAATATTCCCGTAGGCGTTTTTCCCTTTTTATTATTATTATTTTTTTATTTCCTTTTTTATTTTTTCCGAGTCTTACAGTTATTTCTGATTTGTGTTGCGTTTCCACTGTTAATGGCAACAAAGTAATCGATGAATGTTACTGGTTATTTCATCAAGCTATTATATGTTAGGAATACAAAAACAAAGACTATGTGAAAACACACACACAGTGATTAATGGGCTGTAGCTGAGTGATTAGAGATCTCTGCTGAAAAGTGATGAGAGTGATCCTCTCTTCTGTCCCCCTACTGCTATTGAGTGTACTTTCCTGTTTATGGGAAGGTGCATATAAAATATTTCTTTTTGCTAAGCAATAAGATTAGGACTTTAAAATGCTCGGTTGCAAAGAGTGTGGATCGTTCGCCACTCGTTATTCCTATTTCGCTTTTTCACGTTCCAGCATCTGCTCCACGACAGGTTTTTATTCAGAGGCTGTTGTAATGTATTTACCAGGTTATGGGAAGGTATCTAAAAAGTATCGCTTACTTCTAATTAATACGAGGTATTTTCTCATTCATTCAGTATTTATATATATACTGTGGGTTGCGAATGGCGAAAATGACACCAGAGAAAGGTAACTCAACCCTTGGCACTGTTTTTGAAACTGACTGATTCTCACACTCAACCATCCTAATATCTATTTCGAGTTAGCTATCTATCTCCGTGTTTATAGATAGCACGTTTTATCAGAGAAACCCAGCCAGGTCGGTAATCCCGTGTGCAGTAAGAAAGAAGAGATAGAAAGGCAATTCTGTTCAGTACGTTGGTTCGTGAACCGTTAATACTGACACTAATTCGCGATTTCTCGCTAACAAGATCCCGTTAAAATCGTACTGAAATCATTTCTGTTACTGGGCCATTTCGGTATATTTGTTTATATGTTTGTGTTTGTGTGTGTGTGTGTGTGTGTGTGTGTGTGTGTGTGTGTGTGTGTTAGAGAGAGAGAGAGAGAGTGTGTATATGTTAGAGAGAGTGTGTGTGTGTATGTTAGAGAGAGAGACAGTGTATGTTTATGTGTGTGTACATCAATGCATGGGCAGGTTGTCAGGTAGGCAGGTATACATGTTTGTTGACATGTCTCAACTTTAAACAATTCGCTCTTATAAGACAATGCAAGATTTTTCTTTACGATTTCGATTATTATTATTATTATTATTATTATTATTATTATTATTATTATTATTATTATTATTATTATTATTATTATGATAACTTTCTACTCCGGTGGAACGTTGCTTCTACAATTCGCTTATCATGCAAATTATCTTCCCGAAAGAAACCGAAATGACATTCAGTGACCTGAAATAAACCAGACCCCCCACTTCCCGCAGAAACCCTCTCGTTGAATTCGGTGTCGTCTGCTGCTGTTATCGCAGCAGACGACAGGGCTCGGTTTGTTCTTGTTTTGTTTACCGACACAAGCAGAACAATAACTTTTTTGCGGTTTCAGCAAAACGTTGAAGAAAAAAAGTGATGTATCAGTACACTTTTTCTCGTGTTTGGCTTGTAAACAGTTCATTAATTTCGTATGTGCAACAGCTCGCGCCACCTAGGTTCAACAAAGTGTCTGCCCTTAATAATACGTTTCAAGCAGACTCTCGAAGAACTCGTTTTTTTTAGTTTTTAGTTTTTATTATTATTATTTTAATATTAAGAAGTACTGAGGTTTTGTTTCAAGAAGAGAAAGAATGAAAAGAAAAGACAAGATCATAATCACGCAAGTAACAGAAGCCTAGGAAAAAGTTCTAATTAAAATTAATAAAAAAAGAAACAAAAAAAAAATAGTCCCGAGATAACGTTAGTGTTAATAATATTGATTTTAGATCTTGTCATTTAAATATAAATATTCTCAAATTAATTGCAATTGTAAAGAAAATCGAAATACACAATTGCATTGTTTTTAACAGCGAACTTTTGAAAGGTTGAGTTACCTTATGTATGTATGTATGTTTGTATTTATGTATGTATAAACACACACACACACACACATATATGTATATATACACACACACACTAACATATTATACATGACACAGAGAAGAGAGAGAGAGATTTAGTTTGCGTTATCTCTGTCAGGGCCATCCCTAATGTATATATGTTGTATGTGTGTCTGTTTCCTCTTACAGTTTAAATTATTCTTCAATGCTTGGGGTGAAAAAATATAAAAAAGAGAAAAATAAAAACATATTCCGATACTTTAATCTAGAGCTGCCATAAACTGGAACAAAATTATTTTAACAGTTGCAAGTTTCTGAAATAAAAAGTTTTATTATACTTCTTGTTTTCATAGTTTTATTATACATCTTGTTTCAAAGTTATACTTCTTGATTTCAACGTTTTTTATACTTCTAGTTTTTATAGTTTTATTATACTTCTAGTTCTCATGGTTTGATTATACAAAATGGTTTTATTATATTCTAAATAGTTTAAAAATCAAAAACATATTCTACTTTCCATAGTTTTATTATCTCCAGTTTTCTAAGTTTTAACTTGTAGTTTTCAGAGTTTTGTTTTACTATGCTTCTAATTTTTCAAACTTTACTCATGGGTACACCACTCGCAAAATAGAACTAACGATAAAAAAAAAAAAAAAAAAAAAAGAATCCATAAAAGTTGCAAAATAAAACTGTAACAGCAAAAAAAAAAAAAAAAAATAAAAATAAAATAAAAAATCCCCCGAAAAAAAGAGTATTTTAGATTAAGAAAACAACTCGAAGATCTACAGGCGTGTTATTAACCTTAAAGTTGATTTCAGCCAAGTCACCCGGGGCTGGTTTAATGTGAATGACGTGGCAGGGTACGTCGGTGTGAGTACCTGACACGCGGCTCGGGTCGAAGAGTGAACCGTAGATAAACCCCTCCATTCATGGTTTACACACACCACGGGTGTCTCTGACCCAGGCACAGACAGATAACGTTGTAGCGGGTATATTTAAAACGCAGTAGACATTCGACACGGCATTCACAATAGAACTGTAGTCTGTGTTAAGTCATCGTGCGCGAGCAAATGGTGGTGGCAGTTAGACAGACGCCTAAGGGTTAATGGTATTGGGGAACATAATTGTTGCATTAATAAGGATGTATTGAAAATTTTAATGTATATACATATATAGATAGATAGATAGATAGATAGATGTGTGTGTAACTGATATCCCTTTAATCATTTTCAGTAACAAGAGTGTGTATTATCTGATTTAACTGGGGTTTTTTTCTACCTGTCTCTTTCATTTCTTTTTTCTTCGTTTAGCTTCGTTCGTTCGTTCGTTCTTCTCTTCGGTTTTATTTGCACAATTCACTTTGTCTTCTTCTGGTTTTTTTTGAAACACGATTAGGAGGGCGTCTTAATACTTTGCGTTTCAATTACAGAAAGTACTGAAGGGTAAAGTAGTGATACGGGAAAACGCACTTATTAACATCTAACGTGAGACAGTACATTTGTACACAATTTTTATCTCTGTTCTTCTTTTTTTAAAACGTTAGAATAGCGCATCGCGTTACCGATTTCATCAATGTATTCAGAGGTTATGCAAAGCGATTCGTGCATAGCTAATCTTTATTTTTTTTTTTTTCTGATTTTTAATAGCACATATTCTGTTCTTCGTATTCAGAGTAAATTAAGGATGACGCCCTTGGAACTGAAAAACGTACGTTTTATCTCGAAGAGGCATTTTCATTAACACTTAGTGCTGTCACCTTAGTGCGTAACGTTTTAAATGACTTTAGAAGTCACGAATGTTTACATGGCGTTAAGAAAAACGATGATCAATTTTAAATCGAGTTGTATTGTTAACAGATGTTATTACTGATTAAAACTGTGGATTTTTAAAAAAAAAAAAATTTTTTTAATTTTAAAATATTACATTAAAGTTTTATCTGTCTCTTTATAATTTTAAATGTCTTCAGTATTTATTCAGTTCCGAATAACGATTAATCTCTTAATCCACATTCTCTCTCTCTCTCTCTCTCTCTCTCTCTCTCTCTCTCTCTCTCTCTCTCTCTCTCTCTCTCTCTCTCTCTCTCTCTCTGTTTACCTGTTATGTACGAACGTGTTAATAAAAAGGAAAAACGGGATGTAAATAAAAATATTAAATGCTCCAGTTCCATTCATTGCTACAGGAAAGAAGAAAACTCAAAGCTTTAATAAAGTTAACGATCTCCTTTGGAGAAAATTAACTTCTCGAGATCCCTCGGTGTTGAGGATAATTTTTATTGTCAGATGCACCGCAGTGTAAAATATGTTTATCTGAGATGCTGTTAAATACGTAACAAGTTGAATGAATGGAATGTTAAGTGTAACAAGAGGCATGTGAAATATTAACGTTATAAACATTGTAATATATAGTTCGTAAAATAATAATAATAATAATAATAATAATAATAATAATAATAATAATAATTGCATTGTTAATAACAAGAACATTTTATTTTTTGATTGTGAAATAAAACCTGCAAGTCAGCTCGAACAAGCAGGCAGATCGAAGAGTCTAGAAGCGTCTAGAAGAGTCGTCAGTTAAACACAGCAACACGTGACGTGATGCGCTGCACACGGCTCGTGTCTGCACTACGAACTGGGCTTTGAAGCTCTTCACACTTGCTGGCAATAAAACCCCTGATCCATGAACAAACACCAGTACGTCACACTTGTTCTGTTTATGTCTCCATGACACGGTAATTACACTGCTTGGAGACGAACTATAAAGTGTTATATATAGTGTGTCTGTGTGTGTGTACATATATACACACACACACACGTCCACACACACCTATCTAATTATCTACCTACTACATTGCTGTATATGAAGGTATTGCCAGTGGATAATTTATTAATATTCATAAACAGTAATGTGTCGAGCTCTTTTTATTTATGTTTTATTCATATGGCAATTTAAAATTAATGTTTTTCACTTATAATATGGGAACTGCGAGAGAAAAACACGCTGAATAAAAAAATAAATAAATAAATAAATAAATAAAAATAAAAAAATAACCCAGGTAAATCATTATTAAAAGGGGCTTTCAATGCAGAGCTGTAATGTAAAGACGTACAATGTGGGTTTGTTGGTTCAAACAGATGAATTTCTTAATGAAATAAAATAAAACCCCTCTCAAAGTCGTTTTACGAAACCGACGCTATTTTTATCTGCTCACGGACAAGATATGTCACGTAGTTATAGCTGAACTGAAATATCCTGTGTAAATCCACTATGGTTGCCACTGGCCATCCAGTTTATATTACGCTTGCGCACCAGTTTCATTCGAGACTTGGTGAATGATAATTTATAATTATTTTGCTTTCGGAATTTGACAATATTTGCTTATTTTACTTTTATTTTTTTTTTTTTTTTTTTTTTTTTTTTTTATTATTATTTTTTTTTTATTATTATTATTATTTTTTTTTATTATTTAACTGTAATTCGAAATTGTGTAACTAGCAGTGAAATATGTCTACAGAAACGTTTTGAGTGAATCTAAGACCAAAATGATATTACGTTAGTAAGTTCAAAAAACAGCATTAATAGATTTTTGCTCTTTAAATTAAAACGAAAATCTGTTTGTGTGTGTGTGTGTGTGTGTGAGAGAGAGAGAGAGAGAGAGAGAGAGAGAGAGAGAGAGAGAGAGAGAGAGAGAGAGAGAGAGAGAGAGAGAGAGAGAGAGAGAGAGAGATCCGTATGATACAGCTACCTGTCTCCCAATCACCCTTTCTGTACAGAGTTAATTTAGACAAATAATGATCTAAATAAAATATCCTACTGACCGCAAAATGTGCTGATGCCCAATCTGTGATGTCATTTATTGTATAAGACTCTGCTGACTTGAGATAACATACAATGG
>CM022672.1:17752393-17917393 GCA_012295275.1 Chrysomallon squamiferum | reverse complement strand
TGCCAGGGAGCAAGGCCCCACGGAGAAGTGTACCGGTATTGGACACACACGTACACTTATTTACCTGACTGAGTATATTAGTAGATAATAAATTACATCGAGGTCTGGCGGACAATGACCATAACAGTTTTTTTCTGTGTTTTTTTTTTTTTCTTTCTTTCTTTCTTTCTTGTATTGTTGGGTTGATGCTCAGCTACGAAAGGTCGCCTGAAGGGTAAACGTTGGGGTTAAAATAATTAAAACAATAATAATAATAATAATAATAATAATATTTTTTTTTTTTTTTTTTTTTTTTTCACGTAACATTAATAAAATCGTCATAATTTTCTGATTAGTTATATACATAAAGCTTGTCAAATGTAAAATGACGTAATAATGATGTAAATTTTAGCACCTGCTGGTTGTATTGGTTTCACACTTGGTGATGCAATACGTGGAGGTAATAGTAATTACAGTTGAAAGTTGTTATGATCACGTAAACAGAAAGTAACTGCCTGAATGCACGAGAGAGAGAGAGAGAGAGAGAGAGAGAGAGAGAGAGAGAGAGAGAGAGAGAGAGTATATATATATACTAGTGGAAACTGTTAATAGACCTAACCACGCAATATTGCTGGGACGAATTATAACTGGTATTTTATTTATTTAATAATTGTGAATATAATAATAATAATAATAATAATAATAATAATAATAATAATAATAATAATAATTATTATTATTATTATTATTATTATTATTATTATTATTATTAATTAATTAATTAATTTATTTATTTAGTTATTAACATTGAAAATTAAAATTTTGATTTATGAAACTGTCAAAGTCGGAAATTAATTCCGCAAACAAATCGATGACGTCATGTTCTTTGGCGCCGCATTTGAAATTAAATAAAACGAAAATGATTTTGCATAAAGTCAAACAAAATCAGGTAGTAAATGTTGTTTCTAGTATTTTTGTTTTAATTACATGTTTTAGTTATTGTTTTTGTATTTTTTTTCTGTAAAGAAAGTTTTATATTTCAAAAAAAAATTAAAACAATTAAAATTTAATATTTTTTTTAAATACATTAACTAAGAAATCCGTAACGAATGTTGTTCAAAATTTTATATATAAATATATATTTTTAATTATTATTAATATTTAATAAGATTACCGTTAGTGCTGTTACTACTATTTAGCTTATTTATATTTTAATATAATCTTTTATTTACCGTTATCATGCATTCATAAACATACACACTTATATAGTATTTATTATTCTCCTGACTATAAAAAACGTATTAGTGATTTTTTTCATACGTTATTTATTTTTTATTTATTTAATTATACACAAAAGCATGTGAGTATATATTTAACCTAATTAATTCATATGAAAACAATTATTCAATGTTTTCCTAAAAATAAACAAGAAAAAAAAAAAAGTGTTCTATGAATTTTGCACAGAGGATAGTTGATGAACGTAATTGTGTTGATATATTACTTCTACTGCATCTTTAATACCATTAACACGTGCACACAGTAAAAGTACATTTTTTTTTTTTTAATTATTATTCAAAACCCAGATGAATGAACAATTTCCATTACTGAATAAACAATTACTAATCCGTCTATGTAAGCATTTAGACATATTTCTACAGATCATTCACACACGATACACGTGTTTTGACACTGCGAGTCCGTGGGGTCTAAATTAATAAAGTAAAAAAAAAAAAAAGAAGCAATAAGCTGATATACGTAAAAACGTGGAGGTGGGTAAACATGCGAGGCTACTTTGACATGCCGAAAATAACCGCATCATATTTTTTTTTTTTTTTTTTTTTTTTATTATTACAGTAGTGTAAACTGCATTAGTGGTTTCTTCGCAAATATGCATTATTTAAAATGTGGTCGAAAATAACTTTTAAAGTCATTGCCCTAGATTAAAAATATATCTTATTGAATATATATACTCGCTGAGCCATTTTCATTCCAGACAGAGACGTTTGAAAGGTTATAGTAATTGACAAAACGGGAAAGTACAAACAGAAATTTTAATTTTTATTATTATTATTATTATTATTATTATTATAATATATATATATATATATTATTTTTTTTATTCTTTACAAATCAATCGTGTTAGTAATAGTAATAACAGCCTACGTGAAGCCCAGCACATAATTAGCTTTTATACGTTTTTTTTTTTTTTTTTTTTTTAATTTATTTTTTACCAGCTATGAGGTGCTTGCTAAGCTTTTGTCTTCTTCTGGCGATATCGGCGGTGGTGGTGTTGACTTCAGTCCGCCAAGAATCCAAGAAGCCAGATATCCACCAGTTCATGAACTGCGATGATTCGAAACTGTCAACGTACTGCCAGCTCTGCGGGCTAGCCAAGGGCTACTGCAGGTTCAAAGAGTCCACGGATACCGGAAAGTGCCACTTCTTCTGCAGTTTTGATGAGCAGAAATCCAAAGGAGGAACCAAAAACAAAAAGAAGGCCAATCTGTGGGGGTACTACAAAATGGAAATCAAATGCAAAGATGGCGAATACTTCGAAAACACCACGGAGAATTATGTGAACAAAACACACAAAAGTAAGAAAGAGAAAGCCCAAGAAAAAGTAGAGGTAAACGTGAAAAGTGAACAAAGGTTCATGAATGAAAGAAAAGCAGAAGAAGAGGGAAAGGGTAAGCTGAGAAACCAGGGTTCGGATAAGAAAGGTGGAAACTACTACACGAAATTTAAAGATAATGGTAGAAACAAAATCCAAAACAAAACTGTAACTTGTAGAGCCGATGAAGTCAACAAAATAATGGGTACCATCTTGAGAAAAGGCACAAAAATTAACACAAAAGAGGCTATTGAAGAACAAGATAAGCCATTGATGAAAATTTTGAGAAATGGTGTAACAGCAAAACTAAAACAGAATGAAACAAATAGCAAGAATGGGTCAGTAAAAAATGGAATAACGGAAAAGAAGGAACAAGAAAGCAACCATAATATCTCAAATGATTTAAAAGCCACAAATGTCACAGGCAAATATTGTTCCAAAGATCCAGAAAAGATCAAAGCAAAACAGAAGTATTATGGAATAAATGAAGACAATTTGCAAGATAAAGCACTGCCCAAAGCAGATGACTCAGGCTGTGAAGAAGTGAGAAAAGAGAGGGGTCAAGGTCAGAGTACGAATAATGAAGGTTTGAAAGAAGAAAAGAACATTACTAGAAAGGTGAAAAAAGTAACAGATTTGCAGGTAATCAAGTCGGAAATAGTAGTGGTACGAGAAAACTGGGTGAAGAAAAATGAAGAGAAACCAAAACGGAAACATCCATCCAGTTCAGAAGGAAAATGAATGAGAAAGTACTACAAAAACAAATAATTTATTATAATTTTGAAATCTTGAAAGAAGTAAAAAATAATTATTAAATATTGAATTACATAAAAAAAAAAAAAAAAAAAGAAAAAGAAAAGTGTAAGAAATTAAAAAAGTAAAAACACAAAAAATTCAGTAATGAAATTTACAATTTCCTTTTTATTGCACTTAGATATGTGTACAAAATTAACACTTTTTAAGAAGAATTTGATTTACAAGCTGTATATTTTTTATAAATGTGTTATTTGAATAAACATGTTTTCTGTACATCTTTCTGTGTTTCTTGCTGAAAGGCACATTAAAGACCTTCGTAAAGAAAATCAGTATAACTACCACAGTATTTAACATGAAAATAAAACTATTTGTTGCTATAGTGTTACAAATAAACAAAATATGTAGTATTGATTAATATGGCTTTTCCTTCTCAAAATTTAACAGAAAATATATACCTATATGCAACTACCATTATAAAATTTGCTCTATACTTAAATCAATGTGACAAAAAGATTAAAAAAAATTATTCACAATTCTAGGTTGTGTGGTGTTTGAGTGAATGAGTGTGTGTGTGTGTGCTTAATCAACATAACTAAAACTAGCACACTTGGCCATTTTTGATAAAATGATATCCAAATTAGAATGTACAATTTTCAAAAATGAGTCACCATCCTCATTCATACATACATATAGCTCACTGTCACCAGTAGCCTGACGTTGGTGAAAACAAGAAGGAATTCCTTTAGAGGTGACACAGATAGTCTTCTGATCCATCTTCTCGTGAATGACTGGCTTTTAATCTGCCAGTAAGCTATCAACCGACATGTACTTCACAAAGACACAGGAGGCTGAGATTGCTGTGTTGTTGCCATCAGACTTGTAAATAGAGTGGACTGTTTCTTGGTCACTACTGTCACAGTTATGTCAACATAATATATTGTCTTGGGATGTGGAGCATTTTCTTAGAATCAACTTACAGTAGTAGAATTTGAATGTTGAACACTCCTGCAGACATCTTACAGGTGTTAAAATTTAAAAGCAGAACACTGTTCTTGACATAACTTACAGCAGTAAGATTGAATACAGAACACTGCCCAAGGCACATCTTACAGTTAAAATCTGAATACACAGCACAGTCATATATGCCGACAGATGTAAAGTTTAAATCTAGATTCTCTTAAATGTAACCTCAGTGGTAAAATTTTAATATGGAGCACTAGTTTAGACAAAACTACAGTGGTAAAATTTGAACAGCACTGTGTTTTACAATCAGATGAGAGAGACAGTTCCACTGGCAATGAGCTGTGACAGTGGTTTGTATCTCATGATGTGTTGGTCGTTTTTCTGAAGATCCACAATCTCCTCACTGAAAATACAAAAAGAAAAAAAATGAATAAATAATGACATCAACAACAACAATTTTCAAGATATTTCAGAGAGTTATGTTTAAATACTGAGAGATAAAAAATGTTAAAAATTAAAAAGAAGAAAATGATAATTAAAAATTACAAGAAATATTTGACTTTATATTAAAATCATTTTATATACTCCCTCGTACTAATCATCCATATATTCCTTTACAAAAAATTATTAAAAAGCAGTTATATATAATATATAAAAAGATGAAAAATATAAATAAATTTAAAGATTTTTAAAAAGATAATAGATGTGAAAGGAATACTCATAATTAACAATAAAGAAAAAAGAAAAATCAGGATTAAAATTAGATATGCAAGTAAGAAATATATGCATCAAAACTGATATTACCAGAAACAATAAAATAAAAATAAAACCTCAGGGTCTTAATGACCTCTGTTAAGTGAGCTTGTATCACATGTTTTTGTTTCCTACAGGTGCTGTTCATTTTATTGTTATAATAGAATAATTTATGTAATGTTAAACAGAAGTTCCAATTTTTTCAAAATCACTTTCTGATTTTGAATATTTTTTTAACACATGCAATATACCCACAGATACAATATACCAGTACTAAGAATAATAATAAATAAATAAAAATAATTTTACAAAAATAAACCTTGATGGTAGTGCAACAAAATAAATGATAAATACCATGCTATATTCTGTTTAAAATAAATAAATAAATAAATTAATCAAAATCGACAAAATGAAATATAATAAAATACAACAGGATAATTTATGTAACTTCTGCACACAGTTTCAAAAAATAAAATAATGAATCAAAGCAAAACAAAGCATTAACAATAAAAATAAAATAAAATACATATAAGAAGAAGAAGAAGAAGATCAATAACAATAATAAAACAGTTGTAGGAAAATTTTGCGTGTAAAATAACACACCAGACAAAATTTCAACATTTATTTTGGTTTGTCTTGTTTTCACATTTCATGCAGACACAGAACAAACAACTTCAAGGTGTGTAACTGCTCAGTGCTGGGCAATATGGCAACCTTTCACATCCACACACTACAAACTAACTTTGCACAGACTCAGTCAACAAACTTGTCATCCGAGATTTCTGAATAAATGTTGTCTGCAGTGGCCTGATTGACATGGAAACAAGTTACATGTTTGTCTTGGGGAGGTGAAGAAAAAACGAAGAAAAACGGAAAAAATAAGTTAACATTACAACTGCAGGTAATTAGATGGGTGGAAGAGAAAAATACATGTTTGTCTTGACCCAGAAAATGAAAAAGTGTTCGAAATTTTTATTTTTTTTGAAAAAGAAAAGAAAATATAACATGTATGTATTATGGAACAGTATTTTTATTTATTAAATACTTTTTATTGTTATTATTATTATTAATAATAAAAAAAAAAAAAAAAAAAAATGATCAACTGATAATAATAAAGTTCATATATCTGAGAATGGCAAATACAGGCAATCAAAAAAAAAAGAAGATTTTAAATGTTTTGTTTCAGTTTTCATGTAATATGAATGATGGGAAAAAAATGAAATGTTTGAACGTTAAAAAATCAGTTCGATTTCTTGTTTATCAGTTTAATATAACAGAGTCCATGCGTATCATTTTCTGTATTAACAAGTAAATAACCAATGCAGCCAACATTTATGTATTTCCTTACATATAAACAAACAAAAACAAAAAGTTATCTTAACAAGTTGTTCAAACTGTACCCATGAATCACTTCTCTAATTGATAATAAAAACAAATGGAAATGTTTTATGCTGACAAGATGCTATCAAACAGTGTAACAGATAAATGTCAAGAGGAAACATGAAATTGTTTAATGATCCTTTAAAACAATGTGTTTATTCTATCAACTGGACACAGCTCAGTGAAAGAGTGGTCAACCATGTTAAACCAGCTTGTAGTGGACAAAATGGGTCATTTCAAACTAAAACCCACTGTTCCACATGATTTATCAAATGTCATGGTCTATTTACATATTGTTTAAGTATATGGAAATCACTGCAGAAAATCTTCCCTGTAGGTAACTTCTATCTGTTGTGTGATGCTTGTGTTTGTTCAATGTGCTGAAAGTAGTTTGGTATTTGAGTGGTCATCTTAAGTCTACTGGGTCACTGGATTCACCAGTAATGGGTCACTGGATTCACCAGTAATTATTGTTGATGATGGTCATTTGCTACTGTCCAACTATTTACTTATATTTTTATTTAACAAAGTTTTATGATACAGTTTTTTAAATTATTTATGTGTGGAAATAAATCATATCTGAATAATGAATTAATCTGTTTATCAACATCTCAGCTCAAAGAAAATGTGGCTATCAAATATCAACAAACTGGTAAATAATATTCACTGGCAATGTCTTCATAGTGGGCATTCCATGTATCTAAGGAAATTATTAAATGATGTGTGTTTCTGATAACTACATGCTGAAACTTTATAAACAGTTCTGTTGCTGTTATAGAAATAAAAAGATGCTTTGTAAAACATTAATTGTCAGCTGTGGAACAAAAATAAAAATAAAAACAAATAAACAAATTAAAAAATCCAAAAACAATACAAATTACTCTTTATATTTTCCATTTATAAAAATGAAAATAAATTCATATCTTCCATCAATTACACATATTTTTTTTTTTTTTTTTTTTTTTTCAAAATTAATGTTTGTTAAACAGAGTAAGTTATTATGGAATTAAGATATATCTAGAGTAGTCACAAAAACTCAGTTTAATTTCCTGTTCTATGCAAAGAGTTGTGTACCAACTACAACCATCACTGATTTTAAAACATCTCTCGCCGATCTGTTAGATTACCATTGGCCTCAATGATTAACATCTCATGATTCAGCAACATTAAATCTATTTCAGGAGAGAGTAAGACATCAGAAGTCACCTCAACCGTATCCAAATTATCTCAGAATGAAGCCATATAAAACTTCAGAACCACAAACTTGCAAGAATTCAGCTGACAGTCAGTGTCTGTAGAGTTTGCAACAGGCTTTCAAGAAAACATATATTTAATAATGTTCATTATTAACTGGGCATTATTAAGTCTATCTGTAAGATTTTATTCCATCTTAACAGACTCCAAAAATAAGTATACATATGAAGGATTATGACATGGGTTGACTATTTGAAGAATTTACAAACTTTGTTGGCAGAGCAAACTGAGAAAGACAAAATATATTCCCATTTCAAATCTTTTGGGAAACAGAAATTCAAGTTTAGAGGGTTTATTCTAATACAAAACTTCAACAAAACGTTCAACATGCACAAATTAAGCTCCGTGGAGGTTCATAATTAAATAAATTTGAGACTCTGGCTTGAAGAATGGGGAATGGATTTTGGTGACCATCATGTCTCAACAAAACAGGGTATCATCTAAACTAAAGCCCTGCTCCACTAAACAATCTGATTCTTAAAATTAACTTAGGTCAGATAATCGTGTGAAATGTTTGGTTTTGCAACAAACATGCTGTTTCTTGCACTTTAAAAACAATTCAGTTGAGAACAGGTATCGCTGTCACTGAGGACTGAAAGACAAATGACATTGTGAAGTGTGCACACACATACAACCACAGAACAATACTTGAAGAAGACACTGGATCCATTGTGTAGATTTAAAAAAGAAAAAAAAAAGATTATTTTTTTCTTTTAGTTGCTTGTTGACTGAAATTTAAAACTGTTTTAAAACTGCAGGTTTTTTCCTGTTTAACAAATGGTTTGCACTTTTTGAAAGCAGAGTTCAAGGTCATGTGTAAAAGTCAGTGTTGTAGGTTTACAGATACCTGTGTGTCAAACACAGTCAGATGTTGTTTAAGCAAACACCATTTATTAAACTGGGAAGAAGAATCAATATTCCTGCCCTGAAATGCAAACCTACGAATTATTATTTTCATCATGTGCAAATTGTAAACATTTATTATTTTCGTAATGTGCAAAGATATAAAATAATTTTCTTTCACTGATATCCAAACCTTGTAAAAGAAAGAAAGAAAAAAGCAGTCCTAACAGGAATATCCAAAACTGTTTGTTTGGATATGTTTCCATAATAATTATGTATTAACAATAACTGTTCTAAATTTCAGTGCATACTGCCAGTTTGACCTGACCTGACCTGACCTGACACTTACTTAGCAGGTCATTATGTTCCAGACTAAATCACACAGATCTCTGTTGTAATTTTTGACAGAGAAGAATAAAAAACAACAAAAACCAGCAAAGTTACTTCTGTTCTGTTTTCATGTATTATTTAGTGAAATACAATATCATAGAACATGAAAAAAGCTGACACTTGAAACCCTGTCAATTTGAATTCTGATAAGTTTAATTATGGCAGAAGAAAATGCTTACATGCATTTTACTTTTTTCTTGTTCCTTTCTTTAAAAAATAAAGTAAAGAAAATAGCTAATACATAAACAGTCAATGAAATTTGCAAATGCAATGCATTTAAAATCAGTGTAAAATGTTTTATTGGTTTTAGAAGAAAACTAGAGAAACTATTCTCCATATATGGTTAAAGAAATTTAAGATGGATGGATGAACTTATGAACTAATAAACAGAATATGATACATTAATTAAGAAACTGAGAGGCTGTGTACAGGTTAAAGAGCTATGGAAAAAAAAAAAAAAAAAATGAAAAAACTGGGTTTAATGGCATTTTATTTCTTTTTTCACATTACATTATTGTCAAGCATATTTTATTTTACTTATTTATTTATTTTTTATTTTTTTATTTTTTTTAAACTTTTCCCTTAATCTAATTTAATATGTCAGCAAAGCACATTTTTATATATCAGTTTCCAAAACCACAAAGCCAAGAAAGTATATAGAGCATTCCTCTAAGTGAGGGAACACAATGTGGAATGAAAATAGCCCAAAATAAACACTTAGAAGGATAGATTCTGCACACTGTCATGTTTTGTCGTGTCTTCTAAACACTAAGCTATGTTTAGGTTCTAGCAGAAAAAACCCCACCCAAAACTACCAACAACTATAGCAACAAAAAAAAATTAAATTAAAAAAAAAAATTGTAAAATAATAATAAATAGGAAATAGAAGTAAAAGTTTATTATAAATAATTCTGATACTAGTTTAAGATTTCATTTATTGTGAAAACATTTATTCCCAATAAAACAGAAACGAAAAAAAGAAAAAAAAGAAAAAAGAAAAAAAAGAAAAGAAAATCGATGCCCACAAAAAAAAAAAAAAATTTTTTAAAAATTTAAAACACAATGACATCTAAATTTCCATAAATCTACAACCATTACTTCATCTCCAGTCTTTTTTTAGTTGACATGCACTGAAGAACATAAACTATCAAACTTTAATTTGGTTTAAATTTATTTTACTATGTATAACACAAAGAGTTAATTTAATTCCTGTTGAAAGTTTTATTATTGCTGGTTAAATTTCAGAGCTACTTCTCACAATACTGTGAAAAACCAATAACAACTAACAGCAAGAACCTGTTACAGATAGAAAGTCACAGAAAAAGAATTCAGATAAATCAATAAGGAAACATTGACTGAAAAAAAAAAAAAAAAAAAATGAAAGAAATAAAAAGGATAAACTATTCTTAAAACCATGCAAGTATTTAAAAAAACAAAAAAAAAAAACACAGATAAACGAGACCAGGCTATTTAATCAGTTATTAGATTACAAAGTCAATAGAATCTTAAAACATACATGTTTGGCTTTTTTGGCACGTAAATCCTTGAATCAAAGGCTTTGCAGTGTTTTTAGTATGTTAATATGACACTTCACGGACGCACCAAAAACAACCAACTCAGACTATGTTTGTTATGTATTGTAGTTACAATATTTTATCTGTCAAAATAATTATGCTGTTGTCTGATTTCCTCAGGTTTGTTGAGTAATATGATCAATCTTTCCTGCACTGCTTACTGCAGTTTATCCAATTCCAACCTGTGTCATAGTTTAATCAAAAGACTGTGTTATTTCCATTCCTATCCATTAGATGCAAATAAAAAAAAAATATCCCTTACTATTTTTTTTTTTTTATTAAACTAAATATTCATTCATTCATCCATTAGATGCATACATTTTTTTAAAAAATCCCTTACTGTTTTTTTTTGTTTTTTAAAAACTAAATATTCATTCATTCATTCATTCATTCAAGGTATTTATCATACTCTGAACACGAATATGACCTAACATAAATCCACACAGTTCTGTCAGTTTATTTCAGTATGCTGAAGACTACATATATAAACAGTTTAAATCCAGGGTGGAAGGATTTCATCATTATCAATGAAGTCTGGCTTAATAAAACGTGCTTATTATCTGCAATACATGCTTAAGGCTTTCTTTGTTTTGTTTGATTCACTTCAAGTAACAATCCAATTTGATATCTGAAAATTTAGACTTAAGAAGAAGACTATATTACCAGCATTAGCCTGACCTTGCAAGTGTTGTCACATTGGTGACAATGAGTAACTTGTACATAAGAGTACAAAACGTGAAGTTTCTGTGATTCACAACTCATTGTTGATACAGAATAACTCGGACTTGTGAAGTTTCTTTGTCACAATGACACAGATGAGAATTATGAAGTTTCTGTTTCTCAGTGACACATCAGAATTATGAAGTTTCTGAATGTCACAGAGACAATGAAAACTATGAAGTTTCTGTTTGTCAGTAACACATAAGAATTATGAAGTTTCCGAAGTCACAATAAGACATGAGAACTATGAAGTTTCCGTATGTCAGTGACACATGTAAACAACGAAGTTTCTAATTGTCACAATAATACATCAGATGCAAAGTTCACATATATATTATATATGCATCACATGGACGCTTGTCAATTTTCTGTTACAAAATGACAGATGCCAAGGCCATGTTTCTATGTCAGGGACACGCAAAGTACTATGAATTCATGTCACAGTGACATATAAGAAAGGTACAGCATAAGTGTGTCACAGTAACACATCAGAAAATGTGAAGTCTGAATATATCAGTGAGATATGTGTGCGTGTGATATGAGAATTATGATGTTCCAGCATGTTGCAGCGACACAGAAAAAAAAAAAATTTAAAAGTATTTTTTTTGTTGAACTCTTGCAGGTCAAATAAATATTAAAACCAAAACCATTTATACAAATTTAAAAAAAAAATAAAAATAATAATAATAAAATTTGTAAAAAAAAAAAAAACTTTCTTTCTGTAGGGTAAATTCAAACATTAAAGTGTACTCCCATTCATTCGTTTTTAAAAAGCTGTTTGGGGTGTTGTTGTATGTATTATTTATCAGACAGATAGATATCTGTACAGTCCTGATCTGCAGAGTTGATAGCTGAGTTCAGTCAGTGCCACAGTGTAAACAGACACTATCCTGGGGATCAAGTCATAAAACTGCACCCCACTGCAGGTGTGTAACCAATAAAATTTGTAAAATATTAGTTTTAAACTTTTGATGGCAATAAATTAGCAATAATCAGCAGCTATTGTAGGGTTTACTTCTGCGGTAATGAGCATGAAATGGTATATATTCAAAAATTAGTTATAGAAATGGTGCAAAAATTCATTTTTGTCTATGGTACACCTTCTGTAAGACCAGTTTAACAAATTATAAACTAACTAACTCACTCAAACTCTAACTCTATCTCCCCCCTCTCATTCCTTCCCACTGACCCATACATAGACAAATTTTCCTAGCAGAATCTATCACAACTATGTATTGATACATCTTACATTTTAAAACAGTAGTTACTAAATATTAAAAACACCTAACTATAAGACATGGATTTAT
This sequence comes from Chrysomallon squamiferum, assembly GCA_012295275.1. NCBI lineage: Eukaryota > Metazoa > Mollusca > Gastropoda > Neomphalida > Peltospiridae > Chrysomallon > Chrysomallon squamiferum. Next base: position 17,904,863 of record CM022672.1, on the reverse strand, counting down.
TGACAGTCTAAAAAACAATTCTGTTTATTTGTTATTATTCTTTATTGTTGTAAAAGTAATTTACAGCATGCATAACTGCTGTACATGGTTGTTATACAATATGTAAGTCAATGATAAAAAAAAAAAAAAGTAAAAATAAAAAATAAATAAATACCTAAAAAAAATTTAAACGAAACTTTTTTTAAAAAAAAAGAAAAAAAAAGAGAGAAGAAAGATAGTAAATGAAACCAATTTTTTAAACAAAATAATTAATTTTTTTTAATTTTTTTTTCTTTTCTGGCTTGGACAGGTTTTGTTTTTCCTTGTTTTGCGTGCAATTACAATTTAACAATGTCAGCTTGTAAAACATGAAGTAATGTTTTACCTGCCACGCAGGAGAATGAACTTGAAATCTGTCAAACACACATCTGTCTCAGCTCCAGAAAGCACATTTAACTGAGACAAGCCACGTGGGTCTACTTCAGCTACATAGTTTTCTAAAAAGATCTGACCTTTCCTTAATTATTATAATGTGTGATGTGTCCAGTGTGTGTTTATGTGCATATGTGTGTTTAACACACACTTAAACATTATGGACCAACAACCTAATATTTGAACAAATTTCAGAATTTTGTTTATTAAAAATAAAATTAGGTGATTAGTTTCTGCATTATACAAAATTATATCACTGTTGGTGATTGCTTTCTACTATTTATGCGAACTGAGAAATCATTATCCTGTTTCTGTTTTTATGTTATGTGTAAACTCATTTGTAACAAGTGTTATCGAGCATATAGGTTTTCACTTTATTCAAATCAAAAGGAATATAAACTACAGATGTGATAAACGTAATTAATTATGAATTCACTTTACCGTTTCGGTGAACACATTTGAATAATATTAATCATTCTTATTTCATTTTCACTGATAATGGCTTCTCTCTAACGGTTAAAGTTACAAAGGAAAGTTTCTATACAACCAGACAATAGGGAGCTATTTATTTGTTATAGATTAAGTAATCACATTAAAATGGAAACTTAATCATAATAGTTCTGTATTATATCAGTAATGAACTTTCTTTGTGTGTCTATACCGATTTGGTTGATAGAGGTAAAAAAAAATAATAAAAAACATTTAAAAATGAGAATTAACAAATCATGTTTTTGTGACCCCAGGCAAATGATTTAACAACTGTTTTCCATTGCAAACCATTCCTTATGTAATAATTTGACTTGACCTCCCCAAATAGGAACTGAACCACCATTATTAATGTGAGAATTCAGTTCTCTTCTAACTGATTTAATAAAGAAAGACCTATTAACTATTTCTAGTAGGTTCATTTCATACCTGACACTTCGTACAGGTCAAATGAGATGACCAAGTGAAACAAGGTCAAACGAGATGACCAGGTGAATTATCAGGTTAAACAGGATGACCAGTGAGGCATCAAGTTCAAGACAAACAAAAGGACAAAGTGGTGACCAAACAGCGATGGAGAAGTAACTATGACATGCAAAAACTTTATCTACATGAAGATATCTCCGAACATGCTAAACATTTTCAAGTCTTAACGTGGATGTTTGACCAGTGTACCGGCCACTGAGAAAAGTAAATGTCTGTAATCTAGAGTAAATTTGCAGAGGATGTGGCCTGTGTCACCAACACAGTTCAAAGACAAAACTGTGTTTGACTTTGTGATTGGTGGCACAAATTAAGCGCAGAGTGATAAAAGAAACTGTTAACGTATGAGAGAAATACCTGTCGATCCAAACATCGCTTTATGTATACTTTTCACTAACGCAAACACTGGAACTACAACCACAGCAACATTTTGGGATCAATATTTAAGACATCAGCTTTATGTCACCATCAACAGATATTTCAAAAGTCTTTTTTTTCTTCATTTTTAATTTTTTTTTATTTGTTTCATATGTATATTCTAGTGATGCTGTGAAACCATCTCTGGAATTGGGAAATATTCAGGTAGTAGTAGCTGATGCTGGAACATTAGACAATGGAAGACTGAGTGATTAAAATTATGTCCAATGAATGTCAAATTAAAAAGAAATTACACCAAATAATTAAATAAATAAATAAATTCCTGTAGCTTTAAATAAAATGTTTCTAAAACAATCACAATTAAAATTATATACATACTTTTATATTTTTATTATTATTATTATTATTTTCTTAATCAGCATTTTTTTTTTTTTTTTTTTTTTTTAGCAATTTCAATCAAGGTTTTCAATACCAAAATGTCCTGTAAATGATAGTGTAAATTTAATAAATTATTTTATATCTTTTATATCAGCAATAAGATAACACAGTCATGCAAATGCTTATGTTAAAATCAAATATCCTCACACCAATCTAATTTTTTCAAAACTACATCAAAAGTTTGCTAATTCAGTAATTGAGATGAAAAGCAAGCAGTCTTGGATGATTTACACAGCTCATATAAATGTACATCTTTAATGCTGATAAGAATACAGGTCTGATACACCATATATAATAACATAAATAAAAATCAAGATTTAAGGTACAGACATTTCAGTCAGTAAGTGAATTAATGAATATTTAATAACACTTTAACACAATTTATTGTAAACTGTTATTAGGTGTTGAACAAATTTATTGCATTTAAAACATATGTAGGTGAAATCAATGGCAATGTCACAAACTCTTATCAGTTAGCAGTATATCTTTCACATGGCCATAACCAAGACACAAAAACAGGCTGTGGGGCATGGTATTGAAGTCTTAACATACAAACTAGAATGGGAAATAGCCTCTCTAATGAAAGCCAACACTGCAGTAAATGAAAGCTATCCTAATTAATGTTAACTACAACAATAACCTAAACCACTAGAAATCTCTGATGAATTATTTAATACCATGTGATACTCGTAAAAATCTATTAACTGGTTGGACAATAGTAATGAAGAATACAAGAATGTCCATTACCAATATAAATGAATGCTGTAGAAAAAGTCATGTACATCCCATCAGAATTAAAACCATCTCCATAAGAATATTCAAAAATATTATATAACTATTGTTACATATAGTAAAAAAAAAAAAAAAAAAAAAAAAAAAACCTATTGTTTTACCCCCTCTTTGTTTCATTTTGGCAAAGTTCCACCACTGTGACCATTCACACGAAGTACACCAAGTGCACCATCCCATCAATCATCCAATTAACCAGATAACACTAATCCCTAGTTAATCTAGATAGGAGACAGGGTGACATGGTAGACTCTTTGCAAAAACCAATCCATTCAGAAAAAAAAAAAAAAAAAAAAAAAAAAAAAAAAAAAAATCTTTTTGACCTTGAGATTGCTTCACTACACCTGATTCAGGTCATGACCTTAAGATTAAATGTCAAACCTGTGAGGCATTTATTAAAAGACCAGTTTTAATCCCACACCTTCAAATCTTGCTCTTTACTGCCAGACTTTCTTGGCAAACACTGTTATATGTACACACAGACAAGCAAACACAGACAAACACACGCAAGTGTGATAATGATAAATGGGCACAATAACAAAAAAATAGCAAGCGTAAGCAGAAAAACATGTCCATTAATTATTTTTTTTTTTTTTTTTTCAAGAGGGATTGGTTTGATTAGAAATTCACCTTGGCACATGATATATCTGTTTAAGTTATTGAAGTCTTTTTATTTACAAGACTTATGTTTACTGGTTTCTTCAGCTGGTTTAATTTCTCTGTCACTTCATGAATTAAATTACTGTATCTACAAAGAAGATGTCTTCTTCTTCTTCCTTTTCTTACAATAAAAAAAAAAAAAAAAAAATTCTCACACTCTCTAAATTAAATTATTAAACCTGCAACTGTAATCACACTATTTCTTATCACTTAAGGAAGGAAGAAATTATTAACTTAATGACAAACTCAACATGTGTTTTAATATATGGCTATGTGGCATCATATTTTATGATTTAACACATAACAAAGAGAAGCCTGGATTAATTTCCATTAGCAAGAAAAGTAATTTTTAATAACCATCTTCCTGTAAACAGAACAGCAGCCCAATGTGAATACTGAAGATTTATCATGTTGCCACATGTGACGTTAGCACTGCACCTTTTGCACTTAACTGCAATCAAAGTATGTTTCACAGCGTATGTGTTCAGTGACTATTTGTAAATATTAGCAGACAGCAGTATGGTATGTGCTGCAGGAACATTTTCACAAGCAAGAAACTGCATCTACGGATATATTAACTGCTGGCTGGAGTGGGGGAAAAAGCCTACTAAGTGCAATAAGGAAGAGTGTTCCTGTCACTAAGTTGAAGTTCCACAGTGAGCTCACAGCTGGGTGTATTTTTAGAGTAACGAAATATTCTGGAGCTCTTATTACATTATAGCAGCAGACAATAATGTTTGACATTTCTGCACTCTCACCTACCTTGACCTCCATAGAGAAAAAAAAAAAAAAAAAAAAAAAGCAAGAAAAGCAAACAAAGCAAAAAAAAAAAAAAAAAAAAAAAAAAAAAAAAAAAAAGAAAAACACCAAAAAAAAAAAAATTAAAAAAAAAAAAATTTTAAAAAAATTAAAAGACCCAGAGAGGGTATATAAAAAAAGAGAATTATTTTTCACATGTAATGTACCGGATGGCACACCTATGAAACTGTGAATTGTTCTTAAATAAAGCCACTTGTTGAATAAAATGATTTTCATGTGTAAGTGTTGCATATATATACTGATGCAAGGAGACTTGGGAACACTGATAGCTGTGAAATGAATGTTATTTTGGAAACAGACGGGAGAGAAGGAAAAAAAAAGAAAAGTGTAAAAAAATAAAAGCTTCATGTTACAGGGCTTGTTGGAACTGGGTCTGTGTGTGCTAGATAAAGAGCTGGGGCAAAGAAAAAATAAAAATAAAAATACAAGGCCTTGAACTGTAATGTCCTCTAATAATCACGTACATCAAACACAACATACAGATTTAGCCATCTTAAGTTACTCCCATATAATCCACGAAAGCATCTCTGAAGCAGATGCTTAGAACAGTCAATAAGGTCTCTTTCCTGTTTTTAAAAGTGTAGCTTTCCTAGTATACACATATTGTCTAACTATTGTTTACTAGACTTGCAGGTTGTTTTATTTACAGTGAAGTATGAAAATCAAGTATATCATGTAACTATGCCTCAAGTCTGATGTTCTCCTTTTTCTACTGATTTCCTAAAGATATGTAAAGGTTAAAAAGTGAAAAAGATAAGTTTTTTTAGAATGTGGCAACTAAGAAATTACAGTGAAACTCCATTATTTTGACCAACTACAGATCCTAATAAAACTTGTTTTAAGAAAGTAGCAGACTAGTTGCTGGGTTTCACAATCTATAACAAATATATGATACACCTGCAACTATCATTTATCAGATTTATTACTAATCATGGGCAAGTGACCAAGGCAAAACCAGACACTAAGACTAAATATATTGAAATTATGATTATGCATACTTTCTTTCTAAAAGCAAAATAAAATAAATAAATGGATAACCTAGTTATATGCCAGTTTTATTATTATTATTATTATTATTAATACTCCTTCTCAAAAATCTTCTCAACTTCCAGTTATGAGAATCATTATTAACTGGGTGTTTATTATGTGACAACAAATTTATATCTCATAAGTTTTACTTCCTTGACTTTAAAGTATGTCACTAGAAGACATTAACATTAAAATTAAATGTGACTATTTCAAAAGATAATTTTTTGATATTATATAAGGGAGGTAAGTAAATACGTAATGTTTTTCAATACATATACATATATATAAATGTTTTATTATTTTTAATAGTGTTTATTATTATTATTAATTTTAATTTTATTTTAAATTAAAACTCCTTTAAAATAGTTTCTTGTAATTTTTGACAGTACTGATACTTGAGAACTGATTTTGTTTATTCTGCCAAAAGTTTAAAAAAAAATTAAATTAAAAGCTAAACATTTCAGTTCTCATAATAATAATAATAATAATAATAATAATAATAATAATAATAATAAAAAAAAAATAATATAAAATTTGTTATGTGTGTATTTACACAATGAATTATATTTTAAGGATTGGTTAAAAAAAAAAAAAAAAAAATTTTTATTTTTATTTTTCAAATATGGCTTTTATTTACATTGGCATGACAACTGGAAAGAAAACATGAGAAATCTGCATAGTTTATGCAAAACAGGAGTCTTTCAGTACCAAACTAAAATAACCGCCCAACAGTGAGGTCAAACAAATAACAAATTTCAATCAAAGATTGACACGTTGACAACAACTTCCTGACTCACCATTTTGTACAAACGATGGGTGGAATAATAATAACAATTGTATAACAATACCAGTAATAAAAGTAAAAAATACAACAAAATAAATTTGATGGCAGAAAAATACTTTTTTCTGACAAACAAATTTTGCTAATAATAAAAAGAATAACAATAAAATAACAAGTCTTCATTATTAAGTCCTTTCTTAGCAATTATTAGAACAAAGGAAAAAAAAAAAGAAGGAAAAAAGAGGAAAAACTGTGGGTGAAAGAAAAAGAAGAAAGAAAGAAAACAAGAAAAAACCCTGTTAGACTGAGTAAAGTATTGCACAAGAGCAGAATCATCTGTGATTCTGTCTATAGAAGAAAATAAGATAAAAACTGTGGGTGAACGAAAACGAAGAAAGAAAGAAAACAAGAAAAAACCCTATTAGACTGAGTAAAGTATTGCACAAGAACAGAATCATCTGTGATTCTGTCTATAGCTATATTTTACCAGATGCTGTTACGAAAAAAAAAAAAAAAAAAAAATAATAAGAAAAAGAAACAAAGAAAACAAGAAAATGCCTGCCTCTTCATATCACACATTTTGTTATTTTTACTGATAAGTGGACACCAACTCAAAACATTGTTAGAAAGTGTACACCAGTTATTTAAAGCAGTTTTTTGGCACTGACCCTGTGCACTGTTAACTACTGAAAAAAAAAAAAAAAAAATTCAGATTCTCCAGTACAACATCTTTAACAAAAATAAACAAAACCTTGTTGTCAACAGGTTAAATTATTAAATTATCAAAAAAAAAAACAGAAATAATTTCATGGGCAGTTAGGTACTATGACTATACGTAAACAGGCTGGCATTGTTCCAGCAGGTAGAAAGGTGAATGACTTGTGACTGTCTGTATCATGTTTTGTATAAGTAGTAACAGCTGATCAGTTTTTGTTAATAATAGCAGTGTACTACCACTGTATTAGCCCGTCACATGTGTCGTGGTCTTTCTGCTGGCTTCCTGGACTCAGTTGTAACATACATACAAATATATATATGTCACACATGAACAGTAAATGTCTGCGGATATTACATCCGGTCGAATCAAAATGAGAAACTTCTGGTCACGAAGATTTTAGCTGCCGTTGCATTTTGTGACAGAAAACACAGTCATGAAACACAAGAACAATGGTTAATAATAAAATATTAGAAACTGATTCATGAGTGTTGAGAGTTTTTTTTTTTCAAATTACATTTTCTCTTAGGATATAAATAGCAAATCTAATAATAAATAAATAATTTTTTTACATGCATTCTTTTTTATGAATGACCTTCAAACAAAGAGAAAACAAGTTGTTTACATAGAGTTTTTAGTTAATATAGCTGATTGTTATAAATCTCTTCAACATTTTCTTTTACACTTTAAAAAAAAATTAATACTCAAAACAGCAGTCATAGAAAGATGTGAGAACACCATGTGGAAGAAAATCTGTAAGTTTAACATTAAGGGTTATTCTTTCAAAATATTCTTTCATTCATCAAATACGTTTTACATTGATATAAACACATTACAGAAAGAAAACACAGATTTAACTACATATAAAAATATTAATCTTAAAGACATTAACTCCATCTACAAAAAAATAATATAATAATAAAATAAAGATGACATAAGCTTTTCACAAAAAAAGAAGAAAAAAGATGTCTTCCTATAAAGAGTGACATTTCTATGCTTTAAATTTTCACAAAAACACCATATATTTATATACATTATGATTATTTGCCTTTGACGATTTCTAGTTTTTTCCATTTCAGTAAAACATGATTTTGCAGTTCTTTTCACTTAAACCATCAACAATCAATATGTGTATATCATTTTCTCCGCAAGCATCTTTCAGCATGATTATTCACCCATAGAATCACGTACAAACTACAATCCAAACTGCACGTAGCTGCAATGTCAATACACAACAGGCAAACAGGTATTAATATTTATGAGAAAGAAAAAAAATAGATATATATATAGATATATCTACCCTGTGTCCATTGTTTCTTCTTCAACTAGAACCCCTTCAGCATCTTCATTGACCCGTATAAAAACATAGCTGTTTAAGTTAGGACGCATTACTGAAAGTTGAAAAAGAAACAAAAATATATTCATCTTTTTTTGTTTTTGATTTCTATTTCTTCAATTTAATTTGATAACCAGAGGGTGTTGTGATGAAGTGTGAATATATATATATGAAAATAAAGAAAAATGTTTATCTTAAACTGCTCTGTAAGCCATGTTAATGAACAGCAAAAACATTAGTTTTCTACATTTGAAAAAAAAAAAAAAAAGAAAATATATTTAAAAAATACTGTATAATAATATTTGATATCTAATTTGATAGAGGCACATCTGTGACACTCATTTGCAATATTCTATGATTTTTTTTAAAGAATATTAATTTATATGTATCGGTTAATTTGAAAAATGCAGACTTTTTTTTACTGAAATATCACATAAATAACATACCATTTTGCAATAAACTAGTAGTATAATGGTTGCAGATGCTTAGTTGTGATTATAGTGGATTGAAAAACCAAATACTGCAAGTCAGTTTTCAAATATGAATTCTTTATTTTAAAGCAGTTAAATAAGAATGTGCTTTATCTCATTTTAAGTATGACAGGTTGATAGTTCAATTCTTTTTCTCAATCTATAACAATAATTCACAGATTATCTTCAATTCCTCTTTCAAATTTCACTATTTCAAAAAATTATACATTTAATATTTAAAATGTGTTTGTTTGTTTTTTAATTATTGTGGGGGTTTTTAAAGGTAAAAATCATTTAAATCTTTTAGTTTTTTTTTTTTTTTTTTTTTTAAGGTACACTTGCTTCTGACCAGCACTTTTTGGGTGTGATTAATATGACCACACACTTTGATAACGTTAATCTAGCTGATAAATAAACTCGTTTCAAAGCAATGACCACATTCAAAGGTCATTAACAGTACAGGAAAGAACAAACATTTGTAGAGCTAAATCCACGGAGAGATAATAAACAGGTTTAACTTTAAGCTGACATGAAATTTTCTCTATTAGCTCATGACCAATTTATATGAGGGGGTCATAAAGAAGATCAGGCCATACACATTCACTTCAGAAATGTTGCTGTCATAAACCATTAAAAACTCAACTACAGCTTTCCCTTTTTTTTTTAAATGCACCCTCAAATGAACTTTCAAAAAATGTCTGTACATTTTATCTACTTAGCATCAGATGACAAAAATTGTTTCCAGCCAGTTTCAATAAATCTTTTAAACTGCACCTAACCATTTGTGTTTAGATTTAAATAAATAACAGTTTCTTTTTTTTTTAAATGTTTGATTTCATTTATAACTGTTTTAAGTTAACATGCAAACTTGTTAAATCAACATATTTATTCGAACTGTTTTGTATATATGAACAGTAAATTTGAACAATGTTAAAAAAATTAAGTTGGTTGTTAATTTAATTTTTGGGCGATATTTTTTTCTTTTATTTATAAAATCTTTTCTTGAAAATCTAAGCAGATTTAAAAAAAAAAAATTTAAATATATAATTATCTGTGAATAAAACAAAATCATGTGAGATGTCAATCTTTTTTTTTTTCAATCATTTGTTTTATGTAAGGGACACAACTCTTCATTTTCTGAATCAGTATTGTAAGCAACCAAAAATCTCAACAAAAAAAAAAAAAACTAAAAAAACATTATTGAATGAAAATCTTTTTGTTTCTTAAATATTAATTTCTCTTCATGTTTATAAAGTTTATGAACTGCAAGAAAACTGCAGAATTTGAATTCTTTTTAGTAGATCAAGTCCAGAAATTTCAAGTGTAAAAGTGTGAAACGAAAAAAACAAAGCTTACCTTTCTGAGCTTTAGTTAGTGTTTGAAGATTTGATGGCATGTGACGCAATGCAAGGTTGTTAAAATGAGACTCGATGCTGTCATTAAATCTAAAAAATAAAATTAAAATTCTGATGATGATGATGATAACAAGATAAAAAAAGAAAAAGAAATCAGCTTCACATAATACTTTTGAGTGTTTTTAGTATATTTAAATTTTTTTTTAAATAACAACAGTATAATATTCAATTTGTAAATATATAAAAAGAAAACAATGATGGTAAAGAAAAAAATTAATTAAAAAAAAAAAAAAAAAAAATTTTATTAATTAATCTTTTGAGATTAATCAGAAAATCATAAAATTTAAATTTTAGGAATGAAAAATACACCAAAACTAAATATAATAACAGCAATATAAAAATTTAATAAAGAAACAAAAAACACTAAAAAAAACACCTTTAAAAAAAAAACAAGAATAAATGAATGAAATAAAAATAAAATTTTAAAAGCAAGACATTTATTACAGCTATAAAATATTTGAACTATTTAAATTTTAATGCAGTTTTTTTATCTGTTGGCACTGAAGTAAAATTTGCATCAATTTAAATTTTTAAAATTATTTAATAAAAATAATAATACAATTGTTCTATATGATTTATTATTACTGTTGTTATATTTCTTGAATTTAATTATTTCAAAACATGAGACAAACTCTGCCACATTAGTTTTGGAAAGAATTAAAAGTAGTTCTTATTGTACAAATTTCATCAATATATCACCTTAAATGGCACTGATTGAGGTTATCCAATGATTAATTGTTTTTTCTTTTCTATTTTTTTTTTTTTTTTTTCAGTTATCAGATTTTTTTTTTTTTTGTTTTTAAGGCAAAAATGTTAACCATCTGAAGTGAATACTTTGTTATATTTTATTAGTAACTACAACTATAGCATAAAACAATAACACAAATGAATAAAAATTAAATGCATATGTCAAATTTATGTATATAAGATACAAAAATAAACTTTAGTCTGTAAATAACATCCAAATGAAAATTCTACTAAATAATGACTTACTCTTTGGCAAAAATAAATTCTTCAGGTGACAACAGTGGATTTTCTTCATCGGATCTCTCTGCCTCTCTCTCCAAAATGTGTGACGTGTAGTTTTCAATCTAAATAAAAAATTCAAACATTTTTTTTTTATTGGAATAATAAAAAGTTTCTGATCATTAATCAAACATAAGAATGGATAAGCCATTATGTCAAATAATTTATTTAGAACACTTGAACAATTATTTGAAGATTAATTCATTTGTTACTAAAGGGATATAACTTTTGTTATATAACCAGTATTGAGGAAGATATTTTCTGTTTTTAATTATGATGTGTAATTGTAATACCTTATTCAAACGAATTCTTAAATAGCTGCTTAGAATATACCGTATCCGATCAAGCTGAAAAAGAGAAAAATTACATTAAATGAAAAGTCAGTCAGTTTTACGTTTATTTCTGTTTTTGTGTATTACTATTATCTTGACACATACACACACACATCAATAAAACCAATAACTAGTTAATATTTTTCTCTAATTAATAATAACAGCAAGCTTATTTTAAAAACAAGTTACATTACCTCCATTCGATGTACACTTATTTTGAAGTCTCCTTTCTTTGCCAGTTTTATATTTTCTTCCATGGCAGTTATCTGACCAAACATACATTCTACCAAATCAGTTTTTGCTTCCAACAGTTCTGGTGCAAACTTTTCATTTAACCATGCCTACATGAAAAAAAATTATACATAAATACAAAAAAAACAAAAACAATTAAATCAACAAGCATTAACCATCTCACACCATCTGATCTAATTTTAGGAGTTAGTGATCTCCAGGAATTAAAATATGGAATTAAATAGTGCTGCCCAGTTTAATTATACTTAAGCTCTTTTAAAATAAATATTGAGGTAATATCAAACAGGTTCCCACACGCTTCTAATTTCACTCCTTAAATATTCTTAAAAAGGCACTAAAACACATGACTAGGTTTCTACCCATTTTACCTCATTTTTAATATTCGCCAGAACTTCTGAATGATCCCAACTTGAATATTGCAGTCACACCCACTGCAATATTACATTTAAAGTCATTAAATGATAGTATATTTTTAAAAATTACACAAGTTTTTAATCTTTGTTTACGATATTGAATACATCTACTAGATCTAGTATCTACTATCTACTTCACGGTCACCTCTTCTAGTTTTTCCAGAACCTCAGCTGCAGTCATGGCAATCTCTTCTTCATCTTCTTCTGCTTCAATCGGATCGATTTCAGACATGTTTTAAATTTTCTAGTTTTAGAACTTAAAAAATAAATAAATTAAAAAATACCAGATATAGACGTGACTGAAATAAAGGACGTATTAAAATATCCCGCCAGCGTGAAGTCGACTATCGTAATAAATGAAATGTCGAAATGATCTTAAGGCCAACAGTTTCGAGTCAATGCAAAATATTAAATGAAAACAAAAACACAACAAAACATTTTTGATTATAATAATAAATAACTATAATGAATGTAAACAAATATAATCGATAGTTTGTTACTTCAGTTTCACGCCAGAATTTTCCACCAATGAGATATTGTTTTCTCATCAAATATTATTTTAATAGTTTAATCTAGATATAACTGCTATATTTATAGATGTTCTATCATCTATGTGTATTATCATTATGTATAGTACAACAACAACAACTACTACTACTACTAATAATAATAATAATATGAAATAACTTAATAAAAATACTTATTGCTGATTATTAATGTTGTTAAATCAGCAATCTAGATATCTCTCTCTAACACACACTCACAAACACAAATTGGAAGATTAATTTTGGGTTGGAGTGTTTTTTTGTTTCTCTATTGTGATTTACTTATTAGCTTATTTATTTATTTATTTATTTTAATTCGATTTTTTTCCTGTTCTTTAATGGTTTATAAAATCTTTTAAACTGTAATGTGATGTATTTTTTTATTTATTTATAATTTAGACTATTTTTAGTATTTATATTTCGCTGTTCCGCAGCCAATTCAAAACAACATCTCGTTCAAATCCCGATAAACAAACGAGATGTAGATTATAAAATGGCGACGACTCGTCGTCCTATTCTTGCTAATGAACCGACTTCCTCATCTCTAAGTGATGCTGGTAGAGAATTATTTGAGGCATGTAGAAATGGAGATCTAAGTAAAGTTAAGAAATTAGTCAACACACACAATGTAAATGCAAAGGATACTGCTGGAAGGAAGTCAACACCACTTCATTTTGCTGCTGGTAAGAAATCTAATGTTTTGGTTTCGTAAGAATTTAACATATTTGAATAACACGGTTATTTTGTTGTCGTTTTTATAAGAAATTAATTCATTACTACAAATATTCTTTTTGATGTTCTTTGTACATATAAATTGTTTTAATTTTTATCACTGCACGAATATGAACAAAATTGCATTTGGTTTGAGCCTGCATTGCTTTTGTTTTGGTATTGTTTTCCTCCACATGACGTCTTGTCTAATGCATTAACATTTATAATTTTATTACTCATTGCATTTTTTTTTTCTTTTAAGTAAGTATGATCAGTAACAAAACAATGATTTTTCTATTTATTGATCTTTTTAATTTATTGCTATCAGCTATTGAAGTAGCAACATTATCAGACATTGTAACTGACAGAAGAATAAAATTATTTTTCTGAATTTTTAAATGTAAAATCAGCAGTAAATTGGGTAACTGAGTAATGGATCAGGCCAGAATAAAACAAGTTATCTCTGTTGTTTACAAATATCCATACTATTGGTGGAGATTCTGTGATTTATCTTGAGGAAGTAACTGGAAACAATAGGATATGATGTCTAAATGAGTGGTTGGGAGTTAATAATTATGTGTCAGCATTCCTGCTATATAATCAGATTAAAGATGAATATGAAATACATTTACTAATTTTCTTTTATCTTAAAGTGTGTCTATGGCAGTATAAATTAATGGAATATAAATTATTTATATTTCTAAGTTATTTTTTATTCTTTTGAACTGGATAACAAAGTATGTTTACAGACTTTTGAACCAGCATTCTTCACAACTGGAGTATCATTGTGTATCATATACAAACAGCTGTATTCATTATTATTTTTATATATCTTTTCTTATATATATATTATTTTTTTTTTTTGCTAAACTAGTAAAAAACAAACAACTGTCAATGTGCCCTGTACATAATGATGTCATCACGACAAGAAATTGAATTGTACTCTTATTATAATACATCATTATTAATAATTAAGACCCCTATAACATATACAGAATATATTTAGTATATCTTTTCACATCATAAAGATACACTTTAAATATGAAAAGAATAAAAGTAACAAGTTTACTAAAATATCCAATAATTCTTTTTAATAATACATCTGGATACTAATTTAGACAGGCCTTGTGTTTTTCCTTTAAGCTGCCAATTTATATAGGAAATACCTTTTTAAAATATAACTCTTTAAATACACAAGCTAGATCATGTTATACATACCTGTGTGATATTGTCAGATGTCGTTTTGGCATATTTCTTGCTGTTTTATAATTTAGTCTGATTAGTGCTTAACTTATCTTGTTTAAGTAGTTACAAAAGTTACAGCTATTCATATCAGATGGCTACGGATTTCATTATATGAGACAATACAGGTCATATTCATTATCTCATGTCATCTTAGTCATTTATTAAATACAAAAATCAGTACAAAGATCTAAATTTCATTGAATCATTCAGAAGCTGTGATATTGGTGTTAACATCAACATGACGATATTTTTGTTACTAATAATAGTTTTAATTTATTTACTTTTTTGATTATTTACTTCTTTTTTTTAACTTTTTTTAATTATAATAATAATAAAAATAGGTAAATTATTATTTTGATGCTATTGTACAGTTTGATTTGCAGTAATTCAGAATTAACCCATCTGGTTATTAGGTGATACACTGGTAGTAATATTCATACATGATATAAAAATATCAATGACTATATCAAGATATCAAAATACATTGTGTGTCTTTATATGCATGAATTTTACATTCAGAACTGCATGCAACATGTGTAGAACTTCACAAGCATTGTTTAATGTCAGTATGAACTTTACAATGAGCTGAAGTCATTGTGTGTCAGTTAGTAAAAGGTTACACTATGTCTAAGCATTGTGTTTTGGTTTCTGTACATTCCTAGACCACGTCTGTTTAAATAGTTAAAATTGTTTTAAAAATCAGCAAGCTTGACACTGGACTACGCTGCTTTGTGTTGTGGGTTGATGATGATAGCTGCCTCTCCTTGACAGGTACACAAAGCAACATGTGTTGACACCTCCTATAGGGTCTTTCCCCATTTCTGATTGGATAATGCACTGGCACATGTCCATCAGTTGACCCCTTGCAGAGACTGTGATAAGAATATGGCATTTAACAGCTTGGGCAAGTCTAATGAAGATTGGCACGTCGTTGGAACATAGTTACTTTTGCAGTGGAACTGAAATATATAAATGTTCATATGGTCATCTTCAGAATACAGACTTAAAAAAAAATTCTGAGAAAAATTTGTTAATAGTGAGGCAAAATGAAAAGTATTAGCTTTAGTTTAAATATTTATTATTAAATGAATAAAAATTAAAGAAATGCACATTAGATGAATGGACTAATTCAGTAACAATCAATAATTACCGTTTGTCAAAATATGACTTTTTTTTAAATATTTGTTTTTCCATACAGCTTAAAAGTGGGTTTGTAAAACAGTGGCAGATAATAATTATACTTTCTGTCACTGATAGATGCAGATCACTTAAATGAGATGCATACACATCGTAAAGACTCATCGTAAAGATTTCATTTACAAATACACATATCACAGCAGCTGTGCATAAGCTTATAAAAAAATATGAACTCCTACATACTTACTTATATACGTATGAATAATATTAGTGTGTGACTGGTGCAAGGATATGAACACAACAGCCATCAACTTTTAAATGTTTTAGCTTGATCATAGTTTAATCAAGGCCATTGGTTCAAATTATGGCAGTCTGGCGAAAGTAACTTATTCATTTGTTGTTTGCTTAGTTTTGTCTGCTGGTGGCCTTTAGTGCTGTCTGCCACTTTAGCCCTGCCCAACAGTTAATCACTTGGTGTTTTAACTGCTAATGTTAATACAAGCTGGGATGCTGTAAGCTGGACTTCTGGTGGCAGATGCCACCTCACTGAGGTGACAAGTAGAACATCATTTTACCAATTAACATCAGATTATTGATGTAATGAACAGAAAAAAGTGATACTCAAAGTGTGGCTATTTTCTTTTTCACTTTCATTTTAGACACACTTATTCCACAAAGCTGAATCAAATAACTCCTCATCTGCTCATAAGTGGTTGCTTCACACTTTTTTCTTTTCTTACAAAGAAATATAATTGAACAGGGTGGTTAAATGGAAGTTGAAATATATCCGCAAACTGGTAGTAAGAAAGTTTTAAATATAATTTATATTGTAATATTACATTGCTTATAAATTCAAAGTGAATGTATAAATAAATAAATTAATAAAAATATTTATGACCTAGAAAATCTGTTCATTTCCATGACTTGTTTTTTTTAAATTTTAATTTAGGGTAATTGAACAGACAGGTAACATCTGGTTTATGATTTAAAAAATAGTATCAAGTATTTATTCTTTTTCTGCTACTGTAGATGATAATGTGAGTTTTCACATAAATGAGTATATTTAAACTTTTTTAATTTATAGGATTCGGGAGAAAGGATGTTGTTGACCATCTCCTTGACAATGGTGCCAATGTGCATGCCAAAGATGACGGAGGTTTGATACCTCTTCACAATGCATGTTCTTTTGGACATGCTGAGGTGGTTCAGCTGCTGTTAAGGAATGGAGCTGATCCGAATGCCAGAGACAACTGGAACTACACTCCATTGCATGAAGCAGCAATTAAAGGCAAACTGGATGTCTGTATAGGTGAGCATTTTTTATGAGAACATTATAATTTGTACGGGTTTGATATTCCAGATTGTAGACTTATTAAAGATAAAGATTCCTGAAAGCATAGATCATGTTTAAGAGATGAAATTTTTAATAATTATAAATATTTTTTTAACAGTTTTAACAAACATTTATTAATAATGGATAACAGTGTTTGATTTCTTTAAACAAACATATTTATTAAATTACAAATCAAGAACCTTTTTCACTCTTTTATTTTATTTTATTATAACAATTTTTTTTTCTTTTTTCATTTTTAATTTTTTTTTTTTTTTATTATTTTTAATGTTTCTTTTTGCTATTTTCTTATTAATAAAACATAATAAAGCTATCAAACAGAATCCTTTTCAGTCATTATAGATGGAGCAACTGTTGAGTCAAAAGTTGAGCCCACACATTTAAATATATAAATATATATTTGATTACATAAGTGTCTTTTGTTTCAGTTCTTCTTCAGCATGGAGCAGATCCAAATATTCGCAATACAGATGGTAAAACAGCTCTTGATCTGTCAGATCCTACAGCAAAAGCAGTTCTTACAGGTAACAAGAAAATATATTTTTATTATTATAGGATTTAATAATTAACATAATTTATTATAACCATCTCTGTGGTAGTTTCAAGATATATAACAGTAATAATTACATAAAGAGGTGAAAAGCAGCTGTATTCTTAAATAAAATGCACAGATAATTATTAACTAACACTCTTTTTTTATTTTGCTAATATTTAAATATTTAACTTTGATAATAATAATTTGAATATAAATGAATCATGATAATAACCAAAAAAAAAAAAAGAAACGAAAAAAACAACAACAACAATTTAGCTATCAAATAATAATAATAACAATAATAATAAAACGAAAAACAAACAAGAAAAGAAAAATATACCAAAGAAATAAATCAGTGTCTTCAAATGGCTCTGTACATCACTTAAACCAGATGGGTAACAATGGTGTCAGATTTTAACAAAGCCCACTATTATGAAACCCCCACTGTTTAGTGTCAGCAGGCCCTGGAGTTTGTTTAGAGGTTAAGTCTATTGTTCTCTAATTGCCCAATAGAGACACACTCAGCAGGTAAAAACACTTGACACTTACCATCACTTCAGTGTAGATGTTTTCATTTATTTTATTTGATTAAAGTGAGCCACAGATTTGTGTTTTGATTAACTAAAAAAGATATATTTGTAAGGAACAGTTTGTGACTTTTAATTAATAATTTTAAAAATTTTGAAAAAAAAAAAGAGAAAAAAAAAAGGGGTGGTGGTGTTATGTGATCATGCTATTAATAGAATGCCCTGGGTAATTTGATTCAGTGATTTGTACAGTTGTTAACAATCTATCTAAAAATAAGGAAGTTGCTATAAATAAACTGTCATAGAGAACATTATTTATTTTTGCTGTATAGTTAATTATAAATCATTATATTAGACATTTCTGTTTGACTCATTTATGTGCATCTAAGTTTAAAATATTTCATTGCTAATTAACACTTGTATAAAGTATGAATTTGTATTAATTTGTTTGAATTTATAGCAAATATGTATTTGCTAAACATCTTGTGAAGACTGCAAGGGCAAAAACCCAACGGACAAAATCACAACACTTAATTGTAAATGTTAACAAAACACCAGCTGTTGGTTTCATACATTTTTATGTAAATAAATAAAACTGATATACTTTGTAAAAAGCCTCTGGTAAAGCTGGATGAAAAAGACCTCCCCTATCTGTGAACTAATAAGAAAATATTGACTGTTTTTATTTGTGTACAACAAAGCATCAGATCCTTATAATCTCTAGATCACTGGAAGTACATTATATCAACTGTAAACCATTGTTTAAACAGATGAATATATAAGTCTAAATATATTTAACATCCAAGCTGTACACAAAACAGTTTTTGATTAAAGACAAAAACTGAAAAAGCTATGAAATGACAGATCAATACCTTTTGTTGCTTGTGAATTTATTACATACATACATATGCACAGAGAAAGTCTAATTACTCCTAAATCTTGCTAAAATTATTGGGGTTTTTTTTTTTTTTCACATTTGTAAAAAGTAGATGGGGTTTTGTCCACTCTGGGTTTTTTTTTTTCTAGAAAAGGCTACATAATTTTCATGAATTTTCTTGTTTAAAAAATCAAAATTTTCAATTTCTCTATTTTTAAAAATTGATAATTAAATAAATTCAACAGCAATCATAAGGTGTATTAAAATGAAGTACATTTTCATCTCAAAGTCGAATTTTAAAAAAGGAGGCAAAAACATTAACATTGCCTGTATTATGAATTCAAAAACAGATAAATAGTTGGATAAAGATTTAGACCACTTTAAAGTTACAGACACAATGACAGGTGTTTTGAAAGAATTTTCAAATAATTTATTATATTTTGAATATATATTGTATTTACTTAAACGAAGATCAGATGACAGTTAAAAAACATAAATAAAGTAGTAACTCTAATAACACTTCAACACATTTTTGTGATTTATTATGAACAATTCTGTCAATTATGTTTTGTTATGTTATGGTTTATTGTACAAAGTGATGATACACCAAGAGTTTTTTTTACATACGAATCTGCACGTTTGTTTTCTGCATTGTCGTAATTTTAGAATCAGAACTACATTTCTGTATGTCCAGATGCTTTACAAAAATGTAGACACTATTTAGTTTTTTAAATGTGATTGATAATACATCTGTTGGGAACAAATGTACTGCATCTGCAGTAATTTGTTTGCAACAGATTCACCAGTAATGTGATGATGATAATAAACACTGGTTTAACTGTATATGTGAAAATAATGATAGAGAAGCTGACAATAAACTATTCCTCACAAATATCAGCACTTCAGCATAATATTTTTAATTACTGATTTACTAAATTTTATTTTTATGAATAGTTTTGTCAAATATTTTTTTTTTAAAAATATTTCAGGTGAATACAAGAAAGATGAGCTGCTGGAGGCAGCACGAAGTGGAAATGAAGAGAAACTGATGACACTTTTAACACCACTCAATGTTAACTGTCATGCAAGTGACGGTCGCAAAGTGAGTTTTACAACTTAGCTCTTTCAGTATGATCTGATAATTTTAACGTGAAATTGTTTTTAAATCTGTTGTTAAAGATTCATAATATCCTTCAGTATAATTTCACTATTAGCATGTTTCCAGTTCCAGTGGTTAATCAGCAATATATATATATTACAATGTCAATAGCTAAAACACACTACCAGCTGCTCTTTATCTCGAAAACCAGATTGAGAGCAACAAATAACTTAATGAGTGACATTAACAGTTAAAGTAATGTTCATTTAATTAAAACATCTGATGAATTGTCTTTCAGTCCACTCCTTTACACCTGGCTGCAGGATACAACAGAACAAGGATAGTTCAGTTGTTACTGCAACATGGAGCTGATGTCCATGCCAAGGACAAAGGGTAATTTTACCATTAACCTCAGCTAAAATATCTCTTGCAGAATAGGTCTATCTTCTTTCCCTTCTAAGTTTTGTTTTATTAATTTAATTTTTGAGAGAAATAGTTACTGCATAATTTAAAGAGATTATCTTACATTGTGAAAATTAAATAATAGATGTCGACCAAAACATGTGCATTTTAAAATTTTAATCGCAGAGAGTACTTTTCCAAAATTACTAATAATACAGATTCACTTATATTTTAATATAACTGCATGTACACGTACAGGCATTTGCACAGACAAGTTTATTTTTTTTATTTAATATTGTTTTACTTTAATTTCAGTGGACTTGTTCCTCTACATAATGCTTGTTCTTATGGACATTTTGAAGTGACTGAAATGCTTCTAAAGGTAAATGGTTGTTAACTTCTGTCAAGTTAGTTTTTTGCTTTTAAAAGAAAGATCACACCAAAATAATTATCCTGCACTTACAGGATACAAATACCTCAATTTACTTTTTACCTGTTTTATTTTTTGAGACAGGCTGAAAAGCATTGAAAAGCATATTATTTTGAAATAGATCTCTATAATTTATTTATTTTATTTTATTTTTTTTAAAGTATAGTTTTGTTCTATAATTTATTTATTTTATTTTATTTTTTTAAAGTATAGTTTTGTTCTATGATTTATTTATTTTATTTTATTTTTTTAAAGTATAGTTTTGTTCTATAATTTATTTATTTAATTTTATTTTTTTAAAGTACAGTTTTGTTCTGTTTCAGGCTGGTGCAAGCGTGAACGCCATGGATCTGTGGCAGTTCACTCCACTCCACGAGGCAGCCTCCAAGTCCAGAGTGGAGGTGTGTTCTCTGCTTCTCTCCCACGGGGCTGACCCCACCCTAGTAAACTGCCACTCAAAGAGTGCTCTGGATGTTGCCCCAACCCGGGAACTGCAGGAAAGATTACAGTGTAAGATTTTGTACAAAGTATCATCAGACTGATTAGAACATGGTGTGGGTTAAAGCCTATATTGATTGGTGATGTGTATGATAAAGTTATCGATAATCTCTAAAATTAGCTCATGTTACACAGAATATGAAACTGAAAGTATATTTAAATCAATAAATCTATTTAATTAAATGAAAAATTAATTTAAAATAATGTTTAACCAGACATTTATGCACAAAAACCTAAATTATTCACCTACTGTAGCCTTCATTTATAATTTTAATGCTGTTTTTTTTTTTCAGTTGAGTACAAAGGTCATTCTTTGTTAGAGGGTGCTCGCCAGTCTGACTTGGCTCGTGTGAAGAAATACCTGTCATCAGACATTGTCAATTTCAAACATCCCTACACTGGGGATTCAGCACTGGTAAGAACTGAACACTTATTTTTGACATTGATATTAAAGGATTTCAGTTAAATGGCTCATGATATTGTAGAATATAAGATCAGCATCCTAAGACTTATTTCCAGTTCAGACCATCATCCACGAGCCAGTACCCTGCTTTAGTTTGTTTTAGTCTTGCTTTTTGAGGATAAAAACAATGCTTCACTCTGTAATTAGGACTGTTGTTGACTTGTTGAAAGATGGCAGGAAATTTAGTTTTACAGCACTGATTCTTTGATATTTTGAATCAGGAATCCATGGTATGGAAATTCTTTACTAAAGTCACAACAGAATTTTGGTTTAGTACTGATTATTATACATTGAAAGTCTCAGTGGGTTAATTACAATCTGTGACTTTCCTCGTTACACAATGGTGCATACAAAAGATAGCTAGCTGCTAATTGATAAAAATTAATCAGAGAAATTTAACAGATGTTTTTACTTTTCCTAATATCTTTGGGTTGTACAAGGCAGTTTGTATGTTAATAGTTATTATTAATAAGCAGTGATGTTACTAAATGTTTATTGGTAAAAAATTGTTGTTAGTAATATGTTTTTTTTTGTTTTCCTTAGCATTGTGCTGCAGCATCACCATTTCCTAAAAGAAAACAGGTGGTGGATCATCTCATCAGAAAAGGGGCCAATTTGAATGATAAAAACAAAGAGTAAGTCAGTTAAATAAAGACTTTCATTTTCTCTTAACAAGTATCCAAATTTCATATATATATAGATATATATATATATATATATATAAGAAAGAAATACTTCAGTTTTTAAATACTTTTATACAATATTTTTCTTTAAAATTTTCTTTTCCATCTTGAGAAATTGTTAGTTTATTCTTTCTTTCTGTAAATTAGTTTTGATTATGATGTAGTGATTTGTGGTTAATTGCATCAAAATAGTTTTGCCAATTGTCTGTGTGTGTTTGTGTGTGTGTGTGTTTGTGAAACTTTAAAAAGATTAGTTTTGATTATTTTTTTTATTTTTTTTTTAAACAGCTATTTAACACCGTTACATATAGCAGGAGACAAGGCCCATTATGATGTCATGGATGTGTTGTTGAAACATGGAGCAAAGGTAAAATAAATACAGTTTATAATTTTCTTCTGTTACCTTTGTTTTGTTTAGCAATATTTAAAAAAACTTTTAATGAATGAGTTAATGTTATTAGTAGCCAAGTTTGATTTATTAGGATTTTATAAATGTTTATAAATTCAATGTTTCAGGTGAATTCACTAGACGGGAGTGGACAGACAGCACTGCACCGAGTGGGACAACAAGGAAACATGCAGGCGTGTCGTCTGCTCATGTCGTATGGAATCGATTCAAGCATCATGTCTCTGCAAGGATACACAGCTGCTCAGCAAGCCACAGAAAACATTCAGCGATTACTACGAGGTGATTTAAATACCTGAAAGTTTTCATTTGTTAATTGATTAGAAGTAGATAGCCAAACAATGGTTACCACATTTTCTTAATTTTGTTAATGTTAACATTTTGTATTTAAATCATAACCATTATTACAGGTAAAAAAAAAAAAAAAAGATCATTAACATTTTTGATGTTGCTTTGTTGATGCTGTTCCTTACTATATATATATCTGACTGAAATAGTATAGTTTTATAACTTATTTAGCTGCATAATCCTCCCAGGTTACACATGTAATGTATTATTATTTATCTCAAATGTTCACTATTCTTGAATTATTATTCTCTTATTGATAACAATATTTTTATTCTCCATCCTAGTAAACTGTTTAAAACTACATATATGATTCTAAATCCTTTGTCTCATATTCATAATGTATGTAGTTCAGTTTGGTCAGTGGTACTATTATTTGCTGTTTCTGAAACAATTGAAACAATTTTTCATTTAATCTTGATTTCAGAGGATCCCCCTGTTGGAGGAACAGACATTGACTATCAGTTGTTAGAGGCTGCGAAGGCTGGTGACATGGAAATGGTCAAAGTAAGATTCAATGCACTGCATTCAAGTAAAATAACTGATAAAAGAATTTAACAGCCTGATGAAACTGAAATTCACAGATGCAGAATAAGAATGTGACCAGCGATATTATACTGGTTTATGTTAAGTGTTGTTGACATGTAACATAAGTAATTAGTGCTTAATATGTGTGGTATATATTGTTTATTTAATAATTACTGGAGTTTCAGGGACTGTTATATGCTTTCCTCTATATATAAGATAATGATGATTTACTGTGGCAGCTACTCACTTTAAAGAAAACAAAATTATGAATGGCTTTTATTTATCCTGACATCAAAATTATATAATCTGCAAGGTTGGGGTTTTCATAATTATTGTATAAAAATTCAGTGTCCCAACTTCATAAACAATTTAAAATTAATGTAACCCATGTTTCCATGCATTGTTTAAAATATTTTGTTTTTCTCGTAGAAACTGACGTCCTCTAATCCACATGCTGTGAACTGCCGAGATGTCGATGGTCGACACTCCACACCACTTCATTTTGCTGCCGGCTACAACAGAGTGGCTGTTGTAGAATACCTACTGCAGCAAGGTGCTGATGTACATGCCAAAGACAAAGGGTAAGTGTTACAGAAGCAGTTAGGATCATTTCACATTGGTGATTACTCAGTACCATTCAAACACACAGAGGGAGACAGATAGATGTACCTACAGACACAGTGAAATGTAAAAGAATGTGTAATGAAGCAGACACAAACTCAATATACAGACAGACAGACAGAAAGACAGGCAGTCAGATACAAGCAAGCACACATGTTAAATTGAGTTCTGAAATAAGAAACAAAATACAGTATGAATACATAATTATTTATGTAACAGTGTATAGATAATTGGCACATAGCAGATTTTAAAGGCAGTAAAACCACTGAATACAGAGTGGTGTAAAATAACTTCTTTAGTTAAATGCAATACATTTCCATAAAAAAAACATATACATAAATCTTCCTATTATTTGTTTTCAGAGGTCTTGTTCCATTACATAATGCCTGCTCATATGGCCATTTTGAAGTCACTGAACTACTTATTAAGGTTTGCATTAATTTTTTGTATTCAAAATATATTTAACAGAAAAAAAAATGTTATACAATACTGTCAATTTAAAATCCGTTCCTACATCAATTATAAAATAATAAAGTCGGATCATTTTTAGGCACTGTTTATATTCATTTATTTCATAGACATGATTGGATTTCAATTTTTTCAAGAAAACTAGCCTCCTTTGCTTATTCTCAGGAGTATATGTTGTTAAATATTGTGAATAGTACAGAATATATTTACATATGTAATGTTTTCAGCATGGAGCGTGTGTAAATGTAGCAGACTTGTGGAAATTCACTCCACTACATGAAGCCGCATCAAAAGGCAAATTTGAAATCTGCAAGCTGTTACTTAAGGTAATTTACATATTTATTTGATTCATATTTAACTTTTTTAACATTTTTAACATTCAGTGTTTTTTTTTGTAACACCTTGAATAAATACGTATTTGGGTACAGAGTTTGTATTTAATGTCACTGGTTTGCATTATATATTAATAAAACTTTTTGTGTATTTTAGTCAGACACTGTCAATTAAGATATGATTTTGAACAATAACATAATAATGCAAAATAATGCACATCCATCAATGAAAATAATTTTTAAAGAACACTTACCTTGCACTACATCCATTTTCACTGGGAATTCACTGAGAATAGTTTTGCATTCTACTGACAGATAATAATCAGAAACATTTTAAAAAATATATATTTTTGTGTTAACAGCTCAATCCAAAAACTAATCATTCACAGAGATATCATCTGAGAGTAAAATGTAATTGTAAATACATTTTATTACGTTTGATTTCAGCATGGAGCAGATGCAAATAAGAAGAACCGAGACGGCCATACACCAATAGATCTGGTGAAAGAAGGAGACCAGGATGTGGCAGATCTGTTGAGAGGTAAATTTAATACACTACAGAATTTCCATCAATTCTGTATTTCAGTTACACATTTCTGAACATTTTGTTTTTATTACTAAATTAAAAGTATTTTGAGTTAAAAATTGGTTAGCTGAGCTTCCTGTCTACTGAACAAGAGAAAAAATACTGTTATTAAATAGCAGTAGCAGCAGTAATGGTGGTAGTGGTAGTAGTAGTAGTAGTGTATGAAGATGAATGAAAGAAAAAGAAACAATCTTTATAAATGGATTAATTGCAAAATTTATTTAGATTTTTGTTAATTAATCTTCTTTCACATTTTAGCTTAAAAACTACAACAGATGTTATTCTTTATTTTATTTGAAATATATTTTCACAAAGAAGCTATCTCATGTAACGATTCATTCAAAGATTGTTTTATTTAAATGTTTTAGGAGACTCTGCGTTACTCGAAGCAGCCAAGAAGGGGAATCTTGCAAGAGTTCAGAAACTGGCATCAACAGAAAATATCAACTGCAGAGACACACAAGGAAGAAACTCAACACCTCTACATTTAGCTGGTAGATAATACATTTTTATATGTCATATATACCTTTTTTGATTATTTTCAGATTAATATTTTTTCAAAAATAATTTCACAGAATCCATTACATTTGTTTGGTTTGTTAATGTGTTTAATATCTCAAAGTATTCAGAATTAAAAAAGAAAATGAAACAAAAATAGTTTTAATAATAATAAGCATATCCATTATTTGTTTTATTATTTCCTGAACTTGTGTTTACAAATGTCCAGTTTTACTCAACAGTGTTTGATGTTATATATATTGAACATCCGGTTTTTCTTGTTATTATTACTTTTACTGTTACTGTTAACATTATGATTATTACTACTAGTACTACTACTGTTATTATTATTATTGTTACAGCTGGCTACAATAATGTTGAAGTGGCAGAGTTTCTGCTAGAAAATGGAGCTGATGTTAATGCTCAAGATAAAGGAGGCCTGATTCCCTTGCACAATGCTTCATCTTATGGGGTGAGTCCACTGTGAAACTGGAGTGAATCCAGGATTAACTTTAAGGGAAGAATAAAATGATAAAATAAAATATGCTGGTCAGCAAATACTGCAGATTTCTCTTGATTTGAATATGCACTGTTACTGTATTCTGTGACAGATACAATATATTGCATCCGAATGTTTTATTGCTTTTTTTTTTTTTTTTTTTTTTTTTTTTTTTACATTATTTTTTTTTAAATTTAAAAAAATTTCTGTTCTAGACACACTGATAGATGTAAAATATGATTGGCAATATTAATTGTATAATGATAATATTAGATAAGAGTATGGGGAGAAAATTCAGCCGTCAAATATATTTTATTTTCCATTAGCTTTTTTAAATTTTTTTTATTATATATAAATGTTATTTTTAATTTTTAATAACAGCTTTTCAGTAACCTGCTTTGTCAAATATATTTTATTATTTTTTTTTTTTTTGTGTGTGGCAGCATGTGGATATAGCTGGCTTGTTGATAAAGTTTAACACATGTGTGAATGCTCAAGACAGATGGGGATTCACACCACTGCATGAAGCAGCACAGAAAGGCCGAACTCACCTCTGTTCCCTCCTGGTTAGTTAAATCATACATTTAACTTATATACATACATATATATGTAGATATAGATATAGATACACACACATAGATACACACACAAACACACACACACACACACACACACATGCACACACATATATATATACATACATAAATACATACATACATATATATTATATTTTTAGTTGGGAATTTTATGCAGTTAAGTTATAAAAATCTTTATTAACCTATGAATTTTATTCAATTTGTTAAAAGAATAAAATAATAAAACAAAAAACAACCTATATGTTTAATGTAAGTTTTAAAATATTTGTTTTTAATGATTAGATCAAACAATATTATTTAACAAATCTTTGTAAATTAATTATAAGATTGTTTGGGGATTAGTTGGTAAAACAGATATTTTGTTTACAATCAGATTGTCCCTTCAGAAACATTTTGTGACATAGTTTATTTTGTTTGTCAGACTGGTTGTAATGCTTATTTTATTACTTTCTCAGCTTGCACATGGAGCCGATCCAACCATGAAAAACCAGGAAGGGCAGTCTGCTCTTGATCTCACCACGGTACGTTTCATTTCTAACACAAACATATAGTGTAATGAGGACTGCGAAAAATCATCTGCTATTATTATTATTGTTGTTTTTGTTATTATTATTATTATTATCATTATCATTATCATTATCTTTTATTATTATTATTATTATTATTTTATTCATTTTGGCTTTTTAGTTTTATTTATTTTTTAATTTTAGTTTAATTTTTTGATGGTTTTTATGGGTTTTTTTGGTTTGTTTTTTGTCTTGTAAAGAAAAGACAAGAATTAAAAAATGGCATTCACTGTTACTGATTTCATTTCATTTCTGTCGTTAGGCTGATGATGTGCGAGCTCTGTTACAGGACGCTATGCCACCAAGCCAAATGCCGCCAAGCATTTCCAAACAGCAGACTTCCAGCCTGGGCAGCACCAGCTCATCTTCCAGCAAGTAAGTAGTTTCTACAGCAGGTTAGGAACACTTGGTTCATCTGCGATAAGTCAATACGGTCAATTCTGGTTAACCCTGAAAGAACAGAATAAAGTATCCCTTGCTGTTAGACAAACATGACTCCTCTCTCCCTGATCTGGTTTCTGTTATCCATTATCGTTTTATTCTTTGGCCCTAATTATTCTGTCTGCCAGCCAGTTTTGGAATTCTTTCCATTTCGATTTTCACAAATTGAATAAAATAATAAAGATACTATTTGATTAAAACAGAAGTAAATAACTTAATTACATATTTTACTGCTTTAGGTCCAGGTTTGAGCTGTCTGTTATTACATATGTTTGGCCTCAAAGGGTTCACTAAATACATGATGGCCATATTAACTTAATATTAAAACTATTTTTATTATATCAAAGAAAAAAAAATCTCTTTTTTTTTTTTTTTCCATCTGTTTCTGAAGTGGGCTGCAAATTAATTGTATTATGTCATAGAACAATATTTTTTATTTTTTTGAATTATAATTCACACTGTAATTCACAAGTTTGTCTCTGTTTTAACAGCAGTCTGTTGAACAGCAGTTCTGATGGATTTCTCGGAGCAGTGGGGGGTACAAGCACATCTCAGATCGGGGACGGGTCCTGTATGGAGAGGTCGCTAGGTGAAGGGGAGAGAACTCTCGACTCTGTCAGCGTGGTGTCTTTCCTCGGCAGTATAGGACTTGACCAGCTGAGAGACATATTTGAGAAAGAGCAGATTTCCATGGACATTTTAGTCGAGATGGGGCACGAGGAACTCAAAGACATTGGAATTAATGCATACGGACACAGACATAAGATTCTGAAAGGTGTAGAGAAACTAGTTTCGTCAAAAGGTGAGTTATTTCAAAGTTTATTTAAAAAAAAAAAAAAAAAAATTTCTTTCATTTCTAATATCTTTTTTTAAAGTCATTTTAAGCACTGAATTGTGTAATCATGTTATTTCCTATTAATAAAGGGTGTAAAAATCATTTAATTCTGAAACAAAAAATGCAGAAAAAAACCTCATTAAATTCCAAAGGGGTATTAAAAATAAATCTGTTTTGTGGTAGTGTGTTTTTCGTTTTTCTAAATTTTTTCTAAATTTTTAGTTGAGGAATTTAATCATTATTTTATTGGAAAATTGTTCAGTATTTTTTTTGAATATGTTTGCAGGTCCTCAGTTGGTGTCTGGAGTTTCTAATTCAGGAACAGTTCTTATAGATCTAACCTCTGATGATCCAGAGTACATTTCTGTCGAAGAACAGGTTAGCATTAGAAAAATAACACCAACAACAAACATAAATAAAATTCATTTAATTGCACATAATGTCTAAGTCACTTCCAAACACCCATACATTCATTTCTGTTTAAAACAAACTTACTGTTGTTTTATCTGAAAATGATTGGTTTTAATCTGGTTATTAATGACATTATAGATTTTGTGATCATTAAGTAGAGAAAGATAGAGAAATAAATAACAAGAAAACAAACAGTCAGTTTTAAACTTGATGCAGCATAATGTAATGTTACGATTGGTTTACTGTGAGAAAAATGAGTGCAGTTTTAATTCAAGAAGACTTTGCTTATCGTATGTTAAAAATGCAGTTATCTTAGTTAAAAAAATGTGCTTAATTTATTATATGTTGTTGTTTCAGATGCAGAGTACATTGAGAGATCACAAAGACAATGTTGGTGGTGTATACAACAGATACGCTATCAGTAAAGTAAGCAATGTCTGTTTTACTCTTACAGTTTGTTTGTGAATTTGTACTGAATGTGCTTTATTTTCATAATGTTTTACACTGGTATTAGATACTATGAGTACATCAAATGAGTTCTTTTTCTACTACTTAGTAATTGTTACAAATTAGAATATTATATTTATAACTTATTAATATTATACTGTTAGATCAAAATGTAAACTGTATCTGAAAAGTGTGTGTGTGTGTGTGTGTGTGTGTGTGTGTGTGTGTGTGTGTGTGTGTGTGTGTGTGAATATGAATGTATGAATTTGTGTTGAATATGTTAATACATTATAAGTTTTTCTCTCTCTGTGTTTGTGTGTGATGGATATGTTAGTATTTTTTATGCTTTCCTATGAGAGTGATGTGTATGAGAGAGTGTGTGTGTGTGTTTGTTTGTTTGAGTGAGTATGTGTGTGAGAAAGAGTGTGTGTGTTTGTGTTTGAGAGAGAAGAAAGAGAGAGAGTGTGTGTGTGTGTTTGGGGGAGACAACAGAGACTGTGTGTGTGTGTTTGGGGAAAAAAGCTAAACCTATCTTTCCTGTCTCAGATTCAGAAAGTGTGTGTGTGTGAAGAGAGAGAGTTTGTGGGAGTGTGTTCTTTTGTGTGTCACAGGAGGAAGGAGGTGGGAGAGAGAACCTCGTGTCTTTACAACATTCACTACTCTGTGCCTCTCATGTACAAAAGCTAAACCTATCTCTCCTGTCTCAGATTCAGAAAATCCGGAACAAGCGTCTGTGGGAGAAGTACTGTCACAGGAGGAAGGAGGTGGGGGAGGAGAACCACGGTGAGATGCTCTTCCATATGTTTTAGGTGATGTGCACAAAGGTTTTTGTTTTGTTTTGTTTTGTTTTGTTTGGTTTTGTTTTGTTTTGTTTTGATTTGTTTTGTTTTGTTTTGTTTTTTTTTGTTTTGTTTTGTTTCGTTTTGTTTTGTTTTGTTTTGTTATATCAATCTTGTTCACATACTCAGTCAGTTGTTTGGTTTGTATAAGACTGAGTCTTCACAGTTTCTTGCTTTTATTGTTTGTTTTGTTTTTGTTTTTGTTGGTTTTTTGTTGGTTTTTTTCTTCGTGTTGTTTTGTTTTTTAAATAGTGTTTATAGTTTCACATAATATCAAATTTCTTTTCTGTTTTTCTGCATCCCACCATTAAATAGTGAATTTTCAAATTATGTTTTTCATATTTAACATTGTTTTAGAAAATTGTTTGGTTTTTTTTACAATTTTTGTGAACAGCTATTTCATCACAGTTGTTTGGTAACTGTTATTATATTCATTCATTTACCTTTTGTTGTAATTTTCATAACCAAATTATGATAATAATTTTAATATTTGCATGAATGTATACAAGAAAAATAAAATATACAGGTTGTTTAACAAAGTATTTTCAGAACTTAATATGGAGTACTATAATAAAAATCTTACATATTTTATTAAAACGTATTAAAGAAAGATCTAGTATTCAGTATGAACCTATCATTTAAAATAGTATATTATTTACTAGATTTTTAATTTTAAATTTCATTT
Source organism: Chrysomallon squamiferum (assembly GCA_012295275.1). NCBI lineage: Eukaryota > Metazoa > Mollusca > Gastropoda > Neomphalida > Peltospiridae > Chrysomallon > Chrysomallon squamiferum. Next base: position 17,873,024 of record CM022672.1, on the reverse strand, counting down.
TTATACTATAATTGCTTTGTATGTAATACATGTTTTTGAGAAGAATATTGTTAACAAGTCCATATGTAAAATTTATTTTGAGAATAATAAACAAGTAATATTTGTTTTGAGAAATATATTATTAATAAGATTGTGTAATACAAGAGAAATATTTTATTAACAAGTTGTTTTATTGTTTTATCACAGGTATCTATTTTGCTGAGAACTCATCAAAGAGTAACCAGTATGTGTATGGTATTGGAGGTGGTACAGGTTGTCCTGCACACAAAGACAGATCTTGCTACATTTGTCACAGGTAAAAAGATTGGCCAAAGCACTGAGAAACACTATAATATATTATTTTGTGTTTTTCACACCTGAGTATTTTAATGATCAATTTATAATAATAATTATTTTTATGCAATGGATGTAATATTGTTGGGCATATAAAATTTTATAATTATGATTTTGCAAAATACTGAAATGTGTGTACAGCAAAAGAAAAAATTAATTACCAAGTAAGAAAGAAGAAAATAAAAATTTGTCGCGGGTTAAAACGACAGATACTAAAGCTTTACTCAACAAAAATTCATCTGACATTCAGACAACACTATCTCCCCAGATTTATTATTTTTAAAATCACTTTCGTAAAAAAAAAAAAAATTAACAGTTTACTCTAAATCTTCATGAAAATGTTGTTTCGTACATTCAGTTTTACGTGTTGTTGTTGTTTGCAGACAGCTCCTGCTGTGTCGAGTGACGCTAGGCAAGTCATTTCTGCAGTTCAGTGCAATGAAGATGGCTCACTCCCCTCCAGGTCACCACTCAGTGATAGGACGACCCAGCACAGGTGGACTGGCATTCGCCGAGTATGTCGTCTACAGGGGCGAGCAGGTCAGTGTGCGCACGTTCAGATGTGTGAATTAGCTCTAAATGTTTCTTTTCTTCTTTCAGTTGTTTAATTATTGTTGTTGTTATTTTTTGTTAGCCGTATCTGAATTGCAGTTAGTGAAGATGAATATGAATGTATGCTGATGTAATAATTATTGTTGATTTGCATTTGTTTTGTTTTTTGTTTTTTTTGTTGTTTTTTTTCATTCATGGAAATAAATGGAGTACATTTTCTGTTATATCTTTGTATTTATCTTATTCATTGTTGTTTTTTAAAATAAATTTTAGAGTTTTCTTTCTTTTTTAATTGGTAATAGTTTGTATATATTCTTATTCTTGTTTTGTTTCATAGTTTGAGGGTTTTATTAATAGAAACATTCATATAATAGTAAGATAATTTGTCTTATTTGATATTTTTATTTTTTATTTTTTCACTCTTTTGCTTCATTTTTATGAACTGAATAATCAATTCATTAATTTCAAAAATCTTACACCTTTACATGATATCACAACCTTTACTTTAATCTGTTTATTTATTTTTTTTTTTTTTTCAGGCTTATCCAGAATACCTGATAAATTTTACAATCGTAAAACCCGACTCGGAACCGAAGAAGTCGTGACAAATTGCCAAAGAATCTCCTTCGTGTATAATGTGTACAAATGAACCTAACCTTAACTGACTTGAGAAAGAAAAACCCAACAAAAACAGTTTGAATGTATGGATGTATGGACAGTGGTTTTTTTGTTGTTTTGTTTTGTCTTGGGTTTATCTTTTGTGTTTTTTTGTGTATCTTTCAAAGAAACTTTAGCTAGCTGATGTTCATGTTGTGGGGTATTTTATCTGTGTAGACTTTTTCTTTCTCTTTTTTTTTTTTTTTTTTTTTTTTTTTTTTTTTTTAAAATCTGTCTCAACTTTCACTCTTCTAGTCAAGTGTGTGAATATTTTTCTAGTTCGTGAGGTAAACAAACATAAAAATATTCTGAAGCTAGGGTGAATAACCATTAAACATGGTGGGTTATTTTTGTTTTTTTTTTTTTTTTTTTTTTTTTTAAGTGATATACTGCCTACTGTAATTTCTAAGAGTCATATTTTAATTATTAAAAACAAAAAAAACAAAACAAAAACCACATTTTGGACTTACAGCAGTTATTTTTTTTAAATGAACATTTAAAAAAGAGAATATTAACTACATATCCAAATTTCACATTATTTTCTATAATTCTTATTTTTTAAATTAACTATGTATATAAAAAAAAACACACAGCTTTTTTAAGAGTTACTGCAATAGTGAATCTTTTTTGTTGTTGTTATAAATATTAAAAGCTCAGTCTGTTAAGCCTATTTTCCTTGAACACATGTTTAAGCATTGTACATATTTATAGTTGTGTGTTTCCTAAAATAAAACCACTGTTAATTATTCATTCTTTTGAAAACATCAAGAGAAAGATGTTTACTTTTTGCTTGTAACCTAAAAAATAAATTAAAGAATATACATAAATAATTAATTCAGTTTCCTGAAGAAGGGGGTGGGGGGGTAAGACACTTTTTCATATGTCACATTTCAGGCAGCAAATAAATACATATGTATGTATATTTGTATATCTGTTTTTATTGAAATTAAATTTTACACTGAAATGGTACGATATTTTATTTTATTTTTAACCAAATCAAATTGTTACTATTTAAAAATGATTAATTCTTTTAATGTCTATAAAAATGAACCAAATGAAATAAATAGATAAAAGATATGGAATTTTGAGATGAAATTATAATTATAGTAATTACAATAATTATAACAGTGATGATTAAGAGTTTACATGTTATAGAAAAGAACTTGAAAATAACAGTTTATTTTTGAAAATGCTAAAAGTGTATTACAAAAAATAATATCTTGTTTTAATTTTAATATACTTGAAACATGTTACAATTTTCAGACATTTAAAAAACAAAATAACCTATAAGCCTAAATTATTTTTAGATAAATAAAAGAAATTTTAGTTTTTTTTTTTGTTTACATTTATTCATTTTTAAAAAATTTTATATATGGGTGAAAATAATTTCTTCTTTTTTCCTTTTCATTTGAAAGAAATATTTGTTATTTATTACTCACAGGACATTCAGAGGATATATTATTATTATTACTATTTTTATTATTATTATTTCTCTTTCTATTATTTTGAAATAAAAAATGGTATTAAATGCCAGGCATTAAATTAAAAACAGAAAAATGTTTTTGTCTAATTCCTTTCACGAGATAAAATGTTATTTGTGGTTAATTTTTCTGTGCAGATTTTAAATATTTTACAAAAGACTGCTTTGTTATAAATAATTTTATTTTAAAACAAGCAATATTATTACAAATAGAAAGAGAGGGATTTATGAAATTGGCTTATTCTTTAATATTTAAGCATTGTAAATATACTTGTTAAATGTTAAATGTTTATAAGGCCACTGCAGGCTTTGTGAATTCAGCCATTAGTGATAATTCTGTTTTATTTTATTGTTTTATTTTTTTCTCTATTTATTATATTTTCTTATATAAATTGTAGAAAGTTTAAATTTTTGTAAAAAATACAGACAATGAGTAGAGAATGTTTTTTAACTGCTTTTTAGTAGATAATTCAAAAGAACAAAGCTGTATGATGAAATGCATACATTTAAAAAAATATATATATATATATTTATTATTAGTTAAAAAGAATGAAATAAATTGGCAGTAACATGTTGAAGGTTATAACATATTCTGTTTTATATCCATAGATTTACTAAACAACAACAACAACAATAAATGTTTGGTGGTTTTTTTTTCTCTGTTGTGTAACAGACATTAAATGAACAGACCAGTGGACCTCTTCAAATATTTACACTGACACCATTTTACAGTTTCTACAATTAATATACTGCTTTTTGGAAGGTTTATCTCTTTTTTTTTTTCTTTTTTTTAATATTCCTGTTTTTCTTTCTTTCTTTTAGGCTATTAATTCTGCTTTGGTAGCAGTTAAAATAGGCAAAAACACCTGTGCAGAGTGAGAAAATTCATTTATGAGTGTCAACTTAAGTTTTTTTAAATATATTTTATCTTGTCATTTTACATTTATGAAAATGAGATTTAATAGTTTTAATTTAAAACACACATAGTCAGTGATTTAAAAGCTTGAATGTCTCTGTGTTCTTGCAAAAAGAAATAAATGTTATGTTTAACAATGCCCCCAACACATTTTTGATCTACTTTATTAGGTTTCATACCCCACTTATTAGGTTAATAATATTTTGTTTTTATTGTTGTAATTTGTAAAGATCTGCTTTCAAATGACACCTTTATTGATGGTAGGTTTTTTGAAAGTCTGCTTGAAAGTCATTCCATAAGTGGTGAAAATGGGAAAATTAACTTTTTATTTTTTGTGAAACCGTATGTTCATAATCAGAATTTTACAGAGGTTCAAATTCAGATTAGGTTTTCTGAGATACGTGAATTCAGATTATTTGCTTAACAAAATATGTAAAGATTTTCAAGAATTAATTATTCATTAAAGTCGACAGTTTTAAATTATTTTTTTCTATTTTAACAAGTTAAATTCAATATTCATAACTGGTAATTTGTTATTATGTTTTCAGTATTAAATATGTAAAGAAATTGCTTCAAATGACAAATGTTTTGATTTCATTACTATTAACAAAAAAGACTAAGATGGAAACAATTTGTTTCAAAATAAAAAAAAAAAAAAAAGAAAGAAAGAAAAAAAAAAAAGAGGATTATTTATCATTCGTAGATAAAAAAAAAAAAAAAAAAATGTTTATGTAACTGCTAATTAATGAACTACTCTTTATCAGTTGTACTGGACACAAATTCCATTCATACAACAAATCAATTTCTGTATTCTGAAAAAAAAAAAAAAAAAAAAAAAAAACATTAAAAAAAATTTCATCCTCATCTTCAAAACATTTGCCAGCCACAATCCACTGAAGAGAGCAAGCCAATGATTAATGTCACTCTGTAGCTGTTTAAAATTCACTCTTTTGTCTAAATCCAACAGTGAATGTATTGCCTGCCTGCCTGCCTTGCCACTTTTTTTTTCTCCAGTATATCTTTTCTCTGTGTCTGTCTGCTCATTGGGTATTGACTCAATAAAATGTTTAAACAAATTTTTGTTTTGTTTTCTGTTTTTGAATAGAGAGCAAAAAATAATGTCTAAATAATTCTCAAATGTTTAAAAAAGTAAGATTTCTTGTTTCGTTATTATTTAATATGACAATGAAAAACAGGTTATGTTAATTTTGCTTAACTTATTATTTAATATCTTTTTTATTTTATTTTTTTTTAATTTTTTTGTTTTTGCATTTTTATCTAGTAACATTGGTTACTAACAAATTCTTACAGTGATAGAGTAAAAAATATGATTGATATGTGACCAAGATTTAAATACATTGTTTTAGAAGATTTACTTCAAGATACTACATTACAATGGATTATATATTTTTTTTTACCCCTCTCCATTCTTTTAAATTACATGGTTGAGTTTCCTTTTTCTGTTTCTTTTTTATACTAATTTAAAAAGTGAACTTTAACTTTATTAGGTGTTGGTACACAATTTTCAAATGATCATGACAGTTTTATATATATATATATACTTTTCTAAAATAATCTAACTCTGTTTGAAATGAGACAAAATCCAATCAGGAACATGAATTGGCTGTGATAAAGAATCTAGTTAAAGCAGTTTCTTATAACCACCATCATGAAATGGGCTACTCCTTTTCTCTTTCTTTTTTTCAAACATCAACAAAGGATCTTTTATATATAATTTCAATATCACACACTATTACATGCTCTAACAAATTGGCACACAAATCTTGCTTGAAGTAAAACTGCATTACTATTATATAAATTTATTTCACCTCACAAAACAGTAACCAATGAAAGCATTAGTCTCTTTTCATTGTGAAAGGCAATAGTAAGTAGCAGCATCAAAATGTACATATGTCCTTTTCAACTGTCTGCTGGAACTATAGAAAAAAAAAAAAAAAAAAATCATTCAAGTTAACATTTTAAATTCAGTCTTATTATCTTTGTAATCTTATTTTTATAAATATATTATCTGTATTTATCTAAAACTGAAAAACATTATGTATTCATATATATACATGAAATTGCCAATAATTGGAATATTTATAAAATTAAAAGTTTGTCAGTAAGCTATATACAGTTCCAGTAATACATAAAAAAGCCCCAAAGAAACGAGATATTATCATAAAATTAATAATTATTTTTATTGTTCTATATACTTTTTCTCCATCTAAGTCAGACAAAACTGAATCTTAATCTCACAGCAAAATCTGAGTAAGTGAATAATTAAAGATAATTTGAAAAAGGAGAAAATCCAAACTGAAAAATTATTTTTTGAAATATTTTATAAATGAATTGCACCTTTTAAGAATACTTAACATATTTTTTTTTTTTTTAAAATTTTCCAGTTATTCATTTTACTAAAATTATTATTATTACAGGTAACAAAAAATAAAGAATGAAATTGTATTTAACAGATACAAATTAACAAAATTATAAAGCAGGATATATTTTGATCTCTCTGTATTAATTCACATACAATTCTTATAATACCTTTTTGCAGAATACTTTTCACTAGTAAGTTCAGTTTTTACTTGAACACTCTTTTAGACTTGATAATATGTGAAAATAAGAGTAAACTTAAACACAAAATATCTGATCACCCACACTCAGCAAGACATCCATTTGAAGAGGCATTGAGGAAAGTAGCCATTTAAAAAAAAACAGCCAATTTTCTCTATTTTCCAGATTTCTATAAGCCAGGTAAATGTTTCAGTACCTGCATTATTATTATTATTATTATCATTATTATTATTATCATTTTACTATTATTGTATTATTATTATTATTATTATTATTATTATTATTATCATTTATTATTATTGTTATAATTATTATTATTATCATCATTATCATTATTATTATTATTGTCATTATCATTATTGATATTATTATTATTATTATTATTATTATTATTATCATCATCATCATCATCATCATCATCATCATCATCATCATCATCATCATCATCATCATCATCATCATCATCATTATTCAGAGGAGGATTAACTATGAAACTTAGAGCATGTATGCCTGGATGTGTCCTAGGACTGATTTTATCCTGTAGTCATACATGCATCTAAAAATGAAACATTATACTGACTGTGGCATTTTCAATGTATTATTTCATTATTGTGTGATGTATCATGAATGTAAAAAACATTTACCTAATTTCATCCATCATAAATAAGAGAACTATAAAAAAATGTTTATTCATACCAGGGACTTTGACATGTGAGAAAGTTCAATGTTGCAATTTTAATCCAAATCTGAGAGGTTTTTGATTAAATTATAAAAAAAATGTGTTGTGATTGTATTATGAAACAGTCTCACTGAAGAAGATAACAATGGTTATTGACCCTTGTTGCTGGGTGCAAAGGACTCATAACAAATGAAAGTTCAGGGTCTCAAAAATCAAGGTCCACCTACTGTTATTTTTTTATTTTTAATTTAATTTAATTAATTATTTTATTTATTTATTTATTTATTTAGTTATTTAGTTAGTTAGTTAGTTAGTTAGTTAGTTAGTTAGTTAATAATAAAAAAAGTTGCTAATAAAATTTTTTATTATTATTTTTTTTTTTTTTAACCATAAACTAAGGTTTAAACAAAAAATAATATTAACCAAGTTTCCACTCAAAAGATGTAAATATTTTAAAACAAAAATATAAAAATATGAAATTTCCTTAAATTCAATAACAATGTAAAAAAAATTAAACAAAAACAAAAATTAAGAATATATTAATATATAATAATAAACAAAAATATAAAACTGTAATCAATCAACTATTTAGGTTTTTAATGTTTTTTTTTTTTTTTTACTTTTATTTATTTATTTATTTTATATTTTATTTATTTATTAATTATTATTATTATAAATACTTTATTTAAAAAAATATGTAAAATTGACAGTGTTTATACTATGTTTATTATATGCACTAAACTAATTTATTATTCATGGTAACACATCTAAAACTATCACGAGCAAACATAAAATGTAAATGTTATTATGATTAGAACCTTTTAAACCTCTTTAAATATTAATAGAAAATTATGGGATAAATCATTACTTTTTCTACACAGTTTAACTTCTTTTTGAATATTCAGAACTGAATCTTGTAAATATTTCTAAATGCTAACAGCTAATTACAGACTAAGTAACTGCTTTTTCTATACAACTTGTATCTTTTTTCTGAATAATAAGCGTTTTCAATATAAATCTGAATGTCTAAAACATTTGTGCAATTAACAACATTTTATACTGTTTTTCTGTTCCTTCAAACTATTTAATTTCTTTCTGAACATTAAGTAATTTTGGTATCACTATTATTGTCCAATGGGAAATTGGTAATAAATGATTTAGTGTTAATAAAGTTATTACAAAAGCAGTTGTAGTTTACATGATAGAATACTGAGCTCAAGTATGAGGCATAGTTACAGTAAGGTAAATAGCACACATGCCTTGGGCACCACTTGAAGAGTGGCTGCCATTGAGCACTATGTATTAAAGGAGACTGGTATTTCTGAGCTGATTTTGTGGTGATGTTATCTGAAAAAAAAATGGGTGCCAAATGTTTGAAGAGGGTTCCAAATTCAGTGCTTGCCATACAGCATTATTTTCAGTAGATATGCCTATGCCTCAAATTAGACTGGTCAAAGGATTGTTCCTTCTTAATGAACCTAAAGAAAATTTTCCCATTCCAGACAGTGCACAATAGATGATTCATCACAAAGCTGATATTATGCCATTTTGATGGGGTTTTTTTGTTGTTGTTGTTGTTCCAGGAAGGTGAATGTAAAGGTTTTTTGCTGCCATTTCATGTATACAGCATAATGAGGTGATGTGGAATTTTCAGCAGACATCCTGTGATTTTTATGTATTATTTTAACATGAAATGATAAAATATGGGTTGGTATTGTAAAACAAATATTTAAAGAAATATGATACTGTACATTATGAAACCAGTCTATAATTGAAACAACGTTATGGAAATAAATGTTCACAGACAAGAAACGTCCCTTTTGAACATTTATATAATAAAAACAATGTCAGACATTTTATTCTCTCCTCTGTACATCTAAAACTATAGTCTGAAAACAGCAGTTTCTTTAATGGTGATAAGTAAATAAACACATCCATTCATCTATTTACAATTTTATATTTTATGTATATATAATATAATAATGATCAGTAGGTTGAGATAAACTACAAGGTCTGAAATCAAACAAGTTCAGACAACAAATATAATCTACAATAAATCTTGAACGACCAATTAAAAAAAAAAAAAACCCCCACATAATCTGCAATTATTGATAGTTCTAATAATTTTCTAAATAGCTGAATATTTCATCAGTACCAAATTATGCCAGTCTTATTTATTATATATTTTATTTTTTTATTACTATTATTTCTTTTTTTCATTTAATATGTCATCGTAGATTGTAATAGCAAGCCATTCAGAGTAAAATATTTTATCAGTAACAAAATATTCTAGTTGTATTTTTTTTATATATATATATATATATATATCTTTTCTTTTCATTTTGTGTGTGTGTGTGTCACAGTTCTATAATGCAGCATACAAATATTTTCAAAGAATTCCATTTTAAAGCAGAACAATGGAATTTGCAAGCAGACTGGGGTTTATTGCACTGCCATATGGCTACCTTTTAATTTCATTTCTATAGATCATTTTATTTCATTTTTAATAGAGAGTTTGTAATAATACATAGATACATAATCTCCAGTGTAGCGTAATTCACAACAAATTATGATGCTGTTATAATTGTATACGTAAGTACATGTTCTGTGAAATTGCCAGTTCAGAACAATACCAACAATACTGTGAACTATATTATACATTCATACATACATACATACATACATACATACATACATACATACATACATACATACATACATACATACATACATACATACATATATATCAAGTTTGTATTTAATATTGACTGTTGTGTCAAAAGAAATAATTTAAGAGATTTAAAAAAAAATAATAATAATAAAAACTTTAGGTGATCTAGTACAAAATTGTTTATCTTAATATACACTGAAGTGATAAAATGAACATGCACCAAGTACTACTGAAACTTGAAAAATAATAAAACAAACAACAAAAAAATACCCAGACAGTACATCAAGTACTTTGTAATGTGTCATCATTAGCTGCTGAAATTTTACATATTCTCAGTTTAAAAAAAACTACATTTTTTTTTAGAGTTTTGTTTTAATTAATCTTCTTTTGATACTTTTGTAAAAATATATTTAAAAAAATGGTTTTTGACTGCCACCATTTTGTTTTATAATCAACAGCACATTTATTTTTTCATATTTATTTTTTTTTTTTTTTTTTTTTTTTTTCAAACCATTTGGAAATTTTATGATTTTAAATATGTTGTATTTTCTACCATTTTAAAAATTTTTAATTGCATGGATTGAATATCGAGTTCAGTGAAATAGTATGAGAAGTAATAATTACAGAGGAACAAACAGGCTGGAAGAACATGACATTGGCTTCAGTGTATAGAAAACTTCATCCTGTTCCAGCCTGAATTAGGTTTTTTAAGTCTGAATGAATATTCGGGGCTCACTTTGTGTGTGTCTGTATGTTTTTTCAAGGGGGTTTGTGTGCATGAGTGTGTATGTTTGTATGTGTGTACATGCAGTTAATAGATGATTTTGTAATATAACTATTAGAAAGGAAGCTGGTTTTTGGCATCATCTCTATGGTATTTGTGTTATAAAATTGAGCAAAAATGGAATATTTTGCATACACCTTACCATGAACGGGAAAACACCTTGAAAAACCAGTTATGAAATACTGACAATAAAAATAAAAAAAAAAATAATAATAATTAAAAAAAATAAATAAATAAATAAAATAAATAAAAAAGTACTACTCCTCCAGTGTCATTTCTCAGACATGTTCAGTCCCACACTCAAGATTACAGTCTCTAAACAACTCTCAACTAGAATACAACAAAATAACAGAGTTAACTGTCTTAAATAGAGAACCTGCTTTCTTCATAATGTACCAGGGGCAGCCTGGCTATACAGGCATTTGGACTACACCTGAGGCCTGAATAAACCCCACCCTAAAAATATTAATGAATAAAATGGTTTTTTTTTTTTGGTGTTTTTAATGAAAGTTGTTTCTATCCTAAATGATATTTCTAACATCTGGAGTCTTCAAACATACTTCAAACTTCAGTAATCTGGCCCATCACCTGTTTATTCAGTAAACAATTTTAAAATTTATTTCTTTAAGTTCCATTGCTGAATTTTGTTTGAATTTATCTTGTCAAAAAGCATTCGATATATTTATTGCCAATATTAAAAATAAATAAATAAATAACAAATTGAAAATTTTAAACATTTTCAATGGGGTTTTTTTGAGAAATTTGTATTCATATTATCATAACCCATTAATTTTGTAAATTCTTTAAAAATTATCTTTGTAGCTTTTGTCAAGTTTGGAGACTGTTGCCAAAATGATTATGAATTTGTCTGAAATGTCTACACATATTGTTGAGATAGTGACAAAATTTACCAAATAATTTAGATTAGCTTTACCATTCCATATGCTGTCTTTCAACAGAATATATTTAAGTATTTATGCATGCATGTACTGATGTTTGTGAAGGGAATATACCAAGTGTAAGAAAATAAAAACAAGAACACTTTAAGTATTTACAAATCAGTCATCTTTATTTTTGCAGTCTGCTGTGTGGTTCTACACCAGAGAGCAACAGAGAAAAGGTCCACACAACATTGCCATAACCAGTTCAAACAAGGTTATTAACCTGGGAATACATCTAGTTGATTTATCTGTAACATGAGAACAGATCAAACCCAGCAGGTGTAGAAATCTGTTTGATAATACTTACATTGTAGAAAGAACAATTTAAAGAACGTCTTAGTCAACCTTTTCATTCTGCTTCATATAAATCTTCAGTATAACATTTTTATATTTATATATATATATATAGTTTTTTTTTTGTTTTTTTTTTCCATTTTACATAAATACTGGCAGAGATGATTTTAAAAGAAAAAAGTGAGAAAAAAAAAAATGGAAGAAAAAGATAACCATAAATGTTTAAAAATTATATTATTTTTCTTATTTTTTTACCTAACATTTCAAATCAAAGTAACTGTGTTCAGATTATGTGAAGAATAAAATAAAATGATGTTTATATGTGATACGAGGATCTTTTCTGCATACTTTTCATACAATTTAATCAAAGGATCATATAAATACATTGTTTATTTTAATTAAAAACATTTGTTTTGTTCATTTATTTTTTTTTCAACTCGTTGCATATGAAGAAAAATCTAGAATTACATCTAATGAAATATTATACTTGGTACAAAAATACAAATGCCAAGTAAAAAATTTTTCTTTATTAGAAGCAATTTTTATCAAACAGTTTTCCAGGGCATGTTGAATCTATTTTAATCTAAACATGTTTCTTTTCTCGACTGTACACTGCTGCGAAAAAAAAGGGGGAATGTTTGCAAAACTGACATGAACTGGTTTCAGCAAAAATCAAACTTTTTAAAGACAATATTTCAATGAACCATATGTTACTTCGGTTAAGTGCCGACAAAACCTAATAAAAGTACACCCATGCATTCACATGTTCACAATAATTTACAATTTTACAAAAAAAAAAAAATAATAATATTTTTAATAAAACAGTGATTGGGAAAAAAAAAAAATATATATAAAAAAAAATAAAAAATATAAAAACAGACAAAAAAATAAAATTAAAAAATATATACTGACTTTGGCACACCATTCAAACACAAAGTCGGCACTCTTCATACATTTTGTGGCGCTTTGACAAAGGCCAGAGTGATCTTTCAATATAAATTAAATAATTATATATATTTATATTTATGTATGTATATATATATATATTCTTAGTCTTTGAAAGGCCAACAGCCTGTAAATTTAAAAAAGTAAAAAAAAATAAAATAAAAACAAATAATAATAATAACACAAATAAATTTAAATAAAATAATAAATACATTAATAATTAACTTAAAAAAGGTTGGTGTCAAAGCAGTAGATAACCATTTATGAGCACAAGAAAAACCTTCCATTAACTAAATCTGATCTACCTCTTTGAAATTAGAAATGTTCAGTTAATAGTTAAAAACTAATGGTTTGTTGGTAATAAGTCTACTGAAAGTTAGCTGATATTTTTCCTTTATTAATCATTGTTAAAATTTCGGCTTTCATTTTTGACTAACTTCATCATGAAAAAAAAAAATATCCCATTAAATATATTTTTGTTATTGTATCTATTGAACATAATGCAAATACCAAAGCAATTATCATATTAAGCCAGTGTTGTATTTCAGCTTAACCTGGTCACTATCAATTATTAACAAATAAATCAAATTTAGCTACTTAATGAAAACAGCTAAAATATTACTTACGCTTTAGGTTATACATTTACTGTTACTTTTAGTTTTACCACTCACTGCAGCTATGTTTTATTATTTTTGTTTTGTTTTAAAAAGAAGAAATTATTGGAGTAATAGTAATCACGTAGAAATTGTTCAAGTACTTTTTCTTGACACTAATACAGCTATGCTAAAATTTATTATTAATACTTTGTGTTTATACTGCACTGACTGAATAATCAGTTTGATGCAACTGTTTTGAATTTCTCACAAGACTAATATGATCATTCTTATTTATTCTCTCCAATTATAATTCTGATGTAGCCGTTTTCCACATTTCTTGTCGTACTAAAATAATAATAATAATGAATTTTTATTTTCAGTTACAATATTCACTTGATTATCTTTCTGAATTTATTTATGTAAGTTTGCCTACAAAGCAAGCCATACAGTTTTTGGATGTTTTGAAATGACTTATAGCTTATTTCTTTTATAAATATATATATCTTTGATAATGGTAATATTTATTGGAATAAATTCAACACTACCAGACAGTGCACAGCATCTAAACAGTCAAAGCAGTTTGGCAACTGCAAAAGCTGCAAACCAAATTAAATGAATCAGCTTCGATTATCTGGAAGGTTATTACATTTACAGAGACCACTGGTAATAAAAAAATTATTAAAATCATCAGCTGAATGATGATCATCAAAACATAATAATTCTTTTATCTTCATTTATGATAGATGATTTTTAAATTTCTTTGTTCCAGTAAAATCTTATATTTGTTTTGCTAAAAGATACAAAAAGAAAAACTGATGAATAAAAAAGAAAACAGTACCCCATGAAATAACAGTTTTCATATTTTGTAACGTTTAGAGGTAGACAAACATTCGTTATCAGTACCAAGATGATTTAAGAAAAAAACAAAAACAACCCCAAAATAGATTTTAAAAAATAAAAAAAAAAAAAAAGTAAATAAATAAATAAATTAATGGGGAGGGAGAAAAATTTTTTTTAAAAGAAATAAAAAGGAAAGAATAAGAAAAATGTAATTGTCACAGTCCATTGAAATGAAACTCAGGCTGGAAAACAGAAGTAAACTTGGCATCATGCAAGAGGGCAATGCAGGTCTCTGTGTGCTCAAAGTCTGATATCAGTACTCAATATTTACATCAAACGTAACTCAGCTGTATATGCTACTCAAACTCTGATAGACAGTGTAGAAAAACAAAAACAATTATTATCAGAAATGTGAAGAGCAAAATACTAATGTAATGGTTTGTATACTTTTTTTTTTTTAAATGCTGCGCTAAAAATCAGAATATTTTGTTTTATTTCTGAAGAAAAATTATCTCTAGCTCAAACAAGATTAAGCAGCCTGTTAAAATGCCATTAGAATATATATATATATATATATAACTTTTTCTGTTGTCCTTTGAATAGTTCACATTTACTGTAACTTAAAAAAAAAAAAAAAATTATTATTCTTTAAAAAACCTGGGAGTCAAGATTTGTTGATCTGTCATTTCCATTTTTAATTAAAACAACAGTAAGTTGTCTGGTGTGCAAGAAAAGGTAGCTAAAATGTTTGAGAAAGGGAAACAACTTCTGTGCATTTTTGCAAACTGCTGTTCTGTTTTTGAAGGCCAAATAAATATTCAATATTAAAAGCACCATCCCCATTTCTTGAAAAAAAAAAAAAAAAAAAAAAAAAAAAAAAAGGAAAATGGAGAAAAACAAGTTGACTTTGGTATCAAGAATTATGAATAATTATGCTGGATAATTATCAAATGTTGAGTAGCACATACAGATACAAAAAAAAAAAAAAAAAAAACACACAAAAAAAAACATCATTGTAATTGTCATCCTGGAAATTTAACTAAGCTAAACACATTCACAAATACAAGAGTTTTTGATACACAGCCTCGAACAGTTGTAACTGTCTCTGTTATTTGTTAACATTCACATCATAACCAGAATTGCATATTAAATTATTTCTGTAACTATATTATGAACCAACTTTTCAGATTGATGGAATAAAAAAATAAAAAAAAAATAAAAAGAAGGAAAGAAAGAAAAAAGTACGTTTTGTAACTGCAAAATAGTTTGGGTAACATTTTAAAAACAAAGGATAGCATTATTTTTATCCATGGGATAAATAAAAAAAAAAAAATAAAAATACTTTCTGATGTCATCAAATTCTTTTCCTTTGTTTAAACTGATAAAATGTATTTTAAGCTGTTGATAAAAAGTGATTTTTTTTTTACAAATATTTATAGTTCTTTTTAAGACAGTTTATCTTCAACTTTTTTTGTTAAAAATTCATGACAGAAGATTTTGACTTACCAAGATATACTGCTTTTATCACAAATTTCTCTTTGATATGTTACCATAACCTGATGATCGCAAACAGTTACATTCACTTTGTACACTCTACTATTTAATTTAAATTACTGTGAAAAAAAAAAGGGCTTACATGGACCAAACTAAAATTATCCTCAATAAAATTCTGAACAAATGTACAGAAAAATACAATTCACTGTCACTATAGTCACAAATAAAGATAACAAATCCAAATTACTTTCTAAAAAAAAAAATGAAAAAAAAAAAGAAATAAAAAAATAATAATAAACATAATGATAATAGTACAACCCAAACACCCATTATTTTAAACATTTTATTTGTTTAAAATTTACTTCCCCCTTGAAGGACATACCAGATGACAGTTTAAACAAAAAGACACTATTATATACATGTTCTTTCACCCAATGCTGATGTCAAAATGAGGCATTTTTCTACAACAACAGTACAATACCAAGTGTAACTACAACCTCTGTAGATACAGTATTTGTCACATACATTCGTGGACTAAAAACACACACAATAATGGAGGAATATACAAGACAGTTTAATTTTTTTTTTTTTTTTTTTTTTTTTTTTTTTTTTTTTTCTTAATTTTTTTTTTTTTTTTCTTTTGTCATTTTGTACAATGGTTCTCATGGCATTTTTTTTCTTCTTTTTAAAAAAAAAAAAAAAAAAAAAAAAAAAAAAAAAAAAAAAAAAAAAAAAAAATTACCAAGAAACACACCACTCCCTCAACATCACAAAGACTGGGAGAAAAAAAAAAAAAAAAATCAGACTTATGGGAAAAAAAAATAAATGTTAGAATATTTAGAAACAATATTTACATTGCAGAATGACTGTAACTTCAATTAATACATCGTATGAAAATATAGAGGATCATCACATCTCAGTTCAAGTCAAAAGTTTTTTTTTAAACAGTGTTGATGTTATTACATGTTGTACATGAAAAATGATAAACTTTACAGATGAGATAAACCAGTAACAATAGTAACAATAAAATTATGGAAAGCCATTATATATAATATTCTGTACAAGGGGTTGGGTTTTTATTTATTTATTTATTTATTGTTTTTAAATTACTCTTTACACA
This sequence comes from Chrysomallon squamiferum, assembly GCA_012295275.1. Taxonomy (NCBI): domain Eukaryota; kingdom Metazoa; phylum Mollusca; class Gastropoda; order Neomphalida; family Peltospiridae; genus Chrysomallon; species Chrysomallon squamiferum. Next base: position 17,856,142 of record CM022672.1, on the reverse strand, counting down.
AAATTATTCAAACAAGATGATTGATCATTATTCACATTTAAAAAAAGAGAAAAAAAAAAAAAGACAAAAACAAACAATATAACCTAAAGTTTTTCAACAATAGGCTGCCAAGCTACTAAGATAATCTTAAATAAACTAGGGATTGACTAATGCAGGTATCTAATTTTACAAATAACTTTTTTTTTTTAATATATATATATACTTTTATTTTTATTTGAAAGAAATGAAGCTGGAAAAGGCATTAAAATTTTGAAATATAAAATGCTTTAACATTAACAGTTTGTAAAACACTTCAAATCATCAGCAATTTCATAGTAACAGTTATAAAACATCTCAAATCTTTGCCAATATGATATTAACAGTTATAAAAACATTATGAAACATCAGCATTGTATTAACAATTGTAATTATTAATAATAATAATAATAATAATAATAATACTTCTACACCTTTTCTCTCTCTCTCTCTCGCTTTCTCTCTTAATATTCTGAATTCATATAAATATATGAAAATAGAAATAAAGGAAGGAGAGAGAATGAAAAAAGTCCCTGTTAAATATTTATAACCAAGGCTTTTTTTTTTAGACAAACGGGGGTAAAAAGAAAAAAAAATATAAGAAAAACAAGTAATAAAAATAATAAAAAATAAAAAAGGAAAGAGAAATGGAAGAAATCAATCAAAGAAAATCACAGGAACTGCATTTTTCCAATAGTAATAAATATGAGCATTTGTCATCACAAACACTGTACAACGTTTATCAATATAACAAGGGCTTCATCATGATCAATTACTATAACCTTACAATTCAGAATACAACAGAATAAAACCAAATTCCCTAGTTTGGCCGACATTAAAACATCTGATGAAACAAAAAGAAAGATATATATATATATAAAAAAAAAAAAAATAAGAAAAAAAAAAAAAAAAAAAAATAAAAAAAAATAAAGGGGGACACATACAAGGACAAACAGATGTCAGGACTATGACCTATACTATCTATCACTATATACAGCGAGTGTAAAGATGCCAGCTTCAGCCAGACTCGAATCACATTCTTCATGTACTAGGATGCTGGGGAGCCGTCATTGACACCAGATATAACCACAGGTCAACTGTTTTTGAGGTCATGCTCGCAGTTGCTATGGTTATAGGAAGGTCACTGTGCTGACTGGTATCCTAAAGACAAAAAGAGAAAATAAATAAACATTTTAAAATTGAAACAGTATCTATCAGTGTTTATTTTAAAAATGCATATATCAATTTTATCTCCAAAACATATCTATAATTAAAATTATATAAATTTTGTTTAGATCTGTGATCTAGGTTTGTATTGTCCTGATCTCAAAGTTTATCTTTGAAAACAAATTCATTGCCTTAATGCAGTTATCTACATTGAAATGAAAAGAACTAAAAGAAGTAAAAATCCCAGTGTTATGACTATTAATTCTCGTAATTTTAATAGAACAACTAAGTACCAAGAAAAAAAATGAAAATTTTTTGACAAAAAAACAAAAAGGAAACACTAAACAGAAGAAAAACAAAAAAACCCCAAAAACAAACAATGAAGTATTTGTTTCCAAGAACCACAAATTAAGAATTACAAATCGACACAACATAATAAAAGGTGGTCAGAAATGGTAAAAAAAATAAATAAATGAAGTGTGTTTATGAGACGGCTGTTTTAAATCGTTAATGGGACAACTGACAACGAGATGTCACCATTAAAACAACACAGTATCAGTTTACTGACATCCAGACTCTGGCTCTAAACAGTGTGACAAAATACCATCTTCAACTGCAGAGATTAAATGAATGCAAAATCTACTTGAAGGATTTCTCCTTTTTTTTTTTTTCTTAATCAATTACTTTGTAATGTAATCTTTGAATGTAAGACAGAGAAGAAAAAAAATAAAAATAAAAACCCCCCAAAAACCTGAAAGCTGTAAACCTCATCATTTAACTGCTCTTTATTTATCATAAATCTTTTTTTTTTCTTCAGAAATGTGTTCTTAGAAATATTCTCCACAGATGCTCTTCTAACACTTATTTATTCAGTCTCACATTAGTTTCTCTTTTCAACAAAACCTTTTTCAGTGGTTTTTAATCTGTTAAAATTCCAAAAAACGTCCAATAAAAAAAAAAAAAAAAAGAGGTTTCATCTTCAAAGAAAGTTTTTTTTTTTCAAAAAAAAAAACAAAAAACGTAACTACCAAAGAAAAGTTATCAACCAACATTTATGACAAGTATGGAAATAGATTATCCGAAATCAATAACTATTGTATGACTAATTGAAACTTAATCATTCATGGCTATTTCTGTTATTATTATTTTTCTCTCTCTTCTCCAAAGTCTGACCGAGTATCAGATGTTGTGATGTCCTGGCGGCTTGTTTGGACCACATATCAACATTGGTTACAAGCAGAGAGAAAAACATGACAACCACCGCCAACTGCATGAATAAACGCTGGCAACATGGCCCCCACGAGAGCAGCCTTCATACTTCAGACAACATTACCACCAAACCGCGTCCCCTGGGCCAGAAAAATCAATTCCTTCTTTCTAACAGAATAATTTCGGCAAATAATATCGTCCCAACTTACAAATTAAGAGCCCACCTCACATGCGATATTCTAGAGACCAATCCATTAATGTCATATTGCATAAAAAGTTTCTGGGCCAACAGATTCGTGGGACAAGAGTAATTATTTTCAAAAAAAACCCAGTTTTCCCTAATACTTATGCTTGCACTTACAAAAGCTGGCTGGCTGTCTTAAAAGTATATTTTCTCTGTTCCTAGTTTATGAATTTAGTTGTTAAGTGAAAGTCAAAGTTTCTCTGGATTTTGTTAATCTTCCAGTACATTTCTTAATTACACTCAAATTTAATTATTTACCATTTCAGTTATTTGTTAAGTAACTAATGGATACTTAAAGCATACAAGTCTTTATTTTTATTGCTTTTTGTAAAGAAGAAGAAAAGAAAAAAAAGACATTTTCAGTGTCATTATGCATCTTGTTTTTGTTCTACAAATTAAGATTTACAGTAACTTTATTTTAATCCTACACTGAAAAAACACCCCCAAAACCCAGAGATAGAATGGAAAGGACAATCATGATCATATGAGAGCACTTGTAACAGGAAAAACAGCATAATCCAGAGGCTGCAGGGAGAGAAAGAGGCAAAAAGACAATGTAGCATTTTGCAGTACAGAAACAAACAAATGAAAAAGGAATGCTGATAATGCAATAACCCAGTTAAAACACTATAACATTCACACTGAAGTGAAAATGAACTTAACACTGTCAAGTATTACTTTTATACAATCAGAATTACTCTATTTTAGCCAGGAGCTAAAGTTCTCTCTCTCCTATAAACTTGTTACTGAAGAGATTCTTTCATTTAATTTACAAGAAACTTAATAAAGTAGTTACTAACTGTTGAAACATTAGTTAGCTGATCTTCATGCCAATATTGCCCGTTTATTATTATCATTATCAGTATTATTATTATTAGCTAGATGATAGCTACTGTAAACATGAAATTCAAGGGAAGGTAATATGATTTACTGTCAACTTAAAAATTCAGATGCATTCATATTTCAGTTATATGCATTGCGTAGAAATGCAGTGACATTTAAATAAATAAAGAAGAAAAAAAAAAACCCCCACTAACTTACTTTAGTGTACTGGCAAATACAGATGCAACTGAACATTATTAATATGAATGAAATTATTTTATAAACAAGGTTGATGAGTGGGTAAAGCGATCTCCTTCAGCTGAGCACAAAATTCAGTGTAAAAATGTATGTAATTATCAGGTTACTGGAACCAGCAAATTCTGGTCTAAGAACATGACTTGAAAAACAAGTTAACTATTCAGAGAATACCTGAGAAAATGTAGCATGATGAAGGTTACAGTGGAAAAATTACTTTTAGTCTCAAATCAACATCATTACACCTTTTTACGTAGACTACCAAATATTTTAACAAACCCCTGGCACCAAAAAAAACACACAAACAAACAAAAAAACACACCCAACAACAACAGCCTATGACTATTATTTTCCACATTTTTTAGTTGTTAATGTCTATAGTGATGTTCAACGAAACAAAACAAAAAAAACAAAAATAATAATAATAAAATAAAACAATCAAAACACCATTAATGGTAATCTGTTTTAAAAACACCAAAACAAAACAAAACAAAACAAAACAAAACAAAACAAAACAAAAAGAGCCAAACAGTATCCACAATAGTTTCTTTAAAAAAACAAAAACAAAAAACACAGAAAACCGAAAACCATTTAATTAATTTAACAACAGATAAACTATAATGTAGCATTATATTATTATGTTTAAAACAAAGAAATTCAAATTCATTCCACACTTTACTTAAACCTAATAGTAAAGCTATCATTTTGGTCCATACAAATATGTGTAAAACTTAATACACTTCATACATTTTCACAGACCTCAACATTTTAATACCACAACATTAGCAGAACCCATATTACACTTTCGATTAACTACCATACTTTTCTATATTTCATAGAGTCCTACAACATCGAAAATGCATTATGCATCACACTTAATTCTACATTTAACAGCCTATGTGGTATAAACAAACATTAAATATATATATATATATATATATATTTTCTCTAAGTTGTTTGTTATTCTGATTATATACAGTGATGTCACTGAAAATGAATACTGCAAGTGAAAACTGAATTACAATGGCCAGCAGACAAGGCTTTAAGGATCTGAATGCAAATGATTGCTTTAAGGATCTGAATGTAAATGATTACTTTATGTCTACATACATACATACATACATACATATACATATATTTTTTTATTTTTCTCTGAGGAAATTGTCTCCAGATAATTTTGGTATCGTAATAGTATCATTATGTTGTCAGATGCAGTTTCAACAGTTTCAAAAGATACAATGCAGATTGTTATTAACATTAGTTCAACTGCAAGTAATAGATGTTCACTGACTGGCAAACATTTATTTAACTGTTTGCAATTAAAAACATTTGTTTATTAAATTGATAAAAAAATAATAATAATGAAAAAATAAAAATAAACAGACTATTGGGTGTGATCTAACAATGAAATCTTTATTTTACTACAGATAATGGTTTTGAGGTTTAAAAAAAGAAATAAAAATGAATCGAAAAACAGGAAAATGAAAATGAAAGTGAATTTCTGCTACACAATTCTGTTGTTTGAACACTGAAAAAAAAAACTGAAGAAAATCACTGGGTTTTTTTTTTTTTTTTTAATTATTTTTTTAAAGATAAATAAAATCTAATAAAGGATTAAAGTTCACTGTGACATTGGTTAGAATAATTTTATCACAAATAAAAAAACAAATACAAAAAATAAAATTAAAAAAAAAATTAAAAAAAAAAGATTAAAATGATTTCCATTTAATTTTTTTTCTTACAACCATTATCGTATTTTTAAAATGTTTAATGTCAATGATATTTAAACTCTTACACAAACCGACATCGTTTTAAAAAGAAAAATAGCTTTCTTTTTCGGTTTTCATGTTTCCACCACATGCAATAACAATACTACACGACTATATCAGTTATATTCCTGTATGGTTGGTTATATGAACATGTATAATGACAGTTTACTGTAATACTCGTGCAAATTATCTACATGTTGTTAATAGTTCAGTACCTGTACACAGATAATATGTAATTAATATACAAAACAGAACATGTAAGATTAACAGAAAAGCAACCAAAGCAAGATAATACAAAAATCAGCAGAGTAGACACAGTCCATTGGTGGGATTCTTTTATCAGTTACGTTTTTTTTTGTGTGTTGTACACTCTGTTCTCCTCTTTTATGGCAATCCATGGCTCTTAATTGAGGAAAGATAATAAAATCATGGCATTTTAATTTTATTTATTTATTATTATCATTTTATTTTTTTTTTTTATTTTTTTTTTTTTGAATTTTAAGGTGTTAATAAATATTACTATTCGTTTAAAATATTATTATTAAATATACTTTTTTTTTTTTTTTTTTTTAAGTTGTATAACAAGAGCAGCAAGAAATGTAAAGCAATAAAAAAACCAACAGAAAGACCTTAAATTTAAATATTTATGGAGAAGAGAAAGAGAGAGAGAGAAAAAAAAAAAAGATTTACTGAAAAAAAGAAATCTAAATAAAGACAATCTGTCAATAACAGTAAGAAAAATAACAAAACCTGAAACAACTAAATTAGATGGATGAGTTGAAGAACTGTTTAAGACATGAGACAAAAGAATTCCACATTTAATGGACATGTTCACCTGTGTGACTTTCACAGCACACGAAAAATAAAAAAAAACAATCCCAGTACTACAGAATACATATATATATATACATATATGTATGTTGTTTAACTCATGGATGACAATTCAGTTCTCTGCATGTTAACACAGCAAAAACATCAACAGACATGGTCGCACATCAGTATTTAGCAAAATTGTTTCAAGTCCAAAAATGGTTCATTTTTTTAAACCGGGTTCAAATTAGAAATGGTCCTTTCATTAAAATGGTTTCCAGTTTAAAAAATAATTTTGCCAATCAGTACACATTTTGTTTCAAATTAAAGAGTTTTCTTTAAATATTTACTGCAATAGTTTAGTTTTTTAAAGATTGAAAGAGCTATGAGTATAAAAAGAAAAATGAGAAAAAAGGAGGACACCCCCCCAGTAACCCACTGATATTTATTAAAAAGCATTCCAGTTAAAAAAAAAAAAAAAAATGTTTATTTCCTATTATCATGTTCATTTTGGACATACTTATTTATTATTATTATTTTTTTTTTTTTAAGGTAACAAGACAATTTAGTAATGTTTAAATAATATTACCAGTTTCATTTTCAGTTACATCATTATTATTTTTTTTTTAACAGTATGTTTTGACACACATTCTAGAAAAACACTATTATTGTTTGGGTCTTTATAAACATTCAGTTAAAAGAATAATACACTGACACTAATTTTCATTATTTATTGCTGGTTTGTTTATTTAGCTTCTTAAAGACTTCATTTACTACTATTATTATTTTTTATTTTATTTTTCTAACCTCTACAAGTTAACTTATATAAACATTTACACACAATATTATATTGATGATGACTTTTTATTATCTACTATTGATTATTCATTTGCATAGATTTTTAAAAAAAAATTCTTTTCAAAAAGTTCAGTGGTCGCGGTACACTCGTAAACGTTATTTTGCACCTAAATGGCTTATTCGACCAGAATTATCAATGATGGCGTTCTAGGTGATCCCTGCGTGCCTTGAAGTGATGTTTTTGCAGGTGCTACACATTGTTATGTCTGTCCTAGCACTAGATGTTGTCCAGCACAGGGACACGTACTTACATGAAAAATAACGTCACTGGTCTAATCTAGATCTACAAAACAAAACATAATTCAACTCAAAAATATGGCCACAACAAATAATTTTTGATTTTTTTTTTTCACAGAGAAATTTTATAAGTTCCTCCACATTTTTTTTTGCCTCTACCACAAAAGCTTAAAGCAGTGTGATTAATTTTTTATAAAAAAATGTTCTTTTTTTTTTTTTTTTGTTACAACAATTATAAAATGTGCAAGAAGAAAAAGCATTCAAGAATTAAAAAAAGAAAAACGTAAAAAAGAAAAGAATGTTTAAAAAAAGAAAAAAATTAATGTATGCTATGCAGTAAACCAGTGAAATGGTTAAACATATTTATAAAAATGTGGACAATTAGAAGCAATTAAAATTAATTATATATTTTAAAAAATTTAAATACATTATTTTTACTAAAATATTAATCATCAATAATTACTGAAGTGATAATTTTGAATATTTAAAGAAGAAAATATAATATATGCATAAATTAGCATAAACAGGGGAAACATTTCTAAGTTACTATCTATGTGTACAAAACAAATTTTCTGCATTCACAATACAACAATATACAAATAACACAAAACGCCTAGCTACTTTCTACCTTACAATTCTTGCTCAAGCCATGACTTGTTGGTCATATAGAAATAAATAATTCATATATATAAAAAAAAAAAAAAAAAAAAAGGTTTAATTATAATAATAATAAATAAATGGAAAGCAGGGTCTGTAAAACCATGCAATATAGCTGAGAAATTATGGTATAAAAGTAAGCCTTAATTTAATTATATATTTAAAGTATATAAACTCCAGTTAAAGTAGGTTCATTCTTTTCCACTAAATTATTAAGAAAAAAGATTAAACAATAAATTAAAATAAGTTGCAACTGTTTTAATTTCTGTTTAATATGTAAATTGTAAAGAACACTGGGCAGGATTTCCCATTACTGTAACACGTGCTAAGCCATTCACACACTACAAACCCATCTTAACCCATTTCAAACCTCAAATCAAACCCACCCATCTACAGAAGACAATTTATATCCATTCCATATTGCAAAATATTCTGTAAATTTTAAATATTGTTCTATCCCTATCTTTAGAAGAGCATCTGTGATGCTATATTAATCTATTTACAAGCATTTCAGTTTTATTTTTGCTTAAAACCCCTCTAAAGCATCAGAAAATAAGATCAATATTGTCTCAAACTATCACTATCTTGTATTACCACTCTAAATTATAATCTGATCTAAGTTCTCAACATCAAAATATTTAATCTTATTTCATCTTCTAATATGAAGATCTTGAGTATTTGTTTTTTTTGTTTGTTTCCCTTCCCCCAGGCAGTTTTGAACATATATTACAAGAAGTACATTTTGGGTTAGTTTTCATTTATTTCTACAGTTATTTTTTCTCTCAAAACGTCAGTGATTTGGAAACCAAGTTTAGTTATTACTATATATTAGAAACAGCTTAACACAGATGTGCATGTATTGTTAGAAATATTAGTCTTATAACATAACCTGCAGTTAAAAAAATGCAGTTTTCCTGACAAACATATTATTAGTTAAGGCCAAATATGAAATTAGGTTAATTTTTCATGTTATATATTATATGTTAATACACACACACACACACATATAAAAAAATCTAACATTAATGACTACTACTCTCATTGGTAAAATTTGTGCTTTTCTTTATTTTTATTAAATTTTTTTTCTGTTGTTGATGTTACTTTCTGAATATTATATGAAGAACATTATTTTTTTTTTATAATGCTACATAAAATAAATTAACTGGAAAGTAGTAGGATGAGTAACAGTAATAATAAATATTTAAATAAATACTGGATTAAAAATGAACATGAAAAGAAGATGAATAGAATTAAGATTAAATAAAAATAAATAAATAAGGAATAATATGAAAATAAGATATACAAAAGCTAATAAATGAGCAATTTAAGATTTTTTCAAACGGTTTCTGTTCATGGATTAAGCAAAAGTGAAAACAATGCAAAATAAATAATCTACTGTGATTCAAGAGAATATTTAGCATAAAAGATAAATAAAACAGTGGAGGAAAAAAAAAAGAAAAAAGAAAGAAAAGAAAGGACAACCAAAAAACAAACCTTTATGATTATGACAGAAGTACAAAAAATTAATTCATGCATGATTCTAAAACTAAACACCACCAACACCAAACTATTATTGGTTAAATAACTTCTTGAAACCAGCAGTAAACTACATAGGTCTTGTTAACTACTTATTACATATATGAGCTTTAAAATTTGAAATATAAAAAAATTGAAAAAGAAGTAACTTAGACAGTCTTTATTTCTCTACCCAGTTTAACTTCCCTAACTTGGGTCACAGTGCTTTTCAACCCAATGATTCATAGACATAAAATTTTAAAAATAATATAAAAAATAAAAAATAAATAAACCAAAGACACAAAAACTACAATTCTGAAACTCTTTATCGACGTTCTTGAATTCTTAGTCATAAAATTTTTGGCAAGGGAAAAGATTTGTTTAGAAAATAATAAATGCATTTGGTGGTGGTGAGGAAATGTGTGTGTGTGTGTGTGTGTGTGTGTGTGTTTGTGTATATATATGGTTATGATTTTGGAACAGGTTTATATTTATTATTTTATTTTCTAAAATTAAATATTAGGTAAGAAACAAAAATTGGAAAAAAGAAAACAAAACAGAAAAATAAAGAAAAATACAACCACAAAATGTTAATTACATAATAAAACAAATAAAAAATAATAACAAAAGGTGCATGATGCATGCTTTTTGAAATTTTATTTTACAACTAAAATGATTTTCAGAAATCCTGCCTTTAGTTTTTACTTTTGTCATTAATCTAGAAACATAATGACTGTAAAATCCTAACCTGTTTGACGTTATTAAACAATTAAAAATAAAACAGTTCAAATTAAACACTAATCTTAAAAATGTGTATTAAAAGCACAATTACTGGCTTGATTAATGAAATAACTTTATCAAAAAAAGAGAAAAAAAAAAAAAGGAAAAAAAAAAAAGACCACTACAAGGAAACAGTGAAATTTTGTCATTTGCAAAAATGTGTGACATTGGGATTGTTTAACAAGATTGTTTAATCTAGAAACCCATTTTTACATTTAAATGAAAGACCACCAGAGAATAAATGCTAGCATTTCATTATGATTTTTGTGATGGAATATCTTTGTCAACCAAAGTTTAATTAAATGTTCAACCAGAGTTTAATTAAAATTTGGCAGAAATGTGTAGATTAGAAATTCAACACATCTTAACAAAAAAAAAAAAAAAATAAAATAAAAAATATAATAAACAAATAAATAACAAATTTTAAATTCAGGAATAAATAACCCCTATAGTTTTTAATCTGTAATTTTTCATCCTAAAATCTCTTCTATAATTTTTATTTCATTTCCGTTTTGCATAAGTCTTCTATTAAATGCATTATTTCAAACATTACTTTTTATGTAGTTCTATTATTACATTTAAAACATTTATAAAAAAAAAAAAAAACACCCCAAAAACAGTAACAATTTTATCTACATAATATACAGGTGATATGCAGCTATCAGAAAAATTAGATTTATTTTAATTCAAATGTACTATCACCCTTCTAATATCAAGTCTTATTTCTTTTTCTTTTAAATTCACTGACATTTTATAACAACTTTATGAAAATCTGCTGAATCTTTACTTTAATCTTTTTCTCCCAACCCCTATATTGTCTCTGACTATCTCTGCGAAAAATGGTAGGTTTCTAAATTAAATTGATAAAAAAAAAATTAAGTTTGACTGTGTTTTTATTATTATTATTTTTATTTTTTTAAAAAGCAACAAAATAAATAAATTAAAAACAATAAATTTATTTCCACACAACAGTAAAAAAAAAAAAAATAACTATAACAAAACAAGAACCTATGTGAACAAGTTATGGCTGAGCAAGAAAAAAGGGTTAACACAATGTTAGGAGTAAATAACGGGGAAAGTCAATCCAAATCACTGACTTAGTGCATAGCATAGAAAACTGGAGTGTTTACCCTGCTGCATAGGATATCCCATCACGCTTTGCTGCTGTCCGTTAAACTGCTGACCAGGTTGCATCATCTGTCCAAACTGTTGTACACCCATATTTGACATACTCCTGAAGAAGAAGAAGAAATTGACACGGAATAATTTAATGCTTGACAACCTATTTTAATATAACTAACTAGTGATTAGAGAATGCTGCTATAATTAGCGTATGTGATCTTTTTATATGAACATTCTGAAACAGGTTAAAACATACACCACATCTTTCGTGAATATTATTAGCAGTGACTAACAAAACTAAAGTTATTTGTTGATTTTTATTTTTTGTGACTAATGAATACAACACCAAAACACATTTTAAGTGTCGGAGTAAGATGTGTTGGGGTAGGAATTAAAAAAAAAAAAAAAAAAAAAAAAAAAAAATTAATTTTTAAATTAATATATACACAAGTCTTACCCATATGCTTGATAGTTGTATCCACTTGCTGGCCACTGTCCACCCATTCCTTGTGCCTGTATGTAGCCTCCTTGACCCATGTTCTGATAGGCATTGGCTCCACTGGGATAACCACCCCAATAGCCAACATTATAAAAACCTCCATACTGTGAGGACTGAGAGGAAGGTTGCTGGAACTGCTGCGGAGCTTGCTGTTGAAGATAATGATGCATCAGTTAGTACTGTTGTCTGGTGAAAATATTTACCTTTAACAGGTCTTGTATTTGTCTTTATTGAATAGGAGTGAGGCATTTTAAGTTTGTATTTCCCCTCCCCAGAAAAAGGAGAGCACAAAAATGGTCTTAGCTCTGGGACAGTGGTGTAAGTGGAAAAGAGCCTAACAGGAATTGTGAAGAATTCCAATACTGTAACCAACAACTGAAAATAACAGTTTTCAAAAAGACTTATATATTCCACCAATATATTTAAATTTACAACAAAAAAAAAAAAAAAAAATGCTAATAGTAATACACTAAATACAACAACAACAAAAATTCAATAAACACTATTCAACACTTTTTACATGTATCATATTTCCACTGATTTCTTCATAAATTTCATATCAATCACACATACCCATTTACTTCACCCAAGTCACTGCTACTAACTTAGTCAGAGCTTTCAGTTATCAATTTTTATTATTATTATTATTATCTTTTTTTTTCAACCTACAATTCAGCTAGATAAACTGCATGATTAATGAGCAGAATATTGTGTTTCAAGTGAATAACAAAAGAGTCTACCTGGGTCTGTCCTGACTGAGCTTGGTCATTGGACTCTTTACCCCAGGAACACTTGACTACCTGATCGTTGATTGTCGTGCCATGCACAGCAACAATAGCCTGAGCTGCCGATTCTTTTGAGTTAAATCTGCAAATAAATCAGCCATTAATGTGCATAAAGAAGAGGTTAATTTAATACTGGCAACAATCTGCGTTGTTTGTTTGTTTGTTTGGTTGGCTTTTTATTATTGGTTATTTTGAATGAAGAGAAAGAAAGAAAGCAAGTGCAAATAAATAAATAAAAGAATTCAACAGCGCCATCTTGTGAATTTTCTTTTTCAGAAATAAAAAAGAATAAATTAGACATTAAAAGAGAGCAATATCACAATCAAAAAAATAAAATAAAAAAAATAAATACATAAATAAGTAAAAATGTATCATAAATGCAATGCAGATAAACTGTAGAAACATCATGTCTACATTCATTAAAAAAAAATGTATTAGCATTGAATTTGGAAATATAAAAATTTGTAGTTAAAAAAAGGTTTCAAAAAATGAATAGTTCTGTATTCACAATTTCTCAAAACCATTTCCACCACTGAAGTAAAGAACCACATTTCTTTAAATTATAAATTACTCTACAGATTTCTTCCATTACTTTTAATCAAGCCAGAACACATCAACGTTCTGGTTTAATCATGTTCAGAGTTTTCATACATGAGGGTTTTTTGGTGTTTTTTTTAATCAAGGTAGACAGATACTGTATGTATGTATGTCTTACACAGTTCCTTAATAAACCAGATAATCAGAGACCTTATCATAATGACCACAATCTGCTTATGAAGACATTACTCTTATATTTAATCATTATAAAACATTCATTATACTATCCAGAAAATATGTCATTAACAGTTAGAATTACAGGTCTTAGCAAGAGTTTAATAATAACAAAAAACAAAAATAAAATACAACAGTTACTAACAGCAAGCAACAGAGTCAGGCAGACAGACAGAGAGAGAACAACATTCTAATTTGCAACAGTTTTTTGCAGTTGTTATTTTAATTATTTACTTTTTATTTCTTTTATTTTTTTGAAATGGAAGCAAAATGGTGCTTTATCAGCATGGATGACACTAACCTAGACCAATTAGGAAAAAATCTTCAATATAAACACTAATGTATTTTGTGCATGATATATTTCACACTGCTAAGTCAGATTTAGATTAAATAACAAATAATATAAATACAAATCTTACCTTATGAATGCATATCCTTTATCTTTAAACACCCTGATTTCATGTATAGTACCATGAGGTGAAAAAGTTTTTCTAAGTATTTCCTCTGTAATAAAAAATACAATCAAATATCACAGTGAAAAAAAAAAAAATTAACAAAATAAAATTCAGAAGCAACTGAAAAACTAAAGGACATTATGATTGTCAGTGCACAATTTAGAGTAATTAAGTGATTTATCGTTTAAAAGTTTTTCTCAAAAAGTGCCAGAAGATTTTTGAATGCATCTATGATTAATCATTATATACAGGAATTGTAATCAAATTTCTTAATTCCTCATTGTGTGTATCAAATTGTATAAAGATGATGATTATTTGTGATGTAGAAAAAAAAAATTATTTCTTTTTAGACAAATATATTTTCACAAAAATGTATTAGAAATTTTAGACATTTACTCTATTATTATTATTATTTGCTTGCTTGAATTAAACACTAATCTATCTTAGGACATAGAACTGAAATGTACCTGTTAAACCTGTAGTAACTCCTCCACAATATACTGTACAATTTGTTGGACTGGACTGGCCGTACACTTCATCATAATTTAGCGGTTTTACATCTAGGATAAAATATAAGATAAAAACAGAACTATGAAAAAATAGAAAGATAAAAAACTATTTAATCCTGCATATATATGCTGACTTTTAAAGCTATTATAAGAAACAGTATGTACATGTGAAAAATGTGTTTTTTGAACAGAATGTCATTTAAAGGTTATTCAGAATTCTATGCCAGTTGCATTAAATTCCATTAATTTTTCAATTTAGAATCAATCATTAACAAAAACTTCCTTTTAAGCAAATATAATTGTTTTTGTTTTTAAAATGGAATAAAAAAAAAACACACACACACAAAAAAACAATACCGAAACTTATTAGATAATAAACATCAGAATAAAGTAAAAGAATATAATGAAAAGTGTAGTTTTTCCATGAACAACTCATAAAAGACATGTTTAAAACCCACACAGCCTATTATCATTAATACATAAAAGAAAAAGAAAAGTGGAAAAAATAAAGAAAACAAAGAAGAAATATTTGCAAGCTGACATCTGGACACTGTCAACAGTAATTCAGAAGAAATAAGTAAATTCTGATAACACATTTTTATCATGAAAGCCACTTTTTAGACTGCACAAACAATTATATTTTTTTTTTTTTTTTTTTTTTTAGTAATTCTGTTCAGTTTTTACAAAGGTAAAATAAAAATGAAATAGAAAATGTTCTTACTTATCTGGAACAAATTACAACAAAACAATCTAAGAACATATCGATAATGAAAACATTACAGAGCACTTCCTATCAGGTTTAAAATGTGCAATACATCAAGACAAATTTGATCTTGGGGACATCAACACTAAAACTGGAACATGTCAATTTACTGCAGAGTAAAGACCATTTTTCGCTTTTCACTATTTTATTAACATGTATTTAAACAGATTGCTTCCCTGTACTCAAATAAATAAAAGTTTTTGTGATCAATGGTAATCATTTAAGATTACTGGATGGTTTCTTTCTTCAAAGATCAAAGTCTATAAAACAAAAACAAAAAAAAAAAAAAAAAAACCCTACAAAATATGATCTTGAATTCTTCAGAACATCAGAAATTTTTCTTTATTATTGTAATCATAACAAAATTAGAAGACAATGTATCTCTTTATCCAAAATTCATCTTTTGTTTCAATGACTTAATGTCACAAAAGACAATAAAGGATGGAATTTATTATTTTATGCACAGATATATATATATATATAATAATAATTATAAAACTTATATTCAGTTGCAAGGAAGAATGCAGCTATTATATAAAG
Source organism: Chrysomallon squamiferum (assembly GCA_012295275.1). Taxonomy (NCBI): domain Eukaryota; kingdom Metazoa; phylum Mollusca; class Gastropoda; order Neomphalida; family Peltospiridae; genus Chrysomallon; species Chrysomallon squamiferum. The sequence continues at coordinate 17,840,360 of CM022672.1, read as the reverse complement.
TGTTATTATACAGAATAAATCGTCAGAATAAAACAGGTTAACAATCCCTAAGAGACAATCAACACCATTATAAACTCAGTACAAATGGTAGCACAGATAAATTCCTTTGTCAGTTTATACCGTGATCTACATACAAATTTACATCATGTGTGCCCAGTGATGTATCTTAATTATGTGTCAATCAAGTATAGATTCCAGACAATGGGGACTAAAATGGAAACGTAACCAGGTGCCACAATGCACAAGCCAATTTCGTCATCCGTCATGCTGACTGAAATGTGCTGTCCACAAGCACAACAAGTTGACACAAGTTTTTCTGACATTTTCCATAAATATTTTATTAAAAGAACCTCGTATCGATTTCAGTGTTTTAGTTGTTGTTTTTCTTCTTGTTCTTTCTTTGTTCAGGTTATATAAGCATCAAAATTTAAAAAAAAAAAAAAAAAAAAAAAATTAAGAGAAATTTTTTTTTTTATAAATTTAAAAAAAAAAAAATTAAATTAAAACAAAAAAGATTTGAGTGTAGCTCGTAAAAGGCAGTTAGTATTTCTCTTTACACTTTTGATTGAGTATATTCACCTGAAGACCAGCGATTTTCCTTTTGCATTGGTGCTGGTGGTTTCCTGGTAGCCCAGTTTGTTCTGATTGGTCGACTCCCCAGCCACTGACCATTCATACCACTAATAGCATTTTCTGCATCCTGAGAAAATTAATGAGAAAAGAAAGTTTTTGTAGTTTTGCTATCACAAAAGAAAAAAAAAAAAAAAAAAAAAAAAAAAAATGTTATTTTTAATACAAAATTAAATATAAACAAACAAACAAACAAAAAAAAAATTAACAAAATAAAATAAACAAATAAATAAAACTACCCGAGAAAAATAGAATGAAACAGAAAAAAAAAAAAAAAAAAAAAACATTTACATTTACTTTAATTATTGTGTGATCACATCACTTTCTTTGATATTTTTTAGTATTTGATATTTGTTTTGTTTTTTTTGTTGGCCTTTTTAGTTGGTTTTTTTTTTTGAAGAAATGTTTTATTATTGTTTTGATGGTTTTCATTACTTAATTCATTTATACAAAAAAAAAAAAAAAAAAAAAAATGTTTTGAGTTTGCTTTCTTTTTCTTTGATGTACAAAATGTAAATTAAATATTAAAGACATGGAATCTATAATGTTTATTCTGAAATTTGTACAATAAATTTTGCATAGTAATGGTTTTATCTGTGCCAAAAGAGTTGTTAATGTTTGAAATCTACACACATAAAACAACTAATTATTCCAGTATTAAAGAAGAAATTTATGCCATTAGATGGTCCCAACAACAAAGCATTTATTTAGACATGAAGTAACTTTTTAAAGATTACTGTTATTACTTTATTAATAATACATAAAACAAAATATTCAAATAATAATAATTGTTGTTGTTGTTGTTGCTATTGTTATAAAATTGCACAAAACCAAATGCCTACATAAACTGTTTTATGAAATGATGTAATTTTAAGTAAAAGTATCCAGTCAAGTACTGAAATGATTGTACCTAGAAAAACATAGCTATGAATACCACATTCAACACTGCATTCACACCTGTGTGTAGTTTATTATTACACAGTGGCAACAGCAACAGCAACAACAATTGTTTTATGTCAGAGTATTGATTCAGTTTTATGTTGGAGGTATTAAACATAACAAGTCAGGTGAATTGGCCCTTCCCTTCACTCAGCAGCTGTAGCTCATGATATAATGGCTGCAAACATTTAATTTGGCTACCAATTATGTTCATATGAATGCATGTACAAGTAGACATAGTGATCAATAAAACTGAAATTAAAAAAAAAAAAAAAAAAAAAAAAAAAAATACCACTAGCATCCAAAAATGACAAAGAGATAACAATTAATGGATAGTCACACATGAAAAATGTAGTCAAATAATTGTACAGTTGGAAATTTTTTTTATGATTTTTGTGTTCTACAAATGAGCCATTTAAAATGATGCTATCAGTAACAGGTTTGCATGACTCTCTGTTTGTCTTTCTTTTCAGCCACAGGTAAAAATGATTTTAAAAATATTAGTTCAACAGCGTTTTATTAATGTTAAACTATTAGTGTTTATTTAACAAGTCTTACTAAACCATGAACAAACATGCATTAATGCACATTTTAGATATGGATTAATTCTCTCAACACATCATAAGCTTTTCTCGAAACTGTTTGTGGTATTAATATGGATTTTTATTTTTACATTTTATAATCATTTGGTATGGGGTTTTTTGGTTTATTTTTTTTTATAATGATTGCTCCAAACATGTTAATTTCAGATATCTATCAATGCACTATTGTGTTTTTATTTCAAGAATATAAAAAAAATAGATTTTGTTCAGTTATATATAGCATATCTGTCTATTCTTCCAACCATCAACATACATAAAATAAAATTACAAATATATGTGTACATTTATTTTTTAAACATACATTGTAAAACTAAAAACATATATTTACTTTATTCATTTATATTTAATGATTATAAACAAATTATTTCCATATTCAAACATGTTGTTCTTTTTTTGTTACTCCATGCTTCATGAACGCCCTCCCACACTCATTCCATCTACTTTTGACCATTACAAGGAAAACCAAACAGTATTCAATTAAGTGTTTATACTATGAACAGTTCTGACAAGGCAATATGAGTTTGTCAAACAGACCCATTATTGTATTTACCACAAGATAATGAAAATTACTGTACACTTTGGAAAACTATCAGGAGACCTGTTTTGTCTTTGATGTATGTAAAAATGAACCCCGTCCGTTAAAGGATATATTGTTTTGTTCCAGGATAATGTAATTATATTCTTATCTTTAGTTACTTACAATAGTAAATGAACTGTTAGGAATATGGTAAAAATTAATTGGCAGTTCTTTTACTGATAATACATATGTTATCAAACAGTATTTAATTATGATTGGATGCTCTTATGTTAAATGTATTAGGTTTAAAAAACAAAATTTTTTTTTTTTTTTTTCAAATGCACACGACTTCATCAGTAAAACAGATATTAGGATGCACAGACATTTGCATGTTGAATGAAACTTACCAGTTTGTTAACAAATGAGACAAAACCATATCCTTTGGATTTCATAGACTGTGGGTCTCGTATAATTTTGCAGTCTCTGAAAATATAAATAATTCCAACTTATTGATATATAGTTAACTTAAAAAAAAAAATAATAATAAAAACAAATCATTAGTCCAACATTAGTAAGAGAAAATTAAAAAAAAAAAAAAAAAAAAAAAAAAAAAAAAAAGAAGAAAAAAACAACACATAAATTAGAAATAAAATGAAACAGACACACACGCACGCACGCACACACTTAGCAAATCAATATACTGAAGATAAAAAAAAAAGCATTTTGCCAAGAAATACATGTCAAAAATGTAATAAAAATAATAAAATAGTGCACTCTGAAATATAAATCATTAAATTAAAAGTATAAAATAATTTTAAACAAAAAGAGAAAGAAGATAAAAAAAAAAAGAAAAAAGTAAAGCAAACACTAGTGACACTGAAAAGTTAGTACATGACAAATACTAAAACACAAATGACTAAAAATATTAAACGTAATGACATCCATTTTGCTTTCAACCCCCACAAATAATTGCTATTAATGTCTACATTAATTCAAGAGATGGGAAATATGTCTGGCTAGAACTGGAATTGGGAGACATTAATTATCTACTGACTTGGTTGAATATACTATATAGAGGATTCACCATGTGCTGCTGTGTTTTACTATACTAGCAAAAATGAATGATCAAAATAGGCAGATTTGAAATTTGGGTTGTATCATGTATCAAACTAAACTGGGATTAAATGAAATACTTTTGAAGAAAGTATTTATTTTCAGTTACACATGTCCAAACTTGAAACTAAATTGACTTGTTTTCATTCACTCGATTTAGCTGGTTTGTTTAATTTTAAAATAGCATGTTCTTATTCTGGGTTCTACCATGGTATGCATGGCAATTCCTTTCGTAATGGGCATAACATTGTTTGTTGGCTTCAAGTTGTTAGATATTCTCTGTATCTTCAATCACCTATTATGTGAATGAACTAGAATGCAAAAGTCTAAAGTTTTTATGAGAAAATGCCAATGAAACATCTCCAGTGAACTTTTTATTTGTGTAGTCATGCAATTCTACAATTCAATGCCATAAAGCTCAGTTAATGACAATAAACTAATCATTAAAAAAACAAGAATCTGTGAAATAAAGCAGGAAAGTATTTCTCCGATTTTAATATTAAATCCTTTCTCTTCTTTTAACGTCAATACACAAAATTCAAGTAGAAAAAGAAATGATTTCTGCTAGACTGGAGCAACAATAATAAAAAAGAAATCCCTATGTAATAATAATTAATTTTTTTAACGTACATTTAACCAGGAATATCATGCTTATAAATTAGGTGTTTGTTTTTTGGTGGTTTTTTTTACATACACATATATAAAAATTTTAATTTCTTAATCCTTTTCCAATTTTATGTTATAAAAAAATAATTAAAAAAAGTAAACCAAATAAAATAATTTAAAAAGAAAAGAAATGCTAGCAACAACATTGAAACTCAATAAAATGTTCAAAAGTAATTCCCAAACCTACAAGGGACTATTTAAGGCCAAAAAAAAAAAAAAAAAAAAAAAAAAAAAAAAAAAAAAAAAAAAAAAAAAAAAAAAAAAAAAAAAAAAAAAAGCTTTTTAACGTAACAAGCATTCGTCATTATTTTATTCTTATAAATATTATGTATAAAGTCGACAGTGGAAACCTCCCCCCCCCCATCAGCTTTACTTGAACAAAATTGTTCAGCATGGAGTTTTTATTATTCGAGAGACAAAACAAAAACTGACTGCTAGTTCATCATGTTCTTGTATAATGAGATAGTTTTCCCACAGGAAACACGAAGCATGATATTGGTAGAAAAAATCGTGATGTGCACGGCTCAACTCTATGGCAAAAATTTAATATTTCATAGCCTGTCTTTCATACACCGTTCAAATAACAGCAGCAGTATTTTGATGTCTTGGCATCGAGGTGTTGTTTTGAAATATTCATGCGATAATCCAGCCAGTATGGCCAATGGGGAACAAAGTGGCGGGAACTGTGCAATTCATTTCCTTTTTATTATTTTTTTTTTTTTTTTTTTTTAAATTAAAAAAAATAAAAATAAAAATAAAAATAGAAAAAAGACGAAACGAAAAGAAAAAAGATTTAAAAAATAAAAAAATAAAAAATTCAATGAAATCTCTTTGACTATCACTGTTAATCTTAGTCATTTAATAACAGATAAGACCACCCAAGTAATAATATGAACATTAAATAAAAGGCTGTATGATTAGTTAAGGACCACTATAAAATAACCTGAACTGGTTTTCGCATAGGATGAGTGGGTGGAAAAGAAGACTGAAAGATGATCCTGTGGTTAAAAATTAATTTTATCATTTTTTTTTTTTTTGTAGTTTTTAAAAATAATTTTATTGTACCTAGGTTAGCTGTCTGTTATCTAGCTGAAAATACCAGATCAAATGGAACTAATTTGTGTTAATAAAAATTAAATTTGTAAGTATTTAATGGTAATATCTGCTAAAATATTCATAAAACCAATAATGTTGTTCTACTTTAATGAAAAGAGATATTTACACTTCATTTTTATTTTTTATTTTTAAATTATGAACATTTTATCAGAAATATACTAAACATATGCTTGTTTTCATTTTATATACATTTTAAATAAACTTTGTATTTACTGAAGTTGGCTATACAATATTAAAACAAGAAAGAAAGGATGAATGAAAGAATTAAACAAACATAAAAAAGGAATTTAAAATTTTATGTCCATTATTAGTTAAATTCGGAAACACACCCACCCAGACATATGCACAGGTAAACAATTTTACACTTTGTTATTTAAAGTATATACGCACATTTTTAAAGCATGCAGTATTTCAAACTCTTTTTAAAAAAAAAAAAAAAACTGCACAAAGCAATAATTATTAATCTATATAACACACAAAGATTCAATTTGAGACAAGTAACACCAGATGCCAACTACCAAGTTAAAAGCTGCATTACATATGAAAAAAAGTTAATGCAAACAAAAACAAACATTTATGACTGTAATCCAATAACTTATGAAAACTTTAAAAAAAATTATTTTATCCCCTTTGGTTTTGTTTTTAAAAAAATATAATAAAATAAGAAAGATTCCAGAGCATACATTGTTTAAATTATCTAGAATTTATTTACAATTGCCAACATGCATCTATCATTTATTTTTTTAAAATTCCTAACTTAAACAGGTATTCTTAAAAAAAAATTTCCCTACCGCACTTTTCAGAAATTAATATAGGTATTGGTTTATTTGAAACTAAATAATTAACTGTAAAATATATTTAAAAAAAAAAAAATAATAAAAAAATAAAATGACAGTAATTCCAGTATGCCTAGTTGTTAATAATACTCACTCATAAAACAACTGTTTACTTTAACTAAAATACTATATTAGACTGGTTCCCATTAAAGTACAGTTAGCCATCAGAAACAGTTTTATTTTACTGTATCTGTGAAAGTGAACACAGCCATTTTTAAATTAGTAACAATACAAAAATAACAGCCCTCACCATCTTAACCCAAATACATTCTGCCATTAAATTTAGTTTAATAATGATGATGATGATAAAAAAAGAAAGGAAATAGATAATAGAAAAAAGTGACTTCATTTTAAATCACTGACCAAATGTGATGAAAATATATAAAAGATTAATAAGCTACTGAATCAAGTTGAGGAACTGCTAATCTTTATTTTTAAAACCGGAAGAAAGAAAGAAAAAAAAAAACATTCTTTAATCCAGCTTTAAATAGATAATTTAACAGATAAAGCAATAAATGAAGAATTTTTTTTAAATAATAGAAATAGTTATATAAGAAAAAAAAAAAAAAAATTAAAATGCCATTTAACCAAACATCCTCAAATATTTTTGAAAAATGTTTAGTGAATTCAAAAGATTGATTAATAAATATAAAGAGTTAGAGTGACCTGACTTTACCAAAAATCTTTAAATAAAACTTTCATTACCATAAAATATAAATTACAAGTGACTCACTAAGAAACTTCAAACTGTCTCTCCTAATTCAAAACTTTTAATTTTATTCTGTAACCTGAAGGTAAAAAAACATTAAGGCAGACACTTAAATGGAAATGATCTGAAATGGGATTTTGTTTCACAAATTATTAACAGTCTTAAAAATCAACAAAAATAACAATAAAGATTCACTGAGCAAAAGCTAATCTACTTAACAGGGTATTTCTAAATAATCATTAGTTATTTTAACCATGATTTTAAAAAAGACAAACAATAAATGTATTTGAACTGAACAAAATTAACCTTCTTAGACAAAAGGACATAAATAAATGGAAAAGGTTATTTTTTAAATTCATGAGGTCTCTCTTTAACCTTTCACTCTAAATATATATATCACTCAACCTCCCCTATCTAAGTGAAATAATCTCACTCAATACCAATTATGAAATATACCATGGAATGGAAAGCTTCCCAACTGATCCTGGTACTCAAAATAATGAAACTGTGGACACCAGTGTGTTACCAGGTCAGTGAACTGGTGTTCTAGCACTGAAAGGAAGTCTAGCCATTAGATGGTTCCTGCAACAGACACATGCAGTGTTTGCTCTTACATAAAATGGTCCTCCACTAATGGCACTGTCGTTTCTTTTTTTTTATTTTAAATCATCTATAATTTTAAATGTACATAACCTTCTAATTAAACATTGCTATTGTTTATCTGAATTTGTTTTATTTACATCTATAGCAATTAACTAAGAATATTATTATATGCAGAAAGTAACAAACTGGTGAGACGAATGTTTAATTACACAAAACACTACTGGACTCAACTGATGCAAAAGTAAAAAAAAAAAAAAAAAAAAAAAAAAAAAAAAAAACATTAAATATTGGAGTTATACTTTGAAAACAACGAAAAAAAAAAGAAAAGAAAAAAAGAAGATTATTATATGATATTTTAATAAGAAGCTATAAGTTAAAAACAAAATGTAAAAAAATATGAATGTAAAGGCATACATAGCCTGGATGGAATGCAGTTTTTTGCTTGGTAGTAGACCCCTTTGGCCGACCGATGGTCACATCTGTTAAATTCAGGAAACAGATATATTAACACTTGATCTTGCACTAGGTTATTCTAGATATTGAGACTAGCATAAAAATTTAAAAAAAGAAGCAATAATAATAATAATAATAATAATAAATATATTTTTATATATATATATATATATATAAATAAAAATTTAATGACTTAATTTTATGAGAAAAAAGCTATAAAAATAATACAATGGCTTAAATAATGTTTAAAATTTTATATAAATACACATTTTATTTTATTTTATTATTATTTTTTTTTACAATTATCAATATAATTATTTAAACATAACTGTTTATAAATGTAACTAACTCAAAAAAGAAATCAACAGACAGTGGATAAGTAATTAACAGTTATCTGTTTCTATGTTCATCATGGATAAAAGTTTCACATTCATGATTAGGTATCATGTTAGAGCAATGGTATGGAACTAAAATGCCCACAGACACAATTTTCAGATTAATTTTTATTGGTGGCTTTTTTTAGAGCATATATTCACATCCTCATACACTCATTTTCATTCTTTCTATCTCTCCATTTTCTTTACTATTTCATTCATTTTTCTCCCCCCCTCACTATTCTTTCTTTCTACGAATTACATTCAATTTGTAATGGGCATAATAAGACAAGGTGCTGAGGTACTGCTTAAATAAATATCCTTTCACATTAAGATAAATGTAACAAAAGACCACCAGGCAGAATCGATCCATCAACTTTTTGTACAAGCGACAAACTTGGATGTTGGAAGATCAATTGTACCGCACACTGACAGAAGTGAAAACAATTTATTTTCAGCGAGCAGTTCTTGCAAGTTCTACTGCAAATAACTGGGTGATTAACAAGTAATTACTGCCTCATTTCGACCATTCTGAATGGAAGGGTTGTGCGACCAAACTACCACGTGTTTCTGGTTGTGTGTTATGAGAAGCTGGCGGATGCATGCTAATGTTAAGAATATTGATAAAATATTGTCCCATTTCACTCGGCAAATTGAATTCAGCATTGGTTAACAGGGGACAACTTGCAAATGAATGCAAGTAACAGGCGCATTTATTATCTGATGGCGAGTGAGCGCAACGTGATGGCACTTGTAGATGAAAGCCATATGCGTCCCCTCAAAAACAAGCATAAAAGCAAGAAAGGAAAGGTCATTTTCTTTGGACAATATGGGCTACTAGGCAAGGATCTGACCTTTTTCAGGCAAGCACAATACAGAAATAGAATTCACAAGAAGTGAAAACATTTTATTGCTAATAATTCAGGAGCTAACCGCAGAATTTGTAATGACGTAAGAGTTCTGCGACAAAGAATAAAGACAAGTGCAACTGAATGATGTTAAGGAATAAAATGAAACTGGAACATGTACATGTTGCAAATAACAGTTATTTGTTAATGGATGAATGAACGAACAGTACCATTTCAAATGTAACAAGAGTACAATTGTTTCAATCTAAAATAATGGTAACATTATTATTAAGTTAAAAAAGAATACGTATTGATGTTTACCATTTATATTAAAGAGAGAGAGAGAGAGAGAGAGAGAGAGAGAGAGAGAGAGAGAGAGAGAGAGAGAGAGAGAGATAGATAGATAGATAGATCAATTATTTCTAGATCTGACAGAAAGCTTGAAGGAAGAAGTTCATCAGTTAAAAGCCTGCTGCTTGAAGTCTGTAGAAAACAGATCACCCACTTGTTTTATCTTAATTTCCCCCTTGTAGTAATGTTCAACCTACAGGAATGAAATTATATACTTCTCAACAGAGAATTTAATTAAGCTCAAAACACAATTGTCTCTAATCAAAAAAGGACTGATTTTCCACACACGCGAACTAGTCCCAAAGTGTAAGTACACTTGGCTGAAATAGTACACATGGTAGATATCATCAGTTGTTTTTTTTGTCTGTTGCTTTTCTTCTTAGCTTTTCAGTTGTTTTTGTTGTTTTCCACTCCACAATATAATAGTAATTATTAATTACATATGTGGTTTTGAATTCTTTTATATTTTCTTTTTAAATTAATTAAAAAAATATATATATATATACAATTTTTAAATTTTTTAAAATTTATTTTCCCTTTTATGTTTTTTCACAAAAATTATTTACTAATTGTGTTAGCATTTGTATGTGAATACTTGACAAGTTTTCACACGTACTTCATAACTAAAATAATCTCTCGTGAGTAATAAAACATTAATGATACAAAAACAGATAAAAACCAAAAATATAAATAAATAAAATAAATAAAACAAAACAAAGAAAAATATTTGAAAAAACCAACAAAAAAAACCCCAAAAAAATAAAATAATAACAGCATACAAATCCAATATAATCTGATATTCAAATAAAAAATGTTAAACAAAGAGAAAAACTAATATACTGTAATAAAAATTTAATAATCTGAATGAATCCCATTCTTAATTAAAAACAAAACAAAACAACAAAAAAAAAAACTAAAAAAAAATAACTAAATAAATAAATAAATAATTTTTTTTTTAAATTCAAATATTCAATGAAAATTAAACATCAACCAAAAACCAAACATTCAATCAATCAGTCAAAAATAAAGGTACTCAGACAACACATTTCTTTTAATATTTATGTTCCACTGTAATTTAGGAAAATTTGATAAAAGCCTGCTAATTGCTCATTGTTGTATTTCAAAATGTAGCTTGATACCAGAATATATTTTATAATTAAGGCTGATTCCAACTAGACAACCAGTATACAATCAAAACAAGTTACTGTTATGTCAGATGAACTTTTAAGTCAAAAATAAACTGACCTTTGCTGAATTCAGTAATCCAGATTAAAACCCCTAAATTAAATGAAAATGTTTCATTTGACAAAAACAAATGAATAAAAATCTATTATCTAAAACGGAATCTCTTTTTCAGTAGCATTAACATTAATATATAAAATGGTTTTCTTCTGTTATATCAGCAAATACTTGTTATCTTTTCAGATACAGAAATAATATTAATGTAAAAAAACAACAATTATAATTTTTGATGTGTTGACCACAGCCATTTGTAGCTTCCTCTGTACTTTAGTTTTCTTCATAGCAACAACACAGAACTAAACATACGGAAACATCAAATTTCTGAACATGCAGATGAAGCGTTGCTTCATTAACTGTGGGATACCACTATCCATAACTGCCGCACCTTTTGTGTTTCCAAGTGTCAAAACCATGAATGGATATTAAATTCAATATTTTGCATTAATGCTCAACTTTGGTAATCATTGCATGGCAATGAATTTACAGAATAGGAAGTGACGGCCGGATAAAGAAACTTTATGTCATCTTTCAACCCTGACATCAATAAACAATAATGTCTCATCAACAGAGAGCAAATTAATTTCTTGAGAACTATTATCCCCATTGTCTGCCATCATTACTGGACAAATGCTACAGTGGTTTAGTGCCATCATGCCTTGCTGCACACTAAATGTAATGCTGCTCAGAGGAAACTGATAAAATGCCAGAAAAGATTCCCAGCTCTTGAGAAGTGATGTCTGGCTTGAAGGGACAACACAAAGCAGCTCGAGAACGGCACTTCATGAAGAAGACATACAATCGTGTCTAGGCAGTTTTAAAAAAAAAAAAGGTGTAAAATGAAGATGATCACTTCTGTACTTACAGATATACATTTGTTGTGAAAATGTTCTTTCTAAACTAAATCTGAACAAGATGAACACATGCACACACATTCATAAACACATTCACACACACACACACACACACACACACACACACGAATGCAACAATCTTTATAATCAAGTACAGTCATTCTACCAAATTCACTAAGGCACATCTACACCACTTTTTTCCATTATCATTAACACAGGCACAGAGATGTTAATGAATTTAAATACTGGTATCACGTTTTAATGCTAATCATTACATAAACCAATTTAATAATAATAATAATAATAAATGAAGTATTTAAAAAAAAATAAAATAATAAAAAAAAAAAAAAAAAAAAAATTCCCATTAATACTGACATGATCTTCTAATTTGAGCTTTTAAAAATATTATTTTCACATGTTGAATACTGGTAGCAGAACATTAAAATGTAATTTTCTGAGGCTTGAAGTAAGGACTTGCTCCAGCATATTAGGTGTCACATACAGCAACTGGACTGATCTGTGGCAAGTCTCCAGGGAAATTCTAACTTCCATTTTGTAAAGCTACCAAAACTGCACGTTAACTCAAAAAAATCAAATGTAAAAGCAAAAATGTTAGAATTCAATCAATGACATCACTATAAAAAGGTTCTGTCAATAGTGACTTCCTCCCCCCTCTCTTTTAGAGAAAATACACATTTCACATTCCGAACAATACAATATATTTTTTTTATCTCTTATCTTTTGATTTTTAGCCTTTATGTAAATAAAAAAAAAAATAAAAATAAATAAAAAATAAATTTTAAATAAATAAAAAATACAAATGTCAGTGATGTTAGGTCAGAAAAAAATTATTTTTAGAAGGAAATGCATTATTCAAGAAAAGATTAAATACAGCTGCGATTTTAACATTGTTACTTTTTTTTTAGTTATAACTTTTACTTTTTTATTTTGTTTCAGTGTACAGCAAAAAGATATATTTAATTTAAAATTAATACAAGTGAGAAATAATATCTTGCTATAGTTATGCTTAGGTAAATAATAATAATAATAATAATAATAATAATAATAATAATAATAATAATAATAAACTACCAAAAATAAAATGAAAGATTATTATTATTATTTTTAAAGTATCTCTACACAAAATATCACCAAAACAATGAAAATACATTCGACAAATTATGATTATTTTACACGCCATCTACAGTCATGTAATTTCACCTCCCCTTAACAAAACCTCAAAACCAAAATATGAATTGAAATTATAACTGGACTGTTTATGCTTGTACTTGCTGTACCGAGTACTGGTTTTGTTACAGTGTGAAAGGATAGATGAGCATTTTGTATATTCCTAACTTTCATAATCAATATTCACAAACTACTTTTTGTTTAGCTTCACCCAGATGAAAAAATATATAAAGTTTTAAATATTTAAAAAGGAAATGGTAACAGACTGTTTATTTAAAAATAAATAAATATATAAACAAATAATAAATTAAATTAAGAATTAAATTAAAAAAATACACAAAGTTTATATTTAAATACTTTTTCTTAATCAGATACTGAACGACATTTTCTGTTTGGTGTGTGATTTTTGTGACATTTCGAGGATCAAATTCAACAGACTTCTTTGAAATGCAGGAGAGATTAAGTTAAGAGTCTGTCATGGTAACAATGAACACACAAAATGGAAATGTGGAAGTTTTAACATTCAGGAAACCAATCTGAGACTGACTGAGCAGAGCTGCATGGATGGTGAAGATTACTGTTGTTAAGTGTAACTGACTGATTGTAAGGTCTTCAACACAGCTGTAATTACTGTCCAGTGATGTAACGCTACAAACACACCATGTGACAGCAGGATTTCTCACTCTGTTTTGTCAATTGGCAAGGTGAAAAGCCCCGATTTTTTTTTTCTTTCTTTCCTTCTTTCCTGCCGACCATTTCTGTATTTTACCAAAGAATATCAATGCTTTATGTAACGAATTTCATAGCATTCATTTTATAACGATTTCAATATCTGTGACCAACAGATATGTTTCTGTAATTTTCCAGTGAATCATAAAACTCAATGTACCAAATTTGGCAATGTTCATTTGTAATGGTAACCATGATGCAATGATAGCATTGTAAACATGTTTTATGTAACAGCAGTGCCTTGTCAAAAAGTAATTTCTTTTATCCTGTCTATACATTTTTCAGTTATAATAATCATAATACTAAATTTTATAATGTTCTTTTGTAAAGATGTCTGCAATGAACTGATAGCATTTTTAACATTTTATTTAATGATAATACTGCCTAGTTTTTATTTTCTTTCAAGAGTAATTATCCCATTTAGTGGTATTTCAGTAGGGTTATTTACTAATAATGATGATAGTGATAAATACAATAATAATAATAATAATAATAATAATAATAATAATAATAATAATAACTATATAGAATTTTATATTTTCATTTGTTAAAACTGTGGGAAATAATAACGTTTTCAGTATAGTTCTTGTAATTTCTAAGTTTTCTTTTTCAGTTAATAATCATTATGTAAAATTTTTTTCATTTACAAAATATGAGCAAGAATATTTTTTTAAAGGTATTTTAATGCTAAGACTAACTAATATGAATTTAATTATATTTTCTACAATTTTTTTTTTTTCAAGAAGGTGTTGCAACAATTATTACGGGCATTTTTTATAATAATCATTTGATCGGGGGCTGTAGGATATACAACAAGCAGCAGTTCTGATCTTATTTTGTCACGTGGCAAGATGACCCAGTCTTCATTTATTTTACTCATTTTGTAAGACACTATACAACATAAATGTCTTATCTGTAATAAAAGCCCTTCGGAGAGCTGTATACAGAAGCCTTTCAGATTATGAAAATTACAGCATCCAGCCAAACAATGTATTTCCTTCAACCTCAAGGGAAGTGACAGAGTAATTGGAGGCAGAATGGTAGATATAGGAAATCTAGGTCCTAAGTTTATTGTTCTCGTATTAATTTCTATTCCCCTTGTTACATTGTAAATTAAAATGGAATTTTCATTAATATGTAGGTTTTGTGTTTTTATTGGGGATTTCGTTGTTTTTTTTTTTTTTTTTTTTTTCAAAAATAAATAAATAAAATAAAATTAAAATAAATGCGGTATTGTATAAAAATGCTTATAAACAACATTGTTTTCTGAATTCTAATTATTAATATCCCAACATTACATTTTTTAACAAGTATATACATGTATCTTAAGTGTATGCATTTATATGTTTATCTGTTCTGCTATAATGTGAATAATTCGTTTTAACAGCTCACTAATATACTCACGATATTTCTCCAAATACTTTGAAAGCATCACGTAACTGATGTCCCTCTATGTCTGGACTGAGATCACCAACAAAAATGTGAAAGTGCTCTGAAAAATAACACAAAAATCGGTAAGAAAAGCCGATTTGAAAAACATAAAATATCACTGGTCCTGGCACAACCAACACAAACATACATTTGCCTTCACGTTTACATGACCTGTATGCTAATACTTACAGTTTAAGACTTCGCTCGAATCAACCATAATGAAGTTCAGATGAGCTATATACCAAAAATGCTAAAATATGATTTTTAATTTTTTTTTTTTTTTTTTTTTTTTTTTTTTTTTTTTTTTTGAAAATAAAGTCCTGCAAGTTAAACAAATTGTTAAAAAAAAATGTCTTGCCTTTCTATTTCAATCTTTCACTCTTTTTAAAAAAAAATAAATAAAAATATCCAGATCAAACTGTTTTCAAAAGAAATTGATCAAAAATAAAAATAAGTACATAAAAAATTTCTAATGACTGATGAAAAAATTGGTACAGCATTAAATGCTGAAAATTGTGTAATAAGTAAGATGGACATACCATACGTTGATCTTAACCACTCTGAAAATGCAGGAAAGAACCTCATAAGCAAATGAACATAGTCTAAAAAGCTGGTGCAAAAATGCTGGTCCCACGATTAAAAATATTATATACATGAACAACTCTGCAAATTTGGACACAGCTTTCTACAATGTCTAAAACAGCTACAATGTTTCACATGAAATAGCACCAACATTATCCACAACAAAAACAGTATATCTTAAAAAAACATTTTGAAAACATGTATATTATAATACCCATGAAAGAATAATAACAACAATAATAGTAATTTTTCTTCTTCTTCCTTTAAACAATTCAAAATATTATGGAAATGATTGAAAGTTTATCAGAATCTTGATTTCTGAAATGTAACAGCCATTAATGATATAACTACATTTTACTGTAATTTGGTGCCATGATCTTTCACTGTTTCACACTGATTTTGATCTGAAAATTATGAACATGCCATGTTTTGTTTTGTATAAATTGTTAATACATAAATTATTTCAATTGTTTGGTTTTAAAAAAAAATGTTTATTTACAATCTACAAATGTAAGAAAAAAAAAAAAAAAAAAAAAAAAAAAAAAAAAAAAAAAAAAAAAAAAAAAAAAAAAAAGGAAAGTTTATTTTATCACCCATGTTTCTGTTGTAAAACCTGCTAAGATCTGCAGGATAAACATTACAGTAAGTGCTCTTCTCAAAAGTACTTTCCCAATCAAGGTGACTATAATATTAACTGCAACTCTAAATGTTAGACACCTCACTGGCCAATTCTATTCTCTTCCAATCATTAAACCGTCAAGCCTATTTCTGTAAGACCAAGCTTCCTTTAACAGCAAAGCTGAAATATCTAACTCAATTGATCTTACAAGACAAGAAACAGGTATGTGTCGTGCGCTTCACCATTTCCAACGAATCATTTTCATACTGGCATCAAGTGACCACTCAACAAGGCCAATATATTGGAGATAAAGCTCAAGACTTCCAGTCAATGATATGACTGGTGACGGAAAATAAGATTAGGGTTATTTTCAAGAAAAGCTTTTGAGATCATTGTGAAATACAAGTTGAGCTGGTGTGCCGTTGTCCTGTTGACAAATGGATTGAAAAGCACACCATCTAATTGCTGATCAGTGATGATAATGTAATTTTTGTCTCAACTAGTGGAAATATAAATGCTGTATTTACTAATATGATGCCAGTGACAATAAATAAAAAAAATTTTTATGCTATCTGTAGGCTTTAATTTTTCTATTTGATATTGCATCAACTCTCAGCTTGCCTTCATCAATGTGACAGTAAAATCAATTTTGTTACAACGGTGAAAAGAAATATAATGAAGCAAAAAATAATAATAATAAATAAGCAAAAAAAAAAATAAAATAAAATAAAAAATAAAAAATAACAAAAAACAAAAAAAAAACAAAAACAAAAAAAAACCACACCAAAACACAAGAGAGAAATAAAAATGTTTAGATTTCAGGCTTGGGCAGCCATCAGAAAAGTCTGATAAAAAAAAATTCTGATACAATTTACTGTAATGTCATCTCTGTGCAATCTGAATCACACTGACATGTATTTGAGATAAACTATCATGACAAAAGCCAAACACCAGTAAATATCTCTGACAATATATAAACATGGAGAATAACATGAAGAACACAATGAATGAAATCTAACTGAACAGTATTCAATAATAATGACATAAAATAAGTTTTTTTCTGTAAAACTTTTGAAGCTAAAACAAACAACAAATACAACTACTACAGCTGAAATCTTCAGTGCATCTTCAATTAATATTCAAGTTTTCTTATTGTTTTTTTATTTTATTTGTTATAGGATTATAATTTATAAAAAAAAAAAAAAATCTAATCTAGAAACATTTAATTTCCAGTTTCTTAGATTTAAAATCATGTGCTGCAGTGTATTCTGAATACGGATTAATGTCACTGCTATGTCCGTCCCTGATCCCAATTCTCAGTGAACTCCTTCAGCATTATGTTGTAATGAGAAATGTTCTGAGGACAGAGTACTCATCAATCAACATATTACAATACTCTGTGGACCAATCACATGTTACAAATTTATTGTTAAAATTTTTAAATACTTCCTAATTTAAAACATTCGTTCTTTATTCCCCCCATCCTATCAATTTTTTAGTCTTAATTGTAAGTGTTATTGTATAACACTGAATGTTTCAGTCAGGTAAAAATGTCAAGATATATTTTAAGTAATGTATTCTGAACAATTCCAATATTTTAAGGAGTAAATTAAGAAATGCTCTTCCCACCCTCAGTAATGTTGATGGTTCATAAATCTTTTAGAATTCAACAAAATCTGTGACACCATGTAATTTACTACATTTAATTGCACAAGGATGCAATTTGGAGGACTTTTCAAAATTCCTGTAATTGTTAAGAATCAAATGATTTTGTACTTTAAAACATTTAAATCATAATAAGTAATATTCTGGCTTTAGTTTTCTGAAATAACAAACTGAAGCTTTAATTATTCCATATGATTACTGCATCTCATCTTTACAAATATTTCAACCTGTCAAACTGCCCTATTAATGTAACACCAATTTCACATTTTGAAAAGAAAAAAAAAGAGAAGGAAACCCAGATATATTTCAGACTCATGGGTGACATACTGAAGAGAAATCAAAAACATCAAATCAAAGGCAGATGCTGATCTGTGTGCCAGACATTCTAGTTTAAATACAGTGATTTCTGAAAAGTAACCTGGAATGAAAACAGCAGTGTTCATAAAATGGATAAACTACTTTTCATCAGGGACAGATAAATCGTCAAATAAGAGAATCCACTTTTTTTCTTTTTTTTAATACCCATTCCACAGTTAAAACTCAGACAATCACATGCTGGAGGTAATCACAGTGGATTAGGAGAGCAGGAGCAGGGGACTTGAAGCATTACCACAGCAGCAGAACTCTACAGTGACCATCCCCGACTTTTAATGGCTACAGTGGCAGCAATACGTGATCAATTCTAATGAAGTATGTACAAGTTCCCCATAAAGAGAAAAGAGCAAATACTGCTTTAATTGGCAATACAGTGAACACAATTCGTTCGAGGTTTACTGGTGTTTACTTTACAATTTGGAAGCATCAAACTTGTCATTAGGGCCTTGCTTTTGTAAAGTGTACAATAAACTTGGCAAACACAACTTAAACCAGTAAGTCTTAATTTTATTAGTCTGCTGTTGAAACCTGTTTCTTCTTACAAAATAAAACACAGAAAATCTTTATCTTGATGCTAAGCTCTAATGCATGTTTTACATAACTAAATTAAACACTGGTGTTTTGTGGTGAGAAAAAAATTGTTGAAGCAGTGAAGAAGTGGGGGGAAAAAAAAAAAAAAAAAAAAAAAAAAAAAAAAAAAAAAAAAAAAAAAAAAAAAAAAAAAAAAGAATGGAATTTGTAAGATGCTGTAATGGATTTTTCATTAAAGAGTTGACATCCATTAGCAAAATGTCAGAGTGTATCCAGACAGTATGAACCAGTTGTAAAGTTTGGTTCTCTCAAACATATCAATGGGTTATTTTCTGTATTATAAAATAAACATTAGCCATTTATATATTTGTATATAAATTAGTAATAATAATAATCTTGGTAATTGTCTGCAATTATTTACTATTATTTTTCTTCTATAAAAGAAATATGAATAGGTTGAAATGAAAGTTTTATTCAACAACATTTTCAAATATTAGTACAAGTCTGCTTATGCTTACAACCAGTTTCATGATGCTATGATTGTGCCATGATAATGGGATCACATCTGGAGAGGTGTATGGCACTCACTACATATTTGCTTTTTCTCCTATCTGTAACATTTAACACTGCCCTGGTCTAATAATCCAAGCTTCTGAATTTTTGTCCAAGATAACTTATGTTTGGAAGTTTAGAAGATATGAATACATTTGAAAGCATTTTAATGTTATGAATTGTCCAAAATAACTTACTACATAAATCTCCATGTTAAGACATGCAGATGATAACATCTGTTATAAAATTGAAGCCTAATTAGCTATATAAAGAAACTGTCCAGTTTAAATGAAATGGTCACTCTGCAAATACTAAATTTGAAAACAGACTTAACAAGACAGTGGACAAAAATGACACAGATTATGGATAGTGTCTTAACGTTTCACTTAAAAAATGAAAGGTTTTTCCCAATTCTTTTTTTTTTTTTTTTAAGAGAGTTTGTTTATTTCTGTGTATATGTTTCGCTTAAGTGGTGGTTTTGAATTATTTTGCAGTTTACAAATGAGTTACTAACACTTTCAAAGCAATGGTAACACCAGAGGGCTAAGTTATTGTGTTTGACAGAAAACAGCAGTCTCGTTACATAATAAAATAATAGTAAAACTATTTAGTGCTGAAGCATGTGTTTGTTTTCAACTGGTGTGTAATTGACTATGTAAGCTGTTAACTTGTGTTTATGATGGGCAGTGACCATGAGAGAAAAAAAGATTGTTGGTATTCAGTATTTTACTTCTTATCTTCATTTTGTTTATTAAAGTAGGTACATATTTAATAACATTCAAAATATTAAACTATAAATTTTTGGTTGTCTTTTCAATTTGATGTTTCACTTTTACATATATACTAAGCATTCATCGTTTATATCACTAAAGAAGCATTATTCAGTTCTTAATAAATATACTGATTACACAGTTTAAAAAAAAAAAAAAAAAATTGTTATTTAAAGAAATGAAAAGAATTTGCATTCTTAATTACATGATTATAGAAACAAAAATCTGCCCTTAATAGATTGACTGTCTTTCACACTATGTAAGACGTTTTTTTTTTGATAAAACACGGGAAAAATAAATTTAAGTAACAAATTGAAATAGCTGTGTTTATCAGGGATTTTTTGCTGTTGTTTAAAACTGTTTTTGGCTTTTTTTGCCCCCCCTTTTTTTTTTGTTCTGCTTAGATGTCAATGTGTATCAATGTATGCGTGTGTGCATGTTTTATTATTTATTTTTTCTTAAGTGCCTTAACAAAACGAAACACACACACTCAGTTAACAATTAAATGTAACAGATCCTTTGGAAAATGGGGAAATAATGATGCCAGTGTGAAGACTGTAATTTCCTTAATTTCATCAGAAAGCTGTTAAGGCCACAGCTCCATTTATCACCGCAAAAGACCGTGTCAAGAAAACATGCAACCAAGCTGATCAGAGCACCAACCAAGTAAGCATGTCACCTCAGGCACGGAAGGCTTTCGGTTTTTTGTTTCTTTGTTTCTTTTTCATTTTTCATTTCTTCTTTTTTTTTTTTTTTTTTTTTTTTTTAACCCTTTTTCTCTTCCATCAACTACAACTTTTAATCAACCGCTGAGAATAGCTTCTGAGGCTAGCAATTAAGCAAGGACATTTAAAGCAGACAGGTGCATTATCCTGATTTATATCCTATGACAGAGGCATGTCATATTGCATGATATATTCTGTTAATGTCTCCTATTATAATGATGAGCACTGGCAAAACAAAGTTAAAGGTAAATGCTAAAAAAAAATCATATTAATTAATCTGCATGTGACCACTCTTCAGCCAGTTCACAATGCTTTACATACATGTATTTTTTGTTTTGTTTTACTGTGCTATTTTGTTCAATTAATGATTTAATAAACAGTTGAAAGACCATGGCACCTGTTAGTGGCTGCATATTATCAGTAGAAAAACAATATCAGAATTACTGCTTTATTTCTGAAATAAATTTTTACAAGAAATTAACATGCTAAACAAAATACTTTTATGAAATATAATTAAAAAGTATGGTATTAATTTTTTTTTTTCTCCAGAAAATCAGCTAAATAGAAGACAGTGTACTGTCAGCTTTGAAAAGTGTTTCCAAGATTAATCATTTGTTAATATATAAATGTATATTTAATCTTGTTTTAATTTTGAAAAATTGATTTATATTTTTAGACTTCCATATATTGAGCTACTTTTCTGGAATTTTTAACAAGTTATTTTAAAATAAAAATGTATTTACCAAAACTAACTTTTCACCTCTCTCAGGACATGTCTTACAACAAAGATAATTAGAAAAGTTTTGCAGCAAACCTTTACAATCTTCTTGGAACAGCTCCTAATCTTTTAGCATTATTGGGTTATTTACTTATTTAGGTTGCCATTTATAAAACTTCAACCTTGCAGTTGTTGGTTAGAGTTGTTATGTTACAAAGGAACTAATCAAACTATTCTAAACCAGACAAATGAGCATGGAAATTTAAAATATTCTTTTCTCAACATTAAGTATTACAATTTAATTGAAAATAAATTCATATCAAGGTTTTATATATATAGACATTTAAAAAAAAAAAAAAATAAATAAAAATAAAAAAATCATTTGTCTGTTTTAATCCATTTGTAAAAACATGGCATTTTTTCAAGCTATTTTTCAAGACAAAAAAAAAAACCCAGTGAAGTAAAAATAAAAAATAAAAATAAAAAATAAATAAAATAAAAATAAAAATAATATATGAAACTATTAAAAGTTTTCTTGCTGACACGGTCATGAGAGAGTAATGTCAATGTCAGTTACTAATGTAACAGTACGTAAAAGAAAACTTACTGCTTGTATCTGTTTTTGCTGCACTACTTGGAGATGTTGCCCAGTTGACTTTCATTTCCTGAAAAAATATATAAAAAGAAATAATAATAATTTGTTTAGAAAACCAGGTGCTTTAAATTGCAAATTGCAAAATCTAGAATATTCAGACAAAACCATTCTATCTCATATAACATTTATAATAAAACTGGCACTGCTCCAATCAATTAAAGATCATGACACAACCTTCAACCATAATTCTAATATTCATATAAATTAAAAAATAAAAATAATAACAAATCTAAAGATAAAAAATAGTGAAGTTTTAATTCACAAATTATAATACTAGAACTACATCCATTTTCTTTTCTTGGTCTCATCTGTATTAAATCAGAAGATGGACCTGATTCATTTTTCTGAACAAACTGCTTCATGCACCTGCATATTCACAAATATTTTCTATACTTGGTTATGTTTCCAGAACTTGTCTGTCAATAATGTTGTAAACTTAATAGAGCATAACTGGTGTGTACAACAACAAAAGATTATACCAATATCTGATTGCAGAATCAATTTCTGCCCATTAATTTCAATGGCAAACAAAATCTCCAGTAATTTCTTCACACAAAAGAAAGAAAAAGGAAAAAAATCACAATAGAATCTCCCATCATTTGGTAACAAAGAAGAATGAAATTAACACTGATCAACTGATAACTGAAAAAAAAAAAAAAAATAAGTTGGCCATTAGGAAGTAGTATTCAGTTTTTAAATAAAAATAAAATGAGGGGAAAAAAAAAAATAAAAAAGAATTTCAGTATGCATTAAGAGCAAAAAAACCTAACATTTAATCAATATATCTTTTGAAGCTATTGCACAAGAAAGTGATGAAAAATATGACAACACTTGAGAGACTGTATTCACTTTTTAATTACTTTACAATTACAGTTCAATTAAGATAGCCTCAGATTTAGTCTGCTCCATCACATATGCAGCATCACTGACATGGCCCACCTCTGGGCCAGAATCGAGTTTTCATTTACCCTCCTGATCAATACAAAGTGCTTGATATTTACGAGCACAAATCCCATCACAGCTCAGAGTTTGCGATCTTCTTAAACTGATGATTTTACTGAACAGAGTTGTAGCTGTAGCAGTAATAGTACTAGTAGTGATAGTGGCAGCAGCAACAGTAATAGGAAGAACAGCAGTAGAAACTGGGCAATAACACTGTCAAGTTAAATTTAAACTAGTTATGGTAGTTATTCCATTAAGAACTACTTTTCAGTCTAGGTAATCAATTTGTGCCAAACAAAAGGTTTTCACTTAGTATTTTATTCAATATGGGTAATGGATATTACACCACAAACGTTTTACCATTTCTCCTTCTTTTTGATATATTTATAATAAATGGTTTTGTTCTGTATGTTTCAGTTCTATACTTAGAAGCTGGCATATATCTTGATCAACAATATCATTTCACAATTACTTATTTTCAAGCACATACATGAACAAGCACAATTTCAAACACAGTAAAAATTTAACTTCAGTGTGTCTTGCCTCTCTTTATCCCTTTTGGCCAAAGGTTAGATTTTATTTTAAAGTTATATTTTCATTATTAGTATATTGGTATTTATTTTGATTTAAGCCCAAGTATTCCAGTGTGTGTGCTTACTCCATTCAATTTCATCAGCATTTTAATCAATTTTTCAGTCAACATTCCACAGAATTTGTGCTGGTGATCATACTGCCAAAGGACATAGTTTCGCTCAGTATCTAATTCCGGGAATTACTTGAAGACAATGATGATTAATTTGACACGCTGCTGTGATTAAAGATGAGAGGCAGAAGCCACAGTGTTCTAACATCAGTCATGTTCCAACTGAAAATATACCCTTCAATGATCATAGATATCAGGCAAACGGACTGCAATAAACATATTTCACTGACAAAGGTAGCAATTATACTGTTAAATTCATCTAATATTTTAATGTTAAATAGCTGTTATTTTCTGCAGCAAACAAATCATAATATACATACATGCATATTTTGGTGAAGAAAAATAGATTCTCAGTTTCATGTTTTATTTATAAAGCCTAACCAAACGAATTTAAAATCATTCTGTAACTATGGGTTGATGATGGTGGTTTATGAAAGACCATGCTGAAAACAAAGAGAGTTGTTTCTTTATTGTGCAAAAAAGCTAGTTGTACACAAAGATAATTTTCAGTTTTTTTCAAATCTACAGGATGTTCTTTTGGATAATAAGAAATGATTTATACGAATTTTTAAAATTTATCAGAATTTATATAAAGCACTTTTCCAATAAAAGATGAAGATAAAAGGAGAACAAAATAAAAACAAATCCCCCCCCCAAAAAAATCAACAAAGGATATTATTTGTTTTTATTAAAATTTCATCATATACATTCATAATCAATGCATATTAAAAAGAAAAGAAAATAATTATCATAATAAGAATAATACTAAAACACTATTCATATTTGTCTATGAAATTACAAGCCAGTGAAAACAAATACCAGTTTTTATCTGACACACAATCACACTTTGCTCTGCATGACTGTTTTAAAGTGAATTTTCCAGAAGTGGAAGCAAAATCGACAGTCATACAGATAGAGCAGCATTGGCAAACAAGATGATTCCCCGACTTGCTAATTTCTCACGTGTTTGCATCTGTTTCATGTTTCTAGCAATCGCCAGTGGTCACGGAGAGCTGGGCCAAACCAATATGAATTAACAAATTGACAACAATTGTTTCCCACAGCTTATGTGCCAGACTTTGACTTTAATTACTGGCGATCTGAATAAACAAAAATAACATAAAGCAGAAACTGTGGAGGTAGAGGGAAGAGATAATGTCCACAGGATTGAAAACTATTGACTCAAAGATTAAAAAAAAAAAATAATAATAATAATAATAATAATAACAATAATTAAAAAAAAAGGGATGACAAGTGGAAATAGTGTTACAATAGATTCAGCAATTAGGCCGGGTGATTCAGTGAAAAGCCATTTTGGCACAGAGACTATGGAAATCAAATTACCCGAAACCAAGGTATCTCAATTAGAATGTACAGGCCATCTCTGGACTTTGTCATTGCTTAATGCAAGTCTTTGAAAAGCTTGTAGTGCGGAGAAAATCAATACGTACTGACTGCCATACACTACAGGAATTGCCGAACACATCTAGATTATGAACATGCTCTGTCAGTGAATGCATGCTGGGAGATGCAATTGGTATGCACCACACAGCAGTGTTTATTTTCTCAAACTCACAAACTTCCTGATCATGACATGAAACTGCAGAGCATTTAACAAGCCATTTTTATCACTGTTTTTCTTTTTCTTCCACTTAGTAAAAAAAATTCTAAGATCTCAGCTGAAATTCAAAAAAAAAAAAAAAAAAAAAAAAAAAAAGAGAATAAAAAATAAAAAATTCAAATGAAGAAAAAGACAGGAAAAAACAAGTTCATATTTAATATTCCTACTGGTGTTTAAGATGAAAGAAAAATGGTGTCTAATCATGCAATGATATAATCAGCTGTAACAGCTATAATAACCAGTTCATAAAAAGATCTTTAGAAAACTGACCTATAGGTTACCTTTTGATTAATCAAACAAACAACAAACAAACAACAAACAAACATACAAACAAAAAAGAAAAAAACCAAATTATTAATCATCTTGAAAACAGTCTTAATTTTAAAAATAAAATAATAGATAAATAATTAAATAAATCTTGAAAAAACCAGCCTAAACAAGAAACAACTCACTACAGAGAGGGGACATTCACTAGAAAACAGAATCATGTACTGTTACCAAGCTGGACAAAGATATTACTGAAAACTATGAACGATTTTACAATGAAGAAAAAGAAAAAAGTGTTAATAAAGAGCAGTGTGAAAAGAAAAAATTCACTGAACAAATACAGCCAAATGTAAATATAAAAAATAATAGCAATTATAGAAATATTGTCCGTTTCATGTGATAGTTATTTCTTCAAGTATTTGGATCTTCTTTTCAATTCTAATTAATGTAAAACAGAAGAAAGAAAAAAAAGGATTATCGCTGTAGTGTGATAATGTGAAAGTCTGTTTAACGACACAAAATTATTACCAACTGAGAATGCTCGCTGGCACAAAATCACTCTCTTTACAGTGAAAAACAATATTCATAAACAAACATTATCTATGAATAAAACTTAATGGCTAACAGCACTTCTCATGGAAATATGTGGTGTTCATGGCTAAACACACTGTCCACGGATAAAGGCTAATGTTCAACTGCTAATGATGGAAAGCTGGCAGGAAATTATCACCAATTTTGCATTTGAGCGTGAATAAGCAAGTAGTCATCAAGTCTTAGGTGAATTATCACATTTTTCTTTTAGATTGCTCTCTTCTTGGTTAACTTAGGCTGTAATTTGTCTCTGTGGCTTTTATCAGACGAGGTAAGAAAGCGGAAAATGACAAATTTACAACTTTTAATCACAGAGCCATGACAACAACCTGCTGCTCTCTGGAAGGCACCAAGAGACACCACACACACCACACAGACTTGTTGTCATTAACTAGCAATTTTTCTAGCAGACATTTATAGTTATACAGTAATATTTAATAATATCCCTTATTAGTAATTATGTATGTAACATAAAATGTGTGGTAATGGACCACTGGTCTTTTTTTCTTGAACTCTATTCAGGAAAAAAAAAGAAAAGAAAAGGAAACCAAATCTCCTCTCAAGAAACAAAACACACTTCCCCCCCAAAAGACAAAAACAAACAACACCCATCAATTAAAAAAAAAAAAAAAACAGAAATAACATAAATGATGATGATCAAAAAATAAAAACAAATATTTCTGTCCCAAACTTTAATTATGAAACTAAGTATTAGTTCTATTTCTGGACAGACATGTTAACCCTAGTGGGATAAGACTGGACATCAGTCAACAGAAATTGATCAGACTGTGTCAACTGCAAGATGTGCCAAACAGACTAGATCTACGTTCATGTGAAAGTCAAAGAAAAGCTCTGTCAGATCCATCTGTACAAACAATCACCATCAGCTCTTGTCATGTATGAACATCTAGAAATAAGGCATGAAACAGAATTAATTCACTCAAATGATCACTGCTTATTTGCAAATGAATATGTTCAAATGGATCCTCTGGATGTGGCACAGAAACGCTGTAATTAATTTCACAGCAATCAATCAGCGATCCACAGAGCAACTTACCATTCAGTTTTACACCAAAAGTTAAGAAACATAGTTCAACGAAATTTATTATTTCTGTACAATGATGATATCTTGGGGAGGGTGAACAAAAAAAAAAAAATAATAAGAATAAAAAAAAGCACAAAATGAACAACAATACATATATTATTATATACAGTCAAGGATGTAGGCAGATCAGTTAAAAATGAACTTGTGAAGGTACTCTATGTGGCATGCAATCTGTCACTTTTACCTTGTATAATGCTGGGTGAAATATTTCAACTACAATATTCATAAGATTTTTTTTTTTTTTTTTTTTTTTAAATTAAAATGTTTTAAACAATTTTTTAAAATTTTATTAACCAAATTAAATTTCTGTTTATCACAGTTGGTACTTGATATATAAAATAATCAAACATTATGGTGTATATGCTATGTTTTCTTTGCATAAAAAATTCTTATTTCTAGGTCATATCTTGCACCAGCTGATTACCTATCTTGTATTATGATTATATAAAGAAACAAATACTTGACATTAATATCCCCATTAAATAAATGCTGTATATACTAATTAATGATAAATCCCCAAAAGACCAACTCGGTAGGATGTCCTTGCAGGTTTGGTTGTTTTGTTTTTTGTTTTTTTAAATTGTGTTTTGTGACTGTTGTTGTAGTTGTTGTTTTCCTGTTTCTATGATTCAAATACATTTTTCTGATCTCTGTGTATGCTTATCTAAATCTTTCAGTATTGCTTGACAGACAGTCAGAGATAAGTAAATTTCACAGTAACTACCAAACAAAGTAAAGTTTTGCTATCATTATTTTCATTCCAATTCAAAAGGAACTCTCAAGGGAAATGTGATGTGAAATCTTCATCGAAACAAGTATGAAAATTTAAATTATTATTACGTTTCAAATGACACTCAGCAAATGATTATGGTTATGGAGATCAGGTATCTTTCACTCCAAGTAAATCGATTTATAGGAAGTATTCTCTTGAGGAGAATCTATTTCAGTAATGGACAAAAAGGGACCAAGTTGTTAAACTGGTAGGAACATATGGTCACCACCATGTAATCTTTACTGAAATTAGTTACATTATTAACGGCTTATTTGCTGCTAACTATTATTCGTTGTAAAACAAATCCATAAAGTAATGAATTTTTAGTTTTTTTTTCAAAAGAATAAAAAATAAAAGTAAAAACAATTATTTTGAAAGGAAATGCACTGTTTTCTTTTAAAATTAACACAATGCAATATTCCTGCGTGCTTATTTTTTGCTCCAAATTCTGATCATAAAAGCAATAAAACTAGATCTTTTATAAACACTATCCAAAATCTTATTTAAGTTAATGTTAGAATTGCAGACGAAACACTTTCCCAGATGACATAATCTGAAATATTGAAATAACTGAAAACTATTTCTCAACAAAATAAATAATAATAATAGAAGAGAAATTGTATTTCACAAGTTCTAACAGTCGCATTTTCAGATGTTTATTAAAAACTAACAGTAGTATGGAATGGAAAATCAGCAAGTGGAATTGTGCAGTTACAGATCTGATACATTTTCTGAACAATGAGTTTTTTTTTATGGTCTTGCCATCATCACCAAGCCCTCTTACTACAGAAATTGGTAGACATGCGCACACAGTTCTGTGTAAATATGATGATTGTCTGCACACACAGGCACCTTTTCATATATTTCTTTTTGTATTGAATATTTCCATGTCCTATCAATCGATCTCCAATATCCTTTCGAATTAACGCAACAATAGCCAAATGCTTGTGACACCAAATCTCAAAGCCACAACTAAATTCCTCAACTTCCTAAACCACACAAAAGAAATCAATTCATTCCATAAACATTGATTTAAAGTGACTGGAATCCATCCTGAAGATTCAAATTTCTTTATTGAAATGTTTGTCAAGGACAAAATTGCAGCATTGTACAATTTGCATGGATTTATTCATCTCTGTAAAGATTTCACATTTGTGATAGAAGTAAAAAAAAAAATCTTTTCTTCTTTTTTTTTTTTTTTTAATATAAAAATAATTACCCCCCCCACAGAGCAACTTGATAAACACAAAAAATAACACATAAAATGAAAAAGGTATTGTAATATGTATATAAAAGAAAATAATTTACAGATTGTAAAAATAGTTAAAAACTGGGATTTTTTTTTTTTTTTTAAATATATTATTCCAATACATTACATGAAGTTAACATCATAGTGACATCGCGTTACTTAGAATTCTTTCAAGCCAAATGAGAATTTAATGTTAAGTTGTAACCTTTTCAGAAAGGTCACTACTCTCCATTAAGCCCAAGTTGAGACAAAGGTGTGACAGTCAAAGATGATCTAAACTTAGCTCAAATTATAATCATTACATTAATTTTATCAGAAACATTCAACCTGTGGAAATTTAACCTACATCTAAAAAAAAAACACCCAATTATTACTTTAATCATTGATTACACGTTAATAAAATATACATTGCCTACTCATGTCATGAAGATTTAATCTATTTTCACCATGCAGCCAGTTGATTAAATTAATCTCGAAGTTTATTTAAAAGCATTACTTTATTATACTCACAGTTAACAGAAAAAAAGTCATTATTTTAATTACTCTGCCAAGTTCTACAGTATAGGTTTGATTTTGTTTGATTCTCTGGGAACTGGAAATGATGTTGGATTTGGAAATCAATGAAATGAATTAAGGTGGTAATATCAGAGTGTCTAGGCTGAACAGCTTCGACTGAAATAGGTCAAATAAATATAATGTTTTGTGAAAAAAATAAAAAATAAAAAAAAATAAAAAAAACACCAAATGAATAAAAATAATAATGAAATTTAAATGCAAAATGTTGTTGGATCAAAACAAATTTAAATGCTAACAAACAATTTCTATTCTGTCCATGAACAAATCTTAGAGTTTAATGTTGATGTTATGTGCCTGGAGGCCAGAATGAGTTCATCACACAAGGAGGCAAGTCAATTAACCCATGCTGGCTGGTCTTGTCTGGCCATCCATGTGGCAGCGTTTGTCCTTCCATTACCATGTCTACTCTTGCATACTTCAACAGCATGAAACAGCACATCTCAATGATGTGCTGGGAATCAAGCTAATTTTTCAATCTACTGTCACTCGCTCATCTAGCAGAGATTAACAAAAAGCAAAATAGCAAAATCAATGTCAGACATCTGCCTGTTGTAACAAAACTATAAAATTGTCATGCCCAAGGAAATTGTCTTTCACTGAAGAAAGATTATATAAAGTTTAGGAACCATCTCACTGTACACACCATTGTTAACACAAATACATCACTACTGTACTATATATTCTTATTCTACACACATGTATTTTTGTGTGCCCACATGTATAATTTATAAATTTATTAGCTCACAATCAGTCATATGGTATTTTGATCATCAAGTTTTAACTTGGGCTCAGTCTCCACGAACAGGAAATTCAATTAATCCAGGAGTATATATCTGGATTGGTGCCACGTAAGAAATGTAGCCAGACTTGGAAAATTCTTTATTGCTGCAAATTGGATGATATAGACAAAGGTCATCAGCAGAGTAAGCTGTAACCTCATTAAGAAAAGCTGATTTTTTTGACAGTCAGGTTCACACCCTTTCCAACAAACAGACAAATAAGCAGAATACATCAATACATTTTAATGGGGATTCTTACTGGTCAGTGCCATTATGTCCTTGCAAGTTATGCAGGCTATTTTTCTGTAACAGTTTAACCCTTAATAACTTAGCCAAGAACTTCTCAGACAAAGTAGGTTACTGTGCTCCCTTTAAAATTATGGGAGATTATTTTGAATCTCCTGAATTATGCACCTTAAGCAATCATTTACTACTGATGTATATTTAAATATAAAATAATAATAATAAAAAAAATCTATTTAAGGAGAACATGAACAGATAAGAAGCAAAAATGTATCATGAATTTATTTTATGAGTTAACATCCCATGAAGATTAACTGAATATCTGAATTTAAATTATATTGATTAACGTTAAATTATAGCTATAAACTTTATACATTTAGATAAAAAAAAAAATAATAATAATAAAAAAAAAAACTTATAAATATGAAATGCCAAAGCCAAATATTTTCATTCACTTATAAGTTATATTAACGAAGTATTATCTTACAAATATATCTAGGAAAAAATCTGCCTTTTGTTATGCAATAAAATACATGAAGATTGTATAGGTGAAATCTTAAAAACACTCAAAATGCCTCTGCCATACAAAATTTTAAACCTACCCAACCCCCAAAACAACCGAAACATGAACAGACCAAAATAAACCAAAATTTCAGACTTTTGATGATTAGATGTTTTGGGATGAACAATCAACAAAGGAATATTTATGGGTATATTTTTAAAATATCTGAAAGTATTGGAGAAAGAAAGAAAGTAAAAATGTCGATGACTGTGACTATATTGAAAGAAGTAAAGGTTAAGAAAACATTTGATATTTCAAAACATTTTAAAATTAAAATGTTGAAAGAAAATTTTAAAACTGATGGATTGTTGTGCATTTCTTGATAGTAATTAATAACATTATTTTTATTTTTTTAGGTTCAGACAAGTCATACAAAAATAAAGCTGTAACCCAGGGTGACTCAGAGTGTAAGGGAAGAATGACTGAACTATAAGAAATGTGTCATCAACTTTTCAGTGCCAGCCAACTGTGACCATGTGTGAGAAATAAACCACTCTGACCTGAAAGAGGTGAAAGCTATTGATATAAATACCCGTGATACTATAGAAGATTATTCTGGTTTCCTCAACAGCAAATCATAGACTGCTTGTTTTATTTTTGTATATGCTGGAGGAATAATGGGGACAGAGGTATACATATCATAGTTAATGAATAATGATTGTAAAAATAACACCAAGACATAAATATTAAATTTCTGTACAATTTTTCTTCTTTTTAAAACATTACAAAAACAGCACAATAAGTTTTTCATTCCTTTTTTCTAATATTGTTCTAACGTTATAACATGATTGGACATGCAAGGTTATTATTATAGTATTTCTTTCAGTGTTTTGGGAGTTGAGAAATCCTTCAGTCATGAGGCTATGAATTATTTCAATATTTCGTTTCTGGTAGAGAACATAGGCATGAAAAGGTGTAACACTTCAGGCTGTTGAATACATTCTGCCCTTACTGCAAGCTATTTTAAAAGCTGATACGATTAACCTACTTTTTTTTTTGTGCTGTTTAAGTATCAATAGTTATTGAAATTTAAAAACATGTTTTTGAGTATTTATTCATAATAAATCACAGGATTATTTAAATTTATATTAGATTTTAAAATGGCAAGAGCAGAAATGGACATGAAGAAACTATTAAATACATTTTCGTGAAAAGGATTTTAAAACAATTTATTTATTTTACACATTTTTATTATTACTATTATTTTTATTTTATTTTTTTATTTTAAGAGAAGGAGATATAAACAAAAGAAAGGAAGTCTAAAAACAGGTTAAAATGTTAAAACAGTAAATACATGCACACTGATCAAAAAAAAAAACCCACCAAAAAAAAATTAAAAAATCTGTTTCAATCCATTTCTTTTCACCTGAATTTTCTATTACTGCACATTAGAATTATGTCTGCATTTTGTAACACAATTACATATCACTTACACATACATGCACAATGTGTTCTCACCAAAAACTATATATCAGGTGGCAGTTGTTTTGTTTTTTTTTTTTTTTTGTTGTTGTTGTTGTTGTTTGTTTTGCATGCTTTTAGTTACAAACCAAACCATCTGAATAATCAACATGATATAACAAAGAATTTCAGTTTTTTTTTTTCATGCAAGTTACCTACTAATTCTTTAATTTTTATTAATAATCATTTAACACCTGCACAGAATTTAAGTAAAACCAACAAAATATATTCGACATCATCTTACAAGATACAAGATACCAAAAATCATGAAGTTACTTTGTCTGTTTCTTACCGGCAAAGTCTGAGTAGCTGTTTCCATCAACATTGGGAAAGTTTGGATGGGGGTCTGGTCAACAGTGGGAACCAAAGGGCAGAGACTTGGTCCAGGGTTTGCAACCCTCACCAACAAGCTACGATCCAATAATCCAATGTGAAAATACATAAATTATTAAGCTATATGGCACAGGACGTCTATAAGTGAGAGAAATGGACTAGAGATATGATACAATGTGCCGTGCATGGAAGCTAATGAATTTACCCGAACAGACCATATTTACAATGTGATTGGCTTGCAGAGAGCAGTAGCAGATGAGTGCCCAGTGGCCATGCTTCCACAATCATCATTTCCAACTACCCCGATCCCCTTAATGGATCCAGTGTATCCCGAGGGAGGAGACAACTCCTGTCCTCTGCAGTGCAATATTGGCACTGGCTGCTAAGGGATAGTGTGAGGCAGGCTCAACATTTATTCTGTAATGGAGACAGGATAAATGCAAATTGGCAGCATACATTATTAATAGAAAATGGTGAGAGTTTGATGGCATGCCTTTGTTGTTTGATACATGAGCAGTGGTGTGCAACCAAGAAGAGCGAAATCAATAACAATCAATGGGTTATCATTTGAAATAAACTTGGTACTGTAACAAAGGCACACACCGATTTCCAAGTCCATCCGACGTTTCCAACAAAAGATGGCATTAATTTGTAATGTTAAAAGTCAAAAACAAGCAACAACCAACAACCAGTGTTGTCTCTGGATAGCATTACTGCAGCATCAATTGTGAATGTAACACACTTAAATATGGCACTGATCAAACTTATGTGATGTCACAAATATTTTAAAATAATAATAATAATAATAATGTTAAGAAAGTTGATGCATTTCAAAATAAAAATCAATAAAATAAAATTGTTTAATTTATTTAGTGGAATAAATATTAGCTGACAGCTATCAAATATTAAACACCTATCCAGATAAAAATATTACTGTATTCATGCTGAGCAGAAATCAATATTTCCTATAAAATATCAATAAAACATTTCTTTTCTTTTCTTTTTTTTTTTGTTGCTGTATTTTTTCTTTTTGAGTTGAAAAGTTAAAAAACAAAAACAAGCAGGTGGAAAAAAAATAAAACACAGGTTACTCTGCCCTTCTTCATTAAGATAATAAAATAATTGATTAAATGTTAGTTTCCAGTGGTATTCTCAACATTAAATTAGTGTAACCATAAATGGATAGAAAGATGAAACAAAATTGACCCAGTTCAAAGTAGAGTACACCTGCAAATGTTCTAACTGTAAAAGAATGGCAACAGGTAATTATACCTTTGCATCGCTTCACCAATGCATTTTATTAACTTTTCTCTTTTTATATTCAAAGAAAAGATGATTATTTCCTAGGCAACCAAGTTTCCTATGAATGGAATTGAAGGAAAATTATAAAGTATATTTAAAAGAATAACAAATTAAATCACTGGTTTTAAAATATAAAATAACAAATTCTTTTGCGATAGTTTCTTTTATTAACAATCAAAAACAACTAAATAAGGGTCGTAAACAGATATGTTTGGTTATATGAAAATGTGTATCACTGAAATTTAAGAGTAAAATAAATAAATTTAAATGAAGATATTTCTTACACTTAAGGATTTAACTGTATGAATGAATTTTATTATATAGTTAAGAAAAAGAATTACCCTCACATTTTGTCAGCAGAGAATGTCACATAGTGTAGCATTACCATATTAGTGTGTGGTGAAACTTTACCTCGACAATATTACAGACACCATTTGCTGGGTGAAACATTACCCTGTCAGTGTGTTGACAATGTTCTTCACTGAGTCAAGTGTTTCCTCTTATTATGTCAAAACAAAGATCTCAGTGATATAAAGAATATCTTTGAAAAAATGTCTAGGTGAAATACAGATAAAAAAAAAAAAAAAAAAAAAAAAGTTCTATATTAATGACTGCCTGGCCAAAAAAAATTAATCTTTTTATTAGAGCTATAAAAGTGTGTCTCATGCTGGGTTATCCTGGTGATATGACAAGACAGCAAGTATGTGCAAGGAATGGTATTAGAACTGTATGGTTCAGTTAAATAATATCCTGTTAAATGTCTACAGAGCATGCGTCTTAGTAAAATAATATCCTGTTAGTGTCAACAGAGCGCCTGTCTTAGGGAATCATTATGCAGTTCATATGACAATAAGAAAACAGATCAAAGACACATTAAGCAGGCTTTTTATCCAGCTTTGCTTTGTAAATGAAACCCATCTACCATATTAATCTTCAGCTGTCGACAGTATCTCTTTAAAACAATTAATAAGGACAAGGCTGCAACTCCAAGGGATTTGCCTTGACAGGTAAAATTGACAATTTCTATTAACTTTGACAATTCATACATTAACTCACAACGACTTGCAGGAATGAAAAGAATTGAGAAAAAAAAAACTGCCACCACATTTGGTTAATTACAGAAGGCCAATTCTACTCTACTGTTTGAAGTATTTTTTATTTTATTACTTTAAAAAAATTAGTTATTTGTTTGCTTTTTTTGTTGTTGTTCTACATCCTCTTCTAAATGGTAACATTTTGGTTTTAATTTATATGTTTTAAACTACTATTAATGCTATTAATACTTCTGTTACTGTTAAATGCTGATATTTTAAACATTTAGTGTTCATGAGTATCTGATTATGTCTAAGAAAGCTTATAAGCTTCCACACATACTCATTTCAACATAACTACACAAATAGACTTGTTATTTTTAATTTGATATCAAGTATTTGAGTAGACAAAGTATTTGTCAAAAATCAATAAAATTTCAAACTAAAATTATAATAAAAAAGTAAGAGGAAGGAATAACATTAGAAATAAACTAGAACTGATAATATCAAATCAAATAAAACTAGAAAGGTAACAGCATCTAAACAGTATTTATTGGCTAACACCAATGACTGTTACAGTAAGAAAGTAATGATTTTTTATTTTATTTTTTATCTAGGGAAGCAGGTTTTAAACATACAAAGTGAAATAGCACCAAACAAAATGAAATAGTTACAATAATCTAAGACAGTTGGTACTAAACAAGCATTCCTGATACTAAGATACATTAAGTCAGAGAAAATTATTAACGAAGCTACTATTGATATTAAAATACAAGTGCAGAGTATGAAAGAATGGCAATAACTGTGCCATATTTCAAATTACCATCGCTGCTGCTACTGATAATAATTCAATTTCTGGAATAAATATAGAAATGGAAGAATGTTAAATATTGTATTGCAAAGGACCACTATACAATAAGCCAGGAAAAAAAACTATGTGCGCCACAAGTATGCCCTAATCCATAACAGTAATTTCTCCAGGGAATAACTGTCCACAGTTCAGAGAAAAATTATAAACATAGAGAGAAATAATCATTAATAGTAGAAAGAATAAGCCTTGACAATGATTAAAAAGATATAAAAAATAAACATACATGAAAGACACTGTTAGGTTATCATTAAACATAGCCAAAAGAAACAAATTAATATTTAATGACACTCCAATATGGTTTTTATGGTTTTTTAAAGTAATCAATAACTATAATTATCAGGTGTCATATAGTGCAGTGGATTTATAATCTGAATAAATGGAAATATGACGAGATATCTGTTGGAAGGGTGGGGGAAGAATGGCATCTATCAAGTTGAGCTGAACTAGTTGCTTTTAATGACAAAGGTTACAACATTCATGATCATTAACATTTTAATTTAACAATTTAAAAATAAGCTCTGTTCTGAATAACAACAACAACACTAATAATAATAAGAAGAAGAAGAAGAAGAAGGATAATAATAATCATCATCATAACAAATTATAATTTGTATTGAAATTAAAGCCTAATGGATTAAAAATTAAGGCTAACATGCTCTTCAATGACCTTTAACTAATTACTGCCCTGCCATTGACCTTTAACTCATTAAAAATATTATAAATAATAAATATATTCAAAAATGTGTAATGCAACTTGTATCAACAAACATGTTTATGACATATGATTGATGTTGTATACAAGGTGTATTTTGTTTTTCTGAAATATTTTCATAAACCATGTGTGTGTGTGTGTCGATATCATTGTGGTTAGAAAGAAAAACAAATTTAAAAATACAAAAAAATATTATGATTCCTTATCACTACCATTGTCAATTTTCTTTTCTCAAGACACTCAGTATACAAGGCAATGTGAGAGTCATATTCATATTTGATAAGTTGCAGGAATTCATATGACACCAGGGACAAAGTTTGATCTTTGCACAGAGTCCCCACTGTCATATATCAAATGAGGATATGGCAAATACGCTGAAAATTATTGATAATTTTGCCTGCTGTAAAGCCCGTGGGAGAATACAAACTATTCAACAAATTGATGAGGTGTGAAGCTAAACTGATGCCATCAAAATTATATATACATATATGTATACCTTAAAACCATATACAGAGTTACATATAAATTACAGTGCTTCTAATGATAATAATAACAACTTTCCAATATATATAAATTTCTAAATTTGGTTTTTTATCTTTTATAAAAATTGCAAAATATACCGTAACCCAATATATTTCTAGACACTGAAAGAAGACATTGTATGTAATATTAACAGCATTTTCCATGATGAGCAAAATATTTCTGACTAACAACCATTGTAGACATACAACAATTATTTCTATTTCTATTGGTTCCATATACAGTCAATCTGTCTGAAAAGAAAATAATGATTTTTTGTTCCAGTTACCAAAAATTCCAGTAATAAAACTGAAACCATGGTCTGATCATGTAAATCAGATGATATCTTAATTGAAAATACAAACTGTTTTCAAAACTATTTGCATGTAAATCCCTAACATGAAGAACTGGACACTAATAAATTCAGTTATACACAATAAATCTAAGTAACAGCTTCTGTTGTTAACAGCTACAACCATTCCAACACTATCATCAAATACCAATATCAAAATCCTTTCTGATTAATGTGTTTCTAACCACTGAACATTGCTATTTCCGATGGTACACAATCTAAGTGACAAAAACAATAGCTCCATGAACTTTCAATAAATCACAGTCCTAGGAAATTGACATAATGCAATTAACCAGGTTTAAAAAAAAAAAAAAAAAAAAAAAAAAAAAAAAAAAAAAAAAAAATAAAGGAAATAAAACATATAACCCAAGTCTTGACATTAATGTCGATAACACTGACAGAGACCATAAATACAGGATGGATTCCATCGTATCACCAATTCCACAACAAGAGATATCTGCAGTTTGAAGTTTTGAATTTCTGTACTGACAAATATTAAAACACTTCTTGGTAAAAAAAAAAATAATAATAAATAATAAATACTGCCATGCATAATCTTCTGTGGTGTCAGTTTAAAACATTCATGTATAAACATTACTTTGCTTTTATACTCGCATACATCGTGACTAACACAATGGACAGGCATGCTCGATTTCTCACAATTAGAAAGCGAGAGAAAAAGGGAACTGCACAAATCAATCGTGTTTGAAGCTTATTGATCACAAATCAGGACGAATCTAATGAAGTTTACTTTAATTCGGTTAAGATTTATTGACTCAAGATGACCATAAAACATGCTTAAAATGCAGACTTCAGCTCTGGCAGCGACCATCTAGTGCAAGCATTAATCAAAACTTAACAAGATCAAATAAATGTAACATTAACAGTACACACAGCGATAACATGCTAGTGGTTCTCTTACGTTTTACAACTAACATTTCCATTCCTGAAGTAATTTAGGATGTCTTGTATGATGCAACAAAAATGATAAAAGGTAATGATGCCATGAAATAAACTATGTTTCGATGGGAAAAAATGACAAAGCCAGACATTTTAATGTTCAGATTAAATCTACAATTCACATACCACAAAAACTTCTAGAGAAAAAAACATAAAACATGCATGCATGCACTGGAAATTAACTGCGTGAAAAATATGTTGTTGTGAAATATCTTCACTTTATTTGATTAATTTCAGTTTATTTATTTTTATATTTTTTAAAGGGCAATACTATTAAATATTAAGGAAATCAAATAAAAGGAAAATTTCATCAAACACATATATATATAGGTATATTGTTGTTGGAAATTAATGAATATATATGTATTTGTTTAATGAATATTGTTAATCAAATATCAAGTTTTTATTTATGCACTTTAATACAAGAGAAGAAACCACTCTATGGGCACTCCTTTTATTCAGCAGTATTTTTTTTTTTTTTTTTTTTTTTTTTTTTTGGTTAAATTATCATGTATCTACCCATGGAAGTTAAACATGCAATTGAATATTCAATAAAACTGGCTGTGATAGGATACATGAACAGGCATATCAAGTATGACTGGTCTTCCTGGCTCTGTCTGCAGCCATTTCATGGAAACTTTTAGTTTTCCAAACTTTCACAATGCCATTGTTTTGCACACATGTTACATCAGCAAAGTAAACTGTCAGCTTGCTAAAACAGTAACAAACAGTGTCAGGTAACCATTAGTTTGAGGTATTATTACAAGAGATAATATTGTTATTATCACTCAATTTACAGACGTGAAAACTGTTATTGATTAAAACACTGAATACAAAAAATTACCCAACCCACCCACCTTCCCCAACAAAGCTTGAAATGAATTTGAAATAAAATTAAAGTCTTAAAATAATTTCTCTGCCAATGAAAAAAACAAAAAAAAAGAAAGTAAGTTATTAGATTTAGTCTTGGATGGCATTTACATTGTTGCTGCTGTTCTTGAAAAAGATAATTTAAACAAAACAAAAAAAAAAAAAAAAAAAAAAAAAAAAAATCATTCGGTTTACTTTTACTCATATAGCCGGTTTTACAGACAAATAAATTTTAAGTAAACTCTGCAATACTATGCAGAATATAATATCTATTACATAAAGAGCAATTTTATTTATTTAAATATTATTCTATAAATCTGTTTTATGCAAGGTAATTCAGAAAGCCTGTTAGACAAACCCCCTGCTGGTGTCAATTTTAATGGAACAGTCCTAATGGAAGAAATAACTGTTGAATTCAACTCCACTGCAATAGGCTTTTTTTTTTTTTTTTCTTTCTTTCTGTTTTTTTCTTTTTTTTTACAGACTAGATAGTGGAATCACAGTTTTATTTAACGACAGGAGATTTAAAGGATCAGTTTCCTGACAGCGAGTTGATTCAAAAGACAGCCAGCAAGACAGGCGGGAAAGACTTCGTGCATGGATCACTCTGGTGCTTATCCATGTCCATTTGTATGGCACTTAATGTGTGAGACAGATGAACAGAAGCCGATACCACTGCCTGATCAATATAAAATAAACAGAAGCCCACTTTTACATCAACTAACTCTTTCCTATTTGCAGGTATTTTCACAAAATATCTGCTACATTGGCCACAATTGTGCATTCTCTTAATGGACTCATCTTTTGATGGCAATGATGCTTTTGTGACACTTGTAAGCGTACTATTGATCCTCCGATAAATACCAGGCTGTGATGAGTGGTTAACGAATTGAATATTATCAGAGGGAAAATGACCAACTGGCAACATTTGTGCATATTACTTAATTTCAAAAACACTGCTGTTGCGTTTGTAGATTTTTTTTTTTCCTTTTTAAACTTTATTTTGCTAATGGAGTTAATGTTTTTTTGATTCATATAAGGAGGCAAAACCAAACAATTTTTGAAAATTGATTTTTTATTTTGCTGATTTTTAACTCGTCTATGGATTTGAAAAATACTTTTTTTTTTTTCTCCCTTAAAGTATTTCTTGTGCAGTTTTTGTAAAAAGAAAACAAAAAGAAAACAAAAGAATGAATAAAAAAGAAATATTTAATCTTAATTCTGAAAGCGAAAGATTTTTTAAAAATATGATTATTACTTGAATGTTCATTAATACAGTATTCAATACATGAAAAAGTTA
This sequence comes from Chrysomallon squamiferum, assembly GCA_012295275.1. Lineage (NCBI taxonomy): Eukaryota > Metazoa > Mollusca > Gastropoda > Neomphalida > Peltospiridae > Chrysomallon > Chrysomallon squamiferum. The sequence goes on along the minus strand of CM022672.1, from coordinate 17,798,849 downwards.
TTATTATTATTATTATTTCTACTGCAGAGAAAACAAGGTACAGAAAGGATATTATCCTAGAACAGAAAATCATGTACCCCAGCTTATGGGAAGGACTGGAAGCTACCATTACTGGCTCGTTTTATGTCCTTAGACAGTCATTAATAAATTAGTGCTTCAAGAATACTTTATTCCCAAATATCACACTTTTACTCATATCCCATAAATATCACCTGCTTCCCCAAGGGCAGATAACCATATTTGCACCTCTAGGGATATAGTTAACTGTAGAGAAAGTGTGCATAAATCACATCAGTTGTTTGAAACTGAGCCTCTCCCACAAAGTGATGTTACAGTCACCAATTAAATATGATCAATAAAGTGTAATTCACTATCATTTTTATCATAGCACATTATTAAGCTGAAATTTGGAAAACAAGTTTGTAAATGGCTGAATTTTCTGGATTTGTTATTTTTAAATATTATCTGTGGGTATGTATATGCATTTGTTCTGTGTTTCTTAAACAGTAACTAAATAACTCATACCATAAAGATGTACTTAATACAACACATTTCTCTTTTAATCAAGCATATTCCTGTCTTAATCAATAAAAGAATGTGTCAAGAGGGAGCTGTTTTTAAAGAGATACATCAAATTCAGTAAAACCACTTAAGAAATCGGACTTCTGAGAGATGTTCAAAATGTCACGTTTTGAGAACTGCCCTCATAACGACATCTTTAGAGAACCCAGCATATGAGCATAAAATAAAGAAGGTATGGTAAACCAGGAATGATGGCCAATTTAGCTGATCGACCCACAGGGGAAATCTTCTAATAGTTTAAAGCACAACATGTTCAGTAATAAAAACCAAGTGTCTTTGATCACCATTACCTAATGATGTAGTTACAAATGATAATTAGCCTATTTCTATCCACATTAAGTTCTGCTCAATGTTGCATGCAAACATGATTAATATCAAAACATGCGGAAGCTACAGCAGTGACCAGCAGCCTAAGTGGTTGGCTATTATATGCAGACTTAGTGATCATCTCTTACAAGTATTATAATTATTTCAATCTCTTGACAGTTCTGATAATTTGATGATCTTTAGCACCAAGTGGTTAGTCAAAAGTTAATATCTAAATGGAACTTTTAAAAAACCCAACAAAAAACCAACAAAAATAAACAAACAAAAAAAAAAAAAAAAAAAAAAACAACAAACCACAAATGTTAATTAATATCCGGGCACAAAGAGAAATATAATTTGATGCAAATATAAATTCATTTATGAAATATAAATGATTAAATATTTTAATCATTTGGAGATTTTCGATGTGTCTGGCTTACAGCCAGTTTCAAGTTAATTTAATCACCAACTGACCAAGAAGAGAACAAATGAGAGTTGTTATAACCAACAGTGTATCTGTGTATTATTTACAGAATTCCAAGCCAAATAATTGATCACCATGGACTCCTCTTATCAAGCCACTAACTACTACTATGCAGCAATTGTTCACAAAATTGCACCCCTTGGGCTGTGCCATGTTGCAAATTACCCACACTGAGTAGTCCTGGGATGGCCAAAAATTGATTTTAAACTGCAGCTTGTTGCAAGACTGGGAATTTCTTTGTTTCCGAATTGTGTACAGGTGCTTGATTACGAAGCTAATGTCATGGCTGAGACCATAATACCTCAGGAGGGGCTCTCTAAAAGCTGGTGGACCATACACCTCTGGTCAACTGTAAGGCCGCTGGTGACAAAGTCATTACAGCATCCAGCACAGATGGTTCTTATTTAATGTTGTCTGCTTCAGCAGCTAATTACTTGAAGTTTAAAATAAATGGTGCTTTGATGAATATGTATAAATTTTAACAGATTGTACTTGGAAATTTCCAACACCCATTAAAGGATTAAGTGTCTCTATACATGCATACAAAAATTTCAGTTTGTACATAATCACCCTTTTTTAAGAAAATGTCAAGTAAAACAGTCTGTTTAAGCTCTTTAATTATTAGGAAGATGTTTTGTTTATGCTTTTGTTTTCAGATGCAATAGTTTTGTAAATTTATTGAAACACAAAAAAAAAAAAAAAAAAAATAACAAAACCTGTCAATTGTCCATACACATCCTTTTAACATTACAAATTTTGTATTATTATTATTATTAAGCTCACTGATTTACCAGAATCAATATGTGACAATATAAATTTAAAAATAAAAATATTAATATCCATGATAATGAAATATTGATAATCTGATGTTCTTAAGGCAACACGGATCACTGCTCATATTGAACACAATAATTAATGAAAAAACTATTAAAAGAAAGAAGTCCTTTATGGATGTTCAAACTTCTGTTAACTCTTTGTTTCCAAAGCACATTTGGTGGAAAGCACTCAAGTATTAAACTAATTGTTGCTCACTGACCACTGTAGAAAACGTAATAAATTATTTAATCATGCCCAGGGCTGAACCACATGGGACCAGCTGAGCTGAAAGTGAGAAACTTGCCTGTCTTCAAAACCTCGGGTAATATCACTCTTAGATTAGTAAACTGCAAAATATCTTGTACTTTAGGGAAATTAACCATTAATTATTCATTTTCTTGCGTGTGCCAACAACTGCTTTGTCTAACTTGCTGATTTCCTACAAGATCTATGCTTCAACAGTGTTGCATAACAAAATCTGGAATCAATATTTCAGAAAGTCAAATTAAAAGATATCGCCATTTTTCCAAAGATATTTTGCTTTTTTACTTTTTTTTTCAGGTTAAAAACCATAAAGTTGTTGTTTTGGGTTTGCTGGGTTTTTTTTTTTTTTTTTACTTCACAACCTGATTAATATCCAGCTTAAAATTATAATAAATTAAGTGTAAAAAAATGTTAAAAAATGAAATAAAATGTTATAGAACTATATCAGGTTTTTTTTGGTGTTTTGTTTCTCCTGAAAAGATGATTTAGAAGAATTATTTTATGAAGTCAGAGCAGCAAATATTCATTATTTATCATTATTTCAATTAAACACTTGCAGTACAATTAAAATAACTGTTTTAACATCCCACACTCAGTATTATATAAAAAAAAAAGTAATCCACAATGTTGTCTTTGTATTACGTTACTATTAAGTGAAAAGACTAAAATACATAAGCACATTTCTCTATATACAGGCCATTAGGAATAATCATCATCTTCCTATTCCCTATCCATCTGTAGGATTTCTCTAGCTTTCTTAGTTTTCTCAATACATTCTCTACAGTTGTATATATTCTAGTACAGCTGGTAAGTCTATGTGGATTGTTCCTTCTACCCACTAACCACAATCTACAGAAATGGAATTTTTAGACAAATGTATATTTGATGTGAAATTTTCAGCATTTGTCTTTTTTTACTATGGTCATCTGATTCAAAAATTCATTTTAAATGTAATTGTTGGCATTAAAAATATAGATGAATTCTATTAAAGATATTTATCTTATTTATACCACCACTGAACAATTAATATCACTATTCAGTATTAAAATAAAAAAAAAAAAAAAATAAAAAAAATAAATGATAATAATGAATATGAAAAAACCCTAAAAAAACAACTAATTACTAATTAAAACATCTGACTAAAATTTAAATATCAAATAAATGCCGACTAGGTACTGCATATAATTTTAGTTAATGTAATCGAGTACAAACATCACATTATACAAATCATTAAAAAAAACAAAAACAAAAACTAAAACAACAAGACTATGTTTATATTAAACTTGTAGAGAAACAGCTGGGCCAGAAAAATCATTTTTATCTTTCAATAATAGATATAAATTCTAAAGTGATATTCTTTTTATGTAGCATTTATGTCAGTGTGCCTAGCATTTAAATGCTAATCTTGTTGTAGAAGAAAGTAATTAAATTCAAATGGGTTCTAAAAAACCCACAATAAATTAATAAAAATAATAATAATAATAATAAAAAAATATTCTTGATTTACTTTTCAGAACAGTAAAATTGCTTTCCAAACTATATTCTGAGCCTTAATATTAGAATATATCTAAATTTTTCTACAATAACCCAAACTGGACACTAATGAATAAAACTGCAACAAAAACCGAACAACTAATTTATGTATCTCATTTTCCATCAAAATGTTTAAATTGATTTATTGCAGAAACCTTTCTCCACCATTTCTTGTGTCATGGATGAAACACCTGCTGTTGACAATACTGTTATTTCTAGAACTTACAAACGGTTAGCAGTGGATGCAAAGCTCACAATAGCTAAATGTTGCAAAAGTACAATGAAAATTCTGAAGCTTTGTGAAACCATTCTTTCACTTGAAAGATACATGGTCACAGCTTGTCCAACAGTTTCAACATTTTTATCAGTTTTGACACAACACCTGAATGTTTTATACACCAGTTGAAATTATATTTTTAAAAAAAGAAAAGATAAAGCTGTTAAATTTTTTTTAATTTCTTTTTATTATTTTTTTTTTAATCAATTTATTAATTCATTTTTATAATTACTGAAGGGATATTTATATATTTTTTTAAAAATATTTAAAGGAGGATATAAAAATAATGATTAATGAGATATATTTTCAAAGAATAGTGAACTAAAAACTATTTTACCATGCACTGTTTATGTATCTGGTACATTAATTCGAAAGGAAACGTTTTGGTGTTTGAGACAAATGTATAACTAGCGTCAGCTGGCTTAGTATAATTTGTTAATTATATTATTAACAATAAACCTGACAATAAAGAACATTCCAGTTTAAATGCCAAAATAATTAACCAAAGATTACAATTGGCAGCACATTTATTATAACCAAACAAAATATCATTAATTAAATAAACAGAAATACTACAAAACTGGGAATGCAAAATGCCATGAATGAATATAAACAGAAAATATATTTATTGTTGTATGAGAAAATATTGCCAATCATACAATACCAAATGTTGGACCATTGTTTTTTAACAGCTGATGTAGTACTATCTAATACTTAAAATAGATTCATTATAATAAACATCTCTAAAACATTGTAATATGAATTTAACAAAAAAAAAACCTTCAACTTCTAATTATTCCCATCAGATAAAACTGAATTAACGATCAAAGAGAAGATTATTTGGCTTTGAAGTCTGATTTTATGAGATAAGATTAAGTGATTAAGATTCACAGAATAAGACTGCTGTAACAAAAAAAGTATTTTCAGTTTTTCGAAACTTGTAATAGCTGTTGAAGTCTTCTTCACAACCCGTCAGGTGAATTTTCTCATTTACTCAAATCAGCTTCACATTAAATCAGGTAAACATTCTATGAAACTTTCCAATATAGCATCAAATGTACATTTTCTTTCTTTCATTTAATATTAATAACAACTCAAAATGTGCCTTTATTGTAATACCAATTTGACAATAGAAAATAATCTCATTGTGAAATATTAAAATGCAAGGCTGGATATAAAATACACCTGCACCAAACATTTTCAAAATGGGAACATTGTTATTCAGAACAGGTACATCAATGCAGCTTTAATATTCAGTATCAGCATTATATTAATTATATTAAAATGCATCTACCATTCTCTATCTGAAATGATTGTTCTTTTATTATAGTTATTGTCTCATTTGGAAGATTTAGTTGTTGTTTTGTTTGGTTTTTAGGGTATTTTTTTATTATTATTTTTATTATATTTTTAATGATGAAATAAAAAAATAAAAACATTATTAAAGCTTCTACAAAGCTGATAAAAAAAAATGGAGGATTACCACAACTTCTGATAAGCAGAATATATTGATAAAAATGTATTTAGAATATTTTTGAAGTTAGATACAGTGTTTTTTAAACAGTTCACCGCAGATATTTCAATCAATCAATCTTTCCATCACACTCATGTACACACCCAACTTAGGCTCCCAATGATGATAATTTGTCCTCTAGGCCTTTTACCAACAACATTTATCACTCCTGTCACACTGATTAGGATTCAATTGAATACTCGTTTACTAAATCCTGTGAAGCATATTCTACAACAGTAAATCAAACTCACCATAAATACCATCGTTTTAAGTCAGAAGTAACAAAATCATATTACTCAACTTTCAACAAAAATAAATATTTTCATACACTAGCTATAAAGGAAAACTGAAGTTGTGGAGCAAGTTTATTTTACTGAAATGGTCTGACTTTATATATATTGACAGAGCTTATTTCATTGCCATTTGACCTTTAAAATAATTCACCCTGGCCTAATATTACTGGTATGCATTAATAGCTGTTTAGTATATAACCCGCCTAGCATCATTAGTTGACTTTCGTATCAACCCCATGGGACTATAACTGCATCATTAACAAAACAATAAAGCATTTAGTAATTCCAAACTAGAAAGCATGAATACACCAAATAAGAAATAAATCACTAACCAATGATGACAAAATACTGAACATGTGACATGTAACAGGACACAAGCTACTTTTATAATATGCATTTTTCAGAAAATGAGTTTTCAAATATTCCTTTTTTGTAAAATTTAAGATAAATTCTGCTTATTTAATGGCTAAAAATAAAGGTATTCTTGGGTACCAGTTCATTACTTAACAGTCTAGTTTAGTGCAAATATGTGAAGTGTCTTAAAACACTATCTTCACTTTCACACACATCTTGCATATTAAAGCATTTACATTAGCAATTCTATTAGCTATGTAACCAGATTAATTATTGATTACTGTATAATTGTTTTATTTTAATTTCATTGCATTAAAAAAATAATACTAATAAAAATAATTAAAAAATTAAATAAAGGTTAATTAAATATACCACAAAATAAAAGACTGGTATCAAATATACTTTTAAAGTAAATTTGCTGATAAAATAAGAAATATATATATATATAAAATCTAAATATTTTTGATGGCAAGAAGGGAAAGAAATAACATTCTGGACAATAATCAGGCTAATGGAATTCAGAAAACACTGGTACTTATTCTCTTATGGCACTTACAATATAAATTATTCAAGTAACATGTGCGTGTGAATTCCGGCCATTAATTAATTAGCAGTATATTCAACACAACTGTTTCGGTGTGGAAACAAACACACTGAGATGGCCACAGGGCTAATTTCCATTCACATCTGTTGCAGGTTACAACACATGAACAGATCACCAAGTGCAAGAGAGCACAATTTATAACTAATTTGGAAAACTAAACATTCCACTGCACAAATGACCTTCTTCTTAATCCAATAGATGGCTCATCTTGGGTGGCATGTTCTTTGAACAGCAATTGGCAAGATCAATAAGTGAAGATGTATAATCTTTCTTAATGCCTGATCAATGCAACACTTTTCCAAATATTTACCAATAAAGCCAATTTTCTGTATCTAATGCCTGCAGCTTTGATGAAGGCAAAAAATAAAATAAAAAATAACTGAAGTCAATGTTTTCTACAGCAAAAGCAGACATTTTTGCATTAGCAAATAAATATGCTATAAACACGCTATAAACATGCATCTTGTTCACACATTTCAAACATGGGGCTAATGTGAACATACCTTTTCAAGATCATTAATAATCAAGATTACAAATGAAAAAAAAAAATATATATATATATATACATACATACACACACACACACATATTATTCTATTATACAATTCACAGAAGAAATTATTTAAAAAAATATATAAATAAATAAAATAAAATAAATAAATAATTCTCCCCTAAAAAAAATCCACAAGCATGCCAGGTCATTTATCAATTTTTGATTATGCAAAGGTTTATGTCCAAATAAAAAAAAAAAAAAAATAAATAAAAAAATGAAAAAGAACTTTCACAGATACACATACAGACATGTACCAAAGATCTAGACAATTTCTTGCTATAAAATTCCTCATAAAAAGAAAAATCAATTACTGAGTGTAATAAAACTCCAATGTGGATAAGCTGCCACTGACATTAACCACAAGACCTAGACAAATATTTTTTTTTGAAGTGAAACAGAACCAGTTACACATACTTATTTTATGAAAACCTATTTCTTAGCACTGACATGTTACTTGTTTGTCAGGTTATTACCATTATTTTATTTCAATCAGCAAAGCACACTCTATGAAGAAACCAAAATGTCTTTACTATTTTAAAAATTCATTTACTATTCAAAGGCACCAGCATAATGAAAACAATACTGATTATATCACTATTTACAGTCCTTTAGGTTCTCTTTTACAGATAATTTCCCAACAACAGAGCCTGTAATTCAGCTTGTCATCTGATCCTTGTACTGATTATGAAATATTAGTTCAACTTCCAAAATTAATTTCATGCTAAAAAAATTTTTTCTTCTTTCAATCTGATTGTTCATGTATTTTTAAAAACAGAAATTTTTAACTTCACTCATAGATATTTTAACAGTTATTTAACCACATGATGTTAAACTAAACTCAACATAATGTATCTATATGACTAATATATAATATTTTATTATATATTTTTTTTTTTTTTACTTTTTGAAAACCACAAGTTCAGTTACAAAAAGGGAAAGAAAGCAGTGTTTGCAATTTCAAACTATATGATAATAACATTCTTCATATATGTGAATTGTAAAATATAAATATGCAATTCCACTGACAGCATTAAGAAAAAAAAAAAGAAAAAATAATAATCATAATAACAAATTTAAAGCTTCCACTAAAATAGCTTTCTATCATATTATTTATATGGTCTCTGTTCAAAACTATGGATTAACTATCAGACAACAGATCTTCGAAGCTGGAATCAAACAAGAACTGTGGCCTATGTTTTCAGCAGTGTAAGTTGGACACAAGAGCTCACAATGTACAGACAAGTCAGATATTTTCTCATAAGCTTAAAATCCACTCAGAGAACTGGCTATTCATTCAGGTGACAATAGAAACTCTCGCTTGACAGTACACAGAGTACTAAAAAGACCTGTTATTTTCTAGTCACCAAAAAGCTTCTCACCGCTGATAATAGATTATTTTACCTCCAAATGCTATGACTCACCTAAGTATGAAGTTCATATTTAACTGTTGTGCCTAAACCTCAACAAACTTAACCTTGGATGTCACACACTAATGCAGAAATAAAAGTTAATCCAGTTGGGATTTTTCTTTTTCTTTTAAATAACAGAACTAAAAAGCTTTTCCCTCCATCCCACAATGTTTTAGGGTTGGTAATATGAGCACTTCATCCTCGACTATGTCGTAACAGGAGATACAATAGGTTCAGATTACTGTTGTAAAATATTCATGCTGTATGCTTTTAGAAAGCAGATAAGTTTTAATTTCTGATCATAATGCACATTGTTATTTCAAATTTCGTAACATTCTTTACAGTGTACCATGAATGTTGACAGGTATAAAGATTTTGAACTAACATTTTGCTGCCACAAATACTTCATAACTCGATTAATAAAACCAGATTTGAAATTGCCAGTGTGGATATTTTAATGACAGCATGATTAATTGATGAGAAACCAAATTTTATAACCATATATATATATATATATATATATATATATATGGGTTACACTAAACTACTGCTTCATAAATAATTAGTGCGAAACACCTTGTTTCCAATGGCTGTATTCATTAGTCATTCCAGAAACACGAATTTTTTTTTTTTTTTTGTGTAACAAGATCCTGTTCAATTCAGTAATTAGTTAATGTGAATGTTTTCTGTAACTCATCGTTATTTAATATTTCAATGACAGTTAATATCCATATCAGACAGAATAAAGATAACAATTTTCAGTTATTTCTTTCTTTGTGATGTCAACCATTGATTTTCAGATGTACTTCTACAATTTCACTAACTCACTCATCATAACAAATGTTGCATAACAAATGTTGTTACAAACATATAAAATATTTAAAATCCTAATTTTTTTTTACCCCCCATTGATTTACCCTCATGTTTCTTTTTATTTACAGACTTTCAGCAGTCGACAGTCTATCCAGATGTTTACCATTATTGATTTCTACTTCTGGGTTTATCGAATCAACAGTTACATATAATTAATTAAACACCAAGCAAGACCTTTATCATCACAACATTCAATCATAAGACTTTAGCATTCTCTAAGCCAATGTCCAAACACACACACACACACACTCACATTTTTATTTTTATTTTTTCACCAGAACAAGTAACTCTAACATGAAACAACACTGGAATTTACAAATGGGAAAGGGGAAGGTGAAACTCTTTTTAACAGGTACACAAAACAAAACAACAACAACAAAAAACCAGTACATAATAGTGTATGGAAAGTTGATGCAAATTAGGTGTCAGTTTAAATGCATAAATAACAAATATACCCACTTCACTCTTAAAATTTATTACTACAGTTTCTACCTTGCATAAATGTCAACTACTACCATGTCATTCTGTTTATATTTCATTTTTAATTTTTTAATTGTTTTACCCTCGAGTAACATTTTAAAAAGTACATATCAAGCTTTCTGTGCTTTTTAGAAAATATTCTTTTAATATCATAGATTTGATTTTTATACAGGAAATATAATTTTAATCACATTTTTTTTTTTTTTTTCTAAAAGAAAAACTATCTGAAACAACATGTTTTAGAGCAATAATAACTCAAAGGAAATCGTTTGATAAGAAATTGAATGAAAATATCAAATAATCAGGAAATTACTTTGTTTTAATATTTCTCACAGATTCCAGGAAATTAAGTGTATTTGAACCACTTCACTATTGTCTGTACAAGAGCTTATAATACAAAAACTTCCTTCTATCTATTATGATACATGTAGTACAGTACTTGTGTATCATTCTGTTTAAAGAACTTATCTTTCTGATAAACTAAATCTGACACTTTTCAAGAGCCGATGATTCTGGACAAATTCTTGACTTACACTTCCGATCTGTTCTGGTAAATCGACATAAATTTTCAGTTTATCTGTTGCTTAATGAAGAAATTTCAACTCACAACTATAATCACAATAGTCATAAAAGGTGGGGTAAGAACTGCTTTGCTCCCCTTTAGAAAAACCAACAAACACACAAACAAATGAATAAATAAATAACCATGAAACAAATTGTTACTTTTCAAATACTCTTAACAGAAAAACTACTGTATTTATTTTTTATAACCTGAACAAAACCATTACCCCAAGGAGTTTTCTCTTATTATTATTCCCTTTACAAAAGTCACTCAGGCAACCAATGCTGTTAAAAATTAATTTTTAATAGCAATGCATCATATGAAAAAATTAAGGGTATATTGGAAAGCAACTGTTTGGGTTTGGTTCCACCATCAATATGTGAAGTAACCTAGATACAGTATGACATAAAACCTGTGTATGTACAGCCAGCGGTTCACTCAGCTGTGTCACTCAAACAAGAGTGCAGGAACACAGACACATTATCTTTACTTTCAACATAGACAATAACCACCATGGCAACAAGACCAAACAAAAAACACTAGTTACAAGTTTTCAACTGTCAGCCTGTGCATTATTATCACGAATAAGCTTACAAAAAACGATTAAGCATGTCAGTTCAAGTGCATAATGTACATGTATATTATATACGTATGAAATAACAACAAAAGAATTTTGATTCTTAACAAAACTATTTCAATAGTTCTTTCCTTAAAATGCAAAACTGAACAGGGAAATAAATAGTATTGAAAAGTTTTATAACTGATTTCAGTTATATTTAAACAAATTTCTCTAGATAACAGTAAATGTTTCTCAACCGGGTAACAAATCAGAAGTTGATCTGACCTTATTCTAAACAGAAATTTTTCATACAAAACATCGATAAACTATTGTGAAAAAGACTGAAAGGAAATGAGATAATACAATCAATTAACCATTACAATTCCCAGTTTTTCATAGTCTGCTCATGCAAACAGTCAGTGCAAACACGGAAATGGAATTATGAAAGTAATGATAGATTTTCAATAATGAGATAAAAATTGTCTTTTGTCAATTTGCATGAACACTGACAGAATACAGGAAGAGAAGTAAAGGCAGTGATATCTTGGGTTCCCACTATAATATTCTGATAAATCAAGGTCCTTTGATATCATCATCTACTTCTGTTTTAGCAATGCCTACACATTTGCTGATGGTGCCACCATTTAATGGCTCATTTTATTATTCTCACAATGTCTTTTACAGCTGAAGTCATAAAATAATTTGACAAATGTGCAATTCATTTACATAAAGAATTATGCCTTTCTGGAGACAGGACGACTTTTCTATGGTGATAGTTTCAATTTCTACGCATTTAGTATCAAAGTGATACTTTCACTCCTTTATTAAACTACATCTCTGTGCTAATGTAACTTCCAAACACTGTTTGTTGGATTTCATTTAGCTGTTGTAGAATGCAACTACCACAAAGAATAGCCAAGATCCATGCAATTCATGGAATTGCTCTATTAAATTCAGTTGAACCTGTCACACAAAATTGTGCTGCACTTGCAAGGAATAAATTTGAATAAATCTTCTCAAACAAGAGCTAAAGAATTAGTACCGACTTATCTGCTCCAAACTGGTAAAACTGTAAAACATGAACAGACAAGTTTACTGGCATAAAAAAAAAAAAAAATGAAAAGAAAAGTTATACTTCAAGTAAAAAGATATTAATCGGTTTTGTCATTTTATATTCTTCTAATTTTTTTTTCTTTCCCATAATATTTATTTTTTATTTTCATTTTTATTAACTCACAAAGGAAACACAGTTTAATCCAAATAAGTCCATTTAATAAACTTATTTTTTTAAATTAAATAAACAATTTAAAAAAGTACTTTAAATATACATCAATAATTTAAAAAAAAAAAAAAAAAAAAAAATTGCCACAGATCTGACTTTTTACTATGTTTTATTTATCATTCACTTATTTTATTATTTTTTTACATATTATTTACAATTTGTGTGCAGAATTTTATACCAGTGATGTGGTTTAATATTCTGTCAGTGTCTACATGTAGATAACATCAAGTGAATTTGGAATCAACCTCCACACCAAGACAACTATGTTTTATTTGCATATATCACATTAATTATATTTATGCACCATCTTTTTTTCTTCTTGCAAACCCAATTCTATTTTTGTACATTTGAGTTTCTGATAGGTGTAAGACAGTCAGTCAGTTCCATCACAGTAGCCAAGATACACAGACCTCTAAGCAATGGAAAATAATTTCACGTATCATCAAAATACATCTTTATGTTCCTATATAAAATATAAACTTTATTTTTTCTTGGTTAGAAATGGCAATGAACAAGTGATCATGAAAGTGTTGGTGCAGAAAATTCCTTTTGTCCATGTCAGCTGTAAATACATCAAGATAACTGCTAACATTTCAATTCTGTTCCACAGTGTCTGTGCTGTAATATCCTACTGAATAGCACACTATGACAATTGGCCCTAACTGCAATCTTCTAACTGTAAAACTCCCAACAATAACACATCTGATTACCAACATAATTATTTCTGTGGCAGCAATGAACAAAAATATAATTTTCCACGAAACAGTACATTTTGCTTATCTCTGCACAGAACACTTAAATCCCACATGAAAATTAACACAAATCAGAATTCTGTCTTGGACACTGACAAATACAACACAATTTCATAGCATTCTTTATCTGTGCATCCTCAATCATCAGATAATATTGGCTTTACGCCTTAATAAATTCAATCTTTCAATAACCAGGTCACAAGAACTCACTGGGAGAAATGGAACTGCAAACACAGTAATGGCATCCAATTTAAACCAGTGCTTAATATGTAGACCAATATAGAGATTTTTTGTTAATATAATAACTTCTTAGTTTATAAATGTATGTTAGAAAAAAAATAATCAAAAAAAGAAAAAAAAAAATTCAGGAAAAAGAGACTATGAAAAACTTTTCAATGTTGTTTAACAAAATAATTTTAAAAAAAATTAAATAAATAAGTAAAAAAAAAAACCCCACATCTTCATTTTTAGCATTCACATAGAAAAAGGAAAAAAAAAATTAAAAATGAAATAGGAATATTAATATTCATGATCTCTCTTTTTTTTTTTTAAATCCCCGCCTATTCAAAACATGTAGTACATATATGGAAAAACAATGTATCCATATCTGACAACAAGAGCTTATGATGATGATACTTATGTACACCTACAGGCAAATAAAAATATTTATTTATTTATAACAAACTCAAAAACAAGATTGTAGTATTCATATGCTATTAACCAAAATGTATAACCACTAGCAAAAATATTACAGTGAAGTGACTTAATTTTTTTTTTTTTATAATATTGCTATCCCAAGCCTATTCTTTCTCATGAACACTGTGTACTCATCTATCAGAAATATATACAGCAGACAAGGTTCAATAAAAATACATATACACCAAACTACATTAAATTCAGTCCAAGTATGAAATATTTAAAACATTTTCTCTATGTGCTATAGCAAACACTGAAAATGTCAAATCTATTAACTGTGATGGGTGCTAAAAAACAAAATCAAAAAAAAAAAAAAAATTAAAAAAACATTCCATGAAATATATATTTGTTTTATATGAAAGGTTACAGATAACGTATATAAAAATGAAGTGTGACTTACATTGACCATGTCGGGCTGCTTGACAGTAATAGGAATATACTGAACATAGTAGTACGGATGCATCCTGACACCGCGAGGCCGAAGTCTGATCGTCGGGGATGGAACGGCGACCGGTGCAGTTATCGGGGATCCAGTAACTAAAGCCACAGTGAGAGATAAAGAGAGGATGCGACGTTTGTATCGAGCGCTTGATTAGCAGGCAGCACTGGCAGATGGACGTCAGAATAGAACAGAGATGAAAACCACCGATCACTACACTAGGAGTCGCGGTCCACTGATGGGCCTAGCAGGAGTCTGGTTACAGTACGAGTTACTCCGGTGATAACTGGACCTGTCTGTCTCCTAGTCCATTAGTATTATACGTGGTATTGTTGTTGTTGTTGTTGCTGCTGCAGCTGTTTTATGTAGACAGTACAGCTCACCAGGCTTGCTCATTCCTCGGTACTGAACTGCAGTCTCAAGCGGTCACAACGTAAATGCTGGAGCAGTCACCGAAATCTATTGATAGCCCAGGAGTTCAATATGCTTTTGTCGGCACTCTCACACTGCCAGTGTCACAAACCTCAATTACCTTTCAAGTTATGTTTTCCTTTTTCCACCAAGTAGATAAAGCGCAAAGCTACTCATTGGTTTAAATGTTATAATGCTTCAGATGGTCTTATTGTTTGCTTGTGTATGACATGTATGTGCAGATATCACAGATGTAGGAGTGTCCATTACAATTTCAATTCAATCAATCAAACAACTTAGTGACGGGCATAATATTTCATGTCTCAACCAAGCTGCTCACTCGCTCTCACCTATGGAAGTGACTACAGATCAGGTAAAGTGTAATTACAGGTGAAAATTACTTTGATCTGCTTAAAGAAGTGTCTTTGGCTCGAGGCCAATTTCAAATAGGAAGATAGAAACAATTCATTAACACGAATCAGGAAACAATAGCCACCATCTAATGCATAAAGCCATTGGCTCTAAACATGCATTATATATAAGGTATGATGTAAGCAAACAAAATGCCAATAGATTCTGTGCAATTAATTTCTGCTTGTTCCCATGCATATTTTACAAACAACATGTAACTGAATAATAAAACTCCATCACCAAACGAAGCTAACCATAGCTGTTAAATTCACCATCTAACTAAATGTTTAGAAACATCATCATTATTAAAAACACACCTAAATATTAACAAACAAATTTATATACATCTGTGGTGTAACAGTACCAAATTTTTTTTATATTTCGTAATTACACATTTAAATGTTAAAATGCTAATTTTACTACAAACAGTATCTCAAGTATACGTAGCTGAAGAGAAAAATATATAAACCTAATGACACTGAAAAGAATCAATCCTCTAAATTCTCATCTTGGCTTTCACTCTTAACTATGTAACTAAAATCTGGGTTAGGTGGGGTTGTTTAATTAAAACAGGATAAATTGTAAGATGTTGAGTTTCAGATATATGAAATTTATTTCCACAATTTGTATATAAATATATAAATGACTTTTGTGTTAGCATGAGATAAAATTCCACATTTTTATCAAGTTTTATAGTTTGTAGAAAAAATTAGTGCCAAACTCAATTCCTAAACATTTAAACCCTCGTTTTACTTACTTCTATACTAAATTAAATTTTTAATTTGAAATTAATAAACTATTTCATATCCAAAAAAAAAGTAGAAGAAGAAGAAAAAAAAAGAATTTATCAACATTAAAAGTTGAGTAATTCCTATGGATTTTTATGAAGGAAAAAAATAAAAGGACCCACCAATCAAGCTGTATAATGAGCTTAAAAACAACAGTGTTTTTAAATCCATAAGTAATTCTACTTATTTCATTTCACATTTTTAACAAATCAAGAAAGACAATATGAAAGCAATAAAAATGTCAACATGCAAATTAAATATCTCCATTCAAGTAACCATCACTTCAATTTTAATCATTCATTTTAAATTTCATTTTTTTCTTTTTACTTTTATCATTCACAATGCATTTATTTGTTCATTAAACAATAAAAAGACAAAAAAAACCACAAAAAAAAAACCCCAGAGAAAAACAGTCTGCTAAAACTGGTTTAATTAATCAAGTCAAAAAGAATATAAGGGTGCTCGTGCATGTGCACTATTCAACACATATACTAAAAATTTGATTAGACTTTTTATTAGCAGTTTAAAGACATCTTTCAGGGTGTACCATACTCACAATACCCAGCCCATTAAAAATAATAATAACAATAAATAATAACAATAACTAATAAATAATAAATAATAAATAAATAACATATATATATATATATATATATATAAAAAAGAGGGGGCAACAAAATAACATGTAAATGGCTAGCTATAAAAATAAACAAAAAAATTGACTGGCCCTAAAATGCTTGGAATATGGACAGAATCTGAATCAAACTCCACTGGGAGAAAGAATACAATATATTTATCAAAAATTGAAATCAGAATGACCTAACATACTGAATTTAATCTGGTTAAGGAGGCACAATAAAACAGATTTATAATTTCTGAATGACTGACAAATTTCTTTTAAAAACACAAAACAAAAAATCTCATTAAGGCAAGTTAAGTGTGGTCTTATGATGAATAAGGAAGTGAAAAGGTGACAAGTGTGAAATGGCCCTTGGCTACAGTGTCAATGTTGACTGAGTGTTGTGTGGACTCTCAATATTCATAAACAACTGGAAAAGACCTCAAGCTGGGACAGGGAGGTAACTGATATGGTTGCACAGTGCATGTAATATAAAAAGATGAATTAAAAAATCCTAACAGGTTAAACTTTTAATGTCTCTCTCTATTGTGCTTTTACATATCAAAAGCATTCATTTTTTTTTTTTTTTCTTTTTTCGAAATACATTTTCAATATAAAATTCAAAAAAGAAAAAGGAAAAAGAAAAAGAAATTAGAAATAAATCATAGTTGTCAACTATGATTTTTATGTTCTGGCTGCTGTGTTTTCAAAATTTGAAAATTAATTATACCCCCCCACCAATAAACTTGGCTAATGTTTACCTTTAATATAAAGACTGTTGTTTTGTTGTTTTTGCTGTCCAATCTTAAAAAACTATAACAAGTTTAATTCTTAAGTCCAAAACAATTAAATAATGTATAGATTGTATGTAAACAAGTGTGATCATTAAATAATGTATAGATTTTGATGTATCATTTATTTGTACTGGAACTTCCAAATGACAATATTGTGCCTTGATAAACAGTAACCTTTTGACAAGACAATTCGTAAAAAGTTTACCTATATATATTTTTTTTTTTAAAAGTCCTTTCTTTTAATAATGGATGTAATAATACACTGATAATGATATTATCTTTCAAGTTCATCTGTAGTGATTTCTTTTACATTTTTATTTTATATGAAATGTAGCAAAACTAACAATTAAAAATTATACCAAATTATTCACAATGCGGCCATAATCAATTCAGAAATTTTAAGTTTACTCTTAGTTTTATAAAGAAAATAAATTATTTAGGGAAAAAAAGAAAGAAAAAAAGAGGAATTATGCATGCTTATGAAGCATTAACAAGATCAAAGAATGTAATTTAATACAAATACGACAGCATAGATAAATGCATATTCATATTTTAGTTGTCCATCACACACCATTGTGTCATCTACAAAGCATTTCTTAATATATTCTCATCCAATTAAGTATTTATTGGATCTGTAACGCCTCAACAGCCTGTGTTCAATGTGTCACATAGCAAGAGAGTCAATGACTTTGGAGGCAATATTAATGGACCAACAAGCCAAACAAACAAGTGTGATCATAAAATAAAGCCCGAATCTGAAAAGCTAATTCATCACAACCTTGATAATTACTAGTGGTTGTATGGAAGCCATTATTCAGTGCATGTGTAAATCATACAAATCTCTTCTTGCAGAATGAAAATATTTTATCAAGAGTAAAACATGTACTTAGCTCTGCCAAAGGGGGCAGCACTTAACAAGGAAGGCGGCATAGATGTTTGGTCACAGTGGTAGTAAATTCACAGAAAATACTGGTGGCAGCAGTTCTGCAGTTATTTTATTTGTAGTGATCAACCGCTGAGGATGAGAATATACTGTGGTAGTCAAGAGCATTATTTCTTCAAGTGGGAAATTATAGGACGATATCTAATTATAGCCACTTCATCAATCACCAGTTCAATTTTTTTTTTTTTTTTAACTATTCATATGAAACTGAAATATAATCAATGGATTAAACACCACATACCACAAAAAAAAAAAAACTGAAATAAAATGAAACAGAAAAAAGAAGAGAACAAAGACAAAAAGCAAAAATCTGCACATGGCGAGTCTCTCTTCTAACTACATCAACTATCCTTTATCCAAAATTCTCTGGAACACAAATGTGTAAATAGCCTACAGGTTTTAAAAAGAAATATTCACTGGAACTTATAAAATTATATAAATTAGATGATTTATGCCTAAGTAATGTGAGTCTTTGAAGCTAAAGAACTGGTGACCACACATTTTCAATTGTTTACCATGAAATTTAGAAGACTCCTACTTTATGCAAACCAGGTTAACAAGAAAATAAAAATGTTTACCTCCTATGTCAGACTGAACTATACATTTAAAAAAAAAAAAAAAAAAAAAAAAAAAAAAAGTTATGAGGTACTCAAAATAAATCTTGCAAATGATATTTTGTACTTATTTTTATCTATAAAACTGTAAAAAGATTCAAACATATATTTTTTGCATTATTTCCCCCCCCCATTGAAGCAATATGCAGTGATACTAATGTTCTGATGTATACAATGGACTTGTACTAGTAGGTAACAGTATTCTGTTAGACACCTACAGTTCAGAGAATATGTAAAACAATTTTTTTTTTAATTAAAAATTCCCATAACTTAGTAAAAGCCTTCACAATTCAGTTCAGCTGTCAGATAATTGAAAGATTAACATAGACGCATATATATTGTAGAAGTTTCATCAAGAAATTTCAAAATAATTTAATTTAACCAACTTAGCATAATCTATTTATTTAACAACAAAAGCTGAATAAAAGAATAATCATTTCTATTAGATGTATAAAAACAAGTCATGAAAGGAAATGTTTATAAATTTCAGCTATCTTTCTTCTTTTATTGCAAATTGAAATATTTGTTTGTTTTAAAATTACTTCAAAAACATTAAAGCATGTTGTGGTCTTCTATTCATTAACAGCGATATAATAAAATTTAAATTCAAAAGATTATATTGAAAGCTCATCTATGGGAAGTTTTTGTTTTTGATTTTGTTTTATTTATTTAATTTCTTTTTTTTTTCTTGTCAGAATTTCATTTTTAAATATTTGTTGTATTTAGGAAGCATTTACCTAAAATTTAAGAGATTCCATTACAATTATTGTTTGCTAATGAACTAAACACAAACTGAAACCATAAAAGAAAACACAAAAGGTAGGAACACATCTGTTTGGGAAAAGTAATTAACAAAATTTACAGCTATATTAACAATGAATTGCAGTTTCAAGTATTATGCTTAAATGGAACAAACTAAACAGCAAAAACAGAGGCCAGCTGTTACTAATCAATAGAACAAAATTTAATGTCATGACTAACATGTGAAGTAGTTAGTGTTAATGTACAATTAGAGAACAATTATTTGCATAGAATAAAGTCATGCAAAATAACCCGCCATAGGATTTGAAAACAATTCAGTGAGAGTATGTACTCACACTGTACAGCAATCAACATTAAAGCATTTGCTTAGTTACTTTTAGTATTTAAATATTTAACTTTATTTATTAATTTACAAGGTTTTCATATGCAGTGAATGAAAGCTCATTATCTGAAAACTTTTTGATTCTCATAATCATTATTTCAATAAATATAAATTATGAACATAAACTGCATTTTTTTTTTTTGTAAAGCTGTGCATGACATTACATTTAATAATGTATTTTTCAAGGTATGAAAGGGTACATTATAATAAAAATAATTTATCTGAGATTTTTATCACTAATTAGAAGCTATCTCCAACTATATAACCTTTCTTTATAGCAGACACATTACTGAAATAAAATGATAAGACCATAACCTCAAAAATTAAAGAGTTTTAAAATAACAATACAAAAACAATTAAAGACACGAAATTTATATAATAAATTTATTCAAGTGAAATAGTTTTGCTTTTATGAAAATATATTTCTTTTAAAATTCTGATTTTAATATTCTGATCTATGAATAAAGAAAAAGGCAGGGGCAAAAATTCACACTACTGGTAACAAAACAAAGTGCAATCAAAATGTATTCTCATGGGCATTGTTGAAAAATCAGTCAATTTCACATGTTACAAAAAACCATGATACATTCTGGCTAAGAAGCAAGCCTATTACAACAACTAATATACACAATATGGCTTGATGAGATCATTTCATACCTGTGACAAATTAGTCGTAATCTATTTTTTTTATCAACAATAGCTCAGTAAATATTACTGACAATGGTAAATCTGCATGACAGATGTAAGGTGGTGCCAATATAATTAAGGTAAAATATATAAAGAAAAAACAAATATGCTGTATTCAGCCACTTTTTAACAGCCATTAGCAAAATGTTAAATGATCAGTTAAACCAGTTTTACCAAAATTTGCCTACTTCATTTCTTTTTTTCAGTGAATATGTTTAAATTAAAAAAAAAAAAGAGTACTTGATAACACTAGTTGACAATGAAGAATTTATTTATAACCTTGGTGAATAATATACTGAAGGGGTGTTTTCCTTTTTTTTTAAATTAAATTATACCAATGTATGAAGACGTGTAGTATACATTTTCTCAAAGCTTAGATGTGTTAAATAAACAAACTTTTGCTGGAGAAAGAAATGTCAAACAAATTAAGCTCCAAACATAGATTTATTTGATATTTACTGATAACATGCTGAAGCTGATTTAATTATAATTATTAGTTTTTCTAAGTGTTTTTTAAGATTTAAGACCTGTTCAGATTTTAGCAATCATATTAAAGAACTGTTTTAATGTAACTCGGTTGGAAATAGGGCATGGCAAACAGGATCATGCATGTACACACTTATAAATATGTTTCAATCACTAGCCTTATTGATTTTTAGGTGTTTGTTTTTGTCTCTCTCTCTCTTTTTTTTAAGCATCAAATGCCATTGTGTTTTACTGTCTATGCAAGTATTCAAACAATGCTGTATTGAGACATAACAAAGAGTTATGTTTGTAAAACAATATTAGTATCTGAATCGACATGTGAAACATTATCATTATAAAATGTACATACAGTATTATTCTGGAGTACAATGGCTTTTTTTTTTTTTTTTTTTTTTTTTTTTTAATTTTGTTGCACTGATACATGTTAGTGTTTAGAAGAGAAAAAAAATTTGATTTGCCCTCTTGGCTAGTGTTGACAGCACTTCCACCTGCCCCTGGGGTTTTTCATTAGCTGGCTTTAACATTTTTGCCAAATAACCTTGATTGGTAGAAAATTATGTAACATGGATTGTTCTGGAAAAAATAAAAAGTTTGCACTTACCAAACATTGTTTAAAATCAACAAGATAAATTATTTTTTTTTTTTTTTTTTTTTTTTTTTTGCCATATATATGGAAAACCTGGGATAGGAGTTTGACATGGCTAATGGTATTTTAAATTGCCAACATCAATCAAGTGACCATTAAGATCCAACCCTGATATTGTATAGCATTTTCACTGCATATATTCTTTAGAACTAGAAAATGCTCAGCAAGAATGACAACGAAGAACAAAATGGCCAACTACATTTATTCTGTACAGCACCAATCACTATAATCAAAATAATATAAAATCACATTAAAGCTGAATTATTATTATTATTTCAGTTGAGAAAGATAATGACAAAAAATCGTAAGAAAATAATTATGACCAACTGGTGGTGCCATTAACACCTGAATCAGCTATACGAATCATGCACAGAATTTTTAAGCATAGCAACAGGATAAATGTTGTTTGTAAAAATAATACCAACGAAATCTACTATATTCCTACTTATGGTTTACTTGAAAACTTTACTATTTTTAAGTTTTTAAACAAAAGAAAAATTCTGAAATTACTTAGAAGTTGCTTCGAATTAATGCAATTTTAATTTCATGAATCTGACAAAGATATATACATATTTTTTTGTAATAACATAGATTATTTCACACATCAAGCATAGTCTGCTTCTGAAATTCACTACGGTCTTCTGTTTTTGTTTAAATGCACTGGATTACACTGTTACATACAGGGCATGTATTTAAAATGAAATTGTAATTAAATGAACCAAAATTCAAAATGACGCAGCAGATCTAAAACAAATTCAGCATGTCCACACTAAAGCAACACCACTGTAACATTGATTGTTTTATTGAAAGATGTTTTTCATTGCTCACTTATGCAAACATTTTCAAACAGAAGCTATCCCACTCTCATCCAGTCGAGAGATAAAAAGGTTTTCAATCTCAACATATGCTTAATGTTTTTACATCTCACAAGTCAATACCATTCTTTTTCCTCGGCAAAGGAAGTCTATTGAAAGCCTACAAGCAGAGCTGGGTTATCTTACAAATTCTTTATCTCCAATACTTGCAATAGTAAGGCTGGCTCTATGGTTCAGCCTGAAAATATCTGCCATGCTTTTTACAGTCAACTTGTGAGCATACTTCCGATTAGAAGAGGAGTGGACAAATTGGCTCAGTTCATCCATGCAGCTTGAACTAACCAAGCTTCTTTGATCTCATTTCATCAATGAGTGCGTTTACTGCTCATTGATTTTTACCAGATAACCCAATTTTCTATTATCACAATATCATAAGGGACATAACTCCACTGGCTTTGACTGTTCAAACAAATTAAAATCAACATTGGAGATAGTGTGTTATTTTTCTGCCAAACACTTTGAAAACATATTCTTCATGTCTTCAATCCAAAGTTAAATTACATTTCTTCTTAAAGATCAGTAATTTTCACACACTTGAAAGTTAATATTTCTATAACTGTTACTTCCTCATAAACTGCTAAAACAAGCAGCTATCACAAACATTAATAATAGTAATTTAAACACATTTTTGAAAACAATCAATGCCTAGTATCATCAACAGATCAGTTAAATTTCTTTCAAAACAGTTTGTATGAAACAAAAAAAAAAGATACCAACTTTCTGTAATATATACATGCAAATTACTATTATTTGTTATAAAATCATTGTTATTAATTTCTGTTGGAGTAAGTATTATTTTCATTCTCAAAGACAATTTTCAGTGACAGTTACAATATTCCTGTTATTTCTATTATACTTGAATGACATGATCGTTTATCATCTTTACAAACAAGACAGATATGACAACTTTTCCCCAAGAAGAAAAACTGTTATTAAACTACCACTGGCTTAATAAATTATATTTTAGCAAGATTTTATTCGTTGTCATGTAAACACACATTCATATGAATTTGTTGATATACTGCAGAAACATCAGAAAAATATCAATTAAATTAAACATCAACTAAAACAATATTATGCATACATAGCTTTGTATCAACAAAAAATGTTTTTGTTTTTTAAAAATACATGTTTATTTTTATGGAATCATACAATCTAAACACAATTTAATACTGGAAAAAAGTTAATCAATCAGTGAAATTAATCATTCATACTGGTATGGCCTATACTGCTACTACTGCCAATTTTTGGCTATGCCATATCATGCTTGCTGAATCTCTACTTCAGTTACTCATCTTTCCAACAGTTTCTTTAAACTGCAGATACAGAATTTAAATAGAATTAATTTTAAACAACAAAGAATAACACAAAAATATTTTACAAACCTATGTAGACTTAATTAACAAAGTTTCTACTAATGCATGGGGCAAGGCATGAACACTGCAGAAGTGAATGAAGGGTCTACAGGCCTTAAATGAGATTTGTGCCACCAAAGAAATTTCAAAATCGCTTCTTTGATAATTAACAAACAAGACAAACTGATCCATTTTTGATATCAGACAATGTTACTACACCCATGTTAACAAAGCTCTATGACTAGCTGCCCTTACGTAACAAGCAATGGTTTATGTTTTCAGATCAATGAAGCCATTTATTATCTCACTTAATGTTTTGGATAACTTCATTATTTGACATCCGACATCTGTTGACAGTCACAAGTCGGCAACATTTTCAACAGTTTGGTTACATTATCACTGTAACAGCAGATTATTATTACTTATCATTTGATAAAATTTATTTATTTCAACAGAATTTAAATATCAACATATAATTATCCTGTCTAAATGTCTGAGCTGGAACCAAGAAATACATACAGACACAAACCTAATAACAAATTAAGTGTACTGACTCAACAGAGAGAAAAACGTGATAGTTACACATATTTTGGCTGTGATCAGCTTTTAATACTGACATAAAAAGCATGCTGACTCATGCAGGTGTGACACAGTGGTGTCCAACTGTATGTATGTATGCATACATACATACATCATTATATATATTTAAAAAAAAAAAAAAAGTCCTGTACAGTTAATTGACTCAGTCTTCTCGGCAAGTTTATTATTACAAGTGTTGCTTCAGTATTTTTTTTAACTGCACCGTATACATTTTTACATTTACCAGTCTTTTAATTTATGTATCTTTAAACTACTGGTTTCCCATAAAATAAAAAATCAATAAAAAGATAATAATAAATTGACTGAATAAGAAAAATTGTTCAAAGTTTAACAAATTATTCTTTAATTTATTTAAAATTATTTACTTTGGTACACTAGAAATATTCTCCAATTTTGTTTATGTTAAAAATTGTTTGTTTGTTTTTGGGTTTTTTTTCCCCAGCTCAACTGATTTTTGACTCTTAAATATTCTATATGTAACCTGGATGATTAAACTCAAGACATTTATCATAAATTATATTTGCAGTCATAACTGTGTAAAGACCCACAGGTACATGTGTAATAATAATAAATAACAGTAATAGCACCTGTATAACTATTCCCAAGTTATAGTTCTGTGAACAGTGTTTCATGTTATCATGAAACACACAAAAAGGATTACAAACAAGCATGTACCAAACCATTAAATATTTACTTGCTGTTAGTGGTAATCACACTTTTTGGTTAACTGCAGGAAATAAAAGTGCAAAAATATATATTTTTTTTACATTGTCTTGATAAAGAGAAAAATAAAAAATAAATAAATAATTGGGTTTTTTTCAAACATTTTCTGTCTGGAGATATGCCCATGTTGACTTGTTTACAGAAAACAATGAAAGACTAATAAAATATTTAATATTAATACTCTGGAAACAAAAATACATACATAAATATAATCAAATAGAAACTTCCAGACAATTCAGCAGCCAAATCCAACATAATTTTTTTTTTTTTAATCATATTTCATTATTGAATACTGCACTTTCCTGACCATTTGTAATGTACCTGTCCTTATACAAAGTAAACATACTAATGAAAAACATCACAAACATCATTAATGACAGTTCTGGAACTGTCAACTTACCTTTCCCATACAGTGTCTCTTATTCATTGCCGCCAAGGCAGAACCAGCAGATTGATGGTCATAGAATTCAACAAAGGCATATGGGTCATTTCCTGGCTGCAAAATAAAATTGAAAAAAAGTTTTAAAAACTGATACAGTCTAAGCAATAATAATTAGAATATATTATTTAATTATATCATTTTTCTTTTGAAATAAAAATAAAAATAAAATAAATTAGGAGTTTAATTTAAACTATTGAAAGTATCATTATGTATTCTAATATACTATCACCATAAACGTTTACATACTTTAATTATGTATTTCTGGAATCAAAATTATTTTAGCACTTTATGTTACCCCTTTAATTACATAATATCAAAAATTAAGTAAGTATTAAATTAGTATTATTCAAATATTTAACATAACTTTTGCAATAAAATTTATCAAATATTTTTCAACAAACAAAAAAAAAAAATAAAAGTTGCTAAAGAAAGTGGAGAAACTGAAGCAATACATAATTTAATCCTATAATATAGTATTTAATAAACAATCAAATAATATTTTATATCATTATAAAATATTTGCTTTGTTAATAATGCAATCTAGCCAAAGTCAAGTTATTTCGCATAAACCTAGCATTTGATCTGGTACCTTCCATTTGTTACACATCCCATTTGTCACACCTTATAATACCACAGATCATGGCTAAGTGAACTGCTAATCATGTGCCCTCTACCTAATGTACAATAAATTACAGTCTGTTACAGTCTGCTTTGGGAATAGTTAAGCAAACCCCTACAAACAAGAAATATAGATTCTATTTTATTTATCATAAATGATATGAATTATTATATAACATTTAAATATAATGAACAATACATGCAGCACTAGTGATACAGCAAGTATTAGTGTATAAATATCTTCCACTATTATTATAGGGGTTTGCTTAAGCTCCTTAACTGACTGTTTAAAATTTCAGTTAAACTGGATGTGTATCAAATGGGAGACAATCTTTCATTTAGCATGTCACATGTACAAATATATATACATTTTTTTAATTTCTGGGCCATTCTAAGGTATATATGTATGCAAATTTTAAACTGATCTATTTAATTAAGTATCTAAGAATAATAAAAATTAAGCATACAAAAATAAGTTATCAGCAATTTATTCCCTCTTTTTTAAACATTTTTATTTGGAAATAGTACATCGTAAGCCAGGACACAACATGCTGCATGTGCATATGCGTGTGTGTGTTTACATAATATTCTATTAATATATCCTGTCTGCTGCAAGATTTGCTTACTAAAAATACAATAAAATAATCATACACTGAAAATGTGTATTAAACAATATTTAATTTTTTTTTTACAAATGGTACCTAATTAAGAGCATGGTGAATATGGTGAATGCAAAGTGTCACACGAGGGTCAACATGTGCATACATGTCATACATTGTGACACTTGTCTGTCAATATCGGTTTTTGTTTTCTCATCATTCACCAGTACATAGCTGGCTGTTCTGCTCTATGGTGAAAGCATAATTTGCTTTTACTGCATTCCAGTACAATCGTATCATAACAATAATCTTTTTTCACTGTTAAATTATTAATGTTGGACCAGACAAGGACAATTAAAAAGAATGTTTCTATTTATCACCATACATGCATAAAGAAATATGGCTGAATATTTTAATTTCTAAAATCGAAGGGTCATTTTGACATAGTTGAATTCTCAAGCTGAATGTTGAGCCTATCAGTTACATTTTCAGATAATATTTATCATATTAAATGCAAATGTTTATTACATTTTGAATTTTTTAAATTAATTTGATTTAACTCTACTTTTATTACTGTTACTATTGGGGAGGGGTTGTTAGTTGTTGTTTTTAAACATTTTCAGCTGACTGCATTACATTAAACATATTATGAAGTTAACAGTATTAAACACCACAAATGTTAAGTACATATAAATTAAAACACAGCCAAACAGCAAGAACAATGAAACTGTATAATTTATGCTTTTAAACAACACAAAAATCATTGTACTTGATTCACCATGCCGGTGCTGACAGCCACTTACATATTAAATTACACTTTGGGCTGTTCTAGTATTAACCGACTTGTTATTACTCATACTTTCAGTGTACATTAAAGAAAACATGCTAGTAGCTGTAACCATTATTATAATGACAACAAAACTGCAGTTATCTGTAATTTAAATATTCTCAAAACAAACTGCTCAAACTAACAAATATTTAACAATACATACAATTAACAATTCCCAGGGGCAAATCCAACTAATTTTTCCGTCCATCGTATCAGCAAGAACTACAGTTGACATATAAACTGATTCAGAACAGGTAGTTGAATACCAACGTGTTTATCGCACTCCACTGGAATTGTGAGCCACCTGCTGGTCTATTAAATAGTTCTGAACAACTACTGTGTTTACAGAACTCTGCTAAAAAAAATAACCTTGTTGATATATGTCCATGGGAGTGACTCACATCTGAATTTTTTTTTTTTTTTTTTTTTCAAAATTTGTACCTTTTGTTAGGCAGGTACACTGTGATTGTTCTTCAACACAGTGCTGTGACAGACAAGGAAAATCTGTCATCAACTTATCCAGTCTCAATCACATCCAGAGACCAAACTGCAAAAATATTCCGCAGAACCTATGGAAATTTTTCCACTAATTTAGCCAAATAAGACACTAAATAAATCTGATCAAAAATATTAAAAACATTCAGAGATATAATGTTGTTATAATTCTCAAGTAATTTTTATGGTAAGAGTGTTTTACAGAAACTGAATATAAAATATAGAAAATAATATTTTTGTATTGGCAATATTTGAAGCATTTCATTTCAGTTACATGAATGTATTTTGAAAAATGCAGACTTCTGCATTTTGTCTGACTTTTCACACCCCAAAAGCTTTCAATTACAATCATAATTACTGTTAAATCCATTATCATAAGCTGAATGATGTTTGTAATTCACTCTGAACAAAATCCCATTTTTTAAAGACATTATGAAAGTAAGCAATCTTCAGTAAATTTAAGTTTATATTCACTACTACTGCAAATCAATTATAGAAGTATCCATCATTAAAAATGTTGAATATCAAAAACCAATATATAGGATGAATGTTGAAATTTTAGACAAGACAATGAAACACAGAGGAATGAAATTCTTTTGGAAAGGAAACTAGTGATGACTGAAAGATTTTGTCAAGAAGATGGTTCTGTTCTCAACTTTACTAAAAGGTAAATTTGAATAATTTTCACCTTATTTCTGTGCCTGTGCCTGCAATGGTATGTTGTTGCTCTACATTCTGTTTCCCTCAAAACATACAGGTATTTATTACTGTACCAACCAAAATTTTTGAACAGTTTATAGCCTAGTTTAAAGACCTTAAACTAATCAGTTATAATGGTCCCAATTTTACTCAGAAATACAAGGGGTAAAAAAAAAAAAGGAAAAGGAACTACCTTCTATTTAGTAATAATATATTTATTACAACATGCAGAAAAAGTGTCATTTATAAATCGAGAACCAACAGCTGAAATAACAAAAACTGACTAAAAAGCAAGATGACTATTGGATTTAAGAACTACAGAAACATTTTTTTATAAGCTTCTGTTTACAAAATACATACAGGAAAAAAATAGAAAAGTAAGAAAAAAATATATATTGATTAACTTTAACTTTATAGCTAGCAACAAGGCTACCAGTTGTCAAGACAAGAAAAATGTCATAAAGTGCAAGGTGGGTATCACTGAAATAAATTACATTTAAAAAAAAGTTTCACAGCATGCAGGTTTCTGCATTAATTTGTAAAATGATATGCCACGAAGACAGGCTATAAAATATATCAATAGCTCAGACAGTCTTGTCACCCAAAATCCCAAGACTAGTCACACTCACTTATTATTAAATACACACGAGGACATTTTTTTTTTAAATTTCCACTGTGGAAAACTTTATTTTGTTGTTCTTTTGAAATCTGTTTTTAAAAGTTATTAAAAGAACAGATCCAGTATTAAAAATTAATTTAAAATAAAGTGTAATTTAACACATACAAATAGTAAAATAGTTTATGGGCAATGTATTACTTTCTAAAGCAATCTTGGGAAATGAAAGAAAATGAATGAAATGTTGGTTTGTTTTCTTATTTCTTTTTCTTTAATTTTATATTAATCATGTATTAAGATTTAAATTGTTGTTTTTTTTTCCTTTTTCTATCAATCCTGATCAAAGATGTTAGACTTAATGGGTTTTTTCTAAAGATATAAAATTAATAAAAAAAATATTTCAGGTACTGGTATCTTTCACTGGCTATTTATTTTTGTCTTGTTTGCATTTTTCAATATAATTTATGAATATATTATATAACATAAAATATTATCTATGTGTCATTGTTTTGACACACAAAAATATATTCAGAAATGAATACATACAATTAATCTGCTCTAAAATAAACATTATCTAAAAACCTTTTTTACTTTTTTCAAATTATATTATTCTTTTATTTATATTATTTTATATTCTTTTTATTTAGGAGAAATAATCCTTTTCTTGAGAGATAAATCATTAGTTATTAAATGTGGAAACACTGTAACTGGAAATGAAATGGGTATGGGGAAAAGCAGTACTTAATGCAAGGGAAATAACTGTTTTTGTGCATCAAATGCTTTTATAAAATTCAGAATTATCTTCAATTCAACCGTAAACACACTTTAAAAATTAAATTATACAGAGTAATATTTTTAAAATTCCATATAAAATATTCTTATAATATAGCACAGTTTGTATCCATAGTTAACAAATCTAGACTGAGTTTATGTAATGAAAAAAAAAAGAGGAGGAAAATACAGAAAGCATGATAAAGAGTAGAGAAGCCTATCTAATGCATGAACAGAAAAAACACTTGTATCTTAAGATAATTGAAATGAGGAATAAGATTTCTCTGCTGCAGTACAAACAACATCAAAGTTATTCTAAAACACCAAACATGAATTCTATTTCCATTTCACTTTAAAAAGACATGAATGTAACCAGGTTTAGAAAAGAACATTATATAAATAAATAACACTAGTCATAGATTAGTCATAAGCAGTCTAGTAAGAAATTGATATACACATGCTTACATGCTGGAAATTACTATTGCGTCAATTATATTAGAACAATCCAAGTTTGCTCTTTCACTCTAGTAATTCAAATGTATTAAATAAGTACACTTTAAAAAGACATGAATGTAACCAGGTTTAGAAAAGAACATTATATAAATAAATAACACTAGTCATAGATTAGTCATAAGCAGTCTAGTAAGAAATTGATATACACATGCTTACATGCTGGAAATTACTATTGCGTCAATTATATTAGAACAATCCAAGTTTGCTCTTTCACTCTAGTAATTCAAATGTATTAAATAAGTACAACTATTTGATCAAATCAATGAATTACTTTAGTATGGTGGGAGGTTTTTTTACAAGTTTTTGCTACCGATAATTTTAAGCAAAGTTTCTAACTGACAATTTATATTTGGGTAACAGAGTTTTATATCTATGCTTAATTGACCTCAAACCACAAAACAACAACATCATAGCAAATTGCTAACTATTGTTTTCTAAAAGAAAATTTGTAAATGAAGATCACATTCAGTGAAGAGTTTAAAGATAACTTATTTAAGAAAAAAGTAACGTGGTGCCACAAATATATGTGTCACTGTTACACATTAGCAGCAATAGGATCTTATATGTAACTTCCCAAAGATAGGAACTACCTGTCATAAATCCATTAAACAGAATGGAAAATTATTCATAGTTGTATGAAGAATAGATAATCCTGTAACATAAAATGTTGTAGCCTATATGATAGAAGTAATGCTCTCTGGATAAGAGAGATACATCCTTAAATGTTCCACAATGAAAAATATTCACAGTACGATTAGAAAAAGAATGGAGTTAGGTTCTATAAAACTGATTTAATTTTGGTTAATATCCATTGGTTACAGTTTATGCCTTGATTCTATACACAACATTTGAGATATATATTACACTGTCTATGTTTTCTAAGATAAAATTTAACTATCTTTAATTTACTACATTATTTTCATGTATGTTTGTTTTTACAACAATGATTTCAAATACAAATTAATTTAAAATATTATCTATAAACATTTGTTATTTTTTTATTATTTATACATTGACTATTCAGATTAACAATAGTTTTTATAGCTGAACATTATCTGCAAGGTTTCAAAAATAAGTTTTATACACACTGATATTAAAAATGATTGCATTTTCTATCACCTCAGTTTATATTTGCATTCATTATTATCAGTGCACAATTTGTTCAGCCTCTATATCTAAAGAACAGTCTACAAATTTCCAAACAATGACCATTACTAACAACTTGAAAATATACAGTACATATTATTCCCCAAAGCAGATTCCACCAGTTCTTGCGCAAGCAAAAATATTTCAGATGAAATTTATGGAATGTTTATCAACCAAATATTCATTCAATCAGATACATAATATAGTTAGCATTTAAAATAATACTTATCATATATGTAAACACATGTAAATAACAGTGATATTCATTCCCTATTAAGTGTTTAGTTGGTTAATTTTATATCAAATGTTGTTACATTTTTGAAATTAATGGGGATCAGCTTTTTTTAAATTTAAAAATAATACACAATACTGACTTCTTGCATTAACTTATATATAACATACCACTTTAAAAATAGGATGTTAGTGGGTTTAATACTACTCAATAAAACTAACAACTCAAAACAAGCCATACACTGCATATGAGTCACCCCAACAGTAAACGTAATTGTGTTTATACACAACTTATTTTAACAACATACTGACACATAAACCTGAAAAGTAAATGTAACTATAATTTATATTAAAACTGGATGGCCACGCCATACTAATTGTAACTAAACAAACCCTTACACTTTCATTTTGTAACTGATTTTTTTCAAGCTGTTATCAATACCATATTCACATGCCATAACAGTAACATTACAGATAACATTTTCATGAGATGTCATTAAAAAAACCCACCTCGTTGCATAATTTAAACTGCGCGCAAACGTATGCTTAAATCCGTTTCTCCACTTCCTTTTAATATTTTCCTCTTTACTTACCTCACTTATTATTTTACAACTTTTGCAGGGACCCATCTGACCAAACAATGCTAGAATCAGCGTCTCTGAAACGGAGGGATCCAAATTCCCCACATATCTACCAAAAGAATAAGCACACATATATAAAATGAAACATCGCAAAAAGTTGACAAAAGTATCCTGAAGTCATTTTATCCCACAGAGCTGAAACGGAAACTCAATCAAGAGCCATAAAATGGTCAATATCATAGAAAGTAAAGATAATACTTACAATGTGCGGGGATGTGACTCTTCACTTAGCATCTGAAAAAGAGAGAAAATGATAAATACACGGTTTTATTGTTTATCAGATCCAAAAGTTTTAAAGAAATATACTTACAGCCCTCGACATTATGGCGACTTTACACACGCGAAACGGAAACGGCGCATGTACGGAAGTGGAATTATGGGACTTGCCGCCAAGATGAAGAATTACAAAAAGTTTAATAATGATATAATATTCAGTCTTTTATTCATCAGTAAAACTGAAATAAACTTAGGAAAATAAATTCAAAATATTAAATACACCATTTCTGATTTTTTAGATATTAAATCCACGAATATAATGCACATTTTCTAGACTTACTCATTTTTAAATTTTTATTATTTACTTATTCTAATTTTACACAAATATTTGCGGCACAAGATGTTTTTTTTTAATTTGATTTAAAACAAATAATAAAAATAATATGTTAAATAAATATATAAATGAGACACCGATGTTCGCAACAATAAATAAACATGCCACACAGACGGGATTGTAAAAAAAAAAAAAAAAAAAAAAAAGTAATGAAAGCAAATATTAATATAAGACTGAGTTTTCACATTATGTCCCATGAATGCTTGCTGTATTGCAGATTCAATTAAATTTTCTTATATATTGTTAATGAGTTATCTTGAGATTTCAGTTGTTACTGGAAGGAATTAATAAATGGATAATAATCATAAATATTAAATGAAAATATAAATATAAATGAAAAACGTGTTTAAATAATTAAATTACAAAAATAATTTTCATTGATCGTTTTCTACAGTCGGCATAATCATATATTCGATGTAATTATATATAATCTAAAATATGATTATCATTTAACTTAATGAATCGATTTCTGTAAAAATCACGATTGTTTATATATGAAAGTTGTCACCAATATACACCTGTAAAAAAAAAATATATATATATATAAAAAAAACAATAATAATTTGTGTGCAGGGCCGTCTCTACCATACAGGCAAACTAGGCAGCCGCCTAGGGCACTGATTTCAGGGGTGCATTTCTCCAAATCAACAACAGTTTTGATAAACAGATAAATAAATTTCAGTTTTATTGACGGTCGTTTTTCATCCTGGTTTATTTCATACAGGGACAAACAACTGGATTGATTCAGTCGGGTCGGAACAAGGAAAAATTAGAGAGTGATAACAAAGGGCCAAACCAGTGATTTTGGCTGCCGTGTCTGCCTTTAAGGGACCAACAGAAAATTGGGCAAAAGGAACATTACTGGCATCAAAAGTTTGCAACACTTAACTGTTTTGGTACGAGTTCTTGACATGCAAAATTTGGCATTCCGTGGTGGAAATAAAAAGTTATTGCCCTGGTAACGGATTTTTTTTGAAGATTGTTGAATATCTAGCCCTTTTTGATCCTATCATGAATGAACATTTGCATAGAGTTAAGATTCACGAAACACTGGTTCACTATCTTGGAAAAGATATCGAAATTGAACTTATATAGCTTCTAGCCAGTGCTATAAAAAAAAAGAGCAAATTTTTGTCTGATGTAAACTCTGCTAAATACTATTCCATAATTCTGGATTACTAAGCATATGACAATAAGTGTCCGTTTTGTTCATGTAATCAGAACATCAGATAATGGTATAACTGAGCCTGAAGTCATCACTAATGGCTATCTTTATGTTTTTTTTATTCTTGTCTTAATTTTGCAAATAAAATAGTATTAAATAGTGTTTTTGGGGGGATGTCCGGACATTTGAGCACGGAGGGTTAAAATATATTTTGTAAATTACCCTTGGTCTGTGTTCAAATACTGAATTTAAAAAAATATATATATAGGCCTATGTATAATTTCAGTCATTCATTCGACTAATAGTCAGTTTGTGTTTCTTTCATTACACATATTCACTGATTCAGGTGGTTTTTTTCGACTGTTTTTTTTTTTTTTCCTTTATCCTTGTGTGACTTTGTCTTTCTGGTTTATGTTGGATACCGGAATTCTACTTTATTATTATTATATTTATCTATTTATTTACGTGTATTGGTTTATTTCGATGTTTGTTTATTGGGTATTTGACTTCATTTTACAGATTAACGAGAAATAATATAACTCTAATTTTTTATTTCTATTGTGTAGAAAATATTGTGTAGGTTATTTCACCGTTACGTGATCAAGAAGATCAAAATAAAGGTCACATAATCCACAAGGTCAAAGTAAAGGTCAAAAGATTATACGTTTCACTTTCTTCCTAGTTAAAATATAATGTAAAATTTTTTTGGAATACTTTTTTAATCACGTTTCTAGATATACGCTTTTCAGCGAGATTGACCAATTGGTTGCTGAGAAAAGGTTCGTTTGAATGTCCAAAATTTAGAATGTTATATCCCGGAAACCGCGTATCAGATCATGAGATTGTTTCGTTATAAGCTGGAAAAAGTGTTTCACGTCTTAATTCAGTACGAATATCGTTAGGCTTAATTCAATTTGAAAATTTAATGACCCCTCGTACACTAAAAAGATAAAGGTAAACAAAATTTAAAAATAAAAATTTTAATAATAATAATAATAATAATAATAATAATAATAATAAATAAATAAATAAATAAATAAATAAATAAATAAATAAATAAATAAAGCCAAATCGAACAGTATGTATATGGTTTGTTCACGTATATCTCTATCATTGTGTTTTATTAGAGAATGAGGGTGTACGTACATGTCTCTTTCTCTCTCTCTCTCTCTCTCTCTCTCTCTCTCTCTCTCTCTCTCTCTCTCTCTCTCTATCTATATATATATATATATATATATATATATATATCTGTATCTGTTTGTGTGTGTGTGTGTGTGTGTTTCTCTCTCTTTCTTTTAGTATCCATCTGTATTTGTCTCAGTCTATCTATGTACCAATCCATCTGTTTATTTATTTATTTATTTATTTATTTATTGCCACTTATAATGCAAGAAAGTTTTACAATCTTGGATAAAGCATAACGGTACACTTAAGTATACAGCACTCTTCAAACCATCATGTGGTATTACCTTTTCTTGTTTCTTTAATCAGAACGAATGCAAAAGCTTTACATATGTTTCTTCTTCTTCTTCTACTATTACAACTTTCAGCCATGTAGATCCTCGATTTCCGGACTTCTTGCCAAATTTGCATATGGAACATTGCAAATGCATTAAACGTTGATGAAAGAGGAATGTAAACAAACATATCTTAAGTAAAAATGTAAATCATACACAGTTTGATTTGCCATCTATCTGACTTGAATAATTTTATTTGATAATTATAGCTGTCAAAAACAGCTTTTTTCTTCTTCTTATTATTATTCATTGTTACTATTTTTACTACTACTACTACTACGATTACTATTACTCTACTACTACTACTACTACTACTACTACTACTACTACTAGAATTACTAACAGTACTAATATTATTAGATAGACACTGAAAGTCTTCAGCTCAGTGGTTAAAAGATGGTGCGAAGGAATAACAGATTACAAAGGATTAGGTTTTATCAGGAAGTCAGGCTGTTTCCCGTTCAACAAAGCACACCACGACTACTTTAGAACAGATCGTGATAGTCTATAGAAGCAGAATTAAGATTCCAAGTAGGTAATTAAGAGAATTCCTAATCTGTGAAAATATATAATAAAAATGAAAAAAGTTAAACAAAACATCAAATAAGTTATAATGCGAAAATATATTGCGATATCAACATTCATTCATTTATTCATTTATGAGTCCATTAAAAAAGTCATGTGAAATATCGACTCATCATTATCATTTTTTTTTTTTTTTTTTTTTTGTGGTGGATGTTGTATTGCTGTTATTCTATTATTATCGTTATCATTAATTTGTTGTTGTTGTTGTTTTTGCTGTTGTACAGAGTTAATCATTACCCATGTGTAGTACCCATTATTTTCCAATGCACTGAAAGACTACCGAAATATATAAATACATGAATAGATGGAAACTCGTAAAAGATTAGCAGAGAAATAAGATGATTAATTAATCTCATTTGTAATTATAGAAACATACGAAATGCTCATGTTCATGGCCGGGGAGCGTTGCGGCTGTAATTAAAACAATTAGTCAGATTCAAAGAATAATTGATTAGAGTAATTATTTTGACACAAAATTTCTTTTTATAAAATAATAATAATAACCGAATTATCTTACTGTGTTCAGTCATCATCAAAGACGTTGATTGTCGTTCAGAAAAGCTATTTCAAATATTAAAATTGTGTTAGTTTGAGTGCTTTATAAAAACTGTAATAATAATAATAATAATTATAATAACAATAATAATAATAATTATTATTATTATTATTATTATTATTATTATTATTATTATCATCATCATCATCATCATTATTTATTTATTTGTTTGTTTGTTTGTTTGTTTGTTATTATTTAAAAAAAAATTATTAATGTTTTATTTTAATTAATTAATTAATTTATTTAGATGATCTTTCGTTTGTTTTAGGTATAAATTGTAATCTCATTGCTAAAATGGCTGGCTGGGGAAACAATAAACAACAGCAGCAGATACTGTAGTATATGTAGTAGCAGCAGCAGGATGAGGAGTAGAGATGGTATTGGTGGTGGTGGTGGTGGTGGTGATGGTGGTGGTGGTAATAGGAGTTGTAATAGTAGTAGTCGTAGTACTGATAGAAGTTGTAATAGTAGTAGTCGTAGTACTGATGCTAGTTGTAATGGCGGTAAAACGTGAGTGATATCGATTTTTATTTCGATTTCTTGGAATAAAGTTATAAGTAAACTATATAAATATCATTTAACAATATAATATTTTTTAATGTTATATGACAAATTGTATTCAGAAAGTATTGTTAGCTATTCATTGTTTCATGTTATGAAAAATAATAAATTATTTAAGTCCATCCATAATACTGATACACTCTACTGAATTTGTTTTTTTTTCAAATGCTACTGGACTTAATTAGTAGCAAATACATTATTTTTGTTACCACGAAATACTGAGATCTTAGTGTCCTCTTTTCGTGTACTTTTACTACCGATTCTTAATAGTATTTTAGATTTTATTCACCTCACTGAAAATCAGTCACATTAAAAA
Organism: Chrysomallon squamiferum; assembly: GCA_012295275.1. Lineage (NCBI taxonomy): Eukaryota > Metazoa > Mollusca > Gastropoda > Neomphalida > Peltospiridae > Chrysomallon > Chrysomallon squamiferum. Next base: position 17,760,212 of record CM022672.1, on the reverse strand, counting down.
CAAACAGTAATCAGTAAGATATACATTTTATTTTGATATCGTGTCAGACCTCATTATTTGTTTCTTATGCTTCTTCTCATTTCATTTAATCACAAAACGAAAAACGGAAAAGAAAAGAAACGAAGAAGAAGAAGAAGAAGAAGAAGAAGAAAGGTAAAATACAAACAAAAACAAAAATAAATCTTTTGAACATTGCCTTCTGATGGATATAAATAATTTAGATACAAACAGATCTGCCCGGTAATTCATGAACAGCCTTATATATATATATTTTTTTCACATGACCTTAAAAGGTAAATTATATCAAATAACCCCAGCAACGGTGTCTATTTCTGAAGTTAACAACGAACAATTACGTAAGAACAATTACAAATCTATATATTCAACACATATACGAAACTAACATAGTGTTTATACCTTACTAATGTAATGCTGTATTAGTAGGAAATGATTGAAGTTTCCATATTTATCTCCTAGTTGTTTAGTAAATATTCAAATATTCAATTATTCAGATTATTGTTGATTTCGCCTAACAAAACGCTTATACAGAAACGGATATACTGGAGATACTGTTGGTACTGAAATGTGATTATAAAAGGACATTAGCAAATCTTAACATTGGCTAGTTACACTTCTTTGCCAAAAGCACCAACTTTGTTGACAGAAAAAAGTTCTATTTAAAATAATATAGCTAAATTTCATATATATATATATTGCATATCTAAACTCGTCCTAGTACTGACTGTCCTAGTTCCAATCAATAGCAATGTTCTTTAAAAGATACGAATACAAGCAGGGCCAAATAAAGATTAAATAAAGTATAATTATCTCTTTTTTCGTTAAACCGATGCTGAAGATATTTCAAAATAATAAGAAAAAGAAGAGGTTTTACAAAGATTCCTACTAGATTACATTACACATCACTTATGTGGCAGACCTTTATCTCATAAATTATTTTGTAACGCTATGGCCTTCTACAATCAAAACAATTAAACGCTTCACCCTTTTTAATATATTACGTTTTACCTGCACCTTTTGAAATATTAATATATATATATATACCGTTAAGCCCTTCGAACCATTTTTGTATGTTAAATATTCTTTTTAAATATGTTTTATTATTATATAGCTTAAAAAATATTTGTGTCTTCCACATCATTTCATAAAATATCTCTTCCATGACACCGGAAATCCTAATTTTAGTTTTTTGAAAGAAGCAATTTCTGAATTTCTCGAAGAATCTCATTTTTGGTGGCCACTTTCTCCTGCAGTTCTCTTCTGTTGCATCTCTGATTAAATGAACATGCATCTGAAATAAGAAATGAATTTTTGTCTTACATATGTTTTATTTTATATCAAGTAATGCAAAAATTAAATTCATTTGATAGTCTGAAATCATGAACAGTGGTCATTATATGGTCATTCTTTTATTTATTTATTTATTTATTTAAATTTGTTTGTTTGTTTGTTTGTTTAATTGTGTTTTTAGAATCAGTTAAATTTCTAAGGCTATTTAATATATGTGTGCCAGTGTATACTGGGGTATGTTAACGCACGAACACATGCAAACATAAATATATATACACGTATATATTATTATTGTTGTTGTGTTTTTGGTTGTTGTTGTTGTTAACTGTTTAATTGTTTAATTTAATTTACACGTAAAATAAAGAAACTGTTTTATCTAACAATCCATGTCCTCTGTTTTCTTGACGTAATAATGCATCTGAGATAAAACAGCTGATTTACTTTTCGAATGAATAAATGAATGTTTAACGACACCGGCGCACATAGGCTAATGTGTGTCAAACAAAGGTTATTTACTTTTCTTTACTAACTGTACATTTTTCTTAACCCATACTTGATGAGTATGTTAATTTCTAAAACATTTATACTACATTATTATTATTATTATTATTATTATTATTATTATTATTATTATTATTATTATTATTATTATTATTATTATTATCATTATTATTACAAAAAAAAAAAAAAAAAAAAAAAAATTAACAACAATAAAACAATTTAAATAAACAAAAAAAATAAATAAAAAAATTAAAAAAAACAACAAAAAACGGATACATTTTTTTTTAACATTTCCACTAATATATATCAAAAATAATAATGTAAAAAAAAAAAAAAAAAAAACCCATAATGAATTATCTTCATAAATAAATTTATTAAAAATAATAAAATGAATAAATAATACAGGGACCACTCATTTACACAGTTAGTTTTACCTTCATCGCAACATATCTGATCCGCCACGCAGTTGCCTTGGCGTGTGGGAGCCGCAAACTTCCCCTCTCACAGCGCACGGTTCCGTACTTTCGTTTTCTTTCTGGCAGATCGCGGTCTCCCGTGTTCCCATCAGACAGCCGAAGTCACCACAGCAGATATCAGGCCCCACACACTGGCCCTTCCCGCCAGGGCCACACGACATGCACTGTGGAAAATAAAATGAAGACGTTACTTTTGCAATGAGTAGAATAGTTAATACATATAACAATGGCTGGCATCTGAATACGTTTGGTGTATACAATGATTGTGCATGTACGGATGGATATACCAGTAGACATATGCACCCTCCCTTACACACACACACACACACACACACATGCATACACATACACATAGTCACAGGTTTTAGATAAGAAATATGTTGTAGTTATTCGGATTATCATGGAACAATACAATTACATGACGAATTCGTACGAAATGATGATACTACTACTACTACTGTTATATAAATATATAACGAAGAAATAAGCAACATATATATATATATATATATATATATTAATAATAATTATTGATTACTGTCTTAAGACCTAAGGAGGATAAATCTGATATTTTAAGACAGGAACAATTGATTCTTTTAACCTGCAATCCTAAAAAATACAAAAACTAAACTGAAATTAACGGTTTTATTTCTCAACTCACAACGAAGTGAAAATTCGCATGCATTGATTTCATTTTCGCCTACACATAAAAACAAAAAAGTTCTTAAATGACACCAATTTATTTGTTACTTTTTAAATGAAAACCGTTTTAAAATAGTTTTTATGACCATCTAGAACAGCAGTTAAACACTAAAGAAGTAACTTTGAACAATGTTGTTATATAAGTAAATAACAAGTAATTTATAATAAGTGAAAATAGTTCCGTCACAAAAAGCTCTATTTTTTGGTCGGTGGCTAAAAGTTATAGAAATGTATCTAGTCATCATATCTTGCCATTGTATAAAGAGAGCAAGAAAGAAAACAAAATATAAATCACAAATACATTCGTTTTCAACGAATTCATAGGCAGACACAGCAACTAATCTACTGAAGAAAAGTTAATATTTACTTCTCTCTTTTTTTATGCGGTGGAACTGATGACATCAAAGTCAAGTAGAAGTGACATGCATTAACTGTTTTAAATGATAATTAATTGTCAACGTCATCAAGCTGACACGAGCAAAAAGGGAAAAACAGTCATTAGCGAAAGTTTTTCCACTAAGAAACGGAAATATCTTGTCACATATTGGTGCATTGAATTTCATATACAACTTCTTAATCATTTATTAAAAACACCCACACAAACCCACACACACACACACACACTCACACACAAAACAACAGCAAAAAAAAAAAAAATAATAATAAAAGCTAAGAGAAAAAATAATTTCCTTGATTTGCAAATGCTTTTTAGGACCAGATGACAGGTCAATTACGACATATTTGCAATGAAGATCAGGACTTTTATAAAATATTTCTAATTTTTTATTTTTTATTTTTTTATTTTCATTCGTGTATTTTATATATCGGTTACTGAGAAAAATATTTCTTTCTTATAACTTTTTATTTCTATTAACTGCAAACTAAATATGTTAATACATTTTTTTTTTTTTAATTATTAATTAAGTTTCACCCGAATGAGTTTACTCGGTTGGCAACCTAAGAGAGAGGCATTTGATTCCTATACTAAAAAGTAATTACAAACCCATACGCTCATTACAGGTATATTAGCTTCCTCTTCAAAGAACTTTCCAGAAGTAGTTGGCGGGATCGCATTGATTGACAAAGGTCGTCGACCAATCGCTTTAAGCCACCCAGCTACAGATTTTTAATTAATGGTTCAAAATCTTCGACAGCGCCATATATGTTGTTAGTTGTTTTTACTTTTAAGTCGTTCAAGTTTCCATTTAAAAATCAAAGCAGAAAAAGACACATTAGTTTAATGAATGTGGCTGGACTGAAAAATAACAAAACCATTAGTTTCTATATTTTGATTGAACGTTCTTATTTAATTTGGTTGTTGTTCTATGAAATTCGACGATAATAGTATCAAATCGAGTGCCCATCAGTCCGACATGTTATTTTAAAAATAAATGATACTTCTGATAGTTTGATGAACAAGTCATCTTAAACGATTTTATTTTTTTATTTTTTTGTTTTTGTTTGTTTGTTGTTGTTGTTTTATTTTTATTATTATTATTGTTATTATTTGATATATATATATATATTATATATGTATGTCATATATGTGTGTGTGTGTGTATATATATATATATATATATACACACACACACATACATATATGAGTACTTTGTTGGTGGTAATTTCTGTAATTGTCTCTGCACTTCATTCATTATCTTTCAACAACAGCATCAACAACAATAACAGTAGACGTGACAGTAGTAGTAGTAGTAAACATATAATAACAATAATAATAATAATAATATAGATATTGATATAAAAAAAAGGTTTAAATATAAATAAATATTATAAACCTAAAAAAAAAAAAAAAAAAAAAAAAATAAACTATAACAATATAAAAGATATCGGTAATTTTTAATATTATTTGCACAGGTGTTAGCAGAACAACGGAAAATGGGTTCTCAGGCAAAAGCAAAAATCCACCATCCCTGTTCTTGGCACAGCCATTTTTGGTAAATGTAATTATTTGTTATTAAGGTGGTCACCGCCGCGTATTTTGGTGGTTTTAAGAGCCGTTGCAAGCGTTTGTAGAAGTACTGACAACAACGGACTAGCCGGGAGCTTTAAAAGACGATCACTTCTGTTACATCTCCTGAAGGAAGTCTCCTTCGCATCATTTGCGTGATTGTAATTTCTAATGTGACAAGTGTAGCGCCTCACGTCAGCCGCCACTTCCGGTTGCAAATAACGAGAAAGAGTTTCTGAAGGATAAGTCGACCGAGGTCCGAGAACTCAAAGTCCGTCTGATTTTAAAATGTCGAAGAATATATTGTTGTGAAGAAAGATGTGGGTTTTTTTTCCCCTTTTTTTCATGTGTGTGTGTGTGTATTTAATGTATGTATGTATGTGTGTGTATGTATGTACGTATATATATATGTGTGTGTGTGTGTGTGTGTGTGTGTGTGTGTGTGTTCGTATGTATGTATTTAATGTTGTATGTATGTATATTTGTGTGTATGTGTCTAGACATACCATCGAAAAAAAAACACAAAAAAAACCACGTTGCTAGAAAATACGAATTACTGTATAAAAGAGAAGGAAAAAGAAGAAGAAGACGAAAAATAAATATGCTGAATTCAGTTACTACAAGGGGGGAGACAGAAGAAAAATAATGAAAAAAAGAACCAAAAAAAAAGAGATAATTTTTAATCCAGTTCCATACAATTTAAAAGAGCTTCCGACCCAAATACAAATATTTACAGTTATTGCTTATATTCAGTTTAGTGAGTAAAAATCTTAATTACAGAATGTTTAAAAGTTATATCAACAGTTACTTGAGGATAACCTGAAAATTCCTTATAATATCAACACACAGGACATCTGGCCTTTTGCTGTTAATTATTGGACGCATTTTTATACTAGAATTATACATAACAATTCCAGGCACTGGAACATTAACTTCGGGGACAATAATGAGTTATCCCATCACATAACGGGATATCCCAGAGGACGTATTGGCCCTGTAAATCGAGTTGGACCTTTGTGCCTCGAATCAACAATCGCGGGTTTCGTCTCTTGAGGGCAAAATTAAAAGGCATGTCATAACACATTAGTGCTGGAACTACGGAACCCATTTCTCTTTGAACGTAGTATTAGATTACGACAGATTTAATGTCGACTGGCCGTTTTAATTTAGATGAAAAACTTCAACGTGCTTTCGTTTTTTCGACGTACAGTGTTTATCTAGCCCTTGTTGATAACTCGGCGTTCGTGTGAACGAACTTTATAGCCGACGTGTATACACACAAATCGTTACACACATACATGCTAAAAGTGTGTGGGAGCAAGACAAAGAAACGAAAATTACAGTTTTCGATAAAACGTCTTTGTAGCTTACTACTACTACTACTACTACTACTACTACTATTATTAATACTAGTAACAATAATGAAATGTTCGTCTCTTTTTTTATATATATATATATATATATACTTTAATGATAGATAGATCCATGAAAAAGAATAATATTCGAAAAGACAGTATTTGCACACACACACATACACTCACACACAGAGAGCGAGAGAGAGAGAGAGAGAGAGAGAGAGAGAGAGAGAGAGAGAGAGAGAGAGAGAGAGAGAGAGAGAGAGAGAGAGAGAGAGAGAGAGAGAGAGAGAGAGAGAAATACATTCTGTTTTTGGCCTGTGTATCACGTGCTGTGTATCGGAAACTGCTCCAGGCATCAAAGTCTCGTTTAGGAAATTCAATCAGACGTTAAAGTCAGGAGAACAGCATTTCTCAATGAAATTTCAAACAGTCACACGATATTTCAATACACTTCTTACAACGAATACGATCTTCTTCTAGACAATCAATATGTTAATTAAAAACCAACAAAAAAACTGTATAGATAAAGAAAATTTACAGTTGTAATGAGTCACAGTATTTAATTAGAAACAACAAAAGAAACACACAAAAGAGCGAGGGATAGAGAGAGAATTTACAGATAAAAAATTTCGCTTTGTTTGAAAACATTTCCATTCCTATTAATCTTTATGTTAATTTTGACTCTGTTGTATGTATTTTGAATCTGGCTGCTGCCCTTATGCCGATCTTTTAGTAATGTAAAGACTTTTTCGAAATAATTAAATGACAACTGACTAAGTGAATAATTTTAAAATACAATTTTAATATTAAAAGGTCGATAGCTTGTTCTTATCTTATTCAGATCTGTTGGTAATCAGATAAATACCCATCATACGAAAAAAATCCACGGACAAACGACCCGATAGAGTCAGCTCCTCCTGACAAGATTCTTACCATTTTCAGATTTCATTCATGACTTATTGATATACATACATACCGACATAATGTATGTGCAGTGTAATATATAAAATAGAACTGTTACAATACAACATTTCTTATGTCCATCTGACAGAAGTACAACCACCAGAGTCTCTTAAGGGTTTGCTTTACATATTTCAGACTATCTCAGGGGTCTGAAGAGAGATTTTGTAACTTGATTTGAAGCAGGACAAATGCATTTTACCAATGGTTCTGCTCATCAGTTCCAGAGTAGAAGTGTTGAAACCATTGTCTGACTGAGTAACCCGACACTTATAAGAAAAAATCCTATTATTACAACCTCTAGTTGCATGACGGTATTTGGCTTTTTTTCTTGGTGTGTCTTTAACTATCATACAATAACTGAACATACCTTTGTTGAGCTTGACTTCTTATCATATTTAGAGCATTCACATCGAGTTTGAAGTATCCGATATTTTATGATAAGTTCACTGGAAAAGATTTTTTTTAAAAATATATGCAGTGGTACCTTGATTTACGAGCTTAACTCGTTCCGTGACCGAGCTCGTAACTCAAATTTGTTGGTATAT
>CM022672.1:17499893-17747393 GCA_012295275.1 Chrysomallon squamiferum | reverse complement strand
ACTTGGGTGACATTAATAATTAAAACAGTAAGGAATTTTGTTGTTGAACTTTTCTTTTACGTCGAGAAATAAATCATTAGTTGTTATTTTTCGTTTTTTAATTTATCCCACTAACAATCTCTAATAACTGTTTTAGTACGCATGCGTAAAAGCGAAATGATTGAACGATATGAAGATTATTAAGATTATTACGATTAAATCACACGATTGCATTCTTCGTATGAATAAATAATAAATAAAACAATTTTTTTTTATATAATATTTATCTTTTTCTTCAGCTTTTACAAAAATATTTAAGCAGGAAAATATGTCATTTTAAATAAAATATGAAATCTACAGATGAAATCTGAAACTCAGTTTAAATAATTAAATATTGTTATTATTATTATTATTATTATTATCATTATTCCACCTACACTTCTTTCGTTGTCTTTGATTTCTTGATTTTTTATTTTTTTATTATTATTTTTTTTAATATTCAAATGATTGTTATTGTTAGAGTGTACTGAATTTATTGAATTTTTTGACGTGAATTAGTAAAACGGGCCAAATGAGGACAATTTTTACACCTGTTCTAAACGTTTTGATCTGCCGACCAGGTTTCTTTATTATTATTATTATTATTATTATTATTATTATTATTATTATTATTATTATTATTATTATCTTAAATTACATTACAGTGTATTTTAAGTAACCACTGTAACCCTTTTTTATGTTGAAAATAATTTCACACCTAAACAAACAATTAAAATCAGTCGATTAAATCGTTACGGTTATTGGGTACCTGGTCGATAATCATTAATCACTGTCATAAAACGATTGAAATTGAAACTGCAAAAGTGATTTCACCATGGGACACTTTAACAAATCATCTGTCTCTTCAGCATTCGAATTGATGGCTGACTTCTCATCACGGATATTAACTTTTGTTGGTTTTCATTTACAAAAGCGTGTCCCATTGATAAGAAGTATTGAAAAATGCTGTTGACACCGTTATTATTTGAAACAGCAACGAAGTAAAATTATTCATGTTAAACAAAAATAAAAGACTGAATTCGTATTTGGAGCAGCGGCATATGCAGTACCAGTGGAGTGTGAAGAAAATGTGTGATGGAGGCGAGAAGATAATTTTATTAACTGGGTAGTATTTAACGATATTTTGCGGATGAACAGTTATATATTATTTGATGGCGGTAAATAATAAATGTATTCTACAATCATAATACTGTAATACGTTTAAAATTTTATTTTTGTTTAATTATTATTATTATTATTTTTTTAAAAATATTTTCATATAAAATTAAAATGCATTATTTTATTTATATCTTTATTTATTTGTTATTTATTTATTTATTCATTTAAATCATTTTTTAATTTATGTTTGTTATTTATTTGCTTATTTATTTTTTTTTTGTTAAAAAAAAAAGATTATAAACGTAGAAATGATACGATTTTCAATATTGTATGAAATTATAGATAAAACTAAACTCATATCATAGCTGATTTTGCCAAAAGCTTGCAGATGGAAGAAAAGTTATCTTAGAAGCAAAACATTTAAAAAAAAATTTAAATTTAAAAAAACGAAAGAAAGAAATCGCAATTCTTATTAAAGAAGATAACCAGTTCTCGCAATAACTTTGGGTGTCTTTTATAGAAACTAGTCACATAATAATTAATATATGTATATATGTATGTACGTATGTATGTGTGTGTATGTGTGTGTACTTATATATAAATTCATATTATTTTGTACATGAATTGAGACTTATTGACAAGCATGACTTCAGTTAATCGGACACGTCTGGATAAATATATAACTACTATGATATAAACCAGCCACATTTCGACGATGGTTTAATAAGTGATAGGTGTTAAAAAATACATAGATGAAGAATTGTACTGATTATGATGAAATAATGAATATAATTACTTTCGTAAAAATATTTTTTATTAATTTCTTGCATTTACATACAGCACAATATTATTATTATTATTATTATTATTATTATTATTATTATTATTATTATTATTATTGCTGTTGTTGATGATGATTGTGATGATGATGATTATGATGATGATATTGCTACTGTTACTATTATTATTAACGTAACCTCTGATATTCTTATTCTTTTATTTATTTACTTTCTGCTTTAAATCTTAAAAATCACAGTGAATTATAAATATATAAAAATATATCGATTAATTCCAATCTCATACGAGTCGATAACATAAACATTTTTTAAGCAAGATTGATCAGCTGGCGAAATACAGCACTAGCGAATTCTGACTTAAATTAATACGACTTATCGTAGAGTTTTGTCATTTATTATAATATAATCTCAGTGAAAACAAATAATTAAGTCAGTGTAAGGTATGTAATGGTTAAACTGTGGCCTCAAGACCGTTAGCCACTTCGACCGTTTTCCTTTGCCCAAATTTTATCCAGAACTAACCTGTGATATTGAAGACCACTATAACAGCTTTTGCTGTAACACATTAACGAATGAATGATAATGCTGAATGGTAAAATCAACTTATTAGGATTGGTAAACAGGAAGAGACCAGTACACATTTCCTTCTCTTACTGTATAACACACTAACATTGTCTCTATATATATAAAACAGATGTTACTGAATATCATTTCAAAATATCATTTAAAAATAAACCTGTTTCAATGTTCACTGATTACATCGTTCTGGTCTTGCGCATATCGAATGTCATAGCGTGAAAACAAAATCGATAACTTGATTGTGATTTGTTGACAATAAAAAAGCAAAACAAAACAAAACAAACAGTAACAACAAAACAAAACAAAATATGTAACAGCTTCAGTTCTCGTTATTTTAAACTTCGTTGCAAGTCATCATGCTAGTGGTGGTTATTTACATTTGATCACACTCACATAAAATGTACAGTTCTCACTCTTTAACTTTTCTTAATACGGTTAAGATATATAATGTGAATAATGAGTTAATGTGGATATATATATATATTGAAATAATCTTTTTTAATGACATGTTCTTAAATTATCTATTATATTAAATTGAACACAATTATTTACTGCATAGTTAATCTTTTCCTTATCGCTCTTTTTTTTCTTTTTTTTTTTTTTTTCATTTACGTTTTCTGGATATATTAGTAATCAAATAATTTAATTCAGTGCTATTCTGTTTCGATAAATGTTTGCAAGATATATCAAAATTATAGTTAATTTTTTAAGTTATTTATTACAAAACTTACTTGTATAATTTAGTAATTATACTTTGGATTAAAACAATTTTTTGTTTTTCATGTCATAAGTTTAAAAAGCTTAAATGCTTAATAAGAGCTTTCAAAAGGTTAAAAACAAGACATTTGAATGTCGAATAATGAATCTGTATATGAAAACATGAAAATGATTAAATTCTATACTTTCGTTTATAAATAGGACGTAAGTCAAGCGTGTAAGTAGTCAAAATTTAGATTATTAATCACAGATTTCTAATTTGAACACAGTGAAAAGGTACATTTCTGGAATATTCTGCATAATAAATTAATTAATTTTTTGTCTTTTTTGTTTTTGTTTTTTGCACATACAATACTTGGACGAAACTAAGAACATGGTTAGATGTTTCTGATTAAATTAAATAAATAAATAAATAAATAAATATATGGCGTTGTATAGAACGATGATATCCCTCCCCCCCCGCATTAATTCGTTTAAATTTTTTTAGATAAATAAAATAATAATTAAAAATAAAATGTCCTTTAAAGTGGATAATTAGATAAAATCAGTAATCACATTAGTAAATAATTTCTGATTTTGTTTCTCTTTAATTAAACTATTAAAATTATTATTATTATTTTTATGAAGATGGATTTAATTACATTTGACATACGAAACACAAACAGTTTTATATTCGAGATAGAAATGAATCTTTTAAAAATTCAACACTTACTCTAGATTAAATTTTGACTGGACAGAGGGGTGTGTTGGGGTGTCTTACAGTACCACATACCTGTCTTTCATTTGGAGAGTCAACTTCAATCGAGCGCTTTCCTCCTCTAGGACAGTTTCTTATAAAACAGGCACTGGTCCCCGTGTAAAGGCAACAGAAAGTTAGACATAAAACTGTTAACTGTCTTCCAATAGTTGAAGGCATTTCAAATCCTGAAGTGTTTCTGACGAAGAATGTAAAATCAGGACTAGAAGCTACAATGGTTCTTGGATCGATAGGCATGGACAGAGAAGAGCATGCCCTGTTTTTGTAGCCATCGTCTGTCATTCGGGGTCACGTGACTGTTCGATGATAATGTCGTCTGATCTGACCAACGGAAAAAAAACTTACGCCTCCGTGGAGGGGTGGCGATAAATTACACCACTCAGAAGTAGAAACAGATTCATTATTCATGGTTGTAAGTCTAAATTTTAACGTATTTATGTTTAATTAATACCACTTTAAAAAAAAATAATAATAATAAAAAAAAAAAAAAATAAAAATAAATAAAAAAAAAAAAAAAAAAAAAAAAAATATAAAAAAAAAAAAAAAATAAATAAAAAAAATAAAAAAAATAAATAAATAAAAATAAAGCGAAATAAAGGTAAATAATAATTATAATTAAAAACAATTGTTAAAGTGTTTACTGAAATTGATTTAACGTAAAGGAATGATGCAGTGTGTTTCAAACTAATATAAAATCTCTCCCCACATCTTATCTAAAGTGAGGACACGATACCGGAAGTTACAATACATTGTGAAATCATTGTACAAACAAGCCTAGACGATCCCTAATCCCTCCAGCACAGTCTGAAATATTTACTGTTTGCTTAGATTTCGTAATTTTGAAATAAATGATGAAATCGTTAGCCGCCTAATGTTAAACTCAGTAAAACATTTCAGATTGGAAAAAAAAAAAAAAAAAAAAAAAAAACAAAGGAAGAAAGGAAAGGGAAAAATAAGAGAGAGAAAAGAGACATTCTTAAAGAAAAGAAAAAGAAAAGAAAATTGTTAATTGGAAATAGCATTTCGTCTTCCGGCTCAATGTCGTGAACGTTTTTCGTTTCTTTTTTATGCATACAGTTTAAAACATTTCAAATGTAATGGATGTAGTATTGTACAATAGCAGTTAGATCAGCCGAGAACAATATTTTCCAATAATTATTATAATTAAAGTTATACAATTGGACAAATCAGCACCAGTTCTTAATCATTTTTTCAACCTACATACATTTACGATGAATGTGATGAAAATAAAACTATAATTCGATATCTAAATCGTTAAGCAACGTGATAACAATTATATATCGTGTATGATAAACTAGTGGTGAGAAAATAACGAAATAACGAACAGGACGCTAATCGGTCATTTGCGTTATAAAATAATGCTGTCTTAGAACAGTCACTGTAGCGCTTAGAGTAGACCAGAAATGTAAAAACTGCTGCGAATACAAGCATCTTTAGTAAATACGCAAACAAACATAATAATAATAGTTCGTTGAGAAACTTAACAAAAACATGCGATCACACTTTGACAATATAGTCAAACGTCGAATTTATACCGACAGAAGGAACAAATGCTTTACTTATCCATACACCGAACAAACTGACGTATGTATGACGCCACAAATATGGTTAAGGAGCATACACATATTAGCAAATAAGAATAATTTATATATTCGTTCCCATAAACAGGAGATTTGTCTGAAAATCAAGATGGGCGAAAAAAAAAAAAAAAAAAAAAGCCCTGTGGCACATTGAAATATTTATTGGATCTTGTGCAGTGAATCGCTTTCATTAAACAAATTTCAGAAAAGAGAAAAGACGTGTTGTTTAAAATCAAGGCAGAGCCGATAGAAGAATTTGATTATGATGATGATATTGCTACTGTTACTATTATTATTAACGTAACCTCTGATATTCTTATTCATTTATTTATTTACTTTCTGCTTTAAATCTTAAAAATCACAGCGAGTTATAAATATATAAAAATATATCGATTAATTCCAATCTCATACGAGTCGATAACATAAACATTTTTTAAGCAAGATTGATCAGCTGGCGAAATACAGCACTAGCGAATTCTGACTTAAATTAATACGACTTATCGTAGAGTTTTGTCATTTATTATAATATAATCTCAGTGAAAACAAATAATTAAGTCAGTGTAGGGTATGTAACGGTTGAATTGTGGCCTCAAGACGGTTAGTCACTTCGACCGTTTTCCTTTGCCCTTATTTAACCCAGAACTATCCTCTGATACTGAAGACCACTATAACAGCTTTTGCTGTAACACATTAACGAATGAATGATAATGCTGAATGGTAAATCAACTTATTAGGATTGGTAAACAGGAAGAGACCAGTACACATTTCCTTCTCTTACTGTATAACACACTACTATTGTCTATATATATATATAACAGATGTTACTGGATATCATTTCAAAATAAACCTGTTTCAATGTTCAGTGATTACATCGTTCTGGTCTTGCGCATATCGAATGTCATAGCGTGAAAACAAAATCGATAACTTGATTGTGATTTGTTGACAATAAAAAAGCAAAGCAAAACAAAATAAACAGTAACAACAAAACAAAAGAAAATATGTAACAGCTTCAGTTCTCGTTATTTTAAACTTCGTTGCAAGTCATCATGTTACCGGTGGTTATTTACATTTGATCACACTCACATAAAATGTACAGTTCTCACTCTTTAACTTTTCTTAATACGGTTAAGATATATAATGTGAATAATGAGTTAATGTGGATATATATATATATATATTGAAATAATCTTTTTTAATGACATGTTCTTAAATTATCTATTATATTAAATTGAACACAATTATTTACTGCATAGTTAATCTTTTCCTTATCGCTCTTTTTTTTTTTTTTTTTTTTTTTTTTTTTCATTTACGTTTTCTGGATATATTAGTAATCAAATAATTTAATTCATTGCCATTCTGTTTCGATAAATGTTTGCAAGATATATCAAAATTATATTTAATTTTTTAAGTTATTTATTACAAAACTTACTTGTATAATTTAGTAATTATACTTTGGATTAAAACAATTTTTTGTTTTTCATGTTATAAGTATAAAAAAAGCTTAAATGCTTAATAAGAGTTTTCAAAAGGTTAAAAACAAGACATTTGAATGTCGAATAATGAATCTGTATATGAAAACATGAAAATGATTAAATTCTATACTTTCGTTTATAAATAGGACGTAAGTCAAGCGTGTAAGTAGTCAAAATTTGTATTATTAATCACAGATTTCTAATTTGAACACAGTGAAAAGGTACATTTCTGGAATATTCTGCATAATAAATTGATTAATTTTTTGTCTTTTTTGTTTTTTGTTTTTTTGCACATACAATACTTGGACGAAACTAAGAACATGGTTAGATGTTTCTGATTAAATAAATAAATAAATAAATAAATATGTGGCGTTGTATAGAACGATGATATCCCTCCGCCCCCCGCATTAATTCGTTTAAACTTTTTTAGATAAATAAAATAATAATTAAAAATAAAATGTCCTTTAAAGTGGATAATTAGATAAAATCAGTAATTACATTAGTAAATAATTTCTGATTTTGTTTCTCTTTAAATAAACTATTAAAATTATTATTGTTATTTTCATTAAGATGGATTTAATTACATTCGACATATGAAACACAAACACAGTTTTATATTCGAGATAGAAATGAATCTTTTTAAAAACTCAAGCAGAAATAATTAAAACAAATGATCTCGTATTACAAGTTAACAGAATACTGAAAATGGAAAAATAAGAACTTTGGTGTCGTAACCCGTTTAAAATAATATTAAAACAAACATCCGAACAAATTTTTCTGCGTGAAAAAAAAAACTCTCAAAGGACCCGGGGTAAAATAGTTAGAAGATATTTACATTTCAACACTTACTCTAGATTAAATTTTGACTGGACAGAGGGGTGTGTTGGGGTGTCTTACAGTACCACATACCTGTCTTTCATTTGGAGAGTCCACTTCAATCGAGCGCTTTCCTCCTGGAGGACAGTTTCTTATAAAACAGGCACTGGTCCCCGTGTAAAGGCAACAGAAAGTTAGACATAAAACTGTTAACTGTCTTCCAATAGTTGAAGGCATTTCAAATCCTGAAGTGTTTCTGACGAAGAATGTAAAATCAGGACTAGAAGCTACAATGGTTCTTGGATCGATAGGCATGGACAGAGAAGAGCATGCCCTGTTTTTGTAGCCATCGTCTGTCATTCGGGGTCACGTGACTGTTCGATGATAATGTCGTCTGATCTGACCAACGGAAAAAAAGCTTACGCCTCCGTGGAGGGGTGGCGATAAATTACACCACTCAGAAGTGGAAACAGATTCATTATTCATGGTTGTAAGTCTAAATTTTAACGTATTTATGTTTAATTAATACCACTTTAAAAAAAAAAAATAAAAATAAACAAAAAAAAAAAAAAAAAAAAAAAAAAAAAAAAAAAAAAAAAAAAAAAAAAAAAATAAATAAAAAAAAAAAAAAAAAAAAAAAAAAAAAATAAATAAAAAAAAAAATAAATAAATAAATAAATAAAAATAAAGCGAAATAAAAGTAAATAATAATTATAATTAAAAACAATTGTTAAAGTGTTTACTGAAACTGATTTAACGTAAAGGAATGATGCAGTGTGTTTCAAACTAATATAAAATCTCTCCCCACATCTTATCTAAAGTGAGGACGCGATACCGGAAATTACAATACATTGTGAAATCATTGTACAAACAAGCCTAGACGATCCCTAATCCCTCCAGCACAGTCTGAAATGTTTACTGTTTGCTTAGATTTCGTAATTTTGAAATAAATGATGAAATCGTTAGTCTAATGTTAAATTCAGTAAAACATTTCAGATTGGAAAAAAAAAAAAAAAAAAAAAAAGGAAGAAAGGAAAGGGAAAAATAAGAGAGAGAAAAGAAACATTCTTAAAGAAAAGAAAAAGAAAAGAAAATTGTTAATTCGAAATAGCATTTCGTCTTCCGGCTCAAAGTCGTGAACTTTTTTCGTTTCTTTTTTTATACATACAGTTTAAAACATTTCAAATGTAATGGATGTAGTATTGTACAATAGCAGTTAGATCAGCCGCGAACAATATTTTCCAATAATTATTATAATTAAAGTTATACAATTGGACAAATCAGCACCAGTTCTTAATAATTTTTCAACCTACATACATTTACGATGAATGTGATGAAAATAAAACTATAATTCGATATCTAAATCGTTAAGTAACGTGATAACAATTATATATCGTGTATGATAAATTAGTGGTGAGAAAATAACGAAATAACGAACAGGACGCTAATCGGTCATTTGCGTTATAAAATAATGCTGTCTTAGAACAGTCACTGTAGTGCTTAGAGTAGACCAGAAATGTAAAAACTGCTGCGAATACAAGCATCTTTAGTAAACATGCAAACAAACATAATAATAATAGTTCGTTGAGAAACTTAACAAAAACATGCGATCACACTTTGACAATATAGTCAAACGTCGAATTTATACCGACAGAAGGAACAAATGCTTTACTTATCCATACACCGAACAAACTGACGTATGTATGACGCCACAAATATGGTGTAAGGAGCATACACATATTAGCAAATAAGAATAATTTATATATTCGTTCCCATAAACAGGAGATTTGTCTGAAATTCAAGATGGGCGAAAAAAAAAAAAAGCCCTGTGGCACATTGAAATATTTATTGGATCTTGTGCAGTGAATCGCTTTCATTAAACAAATTCAGAAAAGAGAAAAGACGTGTTGTTTAAAATCAAGGCAGAGCCGATAGAAGAATTTAGGAATTTAAAGAGTCACTCTTGAAAAATAAATTATCCGTTTTTTCTTACACATTTGAAAATAACGCATTGTATTGATTATCCTACAACTTCAAATCCTAACATAAAAAATAAAATAACTTTTTGATATAACAGATACAAATAGCTTTTTTTCGCCCCTTTTTCTTTTCAGTTTTAGTCTTTTGTCAATCTGATGAAAAATCTCAGAAAAATCAAACAAAAATGTTTTCTCTCTCTTCCTTCCTCGATGTCCCCCCCAGCTTTCTTTCTCCCCCTTTTTCTTACTCTTTCTCTCTCTTGAGACAATGTCTGGCTACTTTAATAAAGTTGTAATATAAAGAGAGAGAAAATGCGATGAAGAGTTTTGGTTTGTAATTATTAATGTTCTATTTTCTCTCTCTCTCTGTTTAATTTAGGTCTGTTAAACAAACTATTTCTATTAAAATCCATGTTTGCATTACATGTTAATGTGCATTAAATGCCACTGATTTGATAATCCATAGCCATTGTCAAATGCTACAATGGCTCAAAGGTGAATGGAGAAATTCAGAAAGAACATAGTGTTGTGTAAAATTTTCAGTAAGCACACATTTTCGTTTTAAAGTGAAACAGACATGCGTCGAAAAAATTCATGTATCAAAAGTAATAAAATGACGTAAAATTGATATCGTGCTAAATTGAATCACACTGATTTGTTACTGATAATTATGCTGTTCCCGTGGGTGCTGTCTGTGTGAATGTCACAACGTTTTGATTACATTCAGCCGGTATTCATTTGAGTAAATTGATGTTAAGTGCTGTGAAATAAACTAGCTGCGTGGTTTTGGAGACGAGAGAGAAACAGACAGAAACACACACACAAACACACACACACAGAGAGAGAGAGAGAGAGAGAGAGAGAGAGAGAGAGAGAGAGAGAGAGAGAGAGAGAGAGAGAGAGAGAGAGAGATACAAATGTCTGTAAAGGTGGCTAATTATGAGAAACAAATTAATGATTTATGAAAAATTATGAATTATCTATATTGAGTGAAATAAAGTTGATAATCCGAGTTTTTTGACGTGGGCTTTTACATTCTTTCCCAAAGTACAGGTTACGCGTACCAAGTAACCCGTAACTCATCATATTAAGTTCATTACGTTCATTAGTCTTTAGTTCCACTTATTATATTTAAATACAGTGAACAAAATAGTTATATTAACCCCAGGTGTTACCAGTGAACACAATACAACAATACGTATTAGCTAATATCTGTGGCATTATTTTGTCTATGAATATCGTATGAACACTGCACACGCATAAAAACAATAAATGTTTAAATTATCATAAATTAGTCCGCTTCATAAACGATATTAATAAACAACATAAAATATAAATTTATGGGCTTTTTCAATTTAATTTTTTCCTCAGTATGTACTGACAAAAACTCTGTGCATAAATTAACAATATTTTCAATCTGTGAAAAACATTACGTTAATATCTCATTGTAAACGACTGCGATGAACATATATTAGCTGATTTTAATATCAAAGCAGTTCTCATCATAAATTGGGTATTATCTTCAGTTCGCATTATTATGTTTAAATACAGTGAATAAAATATAGTTTTGAGCCCTTGATTTACTATTCATCAGTAACATGTTTTTAAATAAGAAAAATGAATTTATAAATGACAAATATTGTATAAAAAAACAAAATAAAAGAGACTATAAAGAAATAAACTGGTTTTGTAAAGTGTATTTATCTTGGAGATCAGAACAATTATTTTGACGCCTTTGGCTGGAGTTACAGCCTTTTCAGCTTCAGTATGGTACATATCATAGAAGTACCTCGCTCGTACTGCATAGCCAAGTCGACTACATGCACACCTAGCTCAAGTTTTTCTATGAATTCAAGCTTTAATTCAACAGACATCATCTGCTTCTTCTTCTCAACACTGTCCTTTGCACTCACTTTCTTAGGATCCACGGTCAGAAAAATAATATATTTCGAGCACAACACAACAGAGGTACTTTCTAGCCGATGTAACCACGTGAAGTAAACGAGTGAGACGCGGGATGATGGCCGGATGTTGTGTTGTTCTATGCGCCAACTAACGGCGGCGTATCTGAAACTGGCTCGTAACTCGGATTTTGGCTCGTAACACAAAGCATAAAATCAACCTGGCGACTGCACGTAACTCGAAAAACTCCAAAGTTGGGGCATACATATATTTCATTTACTAAACTAAATTGTTCAGTGATCATATATATTAAAAAAATTAAATACAAAAATATAAAAAACATTAGTTATTCAATGGACTTTTTTGTTGCTTAGCAAAAATAATCATTTATAATAACTTTTATGTATACAGAAAATCATACCCTAGCCTTTAATATAAAGCTGTATGACTAAGGAGGTATGAATGACTGCATTATAATTAAAATGACATCACCTGAAAATAAAATTAATTGTATCATATTGTATATTTTTATTTCTAACCTTGTTTTTTTTTTTTTTTTTTTTTTTTTTTTTTTTAGCTTTTGGGTTTCTTATCCAACATCCCATAGTTATGAACATTATTTTGAACCAGCCACTAATTGAATATAACATAAGACTTTACAGATGTAATTTTCTATGCAATTAAATGCCACTTAAAATATCTTTACAATATTAATAATTCAAAATGTTCTATCTTTCAATATTTCTTTTTTGTATGTTTCTTCTTCTTTTTTTTTAACAATGAGCAAAATATTGCATTATGTATAATATATTTGTAGAAAATTTGATGGGTAATACTGTGTAATCTTCAAACTGGTTTTAATTCTGTGCTTACAGGTTAACAACAGTTAATTCTCTTTGAATAAATATGACCAAAAAAATTATTCCTTTTTGAAATTAAGCAGCATGTCAAAAAATTCATCTGTCTAATTTAGTGTCATGCTACTTGTATATGTGTATGTGTTAATAACTTTGTGTGTCCAAGTGAAAGTATATAGACACACACACACATGTACATTAACTGAACTGCTTAGAACCCATGTATGCACAGTAACATCCATAGACAGGCACACCCATAAATGCAGAGTTAGATACATTATAGACATGCATGCTAACAAAAAAGAAAAGAAAAAAAAAAAGAAATATATGTACATATATGACCATATTCGACACACAGGCAGACATGAATAGTTACACAAGGAAGCAAATGTGAAAATATTTATAGATCTTACACACACACACACACATATAAATATATCCACAAACACATTTAATTTAAAGGAAAAAACTGACACATCCAACAATATTAATTGAAAGAAAAACAATAAATGTCCAGAATGTTTTATTTCAAATGTACATAAGAATTAAAAAATTGTTTTTGAAATAATTGAAACAGTACTTGATGTTCAATTTAAATCAGTCTAAATTGCTGGCTATGATTGTCTCTGTACAGTGAAGTCAGTCCCTGTATTTATGTCTGTGATTCTCTCTACTTGTATCTCTGGGTCTTCTTCTGGATCTGTTGGGAGACCTTGACCTTGATCTTGACCTGGACCGCCTCCTCTTCCTAAATTCATTTCTACTGATGTGCTCTCTCTGTGAACGGTCTTCATCATCTTGGTTTCCAGACCTTCCTGGGATTTTATAATCTCTGCAATATTCATCACTTCTGCTTAACTTCCTTTCAAATGTTTTTTCTTCTCCAATTATAAATGGTTTACGGAATGGCCTGTCTTTACATCCAAACCTAAGCTGTCCAGATTCCTTCTTTCCTCCAAATCCTCCCCCAAGTCGCCTTGGAATCCATCCTTTTAAAGTTCTTTCACATTCCATATCAACAAGAAGCTCAAAGTCATCCACTACCATGTTGTTTCCATCCCGACTGGCACATATTGCAGACTTAACATCTTCAAATTCAATGAAAGCATATCCTTGTGAAAATCCTGTCACAATATTTCTAACAACTCTTATATGTTTTATTTTACCAAATTTGTCAAATGCTTTCTGGAGAGATTCTTCATTAGTTTTAACTCGATTAAGTCTTGCAACAAACACAGTAGCTTCTGGGTCTCCACATACAAATTTATTAGGTTTGTATGTTGCATTCATAGCCCGAAACACAGCATGGTCATGTGGTTCAGTGTCAGTGCCATCAATGCTTCCTGCTTTCAATGGATTGTAGACAGTTGGAATGCCAGTGAACACCATTTTTAATATTTGTTTTTTCACTATACAACAAACTGAGTAAATGACACAAAAATGATGTTGCAAAACTTTATATTTTCAATAAACGCACAAATTAACGTTCCCTGTTATTATTACTTCTGTTTCATATGAACAATATTTTATGACTTGTAATAACGTTTCGAAATAATGTTTTTATCACTGTATTGGAAGTCGGGTTGGATGTTTAATTGGCTTTGGGTCGTAACCAATTCGTGCATGTACCGCTTCCGTTCTGCTACGCATGGATGTTTCACTGGAATCTGTTAATGAACTGTCGAACACAGCAAGCTTTTGCTTTCGTTGTTCATTTTCTTTTTCCTTTTTAAAGTTTTCAAACTCCTCAAGATCGTCAATTTTATGTTCGATTCGAGTAGGATTCCTTCGCAACATCGTGAACGAAATTTTTCATGACCAAAATCCAACTTTCAAGCTGACTAGTACTAAGTCAATAAGCGTAATAAATAAAGTAAAACCCTTAAAATATTTCCGGTGCGACCGGTGTCGTTATTATTTGTTACCATTGTATGATTTCTAACAGAAAACAGTTTGGGAAAAAAGCGAGTAAAGAAACGGTAAACTTTTCTGCATCAGTTTAAATACCGGTAAACTCCATTGAAAATGAAACAATGTTTTTGAAAATTCTGCTTAAGATGATTTTAATTTTTTAATAATACAAAATAATAACAATAATAATAATAATGAATATATATATATATATATATAAATAAATAAATAAATAAATAATGATATTATAATTAATAAAATGGTCACTGATAATGTGAATAAAAGAATAATAAAATATATTTATAAACCGTTTGACCTATTTATATCGCTATTTCTGGTTGTAACATATCACATATAACATTTTACTCAGTTACCGGTATTAAAGATGTCTGCGTCCATTGAACGAAACCTGAACGATCAACTGTGTTGACCAGATACATACCAACACAAAGACTGAAATATATTTTTAAAAATTACTTAAGGTGCAGGTTAGTAAATATAAATAATAGATGATAAGTCGATAGTAGATAATGAAAACAAACAAAACAAAAATCCTACATAATTTCGTACTTTATTATAAATTTTAATACTATTAGTATTAATAGTATTAATAAATAAAATAAAAATTCACAAATTTTAATATTAATTTGTTTCAGATATTGTTATGGAATGTGAAGTTGACTTTAGTAAGCTATTAACATTAACTATAAATAACAAAAACGTGTCGAGTTCTCTCCTTAACTCAAACATTCAACCGGTTTCCAGGCGGTTAACTAACCAGTTCAAACTGAAAACTTTTTAAAATACAAAAACACACACAAAAAACAACACTTTATTTGAGTCAGGGTGAACGTTGTTATTATGATTATCAGTATATATCGACATAAATTTATTTAATGACTGTATAACTGTATTACATTGTCGTTGAGTGCAAATTCAATCATTATCATATATCATATGTATATTACTATATATAGATTTATTACATACTATTAACTTATTTTATGTCTATTTCTGAATATCCACCATCGGTGTAACAGCATTGTAGTTTTGTTTCAAGCTGTCATTAAACATGTATTCAGTGATCCCTGCATTCCTTCTACAGAAGTAATTGAATTAATTGATAAGAAACTTACCAGCATAACATACCTGTCCATTTAAAATTTTTACATAATTATCTCTAAATATGATCTGTTGGAAACTGTAAATAAGCCAGTTCATAGTATTGCCAAATGCACACAAATCAATATATTTAAAAAATACTTTAAGAAGAAACTAATTCTGTTATTTTAAAATATAAAAATTAAATGAAGAAAATTAAATATGCTTTCTGTAATATGCAATAGAAACAACTCCTGTCTTTATTTTAAAATTATTGCGATTTTAAAAATCAATTATGTTTTGCTACATACTGAAAAAAAAAAATCAAATATTTTTAACAGTATATTGCTTTTAATGTCAAATGTATTTCACTGCTGTTATGAACTTACACAGAGCAGCATGTCTGATGATGAAGAAATTGATCTGGTAGTGCCAAAGAAGTCTAAGATCCTCCATTATGGCAGTTTGGAGGATAAAGAACGGGCACGTCTGGCTAATGAGAATACATCTGGCTCTTTGGCATCTGATGCAGTTCAGGCTGGAATAGAATCTGGAAATATCAACATCACCCCTGGTTAGATTCTTTTTCTCATTTTCAGGCTATATAGATAAAATACGACCTATGCTGTTATTTTCATGAGAAGATATCATAAACACACTTATGGCTATCGTAATGTTATCTACAAATACTATATACACTATTTTTTTTTAAATTGAAAGGCATTATCTAAAAATACCATGTAAGTAATTCATGTTACAAAAGTGTTATAAGTACAAATATCAAGTACATATCTGTTGTTCATTGTTTGCAATGTTAAGATAACCAGGGTATTTCTACAGTTTAATTATTCTTTATAGTGCATTTGAGATAATTGTGCTACCGTGACTGCTAAAAGAATGTTATACCGATATTAAATCCACTGAGATGTTTTTTTCTAAAATATTTAGTTAAGCAGAAAAATGATTTAATTTTGAATTCCAGGTGGTCATTTCGACATAGAAGAAAGTGAAGCTGATACTCAAGCAGAAATTCTTGCTAAGTTTGAAAAAAGAAAAAAGGTAAAATGTGTAATTATTTTGATTCAGATTAAAATTATTAGTTACTTGAAGCATTATATTATTAGAATATGTAAGTGCATGTAGATACATATTAACCCACAAGAAAAGAAATTTTTCGTTCTTATTTCTTATTCTTATTTCTTATTCGTATTTCTTATTTTCACTTTAAGGCTCGCCAGATCCAGGTTTCCACTGATGATACTGAAGTCAAAGCAACACTGAGACATCTTGCAGAACCTATATGTGAGTTGATTTTTATGTGTGTGGTTAATTTATTTTTGTTATATATTTAAATTGTGACTTACAAACACAAGTTTTTTTAAAAATAATTTGATTGGGAATCAGTTATAGACTGGCAGAAAAAGGCATTTCCCCTGCTAAAGCAAATATGCCCACCATGGAAGTAAACCAAATAAATCAGCATATCTGATGGTATAATTTTTTCAGGTTACAAGATGAAATACTCCTCTGTGTGAATTACTCTGTAGTTTAATTAAAGCAAAAGATATAGACAGTGTTACAGATCAGAATAATTTAGGATTTGAAAGAAGATAGGTAATAATATTTAACTCAGAACACACAGTCACCCCAGTTAGCAATGAATTATTAAGTGTTGTCAGCTGGTATACTGATTCTGTCAAAAACTGCTTATGCTGAAAAAAAAAGGGGTCAGTGAAACCATTCATCATGGTATAAAAATACTTGCATCTGAGATAAAAATAAGACCTTTCTATTTTTTAATGTTAAATGTCATGCCAGTATTTTTCGCATATAATGAAAATTGGTTGTATGTTTTTGTGAACAAAAACACTAAGGTTTGCTATAACTGTTGAAAATTATTATTACCATAGTTAATAACAAATATGGATAAAAAAAGAGATGGTTTTCAACCCAAAATTTTCAGGGAGGGAGTAATGCAGATGAGTTCATAACCAAAAATGTTATGGATAAAGCATGACCCACTGACAAAAAAGTTTTAATTTTAATTTTATTCAGCTCTATGTGTTCAGATAATGTTGGATAGAATTCCTTTTATGATAACACTTAAGTTAATGATGATATTAAAAACTCAACGAGAAACAAAAACTCTTTGCTATTTCTCTCATTAAAAACACATCCTTAAAACCACCAAGAGAACAAAAACCCTTTGTCTAGCAAAAATAAAAAATAACCCCTGAAAATAAGGGAAAAACCTCATAGCAGTTAATTTAATCTTTTGCATATTTAAAATATATTATTTTTGAATGTCTAATAAATAAGTATGAATGTTTATTGTGCTTTGGGTGGTATAGGGTTTAAAAAAAAGTTAAAAACCACACATTAGAATCTGTTCTCAAATCTTCTAAAATGTTGTAAAGTTTGTGAGAGAAAAATATTTCAATAGATCTTTATTTTAGGTTTTTTTTAGTTTTAATTAGAAACAGTCCTAATAAAATTATAATTTAAAATAATTCTGAATTCTTTGAAGTGTTTTTGTTTTGTTTTTTTCTAAAAATGTAATTTCAGTTGTTATGACTTTTTTAATACAGGTTTGTTTGGAGAAGGACCTGCAGAAAGAAGAGAAAGATTACGCAAACTGTTATCTCAGATTGGAGAAGATGCAATAAAACAGAAAAAACAAGAAAAAGAAGCTGCCAAACGAAAACGAGAAGAGGTTTAAAAAAAAAAAAAATTAAATTACAAAATTTATTCTCAAACATATTCATTGTTGTTTTAAACACTAGCTTGTATAATAATGAATACTTAATTGAGTATGCACATGACACACACACACACACACACACACACACACACACATACACACATATATATATACATATAAACATATACATACACAAATATATAATCTAGTATGATTTAGATTATTCCATTAATATATTTTTGATGATTTTATCTTTAGAATGCATGTTATACTAATGTTTTTGTTAATGGAAGCATTGATGTAATTCCATATGGCTCTCTTAATATTTAGCTAATATCAGTTTGATTTTCTTGAATATACCAGTTACTTACTGTGACTGTTGTACAGACTTGCTGACATTAGTTTATCAGTAATTTAAATTTCTCTGTTAATGTAAAATAAAATAAAATAATGAAAATAATGATTAGAATTGTTACAGAAGAAACTGCAAAAAGCCTTCATAAACTGAATATTTTGAAGAATAAAAGGAAATGTCTTTAGAAGCCAAAAAATATTAAAAAGAAAATAAATGTCTTCTAAAACAGAATATTAAAAAATAATAATAATAAAATAAAAGTAGAATAATAAT
The DNA here is from genome assembly GCA_012295275.1 of Chrysomallon squamiferum. Lineage (NCBI taxonomy): Eukaryota > Metazoa > Mollusca > Gastropoda > Neomphalida > Peltospiridae > Chrysomallon > Chrysomallon squamiferum. Next base: position 17,728,438 of record CM022672.1, on the reverse strand, counting down.
TATAATTTAAATAATAAATAATAGCATGAAGTTCAACATGTGATTTTGAAAATAGGCAGGTCAAATAAATTTATTGCAAGACTGAGAAATAATATTCAAATTATATCACCTATCTAAAGTTTAGAATGTTCTGTGAAATTGTATTTTGTAACTCAGTCATTGTGATTAAAAAGAGTAAATTACCAAATAGTAAATATCCATTTCAGTTTTATTTTGTTTGTTTGTATATGTATGTATTTTATTTACTTTATTTATAAATTGTTTTTTCTTTTAGGAAAATGTCACTTGGTACCATGAAGGACCACAAAGTCTGAAAGATGCAAGGTACTGGTTGGCACAGTATTCCATTCCAAGGTATGCATTAATAGAATTAAGCATAATTTTAATTTCCATTCTTATATTTATTATTAGTAATAATATTATTAATGGTAATTATTATTTTGTCTGGTTGGTAGCAGCTGTAAATTATGTGGTTTTTTTAGGACTTTAGTTCATTGAATTATTATTTGTTCTAAAAAGGTATTTAGTTAATCATTGGCAAATATTTTTAGTTTAGTCAGAATGGTTTATGTTAGTGGATGTTATTAATCTTTTGTGAATGTTTACAAATAAAGAGAAAACTGTTGATGTATGTCTTTCATTTTAAAAAATGGAGCTATATTTAAGTAATACTTAATATTTGTTTTAGAGCAAAAGAACGAATACAGAAGCAGAAGGCTGTTAAGAACATGCCTGCAGCACAGCGAAATGCAGCAATACAAGATCTGCATAAAAGAATAAGAGTGAGTTATTTCATTCAACTCATTTTCAACATAAATATATACAAACAGGGACATGCATGTTGTCAGAGATGCATTTTTAATTCTTTGTTCAGGCATTTCTTTTTATTTAATGAATTAAAATGTTTTCAGATTTAATTATGCAGTTATGTGGATTATTACTTTTCATTTCTTTTCTTGTTAATCAATGAAATTAAATTTGAATAATACAAAAAATAGATAACATGTTAGTAGGTCATTTCTCTTCACAGTATTTAGATACACATGCAAAATTATATTCAGATCCATGCATTTATTTACGTAATATTTCTCTCTATGGTGTATATGTATCTATATAATTGTATTATTAATTAGAATACTTTTATTTCTTTGTTTTCAGTCTGTAACTAACGAGTGCAGTCAGATTGGTGATAGTCGTCCACTGTCTTTCTGTCAGTTCAGTCCAGACTCCAGTATGTTAGCTGTAGCTTCTTGGTAAGAATTCATTCCAGACAAAACTTTGTAAAACAACCTTAGTCATCATTTTGTGATGCCTGGTATATTTGTATTACTGTTAAATATATTTCATTAGAAAACCATTTTCAGTTCAGTTTGTATATTTATAATTTCCTCTGTATCAGTGTAATATTCAACTATATATTTATATTTGTAGGTTTTGTCTGTATGTGTATGTGTGTCTATATATATATGTATATATATATATTACACACACACACACATGCTGCTGTTTTGTTTTTTGTTTTTTCTTTCTGTTGTTGATACTTGTAAAATAAAATTAAATAAGAAATTAGTATTTTCTCTTTGAGACATTTTCTCTGAATTAAAGCATTAAAATTAGCATCTGTGACTATCATTATTTGACATAATATTAATAACTGTTTTCTTCTAGGTCTGGCCTGTGTAAACTGTGGTCCATTCCAGATTGTAAACACATTCGTGATCTCAGGGGGTGAGCCAGCTACATTTTTTTAAGTCTAGAAAAACATTTAATTAATTTGAATTATCACTATTATACATTGCTTATATTTTGACATTTTTATCAGTTATCGTTTTCTGTAGTTTTGCTTAGATATAATCATATGCTTGGTGAGTTTTTTTGAAAGAGTATTACTAAATGTCAGTGCTGGATAACTCATTGTTTATGGTTTGGTTGCTATGTATTAACTGGTACACCTTATTCAGATGCATTCCTTTAAAAGACAGTGTCTTCATTTAAGCACACCCCAGTGCATTTTTTATTTTTTATTTTTTTTAAAAGATCACTTCATTACTTTTATTTGATATAGAAAATATTTTGTTCTGTCTAGCTACCTTTACAAGAATATCTCAATATCTATTTCATTATTAGAAAATTCTACATAAATATGGCTATTGACTAGTGATTTTAAACCATACTGCTTCAAAAACACATTTTATAATGATCACATAACAAACTTCATAAATTAAAGGAATGATAACAAAATAAACCAGCCTTCATTTAGGTACTGTATTTTTGTTTTATCTCTAATGGCCAGTTGTTTTTAAATTTTATACCCCTTCAGTGATGTTTGATTTTCATTTTTAAAATTGTTTTACCAGGTCATAACTGCAGTGTTGGTGCTATAGTATTTCACCCCCAGGCTACCTTGTCATTAGAGAACACTACATGTTGTATGGCATCCTGTGCACAGGATGGTACAGTCAAACTGTGGAACCTGGTTGAGTAAGTTGATACAGTAACATTATTTTATGTATTTAAAATTGGAAATGAAAAATTGAAATTTTTTTTTTATAAAATTTAGGACTGACCCAGAATGACAACATGATCATTTGAAGAAAAAATAAAATAAATGTTAGTTAGATTAAGTTTGCGTTATATGGGTGTTTTAAAACAAGTCTTGATTTATGGATAAAAGTACCTGTAAAGCATGTACATTATCTTGAAGTCAGTAAGCAGTATATCAGAATACAGAATTATGCCATCTGATGTTCTGTCACATTAAAAATGCGTTTCAGATAATGTTTTCAGTATGGTAGCAAATCTCCCACAGAAGTCATTCATCATAAGAAACAAAAAACATTTTATAGAACGAAGTGTAATACTATGATAATACATTTTCAACAATTTATTTTGTGATTTCAGTGATGAACCTATAGCTGATATAGAAGGCCATGCTCCATTTAGAGTGTCCAGATTGGCTTTTCATCCTTCTGGCAGATTTCTTGGCACTTGTGTGTAAGTAAACTAACTAATATATACTGGTTGTTCTTTTGTTTTAATTTCTTTTTTAATTTAAATAAGCTGCATATTATTTGTTTATTTATATGCTTTTGGGGTCCTTTGTTATGGAAATTTCAATGTATTTTCATTATTGAATATTTTTTAGGATTGACGTTTGTTTATTATGTAGGTATTATGAAAAGTATTTGTTAATTATAGAGTGGTAAAATAATATAACAAACCTGCAAAGACACATGAAACCTGCTGTGTTTGCAATTTTCCTGTGTCATTTTATGCTATAAGTGTAAGTTGGTAATAATAAATAATTAAAAATAAAACAAACATAAATTACTTTTTCTTTTTCTTAAACATTTATCTATCTATATATATATATATATATATAGATTTTTCTTAAATATTTGTGTATATATATATAGAAATGTTTAAGAAAAAGATAAAGTGTTTTATGTTTGTTTTATTTTTTTATTTTTGTTTTAAGCTTTGATAATTCCTGGAGATTCTGGGATTTGGAAGCTCAGGAGGAGATCCTGCACCAAGAAGGTCACAGTAAAGCAGTGTATGACATCGCCTTCCAGAATGACGGCGCTCTAGCTGTCACAGGGTAAATGCAGTAAATTACATAAACAACACATAATTCATTAAAACATCAGCTTTATATTAAATCTGAATAAATACGTTGTTACTAAGTATGTTAAATACAAATATTAACAAAGTACTGCACAAATTAATTAAATAAATAAATAAAAAGAATTGCATTCAATAAAGGAGTTGTTATAGTTCTCGTAATTTTGTTCAAAAATAACCAAATTAATTAAATAAAAACAAATTTTCTGTTTGTCAATTTGGAGATTACTACAAAACAGTAAATTAAACTTGGTACATGTGATTTAAGAGAAATGTTGTTATTACAGAGGACTGGATGCTTTTGGTCGTGTTTGGGATCTACGATCTGGTCGCTGTGTTATGTTTCTCGAGGGTCATCTTAAATCCATACTGTCAGTGAACTTCAATTCTGATGGGTAAGTGACACACTATAAGCTGCCTTTTTATCTTTTCTTATGTGGGTTTTTATATCATATATTTATTTTTCCTGTTGAAGAATTACTGAAGGTCTTTTTGTAATAATCCATATTGTGAATTACTACATGACTCTAAAAAGTCTTAGTCTTATGCTTGAAGACCACAACTCCCACTAATAAAATTACTCATAAATTGCTTATATTCAAAATATCAAATGATTAACAATAATGTAAACACAGTTACCTAAAAGTTTCATTGTTTGATACTTACCATCACTGTTACATTATTTTAAACTATAAAACAGTGATAAATTAATATGCTGCTTTTTGCTTTATAAATAATATATACATTTCGCATTAATTGTTTTTTTACAGGTATCACATAGCCACAGGCAGTGAGGACAATTCTTCAAAAATCTGGGATTTAAGACAAAGAAAATGCATATACACAATCCCCTGTCATACCAACCTAGTTTCTACTGTTCGCTTTCAGCGTATGTATATATTTCTTTAGTTTGTGCTAAGTTTCAAAAGTATATATATATATCATATCCAGCTCTTTCATTCTTTTTGTTTTATATCCAGTTGGCAATTTTAACTGGATAGACACTGCCAGATTTTTAACATTTCTCCAAATTTTTATTAATTTTTTACTTGTAATATACACATTTGTGTCTGCATCTTTTAGTATTGGTGTTTGCTTAATGTGCTTATGTTCTTCATTTCCATTTTCTGTTATCAATCTCATGGCTACAGTTTCCGCTTTATAAACTTGTGATTTCTTTATTTCAGCACATCATGGCAATTACCTTGTCACAGCATCATATGATGGCACAGCTAAGGTATGTGTGTTATTACAGATGATAGTTAACGAATGGTGTAAAGTGTATTTAAGCTGAAGTGGCTTAAGTGCAACCTATATAATTCATTAATCCTGGGATATCTGTGGTAGTAGGAAACAGGATAAATAATTTTCTATAATTCCTAATGTTTGCTCAGTTTGGTTCTTTTTGCTTACAACATAAAATGAACATAAAATAAGAATCTCACATGAATGCAAGGAGGCAGATATTTCTTGCTTTATTTAATGGTTTAATCAGGTACAAAAATCCTTGATACACCCAGGATTTTCCCAATTGTTTACATTAATTTACTCAGTTGGTCACAATTTTTTTTTAGTATTTCTTTTTAAAAATGGTATCCTGATGGAGAAATATCTCCCTTTCTGCATCCTTGTGAACTTTTCATTTTATTTATTTTTACCAAAATGTCCCCAGAAATAAATTAAAACAGTATATAAAACGTACATAGCCCGTTTGTTGTTACTGTCATAAGCACACTTTAATTTTTATTCACCATTTTAATATAACAGTTACAATTATCATAACTGTGTAGTAATCATCATGTATGGAAATTAAATGGCAAGTTTTTTAGATAATGATTAAGAAGAAAATATCTTGGCTAATATTCCTTGTATTATTAAAAAAAAATTATAATATGAACTCTATAAAAAAAAAAAAAAAAAAATCAGAATAATTATTGAACTATAATCTTACCATTAATTAATGTTTCAGGTTTGGGCTCACCCAAACTGGGCGCCTTTAAAGACAATGGCTGGACATGAAGGGAAGGTGATGGGGATGGACATCTCACCAAATCTAAAATACATGTGCACATGTTCATATGACAGGACATTTAAGCTCTGGCTTTCAGAAAATCCTGGAGGCTTATAGTTTTCATTCATTCTCATACTGTTTTCATCATTAAAAAAAAATAATTTCATACATCTAAAAAATTTGTTTTCATGTGTTATGTTTTTGATTTTAATTTTGCATTATTGTTATTATTATTATTAATTATTTATTATTATTTTGATGTTTTAAAGGAGATTAGATGGATGGATTATTGAAAAAGTATTAATGGGTGTTCAAAGTAAGTCACATCTCTCTGCCTTTCTGATACTGAATTGAAACAGGTGCAGTGGGGAGTTGGTGTGAAGTGTGCAGCAGGTTGCAATGCTGATTGTTAGCTGTTATTGGAAAGTTGCCGTTTGTTTTGAAATACCAATCTTAGCTAATAATTATGCAAAAATATATATATATATATATATATATATATTTTGTGCTGGTGTTCCTTTGCTCTTTTCCAAAAGAAACAGAATTATTGGATCTACAGATTTTGTCCGTTTTCATTAAAATGCCCAAGCTACTTGGAGGTTAATGTGGAGAATGTGTTAAAACAGTGGTTGTAATTATTTGAAGTGTATGCTAATATGCAAGTATAATCATTGACATACAGCTATCTACAAGATTATATAGGATACAAATGTAATCATTAAATTACAAAGTGGTCAGTAGTTGACCCATGAGATTTGATGGAACTATTCAGCGAGTCTGTAAATGTTTCCAGCCCAAAAGGGTACAGAAACAGATACAGCAGCGTGCAGAGGAAGGGTCGGTGACCTCGGGCGTCCAGTCAGAGAAAACAAATTTCATTGATTTATATATAAATCGAATAAAGCGTTTATTTTATGTTTCATCTGTGATTACATGTTCAGAATATCTTCCTTTCTCGTAATATTTCTCAGTACTAAGGCCTTATACTCGAGTCGTTGGGGCATACAGTCAAGGAGTTGGCCACGGGTACGACCAGGCCTCTGCACGCCACTGTACAGAAACCAAGAAAGATTAACCAAATGCAAAAACGTGAAATGAATTTCATTAGAACGTGTGTAGAAGACATCACAAGGGCAGAACATAGTAGCAACAAAATATTCGTAAACTACTTCTTTGCTACTGAATTTCTTTATTAATTAAGATTTATTTGACGCGATAAAAACGAATAAAATAATATTTTGGGAGTATTCAGAATATATTTAGACAATTCATTTTTAATCTTCAAAAGTACATTTTTTACAGTAATTAACATTACACCACATAAACATAATTTTCTAAAAATTTGTGCATACAGCATGTGAGCAAATGTAATGTTGCAAATCCACAGAAGCTTTGCGAAGATCCCCAAGAATGCGTGTGCGTACTTCCATCATCGCCTTCTGCGCGCCACAGCCATACACAGAGGCCAGATCAAACAGAATGGTATAACAAAACATCGAAAAACAAAAGCTGTGTTCGGGATATACTTAAAGAATTTGACCATACGTTCACTGGCATATTTTACACCAAATATGCTTTCCCAGATATATTTTACAACACTGCATCCAATATCAGGTGCCCAAAGCCGAGCGACGATAAACAGAAGATGGAATAGCAGACGGTGATTAAGATAATCTGTTAAGTTATGTAACACATAAAAGAACCATAGTGAAAATATGCAAGAAGCTATTAACAAGTCAACAAAAAAGATATCCGCTGACACATTTAAGTGCACAAGTAAAGCAACGGCCAGTCCACAAGTGAAACAGCCGATCAGTTTATGAGGATTTTGCACGTTTTTCCTTCTGGTGGTGTTAATATAATGCATTTTTTCAGTCTTGCCTCCGATGATGGCATTTCGAAAAATGATTCTTGAAATCCATCCGACAAGCAGGAAGAATTAATCTATGTTCATATTTTATAAGAAATTCCGTGTAACTTCTGTTGTTTATAGGGCATGATGACACTGACGTCAAACATCTATGACGTAAAAATCTATAAAATCTGCTGTATTAAATTAGGGTTTATGCTTTAAAAACAAAAAAAAACCCCCAACTTTTTCTTTCTTTTTCTTTTTACGGGCTTTCATTTTTTGCCATATATTTTGAAGGAATTTGCAGATATTTGTATATCGTTCATTTGTTCATTTTTGACGTATTATATATCACTGGTTTATTAGCACAAATCATTGTATTACATGGTCTTTAAGTAATAACAATCATTTTAGGATGTGTTTTTTTTTCAACTTAAAATCGAAATCTATAAGGGAAATAATTGGCCACAGAATTGATTAGGGTATATTCCAGATATTTTCATAGGAGTTTGTCCCACGTATTTTTGATAACTTTGTTGGATAATAGCCTTTTGAAAATTAAAATATAATGCATTGCCTATAATGTGCAGTTTTTAAATAAACAGGTTTACAAAATTATAAAGCTATTGTTATCATTAAATCACTGTATGTCTTCATCAAAATTAACAGTACAACTGTATAATATAATTTATTTTTAAAAAGTAGTCGGATTGTATTTTCTAATTTCAAATTAAAACTATTTTAACATTATCAGTGAGCCTGCCTAAATATTTTTATTAATGAGGTATAACAATCGTAACACAAAAAGCCATAACAAGACTTTTTTAAAATAAAATCTTTGCATATAAAATAAAAAAATAATAAAAATTATATATACATATATATATATATTTTTTAAATGTTATTTTGGTCCTGTAAAATGAAATATAATAAACCACATGATACAACAAATCTTTTTATTTTTATCTATATAGAACAAACATGTAATAAATATCACAGATATAAAATATTTTTTATCAGCAGTTAATCAAAATATTAAGCCATCTTTTGCAGCTGTTAATGAAAGGATAAAAGGATGGATGGAGACTTGCAAAACATAATATCTCAGCACAGTCACTTTGGTTTTAAACAAAATATGTACAAAAATAAATAAATAAAATGAAATAAATTTTAAAGTAAAGAGGTATATAAATATCGCTGCAAATTAAAACAAAAACAAACAAAAATTGTGATAGTTTGACAAAGTAACAACATTATGACATATAAACACTGAACAAGTTTTAAGCTCGTATCACACCAACAACCACCTTTATTAGAATAACAGTGTGAATTGATTAGTTATATAAAACATTTTTTCTCAGATCATTAAAGTTCTTAAAACAACAGTTAACATTTAAATTGTAATAACGTTTCAGTTCTCATTATTAGTAATAAATATTCTATTAAAAAAGAAATATTTCCATTAATCACATTACTGACTGTCACTTCACACAGTGTTGTACTGCATTCAAAAATACACAGTCCTTTACCAGGGCTGGATTTAATGGGCTTTCCGCCCATAGGCTAAAGAAATATTACCGCCCTCTCCTCAAGGCTCAAAGTCCACCTCATCCTTCCCACTTAGTTTATATAATATGAATGGTTATAACTTATGCTCTAGTTGAAAGTAAAAACATGGTTTTACATTTTTATATAATGATTTGCCACCCTGGGCACTAGCCGAAAGCCTAGAAAGCCTATATGGGAAATCCGGCCCCGTCCTTTACAGAATTCTTAAAAATTCAGAACGTTAAATTTGTGTCTTTTATTACTGTAGTATCCAGTTATCTAATAAAAACAGCACAAACAAAAATAAAAAATAAAATAAAAGTTATTCCTTAAAACAAACCCATTTAGTCTGGGCCAGATTACACCACAGTTAGCACAGCTGATACCATTCGCACTTTATGGCACTGAAAAAGCATTAAAAAATTTATCTCAGATCTGATCAATTATAAAAGGCACAAAAACATAACCTTTTTTCAGTCAACTGCCAAACAATGCAAGCTTTGGTTTACATTTTTGTCCACTTTGAGCTTGCCATAGCATCTGTAAACTCATACCAATGTGCCACCCCACAGAAATTTAAAAGCAAATTACATTCGTCTCTGATGTCACTAGGTAAACAGAGCAAATATCTTTATATACTTTTTATTGTATAAAAATGTCATCTTGCAGGTTCTTGCTTGCTCTTGGTACTAAATCTGTCCCCATATGAGCAAAGCGAAGTCTGAGATCACACGACAGATGTGGTTAAACAGTTCTTTCATTTGTTAATTTGTCTTTAATGTTTCTTTACCTTCAATCTGCAAAGGAAATAAAAATGACTGATATATAAATGAAACTTTTCTACATTCTCTGAAAATAGTCCGAGTTTAAATACAAAATGTGTTCAGTGAAAGGAAAGGAATCGGAGACATACCTATACCGACATTTTTGAACAAAGTGTGTATTATGGTACCATTAAGCATTTCATCAGCAACATTTGGCATTTTCATTTCAAAGCCTGCTCTAGTAGAAATATAGTGATAAATGTTTATAATTGAAAAAAACACCCCCCAAAAAAAAAACCACCACAAAAAAAAAATATTATAGATCATGCAAGCATATTCTTAACAGAATTTTTTCAGGTTAAATTTGTTTTTACTGCAAATCAAAATGAGACATACAATCAAAAGAAATATCTTACAGACTCATGATGTCGGATGTTTAGGGCTCGGTTTTCTTCATTTTTAATAGGCTCTGAATACTTTATCAGCATTTTCTTTCTCTCTTCTTTACTGAAATTCTGCTCAATAACTAGAATTATATTTGCCCACTGTAACGAATAATAAACATTTCAACTGAAAATGAAGTGATATACTGATTTTTGCAAATGAATAGAAACTTAGGTCTGCATAACATCTACACCTATTTTTGAATGCTGCAAACATTTTACACCTTAAATTTAAAATAAATTATTTAACACCAGGCTAAAAAACCAAAAATTAATTGTTTTTAAAAAAAAAAAAAGCCAGAAAACAATTAACATCTGCATAATAATTAATTTTTAAAAGAGAACGAGTTCACTTTCCCTGTAGTCAAAAGCACATATAAAGAAGAACAAAAACACACACACAAAAAACTGAATATACATTTTTAAAAATTAGATAAAAATGATAACATAAATTATGTTTTGATTCAAAGGCTTAAGAAAATGAATGCCATTTAACTGCATAAATATATGAAAAGTGTAAGATATCACTATTTTTTGGCTGCTTGCAAAAAGTCTCAGTTTTCAGAATTAAAAAAAATACAAACACTGCATTTTATTTATTTATTTATTTTATTTTTAAAATTTAAATTTTTGAATGTCTGTGTGTGTGTGTGTGTGTGCGTGTGTGCCCCAGCATGAAATTGCTTGCACTTACCTGTCTAAACCATTCCTTCTGTTGCTGGTTCACAAGCTGGTATGTGTTGCCCATCATAGCTATCAACATGTTCACCAGAAGAAGAGTTACCATGATCATGTAGATAACAAACACAACCTAATCAAAGAATAACCAATTGTACCGAATACTCCACTTAATTTACTTTATAATTTTTTTTTTTTTTTTTTTTTTACACATTAACTGGATTTAAAATAGACTTAAAATATTAACTGCATTTAAATGATATAATTGTACAAGAATTTAAAAATATATATATATATATGGTAATTACAAATATATTTATTCCATCAATTTCATGAATAATAATAATAATAATAATAATAATAATAATAATAAAGGAGATAATTAATAAAAAATATATTAAATCTTTTGAATTAAACAAAAAAAAATAACAAAAAAAAAAAAAAAAAAATTCATTATAGATGTAATTTGCAACAAAAGAAAGGTATGAATTTTCATTTTATTTTATTTTATTTATTTATTTATTTATTTTTAAATCTGATGTGTTATTATCAATAATTAGAAGCAACTTCAGATAACGGTTTTAAGCTACTTATACCATGCAGTGCATAAATATGGTTAGGAAGGAAGGATGGAAGGTTGGTTGCTGGTACATACTTGAGTTACTTCGTTCAGTGGGGAAGGAAGCCTTAAAAAATCAGCAAACAAATCATCAAAATCTCCCACCGACATGGAAAACATTCCCACAATGCAGTCTAATGGGGCAGAAAATACACTATCCATGTTACGAAAAGCAATAAACATGGCTGAAATTACAAGGTTAAATTGTGCAGTTGTAACTCATGAACACTCTAAATTTTGGATCAAATTATGAATAAATACATTTAAAAAAAAATATGGAATGTCCAAGAAAAGTTATTATTTAATTAAAAATAAAAACATAAATATTTAAATTTCACCTGCAAATTGTACTTTTAAAAATAATATGTAAATAGAAAATTCCATTGTAATAAGATATTTAATAAGAATTTACTTTTATCATATTTTTCAGCTGGCATTATTAATATTCAAGAAAATATATGTCTTAGGATCAGATTATAATGTCTGCACTCACTTCTAAACAATTTAAGTATCATATTTATCCAATATAGCTTAAATTAATATGAATACATTCCAATCAAACTTAAACACAAAATTAATTAACATGCTGTAATTAAAATTTCGTTAAAGTTGTTGTCACTGAATAATTTATATACTTATAATTATTTCAGTCATATTGTTGTTGTTTTTTTGTCATAGAAATATTCTTCTTTCTGTTAAATCTTCAATAATTTTAACTCTTCATGGACAACCAGTTAAAACCAGATTTAAATCTTTCTGCCCAATACAGGTATACCACATTTGATAAATATATTATTATATATTCTGTAAGGAAATATTTATGCAATTAAACAAAGACTGCATGTTAAATTTTTGCTGGAATATTATTAAACTATTCATTAAAATTTAATTTACTGGTTAAGCAGCAAAGATTTAAATCTGATAAATGCATTATCAAGTGGTGGAATTTTCTCTATAGTGCCACACTGCGTTCAAATATGTCAATAACCATTTGTAAAAACAGAACAGTTAAAATGTTCTCAAGTGTTTCACTGCCTGTAATTCAAACAGTTTATTATGGGTGTATCCATATTTGAAGACATTACGGCACATCTAAAACTAAGTGGCAACAATGGTCATCGTGGTTTTGGGTCTGTAAGAAAAAGTTAACTGAAATAAACTGCTGACAAGAACAACTGAATAAATAAATAAAACTCTGTGGAGTTAGATGGAATGAAATAAAGCAACAAGTTGCATCAAATGATAGGAAACATCTTGTTGTCCTTTTGATGTTGAAACAGAATGTATTACACATATAGAATGAAATATTAAGTAATACAATAACTGTTGGGATTAAATCATTACTGTCTTAAATTCTAGTGTTTTCTATAACAAATTCACATTTTTCACCAAGATGAGCATCTCAATTTTAAAAATGTTTTATTGAATTCCTAAAATAATAATTTTTTTCTCTCAAAAACTGTTCTTTATTTGCAATTTTATTTATCACTACCTTTGTTTGTTTTTTTCATGCTAAAGGAAATTAATATAAACTGAAAACAAACACTATATATGGTTGTGCAGGGTTGAAACAGTTGTAAATGGGAAAAGTGTATGTGAATGTCAGGTGGGGGGAAAATATAATAACAAAATAAACAACAAACAAATCAACAAATTAGAATAATAACAAAAATGATTTTTCTTTCATACTTTTCCCATTACTGGGTGTTTAGTTCCACTAAAAGAGTCATAGAAATCAGCAAACTGCCCAAGTGACATAACAAACATGTTCAAAATTGACTGATCTGCATATTTAAATGCACTCTTCTCATTGTCTCTGAAAACAATGTACATTGCTGGAAATAAATATATAGAGAGATTAATTTAAAGAAATATACAGAAGTACATGATAAGAAGTGTGAATATGTGATTATTTCTATCAAACCAATGATGAATGCCTTTCTAATTAAATACTGTGTGAAAAATGTTAAAAGAAATAGAATTATAAAAAAAATCTGTTGTCTTCCATGGAATCATATTTTAAGATAATATAATTCTTGTACCATATCTAAATACCAATTATGCTGATTATATTAACTACTTATACATAAATGACATATATGTATAACATATTTTAATAATAATTATTCTGATGTAATGTCATATTCAGGTTAGTATTATTCCTTATCTGAAATGCATAGGACTGGAAATGTTCTGGATTTCATAATGAACTTTTAAGAATATAATATTCAAGTTTTTATCATTTCTATTTATGAAAAGTTTAAGAACTTTTACAAAATATTTTTTATCATTTCTTGTTATGAAAAGTGTAAGATACAAATATTTTTTGATTTTTTGCTAAAAATCCTCAGCCTATACGACTATTTTTAAATAACATACAACATGGTGACACCTGTCTCTCACATGTAAGGGTAAAGAAACAACTTTATTCTTAAAGGATCTTAGAAAACATTTAAACAGAAATTTCTTAAATGTTTTCTAAGATCCTTTAAGAATAAAGTTGTTTCTTTACACTGAACACGAGTCAAATACATCAGTCCCAGTATGTTGTTATATCCTTGTGAACTACATTACCTAAAGTTATAGTGACATTAATACTACAAGTGTGTTAATAATATATTTCAGTTTAGAAACTGATGAATGTTTAATGCCAAAGGTCATTAGTGTTAATGATCATAACATAACACAAGAAAACCTCTGCCACCATTCCAACAACTACTGTTTATAACAAGCAGTACAGGATATTTTTTATGCACCTTCTCATAGACAGGAAAGTATATATCATAGCTTTTGAAAAACTGATGATGGGACAGAGAATGGGAAACACTGCAACAGACACACAGAGTAGGGCTGATTCTGCAATCTGTTGCTGTTAAAAGTTTATTCTAATGTTAATGCAAACATAAATTCTGCAGAGGTTCTGAAATAAAACTTTCCTGCAAAGCAACAAATTTACCTTGTGAAAACCCGATGACAAAGATGGCATAGATGATGAAAAATCGCAGCAGATCACCTTTGATCATTTTGTAGATCATGACAACAAATGGACCAATTTTCGGGACACCTCTGAAAATTCATAACACAATTTGACCCTGATGTCATTTACGAATATCTTTACTTATGTTATTTTGAAATAAGTAATGAATTAAATTTAAAGAATTATTACATTAATTGTAAACTATGGTTTTATGAGAAATAGATGTAACAAATTTTTTGAATGGCATTAATCAGTAAAATAAAATAGTTTCATGATATATCATCATATTAAATATATTTAGTATTCATGCATGATAATTTAAAATGAAACGTTTAAATTATTTATTTTTAATTAATTCTTTTCTGTTTTTATAGAACAATTATTTAAAATAAAAAAAGCTGCAAGCTGGTCGCTATTTTATCATTTAACGGGAAATTATTTTTAAATTCAACCTTGCAACATAAAGGAAAGCTATACTTTAATAAACTGGTGGTATGATAATTGGCTGGAACAGAATATCGTTTCAAATAAAGGAATTGTCCTGCAACTCTTAACATCTTTAGCCAAAGCTATAATCACTAAGCTACAGACACCATCTCTTTTTGAATGATACAAACCTGCAGAAGAAGAGGAAGTAAGGAGCAGTAGACAATATTGCCAACACCCCAACAACATCCTCATACTGACTGAAACAAAAAGCTCGACCAGGTAGCATGAAGACTACCATGAAACAGGAAAAAAGAAACAAAAATGCAGCAGGTGCAGCTTTCTGTAATAAAACAAGTAACGTTGTTAGATTAAGAAATACTAAAAGGTTAAGAGGAGTATACTAAAAGATTGGAAAGGGCATTTTCATAAAATATTTAAATGTATGAAAATTGCTTTACTAAGTAATTAAAGTAGTCTATATTATTTGTTTGGCTACAAGCATGCTTAGTATTAGTAGGTAAAATCTTAAAATCTCATTGAAGAAAAACTAACTAACAAAAAATAGTAAAATTTGTAAATATACAAAACTTTCAGTTTGAAAGGAGTTATAGAGAAAAAGAATGTATGTGTTCATTTCACTACAGCATCTTTGAATAATATACAAAAGTAATAGTTATCTTCATTTTACCCAGCCAATCTAACAGTGACCATTCAACATAATAAACTCTCACTTACCATTGTGGTTAAGAAAATCCAGATCCCTTGACGAAATATGTTCTTCATTGCTAAACAAATATAGATAATCGCTCCTATAAGAACCGCTACTTCTAATCCTAGTCTTGCCTTGAAAAACCAAACACAGCAAAAGTTACATTAGCACTTTAGAGATTACTGAAATTTTCTTAACCGTATTTCATAGAAATTAACATTTTTGTCAAGACTTTTTATTTACTCTTCAAAATTAGAAACGCATTTATGAAGTAGGAACAGGAAATGAGCAAGAAATAGACATAATTAAAAGTAAAATAATACAACATTCTCAGTGTTTGGCTACTGTGATAGTTAACAGTCAGAAAAAGACTTTTTCATACTTACAAATCTTTGCATTTTAATAACACTAATGGAACAAAATAAAGCATAAAGAGAGAATTACTTTCTGATGGATTATTTATTATTCCTTCTAAAGGTAGATATATTTATGAATTTCTCCCTCTGTTTAAAAATATAAAAATCATTGCAGCATTTAGATGTCAAATATTCTTAGCCGAAGTTAAAAACTGGTAAATGTTGTATTAATCATAAAATGATGTCCTTAATCACTGATTTCTTTAATAAAGATAGTGATTGACTTTTCTGGATTATTGCCATCTTTGGCCTAAGAGCCCTTTAATCCCATCCAAGTATCCCATAGAACTGTAATGCTATTTTTATCTAAACAAAATAATTATTAAATGTCTCACTTTGTCCTCAGTTTGGTAAGCTTTCAACAGATAGCATGGATCAGCAGTTTCATTCTCTGTATTACAGCCTTCATTACTCTGCGTGTCATTCAAGCCTACACAAATATCTTTTGCAGGTCGCAGTATGAATGATGTGAAGAAACAAATAAAATACACCACAAACACCACAAATCTTTTGTAAAAACTGAAATAATAAAAAATAAAATCACACTCTCAGTGGAAATAAAAGATATAATTTTCGGTCCAACATAATGAAATCAAAAGAGACCAAGCTAGGTGGGTTTTGTGTGTGTGTGTGTGTGTGTGTGTGTGTGCATGTGTGTGTGTGCGTGCGTGCTTGCACATGCATATAGGTATGTATGTATAAAGTTTCACATCAACATTCAAAAAATATTATGAACATTATTCACAGTTACTTTAAGATGTTTTAACCTTTTAAAACATTTCACAAAAAAAAAAAATTATAATCTAGTTTTGTGGCTTACTTTTGTCTAAAATGAACAACAAATAAATAAAAATAATCAATTATTCTTCAAAGTACATTTCTCTCAGTTGTATTTTTGTACCTTTTCTTCACAAAATGTTTCCATTTATCTTCCAGGAGATTGACCACAAGGCCGACCATCATGTCCAAATGCTCTGCCTTTTCCTGTAATCAAAAGCATCTGAAGTCAGTAATAAAGATGTTTTTATCACCGGCTGCCCTCATAAAATGGATTAAAACATCTGTCCAGACATCATTTATTAAAAGAAGAAACAATATTATTTTATAAATAATAATAATAATAATAACAATAATAATGGTCAAATTGTTAAAAAAAATAACCACTAAATATTACGTGCTCAGATAACTAACTTAAGCGATGGATTAGTTAACAGGAAATGCACTAACCCCATACACGATAAGATTAAGGGCGGAATTTTTGTTAATTTCGCCGTCACTAGATATGGTGTCAATCTCCTTGAGAGGGTAACTCGCACACATTGTTTTACCAAATGTCCAGTGTACTGTACGCTCCTTTTCCAGAATATGTTCATATATCTGAAAAAGAAATCATGAACAGAACATTTTCGAAGAAAAAAAGAAAAACTATTCAAACTAACCCAAATATTATTTAACCATGGATACATTTATTTAATTTATTTATTATCATCATCATCATCATCATCATCATCATCATCATCATTACCATCATCATTATTAGTATTAGTATTATTACTCTGTCTTAAAAAATATTTCTCTTCTTCTTTATACTACTTGTTTACTGTTACTTTTATTCTTTAAAATTTTCAGTTTAAGAACATGTTTTACAGCTTCCTATGTAATAATTCTAAATGCAACTGGACAAAGTCAAATTACAGTTAAAGGGTACGCCACTTACTTCAAATGACAGAGAATAGTAAACTTTGTTTTAAATATAAACATTACACAATTCTAACTTTGAAATGTCAGGCTGACAAAATCAAAACTTGTATTTTACATTTCTTCAGAGATTTTTGTGTAATTATTATAATTTCCATACTGAGATAATCTTGACATAATATTCAAAATAAAAATCATTACCCAAATAATTAGAGTTACAATTTTCAATTATGAATTTATGTGCAGATTACAGAGAAATTTAATGTACAAAGATTATTATTATTTATGTATATAAATTAACATCTGTATTTTTTGGAAAACAGTATTGCTAAAATATTAGATAAGAAATATTTATACCCCAGCAACAGGTTTGACTACAACAAAAAACCTGTCCATTATCAAATAATTTTAATATTTCATTAGAACATGTAAAAATGTGTATTCATCAAAAGTATTTATATTAATATAAACTTAACACATTTATTTTATTATTATTTTACAATGGCAAACAACCTCATGAAAAATTATGACACATTATGTATAAATTATAACAGAAGAAAAACAATAAAAAAAAAGAAATAAATAATAATAATAAAAAAAAAATTAACCATCTCAAACAAGTTATAACCATGAATCAACAAACAGTTATAAGTACATACTTGTTCATGGAATTTTCTGTTTTTAAAATGTTCAAAAAAAAAAAAAAAAAAAATGAAAAGAAATAAAGAAAGGTGTACATCCTTTTAACAGTTATAATATATTAAATACAGCAGGAAAAATAAAAATAAAAAATTATATCACACTCACAGACGCATTATAATCCTGAATGAACAAATAACTGTAAGTACAAACCTTCTTACGTGGAAGTTTAGCTGCAAGAGTCAATGGAGTAAGGCCTTGTCTATTTTTGATATCTAGCTTAGCACCTTTGCTGTGTAGCAGGTCAAAAATGTCCTGTTGAATTAATTAGTTGGTTATATTATTATTTGACACATTAAAAAAAAAAACAGAAAAAAAAAAACCCCAAGAAAAATAGAAGAAAAAAAAGAAAAAAAAAGAAAAAAAAAAAACCACCCAGGAGTCAGCTAAATAATGCTGAGATTTGTAATATCTGAGTAGATGAAGCTTCATAAAGCATAAATAAATATTCGTACATCTGGTTTGAAATTTTGTATTGAAGTTTATCCCCAACTAGTGCATCAGAGCTTTGTAACAAAGACTGTGGTGTGTATTATCATGTCACATGCTATAGGGTGATGTATTCAAAAATAATTAGTAAAGAGTAGCCCAAGACATGTCTGACTTCAGGTAACCATAAATAAAACATGTTGAATGCATTATAAAATTCAAAAAACATCAATTTTTTTTTTTTTCTGATGTAATGACAGAAGTATCTGTATAAATGTGTCCTTTTTTATTTAAGATACAGGTTATCATTAACAGCTGCAACAAAGTACTAGTAACTAAAAAAAAATTAATACAATCAACTCACCAACAGTTTTGGGTTATCCTACAAAACAAACAATGAAATATAATCAACATAAAATAATACTGGTATGTAACTAACAAATATTTCAAATCTTATCTGGAACACAATGATTTATAATAAAATGAGAAGAAAAAAAGTAATATAACTTTTTATCTTTGAATATGATGTGCAACATTCTTCTGTAGCAAAAGTAGTCTTTTAATAGAAATTAATGATGCTCTATACTGTATTACTAAATGATTTTATAAAAATTTCACTGTTTAGCAGTGATCTGTAGTCCCTCTAAATAATGTGTTACTACTGGTAACTAACTGTTCTTTCATATTGCCCGAGACATTAACCATCCCTAATTGCCTGTATTCTGAATCTGTAATCATCTGTACTTCATTTGTTAGCTAGTAATACCTCATACTCTATCAAATAATACACAACTAAGTAACTGTAAACTGCCCCCCAAAAATTAACAGTATTTTTTAATAATAATAATAATAATATTAATAATAATAATAAAATATTAAAAATAAAAAAATAATGAAAAAACATCAAGCTTTCTACATTCGGCATCAGTAATTATTACTGCATTAAGTTCCTTTAAAATTAACTTAATTGTTTTGTTTTATTGTTGTAATTATAAAATGATTTATTTGTATAAATGGCATCTGCTCTGGCCTGCATCCCAGAAATACATTTTTTTTTTTTTTTAATGACACAGAATGTAATATTCTAAAAATTTATGAAGAATGATGGTACTAAGTCATCAAAATTACCTTGTTTGAATGAATAACAAGCATATGCATAACAGTGTTTCCATTTGCATCTTGACGATTCACTTCTACTTCCTTTTGAAGAAGAAGTCGTACGCATTCCTCCTGCCCTAAGCATGCTGCAAAGCTCAGTGGGTATTCACCAAGATAGACATGGCTGCATTACAAAAACATATAATAAATTCAGGAATTTAAAAAAAAAAAAAAGCATTCGAAATAACCACTAGAAAAAATTAAATAAATGTCTAAGAAAAGAATACTAGTGCTTTAAAATGTATTTATAATCATTAAAAACATTTTAAATATATATAAAAAAATATTTTAAATATATAAACAAAAAGTATTTAAATAACTACATATAATTAAATAAATATAATTTAAACAACTATACAGCAAAATATTAAAGACAGAAATTAAAAAAAAATAATAACAAATAAACAAAACATAATATAGAAACATATTTAATATATTCTTCATCAGTGTTTAAATATGTGGCATTTCTTTTTTTTTTTTTTTCTTTTTTTTCTCTGAGACATAATTAAGAGAGAAAGCGTTCAAAGTGATAGATTTCAAAGTTTTCATAAAATATGATGGTGAATTTTTGCCTTGAGAAAAACAATAAACAAAACTTTATGTAAGTACTTGTATAAATGTGATTGATTTACCCTTCATAATTTGTGTTCTCACACACATCTACCCATTCATGCTCCAGGCTGTCTGTCCTGGAATCTTTCTGGTCATCTGGACAAAAAAAGTTACCACAACATCGTTCATGACAGTCAGCATCTTTATTAAGTAGAAATCTCACCATTCCTGGATCTTCATTGGTTATGGCCATGTGCAGTGCACTTTCACCTGAATGAAATTGAATTACTAACTAGTGATTTGACTTCTAAATACATACATATTATTATTATTATTATTATTTATTATTATTATTATTATTATTATTTTAGATATGCATTACTCTTAATAATTCAAATCAGAAATTGCATGGTGGAAAGAAAAAAGGTCAAAGCACTTTCTGCATACCTCTAAAGAACTGGTGGTACTTTTTAAATTTTTTTATTTTTTAGTTGTTATTTCTTGCATCCATTTTAATTTTGCTGGTAATACCATACAACAATAAAATAACAAACCTTTTATTTTTTATCTTGACTTCCGTAAAGAAATGTATAAAAATACTCCCTGATAGACATAGGATGTACTACAATAATGAACTATCTACATCCTTTCTCTTCAAGTTACAAAAAAAAAAAAAAAAAAAAAAAAAAATTCCAATCTCAAGGCTTCTTCATTTTAATACCTTGTTATTAACAATAACTCAAAGGATACAAAATAGATTTATGCCATTTGCTTTTACTGTTACACAAAAACACTTTAATATACTGTGCAGCTATATTACAAAATAATTTTGTATGAACATATCTGAGTGTCCTGGAAGAAAATACCTTTACACTACTATTATCGTTTGACTCTTTGTTACTGATTACAGTCTGAAAAGTAATTAATAAAAAAAAATTGTATGAATCACTTACCATAGTACTCATCTCCCAAATAAATATCATTAACAAGTTTGGGAAACCTGTTGATGAGACGTTTTGCCAATTCTGCGTGCACGATTGTTGAGTTAAGAAGACAAAGATGAAGTATAGATTCTCCTACCGTTCCACGTTTTTTTCTGTCCCAACATACTGTGCGTGTTCTTTTTACTTTTTTTAGAAAAAAGATTTAAAAAAAGAAAATTCATTTTTTGAAAAGTGTAAACCAAATTCTAAATAAAGGAGTTACGAATAAAACTAAAAAGAAAATAAAAGAATATTTTTACAGTGACACTATATTCGGGCTTTATTTTTTATTATTTCAGTCAGCATTTAAAATTTCTACATTAAGTACTTGTAAAGACATCCACTTAATCTGAATATGCAGTCAAAGGAATCAAATATAAATAAATGTTTTAAGTCAGGCTTAAATCTTCTCGGAATCTACACAATATTATGTGTATATATGTGTCTATCTGATTCTATCTCCATTTTATATATATATATATATATTTATAATGGTTCATCACTTGGATACCCCCCATGTTATTTCCTAGTACCCTAATTGGCCAGATTACCATGTTTGTTTCAGAAAACTGTATTATGATCAGGTGCAAAACAACCAGAATAACCAAGACAGTGATTGTGATTGATATAATTTGTACACAAGGTTTTTTACTCTGCTTTACTTAAAATTTAAATAATTTTTATTATAGTAAAAATATAATTATTATATAGCAACAATCTATTATTCAGCTCCATATGTAGGCCCTATATATAAATTGTTATTGTTGATTTTTCAATTTATGTTCTTTTGGTGGAGAATTTGGGCGGCTTTGAGTAGTATAATAATGTCCGCCAATGTCAATATGTATATGTATTTCAAAAATATTACTTATCTTGTTATTAAAACATATTAATACCTGGTTTCTTTGGTATATAACTTTCTTTTTGATTTCCTGGCGTTTTGTTTTTAGGTTTAGGTCGGCCTGCTTCTTCATTTCTGGCTTTTACTAAATCGGTAATTGAAACTTCTTCACCCTCTCCTTTTTTTATTAAAAATGGTAAAACATCAGTTTCCAAGGCCTCATTCACAGGAGTGTAGTTTTTGCTCCATCTGGCATTCTTCATTAATTTAACTAAGTGGCCATTTCCTTTCAAATCAACAAGTCTATACAAATCATTAGATTCATTGTTAGCTTGATTTTTAACGCCTTTGGTAACCTCCATATTAATAATTATATAGTGTCTAAAAACGGTTGATCAGACTGAAAGAGAAGTGCGTATAGTTTTGATACTCTTAACTTCCTAAAGTTAGCGTCAAAATGGCTGCTCAGCAACCATAATTATTTTAAACTATATGTTATAATCAGTTTCAATTTATCTTTGTTTACAAAAATTGTAAATAAAAAAAATAATAATAATAAAATACTATGCAGTAATATTTTCCCCTGCCATCTTTAGATGTAAAACATTATTTATTTTTCTTTACATTTAAAACAGGTATGTGATTCTGTAAGTGCCTACTAGCTTGCATGCATTAACAATTCCTAGCTGATCGGCATCAGAAACTCGGGGACTGGAGGCAGCGGATGTTTTCTTGTGTTTTTTCATGAAATTAATCAAAGTCTGTAGTAAGTTATTTTTTTAATTTTTAATTTTATTTATTTATTTTTTTTATTTATATAAAATATTTTTAGCAGTCATACAGGGAGTGGCGGCAATGAATACTTTTTTATTCTTACATTTATTATTACTATTCTTTATATAAGCATATATTTTATTTCATTGTTATCTAATAACCGTTAACACAAATTTTGTGCTCGTAAAACAGACATTTATTTATTGACTGAATTGGTTTGTACATGATTCACAATGATATTATGAAGAATTCTTAGTTCTTCTTGACAATAAATGTAGTTATGATTTATACTTTATGCAAACAGCTTTCTTTTGTTGTTATTATTATTTATTTATTTTATATACTTTATAATGTACAATATGAATACATACATTTTATAAATCATTTGAAATTTGGAAAACATATATCTGTAAGACTGTTGTCATAATACAGATTTAATATTTTTATTACTCTTCATTCTTTTAGTTTAGATACAGACGTAGTTTTTACATTAATTTTTCCGTTACTAGAACGGATTTATTGATAGAGACTATAACACTGTCCTGAAAACGTCGGGACAATTTCCGTTATATAAGAAGATATTTCATTGGCTCTTCGGTACTTGACCATAGCAACGATGTTGCGTCATCGGTAACGAGCGGAAAGGGGCATACACAGACAAACTTGTAAAGAGGGTTCACACATCTGTTATTGTTAAAGGTGAGAATAAAAAAAAATAAAGAAGAAAAAGGTGTTTGGTTGTATTCTGTGCAAAATGACGACGACCGCTTTTGGAGGAGGTCCCACGATTGAACAGAGACGAGCGTTTGCCGCATTTAAAGATGGCACTCAAGTTCCAGGGTAAGTTTAGTAACTTGAAAGTTGAATTTGATAAGCAATTAACGATATGATATTGCGAATTATAAGAATCATGCCATGCATTATATTAAAGAAAAATTATCCAAAATTATTTCTAAAACCTCCTTCTTAAGCAAGAAATAGCCCAGTTTATTAAAGTAAACTGTTCAAAATGATATTGATGTCTCTGTTATATAATAATAATGATTATCATAATATGTGCATAAACCAAGAATGTAATAAATAATAAGGTAATAAATCTAGAATAATACAAAGAGTAAGAGACTGAAAACTACATGTGATCATATTCATTTCACAAATGGTGAATATAAATAATATATATAACATACATTTTTTTTTTTTTTTTAAATGTCATAAAAGAAAATCTCCAGATAATACAACTTTTAATAATTTAAGTAAATAAAAAAAAAAAAAAAAATTAATACATATACTGTTACTTTGCTCTGAATTACAAACAAAATGATTCAATTTCTTCTTATATTTTTAATGTGTTGGTAAACATAATTGTCAAAACCATTTCATTAAGTTTTTTGTTAATTAGTATCTTGTAGAATTCATACACATTTTTTAGACACATTTTAAAGTACATTGTATTGTTGTTATTTAAGAAATAATATATTGTGAAATAATTTGCTACATATGAAATAAATACTGCATCATTTCATTGTTTTCAGATACCGGGGTTATATACCACATCTCAAGTACAGAATGGGAAAAACATATGGAAATGAAACACATGATATACTGGCTGAGGTTAGTAATAATTTTTATTTCCACTTTGTTTTTCTAATTTTGTGAGAATAGATTTGAAAAAAAAAAAAAAAAAAAAATTCATAGTTTTTGAAAAAAGTACCTTTATTTGTTTTCTTTATCATATTTGAATTGAGTATTTAATACTTTATTATAAATGAAATGCTTTTGTGTTCAAATACAATTTAAGGGTAAAATTTTATTACTGAAGTTAAAATATTTATTTTTATTATATTTTTTTTTTTAAATTAAAATATATGTTGTTTTATATAAACAAAAAATCCCAAACAGCAAGAACAACACAAGAAAAAAACAAAACAATAATAAAATAATAATAATAAAAAAGAAATAAATAAATTTGTAAAAAGTTGATTTAATGTTGTTATGTAAACATAAATTAGACTAAACTCAAAAAAAGTATATTTTTATAGTAATCAGGAAATATATAATTACAGCTTTTCGTGTACTTGGTGATATATTTATCTACACATTTTAATTAATTACTTTGTGAAGAGAAAATATATACACCATCAGGATAAATACATTTTTTAAAAATATTTTTATTATGATAACCTGAGACAACTAAATAAATAAATAAATAAATAAATAAATTTTAAAGTTTGTTTATCAGTCTCACTTCAACAAATTGTGCTTGTCAGTGATTTTAAAGTTATAAAAATGTATGACTGTAATTCATGACATAGTGAGCTGCTTACAGTTTTTATGGGGTTATATTACACAGCAGATATTGTTTTGTATAAATGGACACATATCACTGTACTGAACACTGTACTGAACATCTGGGTTGAGTATCTCCAAGGGTTTTGTCAAATAAATAAATAGATAATACACTGTCTTGAAATAATGAAATGCACCGAAGTAATATGTAAAAAAAATATCTTTTGTTGACTGTTCAGAACAGTATTTCCATTAATTATGAAAAACAAGAACAATTTATATTATAATTATGGTAGTGATAACATAAGTTACACCCCCATAAGTTAAGAAAATGTTAAAATAAATAATACTAATATATATATATATATATATAATTATAATTTATAAATAATTTAAAATTGCAAATAAATAATTTAAATTTTAAATGATTATGTAATGTATTCAATTACTTTGTCATGTATTTGAATCAGTACTGGAAACTTGCCAGCAGTATAAACTCTGCTGTCGAAATAAAAGTAAAATATACATTAATTTAGATGTTACTTAAGAAAAAACATAATAACTAAAATGTACATAAGGCAGTGTCATTTTTGTCTTGTAAACAAGATGACAGTCAGTAATCAGAACCCTTCTAGGCTGGTTTCAGTGTCTGCTTGTGTGTGACTGCAGTGTAATCTAGAGATACAAGTGGGAAATGTATATGTACTGATTTACACTTTTTTTACACTTAAACCATTTACTTAATGTACAATAGCAGTCCTATTTATAAATGTCTGAATTTGTTTACCTTAGTGTAGAAGTTGTACTACCTTACATACTTACTGTAGTGTGACAATTTATAAAATATATCATATGTGGTCTACTGTACGTGATAGCCTTTGTACAGTTGAAATAGTGTGCTTTTCCCCATACCACTCAGAATTCTGATATGTAGGTATTATGAAATGACAACAGTTGTTTGTCTTGCCAGCTGTGTCCACAAAGACTCAAACGAGGAATTATAACAAACCACTTTACAGCTCAGACTGCATTGCTTGTGATTGAAGAAGTGAAGCACAGAGCATTTAGATTAGGCAAAAATATGATAAGAACCTGTTTGGGCTTGATTTGGAAACCACAGCTGCAAGTCATATTGTTATGAGCATAAGCCCTGTACTTAAATCCTTTAACTGCTTTTAAATGCCAGATCTTATGAGTTTGGAACAGTTCTCCAATTTGAAAACTAAATCTGTTAATTGTTCAGTGGTTGGCTGGACTCCATTTAGAAAAGCTAAAGCTGATCGTTGGCTCGTGTTTTATTTGGCATCCAGCTGGAACTGACCACATTTGAAAATGCCAGGTACATGATTTTTATGAAATCTCAAAATCTTTTATCTGAGACAACATTAATCCTCAGCCCAAAAAAAAGTTTTCAAAAAAAAAAGAAAACTGAAACGAACCAAAAATATCTGGTGCCATCATAACTCACACAAAAGCAGCCAGCAAAAACAGCACCCCCAGTACTAATAAAGAATCTTATCATGTTTTTGCCAAATCTAAATGTTTGACTTCTTCAGTCACAAGCAATAATGTCTGAGTTGTAAAGTGGTTTTTCATAAAGAATATATTGTTAAAGAAATAACATCCATAGTTATATTTTATCTTTTTTGTGAAGAGTTGAATACTGCCAGCTATGTCTAATTTTGATCTACATTCTTAACGATATAGATATATATATATATATATATACGTTCTTAACTATAATCTGTTAAATACATTATACATGTATTAATTAAAAAACAAATCTTGTACATGGAATATTTACATATTATAAATTATAGTGTGTCCTGAAAGGTCTAATTACCTTTTTTCACATTATTTATTGTGTTAATTGAAGTGAGTTGTTTGTAAGCTTATTACTTACTGGAGATTATAAATTAGCATTTTTAGTGTTCTCATTATTACTGTTAAAGGTTTACATTGTAACTGTCCTAAATTTCTATAGTAACATAAATTTAGAGTCAAGTATATATCATTCTGTTATTTAATGAGCTTAATGTCATTCTTAAAACACATGAATACTGAACTTAAATTAACGACATTCAAATATCAGATCCTTTTTATGTTTTATTTTCTTCTCAAATTCATTTGCTTGGATGTGACTGCAAGGCATGGTATTATGTGATTTTCTCACAACAATGATGTATATCTATAATAGTTTCTCTAATTTGTTTTTTTATGTTGCTCAAACTTACCCTATTAATGAAAAGATTGTTGATTTTTTTTCTTGCTTTTTACAATATTCTCCATATCATTAAACATAAATTATATATTATTCTGATTATTAAAACATTTCTATGTCTGTCTGCTATCTATCTATTTACATGTATATAATATTACATATATATGTATATATTTTAATTTATACAGTCTCCAAATCTATCAACATGATATTCTTATTAATTTTCATGTTTTGTCTTTATTCTTCTTCCTTTTTAAAAAAAAATTAAAAACAACAACTAACTAAAAACATCCACCAACAAAAAAAACTACACAAAAAAACAACAACAAATAAAGAAGTTCCAAAGCAGCAGATCCACTACATTTGCCAGTCCTTGTCCACCAGAAACTCTGAAAAATGAACTGCCTGATCCGACTGGTGACAACAAATATACAAAGGAAATGGTGCCAGGATATACAGGTGTGTAGAGAAACAGCAGAACATTTTAATTATTTAATCTTGAAATTTGTCTATGTGAATGGTCCAAATGAGCAGACAGCTTTTGTAAAATTAATTAGATTTAGAAGCACACATAAAAATTATTTAATCAGTTGATTGTAATAGATAACTGGAAAACTGTGGCTAAGTGATAGGAATGGCCATTCAAAGCCTTACAATAATATGATCAACCTGTTTATCGTGGATGTTTAAATCATTAGTGGCATTTCAGGTATATATATATTTT
The DNA here is from genome assembly GCA_012295275.1 of Chrysomallon squamiferum. Lineage (NCBI taxonomy): Eukaryota > Metazoa > Mollusca > Gastropoda > Neomphalida > Peltospiridae > Chrysomallon > Chrysomallon squamiferum. Next base: position 17,700,003 of record CM022672.1, on the reverse strand, counting down.
TGTTTATCAGTTAATAGAGGTGTATAATATTTCCTTGTTTTTCAGTAGGTGAAAATATCTTGTGTATTGACATACAGTACAACACACGAATATAATGGTTAATATAGATATGTGTTGTTAAAGAAATATTAATTTGAAAAAATAAAATAGGTCATCTACAGTCAACTTTGATAATCAGAGTCTCTTTGCAGGTTATGTACCCAGCATGCCTTTCAGGTTTGGATCGACATACAAGAATGAATGTGATTTATGTGTTGATTACTTTATCACGGAAAAACAAAAGAAAGAATTCCAAACACAAGATCTCCGACGACAAATCTTAAGTTACCCTAAACTGACAGCCATTTTACATGACCCTGTAGTACGAGACAAACTGAACCTCTACAGAGATACTCACCCTGTAAAACCAACATTTACAGGTGAGAGAAAATAATCTGTTTTATATTCATATGTTTTGCAGAAATTTGACTTTAAAAAAAAGTAGTAATATTTACCGTATAATTATCTTAAAATTAATTTTCTTTCTTAGTGAGAGGTAAAATGATAGGATGAACATTATGCCACATGGTATCAGTATTATTGCCAAACCAGTATATGTTTTAATGTATGCATTAGCTCAGTCAGACCTGATAGTGCTTCCAACCATTATAATGCAAAAACGCTAAATTCAGAAAAATCAGTAAAATTGAAAATTTATACACTTCATTAAAAATGTAACTTTATGTCAAATTGTTTTGTGCCTTTTTTTCTCATAGAGGATAAACGACCTCTTTTGGAACCACCCATGCCTGGATATCAAGGATATGTGCCAAGAATTGGCACAACTGAGCTTGGTTTGGGGTGTAGGTACCACGAGTGCACCAAGAAAGGTTTCGAAACATTCGCACAAGAAACTGATCGACATGCCCGACTTCAGAGAACTCAGAGTGTTGAAAGGTTTGTAATGAAAGGTTTATATGCCTCTAAAACACTGTGAAATGGAAAAAATGCTATCTTACTTCAGCACACTGATATAAATTTTTTCATTATGTTAATAAATGCTGATTTTATAATAATCACGTCTGAACAAGCTAAAGTTCTATTCTGTAAAAACTGTATTTGTTTTTCTTAATCCAAGCCATGGTGAGATGTTTAATTTTATTTATTTATTTGACAAGGTTTACTAGAAGTGATCTGCAGAGAGCAAAGAGTGCTCCAATGTCCTTCAGCAAAAGGATATATGTTAATGATGGAATGATACCAAAGTACACAGGATATGTTCCAAGTAGGTTTTCTTGCAGCCATTCCTAAAGAAAGCATAGTAACAATACACTATATATATATATCTTTAATAGTCACACAAAAGAACACAAAAAACTAATAAAAAAACATTCTTCATTCTCTCTACGTTTTATTTAGTTGTTAAAAAAGATATGATTCAAATATTTGATCACACTTGTTTCTATATTAATATATTTTTATGTTAATAATGAAAGCAATGTTCTTAAGTTTTTTTTGACTGGACCCCTTGTAAGTTATTTCTTAATGACATTAATGGGTTCTTTTTTCCTTTCTACAGGGAGGCGCTATGCTTTTGGCCACACATACGGAGATACAACACGGAATCTCGATGTTTGTGCACACGATAAAGAATGTTACGGTACTTTCACTCGCCTTGGCCAGTCTGTAGCTTAACCCAAAGTAAAGAAGCACTTTGTATTTGTATCTGTTTAAAACAACTGAAATGTTGTTTTCAAATCAGGGTCATTCTTAAATTGATTGGAATTACCTTTTTGAAGAAACTAAGACCAACATCTTCAATTTCAGAAAGTTGCACCTCTGATTTGTACCCTCATGATGAAAAACTTTTTTTTTTTTTTTTTTTTATTTATTCATAACTCAAGAAATTGTTTTTAATTCATGAAAATCACTGCTATAATACACTTTTACTGATATTGGAAGTGATTTTTTTTTTTACTGTATGTAATTTTGATATACACAGATTTGTCCAGCATTTACAGATGTTTGTTATCATATTTGTCCCATATTTACAAATGTTTCTTATTATTTAGTAGTATTTTTATAGAATATTTACAAAACAATAATCTGTATAACAGTATAATTGGTTTATTTTGTAGAACTATATTTTAGCTATAAACCTGAAACTATCTGGATAAAAATGGATTTTTTTTCTTTTTTTTCAGCTGTAAATCTGAAAGATAATTTAATCTGTATAAATGGATAAGTTTTTCTCTGTTTTGTTTTACTTTCAGCATTATTTTAGCTGCATATTTAAAGATAATTAATTTTTATAAAAATGGATAAGTTTTTCTCTATTTTGTTTTACTTTCAGCATTATTTTAGCTGCGTAGCTCAAGATAATTAACTTAGATAACAGTGGATAAGTTTTTGTCTATAGGGTTTCCCTATCAGCATTATTTTTAATTGCTGAAAGCCTTTTAGGAATATTTGACTGATGTCATTCTGTCACATGTAAATGTTTCCATTTGTCTGTTGTATTCCACTGAGGTAGCTGTTTTGAAAAGACAAAACGACATAATGCGGACATGGATGCAAGACACTTGGTTTGACAAATATTTACAACTCATGGAATAAAATAATATTTCTAGCTGTCTCTGCATCACTTTATTTCAGTGTATGTATGTAGTGCAGGTACAAGCATGCATTATTCTGTTAAAAAGGTACAAACTGAATTCATTGAAATGACATTGATTTATTTGCAAAGTTTTCCAGATTATCCCGTATTTAAAAGCCAGGATATGGCATGATTCACTCTGTAGATATATATTATTTTGTTGTTGTTGTTGTTTAACTGACAAATTCAAGCCCATATATTTCAACTTTTTGATGAACAATAAGTGATAGATAAAACTTATGATATCAAATTTATCACACCTAAGTTTCTGAAAATACACTTCACGATGATGATAATAATAATAATAATAATAATAATAATAATAATAATAAAAAAAATAATAGAATGAATTAAAAAAAATAAAAGATTTAACAACCCATTAATCCATAATGGAAATATAACAGCCAGACTAAACATCCCAGTTTTTATTTAAAATATTAGTAATTTATATTTAATAAACTCATTTACTGTGTGAATTTAGAACTGAATAAGGTAGATATTCTCAGAATGTTTACTTATAAGTATTGTATTTAGGATATAATTGGGTTTGAAAAAAAAAAAAAAGGATTATGAAGTTGTCTCGATATAAAAATATAGCTCATTGTTGATCAGTATTACTAATGTGAGTATTATTTCTTCTTTATTTTAACACTGTACATATTGTTAGTATAAAATTTATGGCATAAATTTAGTTATTTTTATATATATGTTGGTGGCTTTGTTTTATTCTATTTACAACAAACTCGATAGATTTGTTTATACATAGCAGTTCTGTGATAAATGAATTTAAGTTTCTCTGTCTCATGTGAAATTTGAAATAACTTTATTTTGTGTTTATTTATTTTTGCTGGCAAAATCTCATAGCACTGATTTCCTTCTTACATTTTTTCCCCCTGCCCCATGAATCTAAGATTCCTTTATTTAATTTTTTTTTTTTTTGCTCCACAATAGTTTTTGTTATTTCAAGACTGTCTGCCATTTATACAATCCATTGATGATTTTCATATTTTTTGGTGTGAAATTCATGTGTTCAGACTTAGCCTGTATTTCGTTTCCTAGGCACAAACTTATTTTTTTTTTTTTTTTTTTTATTTGCCTTCTTTTCTTAACATTCCTACTACCACACAAGTTTTAAAATATAATGTAATAATGACTGTTTGAAAGAACATTTAATATTAAAAGAACTTACTCATGAGCTTTGTGTTGTTATTTTCTATGAAAGGCAAAAATTTTGTTTTTCAAATTATTTCATTTGATATTATTTCAATGAAAGCATCTAGAAATGAAAAAAAAAAAAAAACATATATATTTTCACCTTTAATGAAAGAATTTTTAAGAGATATTTTTGTCTTTTTAATGTATGTTTAAGTATTCATCTCGTTCATGACATTCATATGTTCCGACATCATGAGTAATGTCTACTGAAGAAAAACAAAGTCTTTTTCGAAAAAGATATATTTTATCAAGTATAATTAAATATTTTTAAAAAAGTAAATTTGAAACTATTCAAACAATATGCATGATCAATATTTTTAAAGTGTGTGTGAGACAGAGAGAGAAAGAGAGAAATGTATTTTATATTGAATTTATAGTAAAAAAAAAAATCCACCAAAAAACGGCTCAAACATTTGATTATAATTTAGATTATTCAACCTTGTAAAAAGTAATGATTTGATTAAAAAAAATTTAAATGCCCATATATTTTTAATTTATATAAACAATTTTTATTAACATTAATTTTTGCAATAAATTTTTACTAATATCTTACAGTAAGTAAAAACACGTTTTTAGTATGCATACAAACACTCTCAAACACATACATACATACACACACACACAACTATATGCAATTATAAATCTCAGTAATATGTAAGAATACAAATGTAATTTGGCCATTAAATAATAATTAAAAGAAAAAAAAAAAACCAGACATGTAGGAACACATGACAGTGTTTGAGCATTTAGCTAGCTCTTTCAGAAATGTTCAGGAATGTACAATTAGGATAAATATGTTTGATTATAAATACTCATTACTGATATACAAAAAACATATTTTAGAACATACTTATATATAAACATATATAACAGCATATACATGTATATTGATTTAAAGCAACTGGAAGCTGAAACACTCTCATGAACTTTACTACACACAGATTCATGATTCACAAAACAAAAGAAAAATGTTGATTTGTTCTTACAGCACACAGCCTCTCCTCAAAGAGATTCATACTGTTTAATGAAAACATGCACACCAGTAAAAAAAAACTTCTATAAAATTTAATTTTAATAACTATTATGGAATTAAAATAATAGTGGATAGGGACAAGCTCTCCACAATATGTTTGACACTAATTAATGAAAATTTGCACCAAATAATTATATCAGGTATTTCACACACACAAACACACACACACACACACACAAACCAAACCAAGTCTGTATTTAAAAACAATGCCTTCATGAAAAGTCTTTCTTGAATAACTGTTATCACATACTTATATCACAGTGGAGATTTGATTAAGAGGAATGTGGCGATTTCGTACAATTCCACTTTGTAATTCTTTAGCCACTGACCACCTTCGTACAGCTTATCTTGTCTCAGATTATCCTTCCATCTGCTGCCTGGTGGCAAGTAGACATCTCTTTGTCGAGCCTTACTGTCTAAAACAGGAGCAACAAGAATATCATCACCAAGAAGAAACTCATTGTCAACCGTCTGAGCATCTTTATCATCAGGTGCAATCCACCATAATGGACGAATGATTGGAGCACCTTTAAAAAAAAAAAATTAATAAAAAATAAAAAATTAGAAAATTAAAATGAAATAAAAAATATTTAAACCAGAATAAAGAGATTTGCTGTACACACATACATACATATATATATATATATATACACACACACATACATTTTATTTCTTTATTTTTGTTTAAATGTTTTGGCTATGGTTACTTCAGATTGTTATCGTCCATCCATCTTCATGATCTTGTTAAAACATTATTGCTTTTTACTTTTTCTTTGAATTAGTCAGGTATGATATAATTAGCAACAACCTGAAAGTTTATAAAATATCTGTGTAGATGATTTGTTCATAAAAACCAAAGCTACTCAACTATTTAAATGACAAGTACAACTCATAGCAAGTAGATGCATTATTACTGGTCAATGGGTTAAGCAAAGATATTCTTCAACTGTTTAATGATGCCTTATAAGAATTACGTGGGTCATTTGTGATAGTGTATTAATCAAAAATACACTGTAGCTATCAAATGCCAGCTGATAACATAGGCTAATAGTGTCCATTGAATTAAAACAATTACCAGACAAATGTGATTCCTTGGCGGCAGCTTTAATGATGGCAGCAAACTTGTTGGTATGCAGCTGTACCTGTTGATGTGCAAACATTAAAACATCATTATTGATATCCCATGGAAAAACTGAAAATTCCATCACAGGCAAATAGGTTGCCAACTGCATCCATCGGATGTATAACTCGGGATCAGGCAGCTGATGTGAAGAATTCCCAGTCGTTTGTGCATATCCACCAATAGGACCTGGCTTAATGAAAGGATATCCCAAGATTCCAAGTGTCAGGATTGTGGGGATTATTGATTTCAGTCCATTATCATAGCCCCAGTGCATGTGTTTTTCACCTAATTCCACAAAAACAGAATACTTTTGTGTCTGATGCCCAACATTAACAACAACAGTGTCTCCAAAAGAACTGGCCATTTCTACATATTTTGTGGCATAATCGCAAGGGCTGTGCAGAATGCTGTCAGTGTTCATGCTGTAATCTAAGAAACTAGCTTCCCCGAAGCTGAATTTGTAGCTGTCAAATCTGTATTCTTTCTTTATTGTATCAAGATTGTCTAAAAACCATTTCACTGCATCACTGTCTGTCACATCAAGAAGGGCCGTTTTATTTCCTGCCCAAGTTACTGTTGCTGGTTCTTTACCATTAGCATCCAAAATCCAGTAGCCTTTTTTGACACCTATTGCATATAATGAGATATTTTTGTCAGGCTTAACAAAAGGAGTCACTTGTGTGCTTATTTGAAATCCTGTTTGTTTTATCTCTCCCAACATTTGGTGAGCATTTGGAAATTTTCTGTCATTGAAGTTGAAGTCACCAATATTCTTGTAATAGTCACCATCAATTTCAATAGTACCTTTAGGAAACTTTGTTTTCACTATTTTATCAGTCATTTTCAGGACTTTACGCTGTGATACTTGTCTTCCAAACTGTGCCCCTGTTGACCACAATGGCTTCTCTACAATTTTCATATCTGGTGGTGACAGAGGCTTTGAGAAAACCTTTTTATACAGGAAACTGTGAATTTCTTTAACATTTTTAGCTTTACAGATAGAATACCTAAGAACAGGTGGTGCATTTTCTGGATTCTGAAAAACACTCCCCTGATAATCAGTTTTGAAACACAGCAAGTTTGAAACAGTTTCATTAACACTAACATGCAGAGGAACCAGATTATCCACAACTATCCCAACTCCGTTTGAGCTGATCCAAAACCGTTCAAGAACGGATCCAAAAACTTCGTGTCCCAGTTCAATGGCTTTTGCAATTGGAGATGAAATGAAAGGCTGCATTGGTATTTTAATTTTATTTAATGGCCACTGATGATTGAAATGTGTAGCACCTCCATACCAAAAAGCAGTGCTTAAAGGAATACAATCTTTGGGTATAAAACCGTCATTTTTAGGTGTCCATACCACGTTGTAACATCTGACACCTTCATACACTCCTTCTTTTACTTCTAATTTCCCTCTGTGCATCCACTGAAAACAAAGATTTTTGTCATCGCTAATGGAAGAACATTTAGCATCTGGTAGAAACTGAACTGCTTCTGGAACTCTCACTGATAAATACTTGTTGCCGGATTCATCTTCAAATGTAAATACACCTGATCCATAGTCGAAATAAAAATCTCCAAGACGAAATCGTGACTTAAAAATTGCTAAAATGGGCGTCTTCGTATAAAAAGAACGCAAAACAAAGATAGCGGCTGCTATTGTAAAGATAATAGCACTCGTTTTGACTATCTTTAAAAGTTTTCGTTTAGGAATAGCCATTGGAGAATTTAATAAAGTTCACGAACACTTTAATTCCATGTTTCTAGCGTCTCCATTCAGTAACCGGAAATATTAGTGATTGTCTCGATAAACACAGAGTCCGGTCGTAAGATATTTCAGAAAACGTTCTTCTTGGAATAATAGTTTATGGCATAAGTTATGTTAGCATAATTGTAATTATTTATTCTAATCATAATGAAATCAACTGTAGAATAAATTATGAAATGTATGTACTGCTTATAATGTTCAGCGCCTACTCGGCTACTGGTAATAACGAAATCGTGTAGGATGTATCATTGTATGATTCATTGATTGTATCATTATGATGATTAATTTAATAAAGATATGGAACATTAAATGTTATCATTATTATTTTAAAAGTAAAATTATGATACTATGTTTGTTAATGCAGTTTGTTGCGGCTGAAATATTGGACATGTTAGTAAACGTTTAGTGTTCAGATCTTTGTCCTTTATAATATCCTTGAAAGTAAATACGGCGACTCAATCTTCTCAGTATATTGACTATCGTAACAGAGTTACCTCTGTTAGACGATAAAGTAATTGTGTGTGTTACGAAATAATAATAATAATAACAATAATAATAAAATGTTTCATGCAAAGATACAGTATGTTTGTTGAGGGAGTTATCGCTCTTAGACCATGTTGTTAATATTTTGAGACTGATTAATCCACTGATTATTTTAATATTACTACACACTACCCAGTTACCTCACTTTGGTAGTATTTTCTAAGGCTTTTATTTATTAAAATAGTAACACAATGTAATAAGGTAGATGAAATACATAAGTAATATATATACGATCTCAAGTATTAGAAGCAATTAAATATTTAACGACACCTAGCCAAAACCAAATAACCTTATAATTTTATTAGTTGTCGTCCACAAATGGGAGGTAATAACATTTGAGAGACACAGTTTGCTTTCTGATGCAGTATTAAAGGACTGAATAAGACATTTAAAAAATGCAGACTTAAGAATATAAACAGTTTCAAGCCTGTAAGAAAACTAGCTTTGTCGGTAAAATGTGTATTACACATTTTAACGACTATATTAGTAACACGGAGCTTTTTTACGATTGTGGAAATATATCAAAGAAACAACGGATGTGCGTAACACCAAGTAAGTAAACAGTTACGAAACATTTTGGTAACTATTTTGAGTAGTCAGGTGTACGTAAAAGAGTCAAGCTATGAATTAACTAGATCACTTTATAATATATGAGTATTTTTAGGAAACATGCATAGAAAATGATCTATTAAGGATACATGTTCACATAATTTTGATACTTGAGTCCGTGTTACCGTTGTATTCTTTATTTTGTAAAACATTAAAATGATTCATTAATTTAATGATTAATAATTTAATTATAATTATCATCAGACTGTCATATATACCCATATCCACAGCAATAAAAGTCTAAACTAAATTATTAAACGAACTGATAATTGGGATATAGTTTCATTATATGATTTTATATAGATTGCTATAGTATTGATTTTCTTGCAAAAGAAATTGATAACGATAATTTAAATAATAAATATAAATACTCATTATTATTATACTGTCATTTCTTTGAGCAAATATGCATGTATTGTTATAAAAATTAAATGTTTCATCTTTTTCAGAAAGCCAGTGATACTTGCTAATTACCAAAATTATCTAGACATCTGGGTACAGAAATAAACATGCCAGAAACGAAGAATGCAATAAATGAGGTTTTACCCAAACAAGGGATGTTGTATCAAGAAGACATGCCAACAATTGTTATGTGCAAGCCTAAATTGCTGCCTCTTAAATCTGTCACATTAGAGAAGATGGAAAAAATGCAGAAAGAAGCTCAAGATCTTGTGAAACAGCAAGAATTAGACAATAAAAAGAAATCTGAGAATTACGGACATTTTTCAGATCATCTTTAAATAAAATTTATAAATATTGTGTATATATTGGGAACATTTATTTTTAAAAAATAATTATTTAATTTTCAGTCAGTGATTCAGAGCATCATATAAACAAAAATTAATAATAATAAAAAAATATTTAGCATGAAAATTATTGAGACTGTGCAAGAAGATGACTGAAACACATACCTGGAGATTACCACTGGAATTGTCAAAGCACGAATTACATTTTTCAAAAACAATTTGTTTAAAAATATATTGTCTGCATGCAGCTATGAAATAGCCAGAAACATTATATTCATTTAATCATTGTGGATTTCACTCTATATTGTTTTAAAGTTGTGATAACCAAACCAACTGTAATGACTGCATAGAAATATATTTATTCAGTAAAAGGTTTCATATTGTTTTGGTGATAATAATAAAAGAACAATGTCTTTTTCTTTTTAGAGTTAAACTCTGTTGTTAATATTAAAGAATAAAAACAAATGAAAGTATTAGAAAGATTGACATAATATAAAGTGTCATTAATTAATGTCAAGTTAGTTATCAGTTCACTGGAGATAACTTGCAGCATTTTGTTTTGTTTATGTTAATACTAAGGTAATAGTTATATGTATGTTGTAATAAATCATCAATTCCTTAAATTGTACTCAAATTGATGTTTGTGCTGTTTTTATTTTGCATAATATAAAATGAAATGTAATAAAATATAATTTATTAAAATTTCATTGTATTTTCATTAAATGTTAATATTTAATAAGTCTGGACATAATAAAAAAAAGTAGTGGGATGTTACAGAAATTAAATACCTTCAAATTAATGAAAGGGTTAAAATGATAGGAAGATTTTGTGGAAAAAAAAAAAAAACTGAATAAATAATTAATTTAAAATTAAAACAAATTTTAATGGACACCTAAGGATATGTAACAGAAGTTTATATGTACATGTGCATGTTTGTGTATATATACATCACATGTATGTGTTATTGAATTTGTATAATAATAATAATGATGATGATGATTAATGATAAATAATCAGAAAGTTAGAAATGGTGGCCTTAAGTATACGGAGCTAAAATAAATGATAGTGTTATTAAAAAAAAAAATTGAAAAAAAGAAAAAGGAAAAACAAAATTTCTGAAAGCAGTTGTGGCAGTGTTTGTGTGTATCACTGCATAACTTTATTGAAACTGGAACAAATCCAAAAGACCTCAATAAATTTGCTTCAATATAAGGACTTTTATAATAATAATAATAATAATAATAATAATAATAATAATGATAATGATAATGATAATATAATGATAATGATGATAATGATGATAATGATAATAATAATAATAATAATAATATTATTATTATTATTATTATTATTATTATTACAAAAACATTTTAATAAACTGCATTTTGGAAGGGAGTAATGGAATGAATGAATCTGAATATAAATTGTTTGTAAAATGTAAAAAGAAAATAACCTAGTGCGAGTCAATTGTAACAGACACGTTGCATATGGGGGGGGGTCAAGGGTAGAATAATCAGAGAAGCCTTTGCATTCAACGTCGTGCACTTAGACTCGTATTACGACAGAAATTATTTTTTTATTTTATTATATTTTATTTTTTCTTAAAATAGAGCACGCTGTCCTCGTGGACATTAAAATAATTGATCACATAAATATTTATATTCATGTATGTGTCATTTGTTAGACCGTGACGTATTTTTCAACCTCGAGTTTATATATAACTAGTCGTTATCGCCTTCTGCTTTCGGCACGACGTAAAATGTTTAATAAACAATATCTGACACTGAACACGTTTTTACACGTACCTGCACACTAGTTCAAAATAAAATGTCAAGATTTGTCTTTAACGTAAATATGTGCTGATTAAACCACACACTCGATTCCGAGCATTGCTGCTCATGTATAATAATGATAAGTTTTTGTTACTGATTTTGGAAGTTTTTATTATCATTATTATACTTATTTCTAATAATAAATAAATAAAAGTAAATACGACAAAAAACAAAAAAAAAAAATTAATAATAAAAAAATTAAAAAATTTTTAAAAAAATAAAAAAAATAAAATAAAATAAACATTAAGATAAATCTAGAAACAAAATAAACTGGATCTGAATCACAGCAACCGTTAGAATATTTGCATAGTACAAACGATGCTGAATAAATTTAAATGTGTAAGCCTACGTGTCATAAAATGTGTTGTCTGTCTAGACGACAATATTCTTTATGCCTAGTGTCATTTAGCACGTAAATAGAAAATTCAATTAAAAATGACAGAAATTAAAATCGGTTGGTAATTAAAAAATGAAGAAGTCTGCTGATTTCGTCCTGCATAATTATAGTCGCGCAATAAACTGTACTCTGTCTCTCTCTCTTAAAAATAAAAAAGAAGGAAATAATTATATTAAACGCGTTGAGTTGAAAGGATAAATTGTAGAACGGGTTACGAAATAATAATTTAAAAAAAATTAAGTATTTTGCGTATGTGTCTCTTTCCACGTAAGGTTTGTGTCCAAATTTGCGGTCCAAACATCGTACAAATAAAATATTTTCGCTATTTACAAATGGAAGTCATAATGGTTCGATGCGGTAAAATTGTGCGCTCTCGCACGTCGACCAGATCGTTATGCATGTGACTTCAGGTTACGAGTGCATTTGAGTAATAAAGTTTAGACAAAGCATTAAATTTGAAAAGAAAGTAATAATATGTCTTATCTTATTTTATTACCTTTTTTTTTTTTTCTCTCTCTCTCTCTTCTCTCCTTATAGGGATACTAAACTTTATTGTTGGAACTACTTATCATTTTTGTTGGGTTTTTGTTTTCTTTTAACGAAGGTTAATGTTAATCGAATTTTGTAAAACAAATAAATAAAAACAACATAAATAACGAAATAAATAAAGAAAGAAAGAAAGAAAATAAAAATAAAACCAAAGAAAACTCTAAAAAAAATAAATAATAATAACATACGGAAATATTTATTTATTTATTTATTTATTATTATTATTTTGAATAATTGTTGGACATAAAAACATGGGCAGTCCTGATTCAAAATATTCCAGTCTTAAATTCGACTTTATATTTTTTCTCCATAATATACCATTCGTCTGAAATTCTAAATAATTTATTTATTTTCGTAATAATAATAATAATAATAATAATAATAATAATAATAATATTATTATTATTATTATTATTATTATTATTATTATTATTATTATTATTATTATATCCTCTACCATTAAATTCACAGTTGCAACCAGTTCGGGTACGTTCTAAAATAGCATTAGGTTTTGTATATTTAGCAGAACACTGTCATTTGAAAAATGAGTCGTGGGAAATGAGATGACATAACTAGGATAGTCAGTCGTACGATCTGATAAACTCTGAAACAGCACAACTAGTTCGTATGTACCTTTGAGGACCTGCAATATGACACGTAAATCGTCAGGAATATAATTCGTATCATTCCGGCAATTGACGTGAAATGAGTTATTGTTTTCCGAGACTGACCGAACAGTTCCGAAGTGACATATTTAAACAGCGTAACTTATCTCCCTTAACTTATTTAGCCAAAAGGGGCGCTGCGAACGGGCACCTGATGTATACAATCTTGACGTCATTGTCAATAAAGCAAAACATCAACAAAGTGACGTGTGGAAGCTGAAAATATTAGAACATCTGTAGTTGACATCGTGATTTCAGAAATGGCTTCTGCGGAGAGGCGACAGCAGGGTGAAGAACTCAATGGTAAGATATTCTGAGAAAATGTATGTTCATGAAATAATTGTGTTGTTAGAAATGGCGGAAATTGCAGCAGTCTCTCTGTTTGACAGAAGCTAAAAATAGCAGACCTCCTGAATATTGGATTGGATAAATAAGAGCATAATTCATTCGGGTTACTTTACGTGATTATTTTTGTAATACATAACAGCAAAATATCTTGTACGTATGCGAAAAAATGTGATGCTGATGAATATTTGCTACTTAGTAAAGAAATGGTTTTAATGGACAACGCAGTATGAATTATTATTAATTACGACGGCAAATAAAAGAGCAGTAAAGCTTATAACGAACGACAAAGGCTTCTCCGTTGTTAAAATATCCGATTATCAGTTGTTCAGGTTTATCTTTTACAAATTGTTTCAGTATACGGGATGAGAAATATAAAAGCAATAGTAATTATATTACTAGGAGTAACAGTAAAAAAATTTTGTGTTTAATAACGATATAAGCAAAACAGTAATTTTTAAAAATTTTATATATATTTTTTTTAATTTCAAAAATTTATCTTTAAAAATAGATGAGGTGGGTCTGGCAAATAATATATTCAACACCTGTTTGTTTTCATTTTATTTATTTATATTATTTATTTTATTTTTTTATTTTTATTTATTATCAGATTTGTTTTAAACAGCTAGATATAATAATCTAAGTTTAAATCGCTGTAGTAAGAGAAGACAACTTGAAATAAAATATTTTATAGTTTTAATATTAATAAATATAAATGTATGTTTTTTAATTCCAGAATCTTGGGTTGAACTGCAAAACTCAGGTCCAAGCCAGTCCCAGCTCACAGATCCAGCAACACTGCATTCTGTGTACAGTGGTAACTTGGAAAAACTTTTGATCGAAGCTCAGAGAGAATCCCGTACACCATCTCGACCAAACAGTAAGGAATCATCAACAAGAGGAAGGTAAACACTGTATTTATTATTATTATTATTATTATTATAAAGTCTTGGTTACATATTATTTTAATATCTCATTCTCTTCCTGATACACTCTATTTCTTTGCATTCTTTCCATATTTTTATTACAGGTCTTTCTTTTTTTCCCCGTTTTCTCTCTCATGCTGTCTCATGATGTTTAGTTTTACTCATTTATCTCATTATAACTGATAAACATTCTTTCTGTTGGTTTCTGTACATGGTCAAAAATCACAGTATATATATGTATTCCTATTAACTTTTAAATTTAAAAATTTGTATTTGTATTTGTATTTCTTTCAATGTGTTTTAATAAAATTAATTTTAAAAAATCATATCCCAATAAAATATCTGCTTGGGAACAGTTATTTTTTGTTTCACTTTTTAATGTTGTATGGAAGAGTAACTCTGTAATATCTGTTTTAGTTTATTAATCAGAGATACATAAACACATTTGATTTTTAGAATTATACAAAGATTTAAAAAAAAAAAATTATAGTTCAAATCTCATTATAAAAACATTTTTTATTATTTTATTTTATAACTTACAGTTTACACAATATAAAATAATATCAACAACAGTAGTAATAAAAATCTATATGTTATAGCTTGTTTTGCTGTGTCCATTAAATGTTGCATCATATGAGTAATCAAGCAGGCTTGCATATGCTCATATATCACTTTCTAATTAAATCTGAGAAGAGTTAATGAATCTCAAAGCTGAAGATATATTTACAGGTATAATTAATATTCCTGTTGTTCATGTGTGTGGGGTATTTGTTTGAAAAGATTTACAGAGAATCCACTTCCTATTTTTTAATTTTTGTTGCTGCTGTCGTTGTTGTTGTTTCGTTCTCTGTTAAGGAGAACAATAGTAGATTTTATTTAGAGTACAAATGTTGAATCTTTTATAGTTTGAATGGTCTGTAGTGGTTGAAATACACAGAATCATACACAGTGCTGGGCTTGCTAGAATTTAACACCCCCCCCAAAAAAAAAACACACCTATATTTTGAGAATGGTATCTGTTTCCTTGTTTGTTTATAAAAGTTATCTCTCTGAAAACTGAATTTCAGTGATTAGAATGTCATATATACACACTGTATGAAAAGTTGACACTGAAGAATCATTAAGAAAATACTGGTATTCATTCACTGCTATCTTAAAATCATTGTAGTGTGGCTTGAGGATTTTATACCAGTTAACTATCAGCTGTTAGGGTATTACTATATTTTGTTGTTTGCTTACTTAACAACAATTGCTATGTAATCTCAGATAACTGATAATATTGCATCACATTATCATAGATTATGTATCACATTTAGACTATAGCAATAACATACACTGGTTTGTGTACATTGCATAAGGGTTAATCATTCACTCTGATTATAGTATGTTTAATTCACCTCATATATTTGGCTGTTAGTATTGTAAATACTGGGTGACCAGTACAATCATATAAGATGTCAGTCTACCTATATATATAAATATATATATATATATATTGTTTCTTTGAAGCTTAACTTTGTAAAGCATATTTTTTGTTATGGTTTATAACACGTCAAATTCACTGTGCAGATTGAAGTAAATTGAGGCTACATTTATTTTATAACGTGTCCTTTTTTAACATACAGTGTGCTTGGTATGTGAAATAAGGTAGTTATTTTGTTTTTAATCACTGTAATTATGAAGTTGTATAATGTATGGTGAATTAAGACCATGTTACTTTAATACAGGGCAATAAGCAAACCATTGTGAATGTTCATTTGACCTGAAATAATTGACAGATACATATCATGATATCAACATAGAGAAAAATGACTGATTTATATAAAATCCGTCAGCACAGATTATTATAGTGCTGAACGTAACCAACATGTTTATCTACTGAAATATATCTAAACTGTTTTAACTCATGACTCAGTATATTGTGTGTATGTGAGTGTGTGTATCTGTTTATTGGTTGGTTTGTTACTATGCATGTCATTAAGTTCATTTCCCACCCAGACAAAAAGTTGCCATATATGAAGAGTCATAGAGAATGTTTGATTATTTACTTAAACAGAATGATGTGTCACAGTGTCTACATTTGACATTCTAGAAAACTAACATTCCTTTGACGTGTTGTACCTGAATGATGGTCATGTAGTTAGTAGTTAGGCTACTAAGAATTAAAACCTGTTTTCTATACAGAAGAACTGAACCGCACTAAATTAAAGGCTAATTTACCACAATTATTTATTTTCATATTATGCCCTTTGGTTTTATATGTTCATGGTATTACATATACATATACTTAGAAGTAGGTTTAAATTATTATTTAAATGCCTTTGTTTTTGGTTTCTGTTGACTAATTATAAATCTATCTTTATTTTTTATTTTTTTTTTTTTTTTAATCTCTGGCAGTTAAGTTCATTCACTTATTTTCTCTATTCCTCTGCCTCTCTTACTTTTTCTCTCACACTTTCCTTCTTGTCTCTCTTTCTCTTGCTGTTTCTGTCTGTCTTGTTATAAATCTCTTTAGTCGTATAAAGCTGGTTGTTTCATTTTTCAGCCCTAAAAGTCCACATAGTCCTAACAATGAATGGGCTGCAGGAGAATGGAGATCAAGACAGGTAAAAACATTTTAAAATAAAATACATATAATTTATCTACCTTAATATTTAATGCAAGAAAAAAAAAAAAAAAAAAAAAAACAAAAGAAAAAGCCAAAAAGTTTAAAAAAAAAATAAAAGTAACAGTATCAGTATCAGATAACTGTTACTGGAGTTGTTTTACATATTTAAAATGTCCTATGTATTTTAATGCGTATTCATTATTACATCTGTTGAAACTGATGACTGATATAAATGTTAATATAACACTGGAATTGTTGTCTTATTTACATCTAGTTATTGTATTTGATATAATCATACTATAACAAAATAATCTTATATTTCTTATTATAAACATGCGGTAATGCCCTCGGTCATTCAAAATAAGTTTTTAACTGTTTCAGACAAGATTCCTTCAACAGTATTTGCATAATTAAAAGCTGCGATGTGAATATTAACGTGCAGTACAATGTGAAATTGTCCTGTTCTCAAATGTAATCTCCAAGCTTGTCACAGTGATTTGTATTTCTAACCAAAATTCAGTCAGTCAAAGTTCAACGAGACCTAAAGACATTTTACTAATTGCACTTACTGGTATAACATTATTGTCTGATTATGATATGACTGTTGAACCACACTTCATGGTTATCTTGTTAATCATTAGCAGCAAGATATTTATATATGTAGAGAGAGAGAGAGAGAGAAAAAAAAACCCCACACATCACTGTTTTTGATAAACAAGATGTGATGTAGTGTTTGGAATTATAAGTACTATGCCAACAGTTAATATTGACTGGCAGTAATAAACGATATTTCTGGATTGTGTGGCAAGGGCAAATGTCCTTGACAACAGCTTGTTTTGACATGTACTTTAAAATGTATCATTAAACATTCAGTTTTCAAATGTATGTGTGTGTGTGTGTGTGTGTGTGTGTGTGTGTGTGTGTGTGTGTATGTATGTTTTTGTTTTTCAATTTCACAAAAATGAGTTAATGTATTGACTAATGTTAATTACTTTTCCAGCTCACAACCTGTTGCCTCACTGATAATAAATACGATACTGTTTTAAACAACTGTGGTATTTTTGTTAGGTCAGCATCACATTATATAAAATACGTTTTCTTTTTGGAATTATTACAACAGTAACACATTAAAAAGAGCAGTCTTTTTCAATATGGACTTTAGATTCTTTCCCATTCCAACAAGAACTGTGCAAATTTGAGAGAAAAAATCTACAGATTTCTTATTCAGCTGTCATTATTCACGCCTCAAGTTAATAGAATGAGGTTCATTCATTCTGAATTGTACACAATGTTTCCACCAACCCCTCCCTTCTCTCTCTGAATTTTTCAGTCTCTTGATTCATTATTAAGAAGTTTGAAGTCATAAATAACTTCAGTTACTTTTTCTTTCACTTCTCATATTTATATTTCATTACATTCAAATAAACAACACATACAAAAAACAACAACAAAAAAAAAAAAAAAAAAACCAGATGGTTAAAAGAAATATAAAAAATAATTTTAAAAAAGCAAACAACTTTCTGCCAACAACAGTGATTATGTTAATAACAAAAAAAAAAAGCCCCATTCAGAAAATCTGTAAGTTAAATATTGACTAAAAATAATAACAGTCAGATGATGTCAGAAGATTGACAGATTTGCCTGTACACCTGTTTACTGTGCTATTTGATTTTTTTTGTTTTGTTAGTAAGTAAACATGTAGAAGTGTAGAAGTCAGCACAGCACTGTTTACATCTCCCACTTGCAGGAGGCAGTACTGATACATAATTCCACTGCCTTCCTTGTAGCTTGAAGCACATTATCTTCACAGTTTGTTAGAAAATATCCAAACAAGCTGTACTCTTAGACTGCATTGTTTGTTTCTGGGTTATGGTGTCAGATTTCTACACCAGCCAATCTCCGTTCCTTACAGCAGTATCTGAGAAAAATGACTCAGCAGAAACATCCATTGACACCATTACAATTATCTTGACATGACCTAACTGTCAGCTGTTGAGCTGAACAAATGAGAAATTCTTGGGGTTTTTTTGAGGCTTAGTGCAGAGGTAGTAACTGTCTGAAAATAAAATACAGGTGTTATAAGGAAGTAAAACATACAGAAGCGAATCCACACACACACACACAAAAGCCATAGAGACACATAAACAATTCAATAAATGTTTAAAAAATGTATAAAGAAGAAATAAACTGTAATTTGTGATGCACTTGAATAAAATCTGTTCTTGCATTTTTCATTGAGATAATGAACTGTTATTTAAAAAACTGAATACATACATATGTATATAACAATAAAAAAAAATTAAAAAATTAAAAGTACAATAGAAATACAATACAGTAGGAAAAAAGCGGAAATAAAAAGCTATTATCTGTAAATATCCTTGTGTAGTTAATCCAAAATAACTTTATCTTAAAGGAAAAAAAAAACAACAAAAACAATGATTAGAACAAAACAAAAATATTAAAAAATATTTTGGTTACTGGTATTATATCCATTAGAGTTCAAGAACACTGTTAGACAGCACACCTGATGTAGATTACTTGTTGATTATATTGATCAGTGAAGTAGACAGAGAGTCAGTTACTAATAATCATTGATCCGTCAGAATTAATTTTTGCACATCATACACCTATGTCTGTGTGTGTGTGTGTGTGTGTGTGTGTTCTCTTGGTAGTGTCCTTGACAATATATATTGATCATTAAGTTAAATTATGGTTGTCATTTACATAATTATTCTTCTGTGGTGTACTGTTCACAGCTTCATTACTGCTACAGTTTCCATGGTAACAAATGCTGCTAAGTGAGTTATGTCAGTGTGCAGGAAACATTTGATATTAGGGCAGCGATAACTGTGACATGCAGTGGTTTGAAAATCTGATGTACAGAGATAAAAGAGAGAGAGAGAGAGAGAGAGAGAGAGAGAGAGAGAGAGAGAGAGAGAGAGAGAGAGAGAGCACAAAGAAAAAGCAAAAGAGGGAGAAAAATAAAAATATAAAACAGCTAACAAAACATAAATAATAAATAGATCTATTTGTTTCAGCACGGAAATATGTAATAAAAAAAAACAATAACAAACTAGATAATAATAATAATAATAATAATAATAGAGGTTCATTAGCTGTTTTTATTTTGTAACATGCGTTTAGTTTAATTTGTCAATTATTTTGTTATTATATCATTCTATATTCATTAACAGATTGTCGTTTATGTTTTATTTTTTAAAATAACTCTCATTGTTGTAATAATTTTCACTACAAATATAATCTACGAAGAGACAAAAGGTCAGGTCAGAAGCACCAGGTCACATCTATTTATCTAGCTACAGTCAGCATAATAATGATTGTTTATTTATCTCAATTATAAACACAAATGAAACAGAAAGGTAAACCTAATGAATAGAATAACAGAAATATCAGTGTTAACATTGGTAATAATTAAATTTTAACCTTGAACATCATCAGCATGTGACACCAACATGATCAGTGTTGTTTACCTTTTTTGTTTATTTGCTGCTAGATCAGTAAATAAACTGTTTGTACTTTTACATTTGAACATTTAAACAATAAGTTGTGAGTAATGTAGTTAAATGAGTTAAAACAAAATGAAAACTGATGAATATTTACACAGACGAAAATCTATGTATGATGAGTAGAAAGGAGACTTTGTGTCAGTGTTAATGCTCTCACATTGTATTAGGACACATTCTTTTTTTATTATTATTTTTTTTTTTAATGAAAATTGTATGAGAACAGAGATTTTCATGCATTATACATGTGCGTGAATATTGTACACAGGGGAAATGCAGATTTGCTGCTGGAATGCTGAAACAGATGTGGAAATAGGATTAGAATTTTAAATAAACATGTTATTTGTTCAGTATTTTAAAATGTATTTAACTTTAATTCCAGTGAATTTACCTTTCAGTATAATGTCTAACTATAGTGAGTGTACAAAAAGCAAGGTGGGGGTTAAAACAGCATCATTTTTTAATATACATACACGATTTCAAGATGTCTGTTAGAAGTTAAAAAGAACTATTATTATTATTGTTGTTGTTGTTATTATTATTATTATTATTATTATTATTATTATTATTATTATTATTATTATTATTATTATTATTATTTTTTTATTTATTTATTTATTTATTTATTTATTTATTACATTTTTTAGGATCCAGGAACAGATTGGATTTGGGATTGGTCAAGTCGACCAGAAGTGATGCCACCTGGGTGAGAGAAATAAAAAATAAAATATATCTAAATAATATCATCAAATTTGCACTGTCTTAATCCCGATTGTAATATCAAGATAACATTTGTCTTATTAACCTTTGACAAAACAAAATAATAAAAATAAGCAGTTATTTTACACCATGTAAATGGAAATTTAAACACATCCTTGAAAAATGAAATATTAAAAAAAAAAACCACATAAGTGTGTAAAACTTTGTGCTGGGTATGATTAATCCACAGCCAAGCACTTTAAAACTGGGCTTTTTGCCTGGCACTAACAGCATCAACAGTTAAAAAAAAAAAAAAAAAAGAGAAAAAGATCTAGGATAAGCTAGCTTTAAAGAATGATCTGGCTAGCAGTCAGAAAGATGTGTAATGTGCAGTACACTTGACAGGCGTTCAGTTGTGTGATATTTTGTTAAACGTATGTTTTAGGGACTGGAATGGCAAGTTTCGACACCCAATAAGCAAGCCTCGGCAGCATCCACTGAGTGTTCGCCACACCAATGCCTTAAAACGAGCCGTATTCACGCTGGAAAATCTGCCTACACTGCTGCTCACACACGCTGCAACCTTCTTCCTTGGAGCTGCTGTGTAAATGTTTTCTTTTGTTTCGTTATTATTGATTAAATTATTTTAATATAATTATATACTGTTCTCATTTATTTATTTATGAATGTTTGACATTGGTTTTGGTTACTAATTTACTTGTCTCTATGGTAATTGCTGAATTTATTTATTCCATTTTTTTTTTTTTAATAAGCATAATGTTATTTTCTTATATTCATGTCAGTATAAATTTTACTCTCTCTGTTCTGTATCATCTACATATTGTCAACTAGTAGATTTAAAAATGAATATTTAATGTTTTGTATTATTATTATTATTATTTTTTTTTTTATCAAGTATTTAATGGAAGATTATGGTAATTGTTTGCACTTATTAAAATACTATATATATACAACATACATACATACATACATATATATATATATATATTCCTATTAATATTTAATTCAGCACAGTTAAAATTTACATTCTGTTTGGTGATAAAATTCTATTTTTTTCTTTTTTTTTCAGAATGTTTCTGTTTGCTAAAAAATATTTGAACATGGCTGCCATAACTGCACCAGCAGTAGACTGAACGAGTAGCAAGCAAACATTTGACTGATGGAGTAATATTAATTGAAGAATGTTTTTTAATTTTATTTATATTATTTTATTTTATTTTATTTTATTATTTGTTTTTATAAAGACATTTTGTTTTGTATCTATCAGGAAGGCGCATGCTTTGATATCCCTGGGAAGTTACAATACTTTTGCTGCTTCTTCTTTTTATCAAAGATGTATATAATTATTTTAAAATATGACAGATGTAGTTGAACTTTATTTTTGAGCATTGACTTTTCTGAATGATGATATAAAACAGCCTATCAGAACTGTTGCATTACTAATTTTAAAAACTGTGTAATTACAATCATAGTTTGTCCTTCTGGAAAATATATTCAAATAAGAATCCATTTGTCACACTAAGTGGTTATAATCATTTATTGGGCAGGACAGTTAAAATATACATAACATTTACCTGGGTTAGAGTTTATTAATTTTATTTTTTTCAAGTTTAAATACAAGAACTGTTTAAAAGTATGTTTGTCATTTGACTGGTACACATTTGCAATTTATTTTATCATTTGTACATAACTGCTATTGAATGTCTCTAATACCATATGTAAATTCAAATGGTTTGTGATTGGACAGTATGTGCTAGGAACAAAGAAAGGTTTTATTTTAAAACATTCTATGTGTAATCAAAAGGATATCTGCAAATATAGAATCAATCAGGTTTAACTCCAGTCACTAAAAAAATTATTTAATTATTATTTTTTTTTAAATATAACTTATAGAAGTAATTATCAAATAACTGGGGAGAAAAAAACATCGTTTTTCTTTTTAAACAAAACAAAAATTGCACTATATCCAGCCATCTGTATTCTGGTTAAAGGTTTTGCATCTTTGTCAAAGGGTTACAACTGAAAATAATCATTTCATGCTTTTAAGCAGAAAAGTTTGAAATTTTTTTTTTTTTTTTATATTTGCAGTTATAACTTTCGTTATACCTATGATTTATTAAAAATTGATATTTTTTAATTCAATTAAGATTTCATGAAGTGAAAAACAAATATTTAAACATTTTGAAGTATTATCCAATTATTTAATTTAAAAAAACAACTTTTATAGGAACGCTTAAATTTCTTTAAATTCTCTTTGTAACAAATTTCAATTATTTATACCTTAAAATTACTCATAACTCCAGTTTAGGAAACAGTTTTTGAGAAGTCCTTTATTTCAATATTTTTTTTTTTTTTTTTTTTTAAATTAAATACAAAAAACAAAAATTATAAATAATAATGTCTAAAGCTGGTCACGCACAACATTTCAAAGCAATTTTGTCTTTGAGCTCACTTCTTGATGACCACAGATTAAATTTCCATGTGATACAAACTGTACCCAGTGAATAGTTGTTGCTTACATTAAAATTTTATTAAATGTTTTAGTTAGAATGAGAATTTTTCAATTTATTTTACACCATTGTTGTGGGGGGGGGGGTTTGGTGTTCTTTTTTTTTAAACCCAAACCAGTACCACTAAAATTTTGTTTAAAAAGTTTTATCATTTAGTTTAATTACTTTAAAACAATTGAAGAAATACTAGTGTGTTTTGTTAGGGGGTTTTTTTTTTGTGTTTTTTTGACATTCTACATATTTTTAAATATTTTCATTGTACTCAAATAATAGGCAGAATTGTCATTCAAGTTATTGTAAAAAAATTATGGGTGGCTTTTAAAATTTTAGCATTTTGCACAATAGACTTTGTTGTTGCAGGTAGTTTAAACTTTGTAGGTTCCATTGTTCATAATATTTAAAAAAAAAAAAGTATGAATGCAGTATCATCTTTCAGAACATTTTAATTTGTATGATACTATTATAATACATTTATAAGCACAGGTAATGTCTGTTATGTATAATAAGCCACGGTAAATGAATATTACTGTATAAAATAGGTTAATTTTGTCATTTATATTCTATGTAAATTTTTTCTTTCTTTTTAAATTTTTATTATTTAAAAAAAAAAAAAATGTATTGTTAAATAAAATGATTCGTATTTGAGGAATGTATAAATACACTTTGTTTAGTTTGGTGTTTATATTATTTTGCAATTTTGAAGTTTGTCAGTTTAGCTATTTTTGATCTGTCATTGTATTTGATGTTACACAGTGTTTTGAATCTGCATGTATTAACTCCTAATATATTTTTATATAGCAACTTGTACTGTTTTCCTTATTCGAGAAGGAAAGTTACAGCTGTAAATATAGCCAATCTTTTGCATAATGCACCATGAAATTAATCAATCAAGCTTTTTAGTAATAGATCCATGGTAATTCATTATTCCTTAGTTTAACTAATAATGGCTAAATATTATTTTGATACACTGTTTAAAATAATCATATAAGATAATCTACGCAATCTGATTTTTTATTTGTTATTGCTGTCGTTTAAATTAGAGAAAATAGAATACTGAATATAAAAATAAAAGAATTTTCATTTTTCGCACAGCATGTAAATAATCTTTTTAGTAAACATTCATATTTTTTTCTTTCTTTCCATATGTTTAGTTCTGTGCTTCACATTTTTGTGTTTATTTTATAGCGGTTTTGTTGATTTTTTTTTATAAATAAACAAACAAAAAATGTAAATAGAACATTTAAGGATTAGATCATCTTGGGACATACAAATTCTATATGGCCATTAGAAACTAGATTTGAAAAAATAAATATATGTTATAATCATTTTTGTTCAAGTATTTTAAAATTTATTTATTTATCTATTTATTTATTTATTTGTATTTTTTAATTACCTCACTGTTGCATAAGTATTAACTGATTTGTAAGGGGAAAGGTGTTATTATTAATCATTATATATATTTGTCCTGATCATCTCTTCTTTTACACAGACGTTGTACTGCAGAGATCCATAAATCAGGAAATCGAAATTTGGGCAGATGTGTATTTGACCCTCAATATATAATCCATGTACAAGCTGAAATCAGGTTAAAAATTTCTACTTTTCGACTTTCAGAGGTAAGTTTGAAAAGTACAAATTAGCTTTGAAACTGCGCTTTCGAATGAAATTTGTCAAAAAGTAGAAATTCAGATTTTAAAGAATGAATTCAGGACTTCATTGCTGCTCATGTCATCAGCTTGTAAAATCACTGTAAAGTTGTAAATCTCAAGAAGTCCCTGCATCATTTCTGACCAAATTTTATTATTTTATTTATCATACCTTTGGAATAATGGACCTTTTGATTACCAAGCTGGCAAGCAACCACAGGCATCATTAACACCTTTTTACATTTGGAATAGCATAAACCTAATTATGTTTTCAAAAGCACTTTTTGTTTGTAGCATAAAACAATTTTAACAGATTTTTGAAGTCACAATTATGTGCCTATCAAACACCTTAACACCACCATATCATGAAAGCCACAAAACAAAAGTCAAAAGAAATTCAACGCTTGTTTAAAAACTTGTATTAAAATTCTAGATACAGTTCCTTACATGGATGAATAATTTTTTATTGAGATTAGATAAACACTACTTTCATAGACCTGCATGTGTATATCCTCAAATTGCTAAAGTTGAATCGAAGCAAAAATAATTATTATTGCTTGCATGCTGTAAGTAAACAAAACAAAACAAAAATATTTTCTTTAATGTATAATCAAACATATGTATCTAGTCTTCTTATGTGTTCATTCAGTTCTTGTACCGGTTCTGGAGACAGAGAAGTTTCCTGTTAAAGAAATTCAGTTTTTGTAAATATCATTTTCTTTCTTTTCTTTGCAATATAATTTAGTTAGACATTTCATGGAGTCAACCTATTTTCTTGTCAGTAAAATGTTTGATGTTGTGGAGTTTCTTCTTGAATTAATCATTTTTGGATAATTTTTCTACCTATTCTTTCCATTTCATCTTTTGGGGGCATACTTCTGAACCTGTTTTGCATTAGTGGCTAATATACTAATATTCCAAGAAATCCAGTAAAATGTGTAATTTATTTCTTTGCATGTATTAAGTATCATTATTTTTTAAAAAGTGGATAAATAAAAAGAAATCTTTTTGAAAAAAAGAGTATGACATATAATTGTTAAAATGGATTATCCCCCTTCAGATGTTAAAATATTTCAGCTTGTCATATATATTTGTTTTTAAAAGTTTGTTTTTTTTGGGGTTTTTAAGGCAATTCATTTGTAAATGAATGATTATATACCTAAATATTTTAAATTACTTAAATATATAAAACTAAAATATACCTAATGAAGGAACTGAAAGAAATGTATTACATGTGGCTGTAAATATATGGTGGTCATTCAAGTTAACATTTTTTCAATTTTTGTAGAAACATTTTAGAGACAGCAGTGAAGATTTCTGAGATATGTATATATGTATAAACATAAAAGACTAATTTTGTAAATGTATCAAATTTTTCTACAATTTTTCTTTTTTTTTTCTCCCAGATTCAAGTCGTGTTGTGTTGTATATCAATAGCATTTAGTCTTACATTTAAATTATTTAGTATTATTAAATTTGGTTGAGAAAAATTCATTTATGATATTTTACTATTTATATACTATTATTACAGACTACATCATCCACATTTACTTTACAGCTAATAAAGTGAAAGAGTGTTTCATTTTTCTTACTAGTTTTCTTATTATTGTTCAGAAATAAAGAATTTCACACTAATGATAAAAAAAATGAAAAAAATAAATTATAAATAAAAGTATCGGCAGTGTTATGAATATGACTATAGTGGCTATGTTTGTGTTCATGTGTAATGTATTTATTATTGTGTAAACAAAATGAAAATGTAATCATATGTCTTTTATTTACGGTTTCAATAAAATTTCATAGATGTAACAAATAAAAAAAAAAGTTATTGGTTTTCTTTTATTTTTTGCATTATTAAATACTTCATACTGGGTTAATTTTACTTTTAAAATAATAATGGTACAAGTATTTCATCAGCTGCATTATCTTGTTTTTTTTTTGCAGTCAACACTAATAAGATAATTGCTAGCACATCATCAAGAAAAGAAAAACAAAATAAATATAATTCAGAATACAGTGGTACCTCGCATTACAAGTGTTCCAACTTAGGAGCAGCCACCTGGTTGATTTTTTGCTTTGAGTTGGCTCCCAAGTTATGAGCTAGCTTCAGATACCCTAAAGATGGAGAAACCCTGACCCTGAACACTTTACAAAACCAATTTATTTCTTTACATTCTCTTTCATTTTGTTTTTATACAATATTTGTCATTTAAACATACATTTTTCTTATTTAAAAATGTTAAAAAAAATTGGGGTGGTTTTTGGGCGGCTGGAATGGATTAATGGTATTTCAATTCATTTCATTTGTGGAAAACTGATTTGATATACGAGCAAATTGAGTTATGAGCTCAGTCACGTAAATCATGTTACCACTGTAATCAGTAGTATTGTTCTTCCGGATTTTATTGGATAATGGCAAAATAACAATTAAATGAAAACACACAGACAAACCTCCTGAATAATCAGTAGCAAAAAGTACTTGATGAATAAAATAAAAACTGTTATAACAAATATCTAAGAAGTGGATAAATACATTTAAATGTTTACTTTTCTTTTATCTGTATCCCCGGAGGCAGTTGTTTAACAAATCTTTAAGAAAAAAAGAAAAGAAAAAATATAATGGACTATTATATTTATAAATACAGTGTGATTAGTCTCAGGATTCTTACAAGATACATAACAGCTATGCTCAAGAATGTTATTTTATTCAGAAATAATACTCTTAATGACTCAGCCTTTTGTTCAATTTACAAACTTGTTTTTGCAGTATTAACACATGAAACAAATAGAATTTTATCATATGTTGATCTTCCTTCAACAGTGTGTACACCAACACAAATACTGCAGGCATATATTCAAATGTAATAGGGATTCGATAAAAAATATATGATTATGTAAGTTTACTGAACACATGATGCACTTTGTTGATCTTTGGAAATTCAAGCAGATGTCCTACGTACACAAAATGATGGTAATTATTAAGAAACAAAGGACATGTTTATAGGCAGCTTTAATATCAAATATGTGATGTAATTTTTATTCTTAACAGCTTTATTTGGGTAATATTTAGTAACACGATTTTATTTATTTAAAGTTTAAAGATCAGTGCAGTAATATGTATTAGAAGTGGAGCATTGTATGAAAAAGAATAAAATGTCGTACTATTTGGAAAAATTAAATAAATATAATTATGTGAACAAATAATGTGTTTCATAATGGTTTTGCTAATCCTCTATTGTTTTATCCTTTAAATAGTTTATGCATTTTTAGTGTCTGTTTTCTTTCAATAACTCTAAAAAGTTGCAACTGTTTTTGTATTCTTTTGTTGTTATACTTCATTATTAATTAAGACTGGACAGCAAAAAGAAATAAAATGGTAACTTGCAAGTTATGCACAATATATGAAGACCCTTTATTCACATCATCAAGGTATGCTTTAAATTTGACTGAAAAAAGTGGCAGACTTACTTTTCAAATTATCACTGTGACTTGATAATAGTGTTAACATGTGACACTTTTCTCAATAACAGTATGCAGCCAGCATTTTACAAATCGCCATTTACAACTAAACTGACATCTTCTACAATCATAATCACCTAGGTGACAGTTGGTCTCTCTCTTTCACCATGAAAAATATAAAATTCAATTAGGATATGCTAATTAACTGTGTAACTGCTATTGATACAAGACACAATAATTGTTAGATAATGTATATAATATTATATGTTTAAAAAAAAATGATAAAATGGAATCAGAATTTTAATTCCAATTATAAAATGGTACATTTTCTGATATTATTATAAATAAGGTACATTAAGAAAGACAAAATTTCTATGAAGGGTATTTTATTGAGTAGTGAATGTATAACAACATTGAAACAATGACAGAAAGAGAAGATGATCATATGAAAACAAACATGCATGTGTGTGTGTGTGTGTTTTGAATGGCATACTTTAGAAAAGCTTGATGTTATCAGCATGTCCTGATGCCCTCAAAATTTTCATAAAATTATATTTTAATGTATAAGCATCAACTCTTACACAATCTTGTCATCCATTAATTGTTTAGATACCTTTTTTTTTTTGAATATGCTCCCACATTATCATCCATCTGACTAGTAAATGTTTTCTCAACAGAAAATTGGAAAATCAAATCAGTTAATATACTTTTTCCTCGTTATTTTCAGTGAACTTATTATTATTATTATGATTTTTTATAATAGCAGCAGAATAAATACAAAGAGGTGTCAGCTTTAGTTCAGGAGTGTATTGTAACTAAAGTTACCAAATTATCTACATTGTTTAAACTTGGCATTCATGAATACTATTTATGTTATTAGAGTGAACCAGTTAAATCAGCAGTGATATTTTTAAATTTTAAATTCCATTTGAATTTGTAAACCAAGATAAAAACAAATTTAAAAAATTAAAAAGAATGAATGAAAATGAGAAATAGGAAAAGAGAAGAGAAGGAGGAAAATTTAAAGAACAGCAAATGTACGGATCATATTTATAGGTATTATAAAAATCATCATAGTTAGAAGCCTGGTGATTCAAAATGTTATTTTTCATTGGAAATAACAATAACAGTAAAAACTCTGAAGTCTACAGAATATATTTAGACTATTTTAACAAATACACTGCAATATGTTGTAAATGTAAAGCCCTTTCATGTTTGGCATCAATATGTTTTAGTCTTATGTTTGAATTCTAACACTGTGAACAGTACTAAAGAAACAAGTAAAGAATTTACTTCACAGAAGACAGAAACTAATGGAATGTTTATTTTCCATTTTAAAGAGTTATACATCCGGAATAATCTAACAAAAATATTTAGAGCAGTGTTACAAAGCTAATATTATAATTTACAACATGTAACTGTTGAGAAACACAATTTTTATTTATCTATTAAGAAAATTTAATAAATAAGTACTTTAGTATCTATAAGTTATACGATTAATTTCGCTGTGCTTGGATTAAAGATATTTGTAAAATTTGGATCTAAATAAAAAGGTTTAAAAATATAATGTAAAAAATACAGAGTGAACATGAACAAAAAAAAAAAAATGCAGTAAATAAACATAGAAGTTTTTTTTTTTTGTTGTTGTTTTGGGGTTGGGTTTTTTTGTAACTGAGGAATTATATTTAGATACTAAATGAACGAGTCTGTATCTAACACAACATGATTACATAGCTACATCAACACTGCGAATAGATGGTACAGATTCATTAAAATAATATCCATTTGATAATTTAATCATGTAATGATGCAGTGTAGGATGCAGTGAAGTCTATAACACTAACTATAACTATACGCACTCGTTGTTTTAATGTTTAAATTGTTTCATAGACAGACGTCTGTGCTTATAGTAGGTCTACAACAAACAGCTCCAAAACAACTTGTGTCTTAAGATAATGTCAATCACACTAATCCTTTTGCTGATTAAAATATTATAAGATATAGCTCAGTCTAAACCTCATCGATATCTAGTTTACTCAAAAACTTTCGAGTAATTTGACCGAAGGTGACTTGTTGGTTTTCGGAGGTTTGTTTACTTCCGGCCAGCGTGTTTTGAGGCAGTTGTCTGGAAATATGTGGGAGCTTGTTAAACGGAAGAAAGATTTAATGTATATTTATTCGATTATTTTGAAAATCTGTTATTACAGCGTTTGACACTGTAATGACAACATGGGAATAACGTATGGCATTTGTAAGCTCTTTAAGAAAGTAGAAGTTAAGATTCTAATTCACGGTACGACTTACCTTTGTTTTCATGCTGTTTGTGTTAAGATTTAAGTTTCAAGAAGTTAAGTTTTGTTTTATAATGTCATTTTCAGTAATAATAATAATAATAATAATCGTAATAATTATTGTTATTATTATTAATAGTAGTAGTGGTAGTAGTAGTAGAGGTAATGATACTTTTGATAGTATTTTTGTGATATACAATTAGTCAATTACAACATACAGTGTGTGTGTGAGAGAGAGTCTAATAGTACATTAGCTTATGATGTTATGTTATCGATGAAGTTGACAGTTAATATAATAATAATAAAATAAATTGGTATTATTTTAAAAATAATTAAAATTTTTTTTTTGAAGGTCTTGATGCTGCTGGTAAAACAACAATCTTGTATAAATTAAAACTAGGAGAGGTTGTTACTACTATTCCTACAATTGGTTGGTTATTATTTTGTATTTGTTTTGAGAAATCTAATGAGTTTAAAGAACTACAAATATCCTTGAAAAAGAAGGAAAAACCAAACAAATTCCTCCACAAATTTTAATAAAATGACACAAATAAAGAAATAAAATCAGCAAATTTGAACATTCTAAGTGAAATTAGAAATTATTTGCACTGTATTTTATTAATAATTTAATTATTTATTAATTTTGTGGTGGTTGTATTTTTTATAAATATACTATTGTTTTAAAATAAGCATGTCTTGATAATTGCAATTAAAATGTTATTTTAATTTTAACCAATATAGTGACATATAATATACTTACAAATGTATAAATGTCTGCAAGTAAATTGATACATTTTAAAGTTTGTCTGGCCATAGAAATATAGATCTATGCAATAAACTTTCGTCTTTTTTTCTTTCTTTCAGGGTTTAATGTGGAAAGAGTGCAATACAAAAATGTCAGATTTGAAGCTTTCGATGTAGGAGGCCGTGACAAAGTGGTATTATTTTTTATTTATAATTTACTTATATTGCTTCAGTTGTAAAAGACATATAAATAAATTTTTAAAATAATCATCTTTAATAGTTAAAACAATTCAAAAAGCCATTAATAAAAGATGAATCAAAACCAGAAATGTGAAAAAGTTTAAGAGAGAAAAAGGCTTTAAAAAAAAAAGAAAAAAAAAGGAAAATAAAGACAGAGCTGAACGAAACAAAAATTGTTCCTCTGTTATCAGCATATTAATAAGCAATAATCTGCATCAACTTTATCAATTAGTATAACCTGTGCATTTTGGGTTGGTGCTTTTGTTCAGTATCATTTATTTTTATTCCTTATTACATACAAAGATTAATACTGTGAGTGATATATCTGATATTGATAATTTAATTTTGTGAACAACTTTGTTATTATATAATTTAAAAATTAAATAATCTGCATACACAAGGTAATATTATGAATGTTTATTTGTAATTTATTTTCTCAGCGACCTCTCTGGAGACATTATTATCACAATACTGAGGCTGTTATCTTTGTACTTGACAGTAGTGATCATGAGAGAATGGGTGAAGTAAAGGATGAATTGGAACTCCTGTGTCACGACTATGAACTCACAGATGCTGTTTTAGTTGTTGTCTGTAATAAGCAAGACTTACCCGATGCTATGACAGTGGCTGAAATAGCTGAATCCATTAAGTTCAGCAAATTAACAAAGTCACACAGTATGTATAAGATTAGTACAGAATGATTTAAACAATTTAATTTTTTTTTTTAAAAATTATATATATATCAACAGATTTGCTAAATTTGTGGACTTGTATTAACAATAAATAAATCATCTTTTATTTAATATTTCATTAATTCAGTTACTGAGTAGTGGAATTAATATTACAAACACAATGCATATTGTATATATATTAAAATAATTTGAATCTTAGCATTTATTTTTAACTTGTTTTTGAGTCTGTCCAAGTAGCAAATTAAGTATTACCAATATTTATTAAAATCATTTCAGTAGCAGTTTCTTATTTTTATTAAGAAATGAAAATGGAGTTCATGAATGTGCAACAACACCGCAAAAGAATTTTAATGCAGAAAGTTATTAAGTGTCATTGATAAAGCTTTTTCAAAAGAAAGAAACCCACTGACATCATTCTATGGGTTATTCTTACACAATATTTTATATTCATGGAGGAGAAAATATTAAGCAAATTCACATAATAATTCTGTTATTTATGATAACTACCCCCTACCCAAAAAAAAAAAAAAATCTAATTTACACTACAGTTACACGCTGAATACATGAAAAAACAATATAAAATAAATAAAAGTATAGAGATAATAATTATTACCAAATTTAAATTCGAAGTAACTTGATAGTAACAACCTCTCCTAGTTCTAATGTGTATAACATTGTTGTTTCACTATTTTCATCAAGACCTAAAAACATTAAAATAATTAAAATAAACAATATCAGTTTCTTTTATTAACTAATATCATTTGTTCACTCAAATTACTGACAACACAAGCTAATGATGTTGAACACATAGAATCTGCAGTGCTGTTGCCAGGTTTGTATTTGTTTTCCTTCTGATTGTTATATCTGCAAACATATTTGCACTCATTAGTGTCTTGTTCTACCATGATTTTAAAAATTAAAATGAGAAAAAAAAAAAAAATACAGTTTATAATTTTTGGTGTTTGTTTACACAGTTGCTGCTATATTTGGCTGTTCTGCACTGAATGGTGAAGGTTTGTATGAACCTCTTGACTGGCTCTGCAGTAAGCTGTCAACAAAACAAATGACAAGGATGATAAAAAAGCTCACCAATGACATACATCAGGGACAAAACAACAAAGAATCATTATCCACAGTTTCTGTCGTCAAAGGTTGTTTTGGAAAAGTTAGGTCTTACTTAGGATTTTAATCAGTAAAAGATGCCCTAACCTAGTTAGTGCGCAAGGCTTATAGTGTAATGGTGTAAATGAGTTTGGTCATCATGTGTAGAGAAAAAGACTGCCACTGGCCAGTTTACAATTTAAATTACAATAACCATAATTCTGAATGAAATGAACCCAAGTGAATTTTGTTTAGCAAAGGGTTCATTTGAAATTTTTCTGACTTTTAAATTTAAATTCATAAAATATTGCATTATGTAAACAATCTGATGTATGTGAAACAAAAAAAAATCTCCATTTATCAATGGCTGTGGCATGTGCTTTCTGATCCATAGATAAAAAAAATTCTTGCTGCTTGAAAACAGTACTATTGAGTAGTGGCAGCCAATAATTCTTAATGAAAAGGATGCAAGTAAACACATTAAAAAATTCTTTAATAAAAAGGATGACATAGATAAAAAAAAAACACATTGAAAAAAGTACTAATGAGCTTTGCTTGTCTTAAAATATTTCTTCTTTCCTTGACATTCTATCATTTATATATATTTAAAATAGCACCCCCCCCAAAAAAAAAGAAGAAAAAGAAAAGAGACAAATCCAGTAAAATTATTTAAAAATTATTTTATTTTAAATTTACTTCATAAAATATATATAACAGCAAAATATGAAAAAATCAATGATCAAAAGCAGTACAACTTTATGTTAATAGTTACAAAACAACAAAAGCAGTTCAAAAAAAGCTAAAACAAAATAAAATCAACAAATGTTTGGAAATAGTTAAATCTAGCTGTGACAATCTGCAGAAGCACATTTTTCATTTTAACAAATTTTGTTTTGAAAACCATTTGATTATTTATATTCACTGGGATATTTAACACATCGGACACTTTAAAGCAAACAATAAATTGCATATGTTTCACTGTGAAAGTTTTCACAAAGGATCAGGTCTTTGGTCATGATTGTTTGATACCATTTGATAGAACATTGGTCAGAGAGAGATAATCCTGTTTTTAAATCAGACATACATTATTTGATTTGATTTGATATATATATATATGTGTGTGTTTAAGTATAAAATCACAATTTGACTCCTTCATGTAAGTAAATAGCAACAATTTTAATGAAGTTGGCTTTTGGGGATTCAAAGAAAATCAGGGAAATGAATACTTTACATTTATACGATTTGATTGATGAGAAATAAAGCTTAGGTGTTACACATTTTGATGACAAAATAAATCATGTAAAAATAACCTTTTCATTTGTAAATTACAAAAAGTTCACAGACTTTCAGAAGTACCTTTCTGAAACATTAATCAAGTTTATATACAGCTAAGAAACATGTTTGTATATATTATATATTAACAATTTTTCATATACTTTAAAAAAAATAATGTAATAAATATACACAGCAGAAAAACACCATCAGTATATATATATTTGGTTAGAGTAATATTATATAGACAAGTGTAGATGATGAAACTAATTCAGCCTGCCTCATCTGGGGGTTTATAGCTCCAGATGCTCAGGACGCATATAAAATAATACCCCATGGGTGTTCAAAACCTGAAAATCCACCTGCAAGTACTACTAAGAAATGCCAAATCCATGTAAATTATATTGACTACATTATACCAGCACACTGTAGGTCGCTGTAACAGTTTAATTTATTGGACAATAAGTTTTAATGCTTTTGGTCAAAACTGCCAACTTATATCTTACAATATCTTACTTATGTGGATGTGTACATGTCTACATACAGACAGAGAGCATGTGATAATATTTTTAATTCTATTTTTTTTTTTATGACTCCTCAACAGGTGAAATATGAAAGATGTATTAAGACATCTTTAAATGAATTTCAGGAGACCTGACAAAATAAAAAAAATACAAGAATTTTACTTTCAGTATATATATTTCTATAGTTCAATTAAAATGCATCTTTGGAACAGGCTGTACCTTTAGCTTTAGTTTCATAACCTCAACTTTCTCACTGGAATATATTATTTTTGTAGTGCAAATATGTCATTCTAAGAAAGTCATATAATCTGGTACCTAAAAATAGTTTAACATATATATAAATTTTCATAAAAATTATCCAAAAAAAAGTTATCTAAAACAGACAAAATAATTATAAAAACATAACAGATTACATACACTTCGCTTGCTGAGAATTCTTGATTTCTGTCGGGGGGGGGAAAGGTTTTCAGTAACACGAAGAAATGAGCAATAACAGTACTGTGTATTAACTGTACATCAAAACTTTATATTAAAAATGTATAATATTGTATAAATTGAAATTCCAGTTCTCTTGAAAACACACATCCTGTTCCAACCATCCCCTGAAATCGTAGTACACTTGTGCTGGCTGCGTAGTGTCGTGCAGTTTCTCACAAAATTTACACCAGTTCATTCTAGTCCAGCCATGGCCTTTTGTTTTGAGTTTAAATTTTGATTTCCATTCAAAATAACTGTTGTACAGTTCTCTGTCAGAACCAATACGAATAAGTTTTTCTGCAAGTGATTTCACAGAAATGTCCATGGCATCAATGTAAGATCTGGGGGGAACCATTTCTTCATAGTTGGCGCCACCTCTCACCACTGGAATTTGTTCTCGAACGATTGGGCGCCAAAATTTTTCTGTTATGTAATCCCGGCAAAATCCATTTTCAAATGAAAGAAAAAACTTGTACTTTGAAAATGTTCCAAAACAATTCTTGGTGCAATTATGTTGTCCACATTTTCCGTAGGTGTCAACATCAATATATTTTCTCAGTTCCTTAACAATCGTTTTCCTTTTTGCTTTATCATTGCAGTTACTTGCCACCCAAAGAGCCATTTTTGTTTTATTCTGCCAGTAGTTTTTTGCTTTGTACAGTGATTTTTCTTCTTTGGACAGCGGAACCCATTCTCCATATGGTGAAAATATTGTAGCATCTTTCTGGTACCAGCTAGTCCAATTAAACACATAGTTAAGCTTACTTGTATCTAAATATATATAATATGGTGGTTCGGTGTTGTGTAGAACCCAAACCTGGTGTGTCAAACGACTTGGAGGCAATTCAAAATGCTCTGACAAATCTCTTGCGTTAAACAAAACTGCATCACTGTCGAGAAGGAGACTTCTGTCAGTGGTTGCCGTGCATTTGTTGGGGCATTCAGCGAGTACATCCGAATCAGTATCCCAGAGACTGGCATTCACAAAACCTGTCCATAACAGGATACGTTTCTCAATGCGATTAGGACCCCAGTCTCTGTTTGGGTATGTGTAAACGAATCTTTTGTCATCTGGTTGCACAGTCCATGATGTTGTAATAGGATCCCTTGAAAATGAGTAAAGTGTCAGAGCTGACAGGATCAGACCATAGAGAAAGACACGTTTCTTTCTTCGTTTGATAAAAGATATCAGAGATCTTGACATCTTTAACTATAATAAATACAGGTGATAAGAAAAAAGATCTTCTTTTCTAGTATAGAAATAATAATAATAATAATGATGATGATGATGATGATGATGATGAAGGAAATACACACATACAAACACAAAATAAATTAATTAATTAATTAAAAACAAACATAACAATAAATCCATTCCATACTTTCATTCAAAATGTCTTATTTCAGCAAGGAGAATAGTGTTCAAATCGAGTACTTTTATTGTACACATTTGATTTAAAAGTATATAAATATAAAAATGTTAAATAATAAAAACTAAAATAGCACAAACTAATATATATAATAAAAGAATTACATGATATTTGTTTAACATATATGCTAACATGGAAGCTGCAGCAGAGTATTTTCCAAACACAGTTACATTAATAAATAAATAAAAACAAGAAATGGAAAAGAAAGATTGAACCTGTGTAAATACTATTCATGGACATTCAGTTTGTACATTTCATATCTAGGCATGTCTTTTAAATATATTCTATTTTTAAAGCTACAATAACTTTTTTTAAATTATTATTATTGACGCTGTCATGACATAAATTTAATAGTTATACTTGGTATCACAGCACATCTTGTAATTTTCTACATCAGTGTACAGAAACTAAACAAACCTGGAAATGTCATGCTTCTCAGTTGGACTGTGTCATGATTCAACACATTATTTTAAACTTCACGACACTTCAAAATCCATAGTGATAAGGCACTAAAAAAACACAAGGGAAAACTAAATTCAGTTTATTAGTTGATAAACAATGAAAAAATTGCAAAGTCATAAAACATGAAAATGTTTTCATATGTATCTATCTGTATATCTTTAAATATGAAAACAGTTGTTATTTTATCATGACATGGATTTTATTTTTATTTATCACCTCAAATTCAATATAACATTTATCAAATTACACTGAGGTATAATTAATAATGGTAACTGCTAAGCCTGCTACAGCAATCATTTGGTGTGAGATTAATGATGGACAAAATTTAAACTGCTTTGCTGCATGTAAGATGTTGATATGATATAAAAATGTTATTAGATCAGCTTAAGAAAATGTTAAGCTGCAAGCAGGGCTCAATTGATAACATTTTTGGCAGCATTTGCTTTAGTGAAATGATTTAATAAAAATATTTTTTATTTATTTTGTTTATAAAAGATAATAAAAATATAAGTGAATATCATTAAGATGTAGCTGTATTACTTAACATAACAGAACTGGCAAACCAAACTTAGAAAAATATTATGTGATGAGTTAATCTGGTGCTGGAATGGTTAAATATGTTGAAGTAACACCACTGTGTTGTATATTTATACTTTTTAATGTGGGTGTTAAAAACTAAAAAAAAGATGTTAACCAATGCAACATATTGTTATCAGTGTATTAATTAATATTACCATTAATTGTACTAAGAAAAGCTTTAAAAGGTAACAATATTTCACAAGTTGTAGCTATGTTTTACTGGTTACAATGTACCAGTTTGACTTTGATATTAACTATCTCATTTGTCATCAGTGTTAAAATTCCAAATAAAAAATATCAATTGGATGTCAGTTAGATAAACCTGCATGCTTCAGCTGGTATGTTCCCCAAAAAGTCTCCTGTTTAGGTAAGTGGTGAGGTGTTCTAATCTTGCTTCCAGAAATGGGAAAATTGGCATGAGCAATTAAGGCCAGTTTAGACACATGGGGATAACGAGATGCGTGAAGAACAGAGGGGGCAATTAACGAGATTAACCTTAATGAACAATGAAGAGCAGAGATGAGCTGGAATAGAGCCTGCAAGAAAATTAATGTTTGGAGTCATGAAATTAATGTTATATCTTGGTGAAGTGAAGTGAAAAAAATTAATGTGCTAATCAGAGCAAGCTGTTGTGAAGCACATCTATGATGGGCACGCTTTCTGACAGGTCGTTAAACGGAAGAATATCATGTTTTACATTCATATTTGGTTTTGTTATTTAATTTTTCAAATTTTTTTATACGATAAAATTATATTTTTGAAAAGCTGAAAGACCGCGATTATTTTAGATGCATCCCGTAGCCAAAAATAGTCAAAACGGCGGCTCTTCAGCAACAGCTACAAAAGCATTACCTATGTATAAGTCGACCCCCAAAATATTACCTTAATATAGTCTCCCAAAAATTCGACTTATACACAAGTATATACGGTATTTTGTATTTATGAGAGAAAAAAAAGAGATTTTAACCTGATGTTGGGTTTTGATCACTACAAACCATTTCTACAAACCAAATATTGTTTAAATCACATGACAGATCTACACAGAAAGCTTGCTCGTTCATTTGTAATGATATAGTTACATCGTATAAAACCAGACCTCCATGAGCATTAGTAATTACCAATGGCATCAGCGGCGTAAGGCCCGGATATAATACGACCGTAATGGTCATACTGAATTTTGTGTTCGTATGAAAATGTTTACCTTTTTCCGCTAAACATCTGAAATGCGAAAATCACATAAATCAATTCATTTCCAGTTTGTGATGATTTTGTCGCTTGGTTAACATTCATACATTTTTCATCGGCTGCAGTGCATCC
Organism: Chrysomallon squamiferum; assembly: GCA_012295275.1. Taxonomy (NCBI): domain Eukaryota; kingdom Metazoa; phylum Mollusca; class Gastropoda; order Neomphalida; family Peltospiridae; genus Chrysomallon; species Chrysomallon squamiferum. Next base: position 17,660,018 of record CM022672.1, on the reverse strand, counting down.
GAAGAATGATATTTGGATCCGGAAACTAACGATCATGGGAAACAAGTCAGGTTCTGACGCAAAAGAGCTATTTTTATTTTTAAATTTTATCAGTTCGTCGGTGTACGGACAAATACTTACCAATAAAGTGAGAAATAGGACAACTTCTTATCACCATTACTGATTATTTATTTATTTATTTATTTATTTTAGATCGATAAAATTTTATTTTAGGTTATGGTACATGTGTAAATGGTTATATGGCGGGGGAATCTCTGATAAATAAACAAGAACGAAATTAATACTAAATCAGCTATATTTTAAATCTTTTTTTTTTTTTTTTTTTTTTTTTTTAATTGTTATTATGTTTTTTTTAAAGCTTTGATGGTCAAAGGATTAAGTTTTGCATAATAGTGATACAAAGTAACTAATTACTAAAAATAACAATTAATCCAAAAAGTTTGATCAACTTAAAAAAACACTAGTTATCCTAAAATTATATTGTCATTAGTATTTAACACCGATACCGAAAACATGTTATATGCCTTTGATGTTCATAATCAGTCAGAACTAACTGCCAACTTAATCAAAGTTATAGGAACCCGAAAAAAACTTTATTTAAGTGAATTGTGAAATTAACAACTTTGAAGTCGTGCCTTTAGAAACTCTATGTTTTATGTTGTTGTTTTTTACCAACAACAACAAATCTGTTATTTTTTTATTAATAAAATAATAAATAAATTTTTATTAATAAAAACCTAAAGGCAAGCAACTGCCTTACTTCTGACTTTACTTGTCAGAAAGTGTTGGCGAAATACTGTCCTGCGTGGTATTGTCCGGTGAACAATTGTCCTGCATTCGAATTTGATAGGTATATGCAGCCATCTGCTTGCTCTTATTTTGGGCGACTTCTTAAAGAAATAATTATTATTTTAGACTAGTTCTAGAAACACTACAATAATAATAATAATAATAAACACCAACAAAAAACGACAGGCTTCCTGTAAACGGTGACAAATAAGGCACGTGACAAAAAAGCGTCTGTTTTCCGCCACAGGGGAGCTTCACTCGATTTTTGTGATGCGTTTTTAAATATCTTGAACGGGGTTCCCTCATTCACGTTTCTTTTTCGTCGTTATTTTTTTTACATATTTTCAAAAACAACAAATATCATGATATAGTTTTCATATTCATCTTCATCGTTGTGTTTGTTTCGTGAAATGTGATCTTTGATCGTCGTTTGATTAACCTGAACGTATTCGGGACTTTAAATCATATATACGTTTCAACTTATGCATTTCTCTCATACTCACAGTCTGCCAAATTTCATATCAATAGTTTGGGTTGCAGGTATTTAATTCTGGATACCAAAATGTGGGGAGTTCTCGGCAGATGACGCGGCTATAGCTGTTGTTTTTGTTGTCGATATCTGAAATGTTCGATAGTTCGTTTCATTTAGTAATTATGTGGCATAATATTCCAGTTTAGGATAATATTTTCTTTCTGATAAAAATGTTGATTACGAAGACAGTTCTTAGCAAGTTAGATTTTTATGAATTTTTAAAAAATATCTGTATAACGAAGTCATAATGCAAATTAACGCTATTAATTAACTGATTAAAGAAAAAAAAAAAAAAAAAAAAAAAAAAAATGAAACGAAAAAAGAAAAATAATGTTTCCAAAATACTTGAAAATGTAAAGGCCTGTACAATTTACCAGTCTTAATTACTGTAATTAAGGCATAAGATACATAATTAGCGCAATTAATTAATTAATTAAATGATAGTAACATGCTTAAAATACTTCATTTTGATGTATAATATTAAATGCCAAATGAAGGAACTTAGGGTGTGAATCACAGTTTCTCCATGAAAGACGAATGCCCGTAAATTTTATTCATAATAATAATTATATCAGGAATGATTTTTAATTAAAGAAAACATCTTCCAAGCCTAGATATTGGTTTATCATTATTTCGTGATGGGGTGGAGTCCGCCTATAAACAAGTGATATTTAACGTGATCTCATCAGAAACCCGGCCCCAGCCTAATGTGTCAAACCAACAGGACTACTTTAATTCTGGAAATTACTGGTTGTTTGGTTTATTCACGATTCTGGCGGTGAGATTAGAACACATTTTAATTGGACACGCCAGTTGTTCCATTTCTGGAATTTTATTTCCCACCCTTACTAATTGGTGTTCCGTCACCTTAATTGACGTACTTTTGTCAATCAGTCACACTTTTTACACAAGAAATGTTCGAGAAAGCACTCCACTGCAAGCTGACAAGTAGGAAGCCGTGTCCCGGGTACACGTGACGTACTCCAATCCCACTGGAAGAGTTTGTGCTTGTCTTCTTCGGTGCGGCAGGTGATGGCAAACTTTTAAGTATTTCTAAGTGTTGTCACATTATAAAGACATGTATTAATACATTCAAGTTTTCTGTGATCATAATATTAAGAATTTGTCATAAAGTTTAGATGATGATGTTTGTATGCTTCTGCAGCTGGTGTCAGAATTTAGTACCTTTGTAAAGATCATTCATCATCATTTCCAGATCTGCTGTTAATTTATCCAGCATTTGTTATTTCATCTTCTTCCATTTCCTTGTGTTGTTAATCTTCTTTTTGTGGACAGATCATTATTTCACAAAAGAGAGAAAGTCTTTATTTATTTATTTATTTATTTATTTATTGTTATTATTTCTTATGAAGCCTTAATGTGAACTCTTTTGCAGCTCATCTAAAGCACTTTTTTATTTGTTGATTTCTCTAACGTTTTCAAATATTTACTCAAACTTTACTAGATAGGGAATAGTGGTGTAGTGATCAGACAGCTGGGCTAACGAATTTTACTAGAATTAAAATTAGTATAATCATTGATGGAATGTATAAAATAGGTTGCGAATCTATACAATCAGTTGCCATGGGATTGTACATTTTGAATTATATCAACCAATAGTTTGGCAATCCAAATGATTGTGTTACATAATTTGATACAAACGCACACACCTTGATTCTGAAACCTATTTTTGTTGATTTTACCTACCCTAAATAATATATAGATTTCAAAAAATAAATAAATAAATAAATAAATAAAGACACAATTCATATAATAATAATGATGATAATGATGCTAATAATAATCGTTGATATATAAGCATTAATTTGGACTATTTTGGTAATTTAATATGAATTTTTAAATAAGATAATTTTAAAAACAAGATGACTGCAGTCCAAAATTTAAAAAAAAATTATATAAAGCAGTGACATATTCCTAATTAATCCACTGTGCCACGTCATCTGTTTGACAACTGTAGCAACGACCACCGGTGTACCAGACGCCGAGATGTCTAAAGATCTGCATCTGAAGTTCTGAAACAAATTTCCACAGTTCTAGAATTTATCAAATGTTTACCAAGAAGACTACACTGAATACTAGAACTAGTTAAAAAAAAAAAAAAAACCCAGACGTATCATTGCTTCAACAATATATCTGTATTATAGATTTGTATTTATAGACATGTACCATAAACTCATAAACATATTATAAAAACCCAGAAACATGACTTTAAATATAGGCACCTAAATGAAAAAACGGGTAGATAGAATACGCACATAATATTTTGTATATTTATATATTTAATTAAATAGACATATACATATACATGTGTATAGAAACGACACACACACACACACACACACACACACACATATATATATACATATAGCTATAGATATACACACAACGTACACAGACACATAGATCGTAAGTGTACATACACACACACATATACATTAACAGACAAATACACAAATACATTCATTTACATATGTACAGAAATATATATGTACACACTAAGACAAACACAAGTAAATAAACATACCAAAACATACATAAATATATATATTCACCCGCATGATACTACTCGCATGTACACAGCAATTATAAAAACATCAGACAAAAAAAACAAACAAACACACACACACACACACACACACACACACACACACACACATAAACACAAAATAAAAGAAATAATAATAATACATTTAAAAAAAAAACAACCCCAGACACACAGACAACGGCTGGAACCTTTCAGTTGGTGTTTAAAGCATCTGCAGCAACTGGACTAGCACCTTTCAGAATTTATACAGTTACGTCTGACATGTCTTTACCAACCTTGCTCGAAGCTTATCGAAATGACACCATCACAGCGTTGTTTAGAAATTGTCTATGATATGTTGTCATTGAGCACAATGCCAGTGGCGCATATTTCATTGTTTTTAACGGTAAGTTAAGAATATAACAAACCTATGATCATTAAAAACGTATGCAGCTTCCAAGAGGTATCTAATATTTCTATTCAGTCAGTGTGCAACGTAACACAGTCAACAACAATCTTTAATAATAATAATTCACTGAGCTTGTCTCTACTGTTCAGATTGTGAGAAAAAATAAAAGAATAAAATGCAAATGATGCTAAAATATAGAAAATTACCACACAAACGTTGTCAACAAGCATATTACACAGACTGCTTCATCACATTCAGGTATTTTGTATAACAGAAAGCAATCATTTTCGGCATTACATTTAATGACTGGTGGTCAAAAGCAAATCGTGAAATCACTTGAATATTTCTGAATATGTCTGGTTTTCACAGATATATGCATGCCCACGTTCTCACAAATGTATCAGTCATCTACATTTAGTCAGAAAACGACTCATGATTAGCTTATTTTGTGAAAGAAATGTTTTTGTTATTGACGTTATTGATTTTGTTCTTAACAACATTCTTCTCATTCTCTTTGTGTATCGTGTTTTTTTTAAAGATAAAAAATTCTGAAGTTTCGATTAAGGACTACTTCAGCTATTCATCGATGTTGAAGAGAGAATGAAAAAAAACAAAGTCAAAAATCAATATATCAACTGTTCATTATTTTTAATTTTCAAGTCAGCAAAATAACTGAGTAAATAAGATTTTTTTTTTTTTTTTTTTTTTTGTCAGTTTCACCTACAAAGTACGAATAATGTGATACTAATGTATAACAACATCCTATAGATGCGTGTGTGTGTGTGTGTGTATGTGTGGGTGTCAGTGTGGGTGATATATGAAAGAAATAAAGTTAACAATCTACTTATCTGTATAATACATTAAGAATCTGTTAACAATGTGTGTCTGTATCATAATAGCAACAATAAAATGATTTTAATAATGAAAACAATTGTAAAATCATCATCATCATCAAGAGCAACAGCAGCAGCAACAACAAAAACGACAACAACAACAATAATCAAATGAGGGGGTAAGGGACAAGGCATAATTCACCGCATACAAACACAGGTCTTTGAAATTCAAACCAAAAGGGTTCAACAATGATTCGAGGAAAATAAACTCATACAGCCATAAATCAATTACATTACCATATCTTAGACAATTTGTTTCATTCCTTCTTGCTTCTGTACGTGCATAATGCAAAGAAACACGTCAGCAAACGCAATGAAATCACAATTATTGGGCATAATTTACTTGGGAACGAAAAAAAACCATCGATGTCGAAGCCTTTTCGTTTTCTTTTCTTTTTTTTTTACCCAATACCGCCTGAGACAAAAATGAAACTTTTAAGTCAGTTGTATTAATTTATCGTTAAGAAAGCGGATAAGCCCGAGGATTACCAACAATTGACGGCATTGATTTAGGTTGGTTTGTAACCGAGAAAACGTGTCTGCCGGAAAAGATTTGCCATTTCACAAGATTTGTGCGAATTTCATTGCAAACGTATTCAATAAGCTGTGAGTTTCTTAGGTCCAAATGGTTCCATTGTGTCAGTGCCGACTTTACGATCAAGTTACGTCACTGAACATCGCTGGTGTAACGAGTGTTGTGAAAAAGGTTTGTGGATCACATTTTTATTTAAAATGTAAAAATTAATTTCACCTTATATTGGATGTAAGCGTGTGTGTGTGTGTGTGTGTGTATAGTTGTATTTACCATTTACCTACCTCATCCATCCATCCATCCATCCATTTATTACCTCTCTCTCTCTCTCTCTCTCTCTCTCTCTCTCTCTCTCTCTCTCTCTCTCTCTCTCTCTCTCTCTCTCTCTCTCTCTCTCTCTCTCTCTATCTATCTACCTGCCTACTGATTTCTGTCTGTGTTTCTGTCTATTTATCTATTTAGTTGTTAAAATCTTTAGGTGGAATATATATTGTCATCATTTCCATAACATTATAAATTACAGGAAGTAATTACAAGTGCGAACTCATTTTAGTCACGCAGAATGTAAATTAAAAACAAACTCTGATTTAATTTTTGAGATATTGTACCTACTTGTTAACTTAAACCTTCCTACATACTTTCCTGTCCATCTGTCTCCTACAGCACCATTTTGCCTGTCTATCTATCTATCTATCTATCTATCTATCTATCTATCTATCTATCTATCTATCTATCTATCTATCTATCTATCTTTCTATCTATCTATCTATCTATCTATCTATCTATCTATCTATCTATCTATCTATCTATCTATCTATCTATCTATCTATCTATCTATCTACCTATCTATCTATCTTTCTACCTACCTATTTATTTTATTTTTTTAAATTTATTTATTTATTATTATTATTTTTTTTTTTTAAATATTTATTTAAAGTGGATGATCGGATAACACTGGGTAACCCACGGCGTATTTCAAATCAATTATAATTTTATTATTGACAGACTAAATGACTTTTCATCTTTGACAACAACAACTGCAGATACAACAGTCACATCATGCAGATACTTCTTCTGCACCTCTCAGCCTTCTTATACTCTTTGATTTTCTTTCCAGTGAATATTGTTTATGGCGAAATAGGTGAGTTTGATTTCATCATTATAAAACCATATTCTGGTATCTGAAACTGAATAATCGTTAATATAAATTGTGTTGAGATGCCACCATAAGTAATATATCAGTTCACATTCATCATCCATGAGCGTTTGTATTATAATAATGGTTGTATATTGAATTCAAATAGATTTTTATTTATTTAATTATTCGTACTATATGAGGTTTTTTTTTTCTTCTTCTTCATAAAAATATTAATTTCTTGTATTCTATCTTTCAATTCGCTATTTTATTTTCATTTAAAGTATTTTCGTTTCAAAATAGTGTAATTCAAAACTCAAATACGTTTATTAGTTTAATTTGAACTGTAAAGTTTGTATTATAATATGTTTTCAAAATGCAATGTTTAACACAAATATGTTAATATGTTATAACTTTATAAGACACGGTACTATAATCATTGAATTAATTTATTTAGACGAATACAAGTATTAATACGAACGTCATTTAATATTTAACAGCTTAACATGAATAAAAAAAGAGAGTTAATGTTAACTAAATTATAAAAGAAATAATCAGTACTCGTTCTTTACATATTATTCTGATTGTGTGTGTGTGTGTGTGTGTGTGTGTGTGTGTGTGCGTGCGTCATTGCCAACCTTTTGACAGCTGGGTTTTGCCAAAATCTCATCAGTAAATGCAAAATAAATTAATACGAACAGTTTCATAAACATAGCAACACTAATATTAATATTAACAGTAAGTATTAATTCAAAGAACATGCTAAATAAATTAATATTATAACAGCTTTACAACGTATTGATCATAATTATAACAAAGTAAACTGTAAAGTACAAGAGGTCATATAATTACTTTAACGGTTTGCTAAGAATTACACCGCTAATGTGATAATATAGTTTAACATTTTAGTATAACAATCGTCTAATAAACCTGATGCATGACAAAAAGTTACATACGAACTGTAACGTATTTTAACTCTGTAATACATTATACTGATTAAACGAAGTATTATATTCCATGGTTAAAAACGAATTATACTCAATATCAGTATAGTAATTTAGTACTATCTCTAATCTGAATTAATTGATTTTCTTAACTTCACGTAATGAACTCTTTTATATTACAGGTAACACATTTTAATACGAATTATATGTGTGTGTGTGTGTGTGTGTGTGTGTGTGTGTGTGTGTGTGTGTGTGTGTGTGTGTGTGTGTGTGTGTGTGTGTGTGTGTGTGTGAAGTGAAATATTCTACATTTTTTCCGAAATAGTCACACATTTTTTTAGCATTTTAATATATTATTTTAATAAAGTAACTGCTGTTAACATTTTAATACGAACTCTGTTTTAGTTAGGTAGGACAACATATTTTTGTTTCGTTTTATTTAATTTTATTTTACTTTATTTATTTATTTATTTATTTATTTATTTACTTATTTACTTATTTACTTACTTATTTATTTATTTATTTATTAGAATGGAAAACAGTTTTGCTAGCAACAAAAGAGAGCGGTAAAAATATCAAACCAGATCTGTTTGAGAGGTGGGGTGAGTCAATTAACAACGATACGCCCACGACAGAAGATGATTCAGTGTTCGACATAGCGAAGAGAACCACGTTCAGAAGTCCACTGGTGGACAGATGGGCATCTGAAAATCACACACATGTAAGTAGAGCGTGTAGGACGAAAAAGCTAAAACTCTTTATTGTAAACTTTCATTATTAATGATGATGTTGATGAAAGCAGCTTTCTATGTTTTTTATGATATAGCAGCTGGTTGATATATGTATGTATGTATGCAAGCATGTATGTATGTATCTATGTATGTATGTATGTATGTATGTATGTATGTATGTATGTATGTATGTATGTATGTATGTGTTTGTGTACGTATTTATACATGTGTCTATGTGTATATTCTGTATGTGTATGTGTATATATATATCCATGTTTGAGAAAGAGAGAGAGTGTGTGTGTGTGTGTGTGTGTGTGTGTGTGTGTGTGTGCTTTTGATCTAAAACCTGTTTAAATGAAAAAAGTCCTGAGGCACAGTGTATATTTATTTATTTATTCTTTATAGTTTACACATTAAAAAAAAATACATACATAGTAATATATTTACATATTAACATACGCTTATTTCATTAATATACCGACATACAAGAATAAACGCTCGCATTTCTTCTTAATTAGATATAAACAAGTACACATGTTTTTATCGGAGTTAATTTAATTTTCGTTCTGTGTTAATCTAAAGCTAAAGAATAATATTCCACTTTAAAAAAATTGGGTCATAAATTCAAGCCTTCTGAAAAAAAAAAAAAAAAAAAATTGTGCGTGAAGTAAGTTCGTGGTTTCGTGATCTGTCGTGTTGTTACTTGTGTGTGACACAATGTTTATGACTGAGGATAATTTCACAGGTTCGCGTGGGACTGTTTAACAAACAGGGTGACTTACTGTGGTGGATAACCTTTAATGGCTTCCTCAGCGATCTCACCAACTGGAACAGACCCACGCGGATTCAGATGGCGTCTCATGAGACCCTGACACAGAATACATTAGACATCAAAATAAAGTGAGGGGAAAATCTGTGATTTTTAAAATTTTTACTGCTGTTGATGTGCTAGAATGGCTAAATCCTTATATATATAAACAGACAACACCCGTCTTTTCAGCTGAATGTCACTAAATCTAACTATGAAAAGCACTGAACCTCATTTCACTAGCACTCTTTTTCAAAAATAACATTGTAAAAGAATTTTCTGTTCTCAAGCATTTTATATTAAAAAAAAAAGAAGAGTTATTGCACATGCACACGCTAGGAAATACAAACAAACATGATTATCGACAGACATAACCAATGAAAATGATTAAAATCAAATCACTGGAATATAAACATATGGGAATACAATTTTATAAATATCGTTGACTTACACACATACATGCATACACACTCACACACATATATAACATTACACGCAACAAATACATACATACATATATACATACATACATACATTCATACATACGTACAAGTATCCATAGATGCATATGCACTGTAGTCATAGCCAGATATATATATATATATATATATGATGTTAATATTTCAGTTTTGATGACTACAGCATCAACGTGACTACAGGGGATAAAGGCTGGTTGTGGATTTATAAAAAAGACGCCACAACAAGGATGTTATTCTCTAAGAATGTTGCCAAACCATTTCCAGGAATAGGTCGGTTTATGTATGCATGTGTGTATGTATATAGTATGCTTCATGCCTGTGTGCGTACATATGGTTGCATATGAATCAAATATGTGTAAAAGAATCAAATATGAAAAAAACCTCCATCTCATTCACATAAAATCTCTTATGAAAGGTCTAATGGATAATATTATTATGTGGATTTTTACAGATTATGTCCAGAAATCCAATACTGAAGTAGTCCAGTCAACGATAAACAGTCCTACTAATATTTTTAGTTTTTCGTTAAGGAACAGTTGGTTTTGGGTGAGTTATATATATATCTTTGTATGTATGTATTATGAATCTGTTTGTCTATATATATATTACACAAACACAGAGAGAGAGAGAGAGAGAGAGAGAGAGAGAGAGAGAGAGAGAGAGAGAGAGAGAGAGAGAGAGAGAGAGAGAGAGAGAGAGAGAGCTCTTTGTAAGGAATTTTAAACAGATGTTTGAAAAGGTCAATTTAGTGAACGCATCATATATCCACTGTTTCAAAACCATACTAGAAAACAGTTTCTAATATTTCATATCATTATATTATGGTCATTTACGGGGTAGCTAGATACTTTTATTCTATAACTGTATTCAGATTGGTTTGAATGCTCCAACATATCTCGTTGGTTTCGGCATAGAAAAGGAAGCAGAAGGTTCCGTCACGGCGTTTAAGCTAAGCTACACAGCAAACGAAACCTGTTTTTCACATTTAAAGGACAACGAATGGGTTTATTACAAAGACAAGAACGGAAAGCCTTCGGTAAGATCGCACAAACTGCTACTAACACTACTAAGTAGTTACGAATGTATAGGAATATTTATCTGTTCGTTTATATATATATATAATAACTTTTATCATCTAAATTGTTTGATGAGATCAAAACGTACAGTACCGCATCGAATAATTAACTATATTAACTATATAATTAAACAAATAAAACTATTCCTGTTTTCAGGTAATTAAGCCGACATATGATGCGAATGGGAGATATTACGTAGATAACAGTAGTATGGTGACCGTACTTGGAAAGTGCCTTGGCATTCAAATTGTTAGTATTACCGGATCATCCAGTGCCAGCGCTAAAATCTTACTGTTTCACGCATACGGTAATAAGTCACGTAAACGTTTTTTTTTTATGAATATAACCTTGCTCTTGTGTTTTATTTAGAGTAAATAATACAGAGGTAGATTTTCTTTCCTTATTTCTGTCTTATTTTTCTCCTATTTCTTCGTTGTTTCTTTTCTCTCTCTCTCTCTCTCTCTCTCTCTCTCTCTCTCTCTCTCTCTCTCTCTCTCTCTCTCTCTCTCTCTCTCTCTCTCTCTCTCTCTCTCTCTCTCTCTAACTCTAGATCTTTAAAATCTTTAAAATCCTGTCATTTCTAATCACGTTTCCACAGTTCTTCTCTTTTTCCTTCTTACTTCCTCGGACATCTGTATTTCTTCTAAGTCGAGAAACATTGCATGCATGTGATTACTTTAAATTATTTTTGAAACAACATTATACTTTATTATTATTATTATTTTTAATATAGAGACTAAAAACGCATCTGTTTATAACTGAAAATGTGCGTCATTAAATAAAATAAACTTTAACTATGAAACCTCTGAAAGATTTTACATTTTTGTTTTTTCTTGTGTATATGTATTTCATATTTAAAAAAAATGTATTTGATCAAAAGTGAAGCATACAAATATTTTAGTGTATCCATTTGTTTATTCTCTGAATTATACCAGCACTCACAAGTCATCCTTGGACATCTTTTTAAAAATCATTCCATAATATTACAATTTTCGGTATGTACAAAACGGTATTCTTTTAATATTTATTACTGTTGTTGTATACTTCCAAATAAATGTTTGTTTATTTGTTTAACCTCTAATGATAATAAAGCCGGCAGCATAAGTTATAATTAGTAAAATAAACGTTTTTCTTTTTTTCTGTAGGAGATATCCTCGAAGCTGATATATTTGCTATTCAATGGGGACTAGGTAATTTACATTTTGTGTGTGTGTGTGTGTGTGTGTGTGCGTGTGCATGCGTTAACTTTGCGACTATATTTTTTGTGATTTTTGCAGGACACAGAACATAAACATATTTTCTTGGTAACAGAAACAATTTTTGGCCTGGACCTTTAAAAGAATATTTCATCTCATTTGTTATCTTTTGTGTATAAATAATTATGACTGGGCATGAAAATAATTATTGAAAATGACTGAATTTCTGAATTTTTTCTTTTACTTTTTATCAGATTATAGATTCAGCCATTACTGTATTAAACTGCAAACTGAACTAATATTATTATTATTTATAATTATTGATGTTGCTACATCGGTTGTTGTAATCACACATATTTGTTTGTTTCGGTTTTTTTACTTGGTAAAATTATGACGATTATTAACATTAAAGTGACATTACTTTTATGTTTTAAACACCATTGTGATTTCTAGTTTTAAATTATTGTTACCTTACTCCTCAGTGAATGACTTAATTTTTAACAATTTTTAACAAATAATCATACAGATTTCGCTTCCTGAAATGAAGTAGATATATATTATTATGTTGGAGCAAACTGGAATATTAAACCAGCTAATTTTTATATCCAATATTTAAAACAAAGCAGTTTTTAATTAACTTATTTATTTATTTAAATTGCAGATCCTCAAATGGACAATCCTTTACAACATGCGGTGGACAAGATCCATTCTGATCTGAGGTACGATAAATACAACACCACTAAATACCGGAGTCAGTTCACTAGCGCTAAGGATACGAGACCTTCAGCCGTATTGTTCGGGGTGTTTGGTCTCATTGTTTTTCTCCTTGTAGTAGCCAGCATAATCCTTTTGGACATCGCAACTCTGCGAAGACAAGTGAAATATGCCAAGAGGAACACGGAGGCTTTCAGGATGAAGGTTAGAGAAAAGTGGAAGCTGCTTAAATCAAGTGCTTTGTCGACGTTTGGCAAACTGAGGGGATCGGGAGCGGTAACCGGAAGTGGAAAATCAACCACGAAAGCCGCCTCAGTTTCGCAGCAACCCGGACCTTCAAAAATAAAAGTTATTTCCAAATCGGCGAATCCGAAACCTGGAACCTCGGCACCGGCAGTTAACGTTAAGCATGGGTCAGGGGTTTCTGTTGTTAATTTATCGGCCAAATCAAAATATTCTACAAACAAATCTGGTCGCAAAAAAACACCGGCGGTTTTAACGCAAATTTCTGAATAGTGCTTGTATTTGAACACTTTTGTAACCGGTAACGTTCACATAGGTTATGATAAAGATAATTAAACGCATAATCTTAATGCATCCCGGTATTACCCAGTTGCAATTATGGTTCGTTTATTCAGAGGGAGAGAAAGAGAGAGAACCGAAAACAATTTATATTAACCATTGTTTACCTTATTTTATATCATTATAGCTGATGATGTGTTTATATTTTAGTTTTTTTGCATATTATTTACACCATTACTACACAGCATATTTGTTAAATACAACGTATATTTACTCTCTATATTTTTCTATAAAATTAGCATAACTGGAATTTATCTATGAAGAAAAACTGCTGCTGTGTATCTAGTATTTAAATTTTGAATATGTCAATATTTGATTGTCTAACACAGTTTGTGACTTAAAAATAAATAAACAGAATGAATGAATGAATTAAACCATAGTACATACTAAGGTTAAGAGTAATGTACTGTGATTACAAACAAATTTCAATTTAATAAATTCTATCACAATAATGGTGAACCCTCTGAAATTTTTGATCCGATTGGTGTGCAAATAAAATTCTTTATTAATTGGTCTGTACTCTGTTTTTAATATATATACACACACACACACACACACACACATATGAATACTGAGAAGTGGGGGGAAAATCCCCATCTGGTATTAATTCTCATTAGTTTTATGTAGTTGTACCATTTTAACATGCATTCAGTCAGTTAAAAAACACATAAATTTCGTTACTTTCTATAGAAGTTATAATTCTAAAAGGTAATTATTTCATTGATGGTAAACATTGCTTCCAGTTCTTGTGTACATATCTGGATGATTGACTGCAGGTTTTAGTGTTAGAATTCAGCAACAAATTAATCAGCGTATAGATCCTTCCTTAAATAAAATTACACTGATCAAGCGATAACCTGCCTGTGATACAGCTATACTGTAATGCATAATTATGCTACTAAAGGAACAGACCAATAACAAATAAATAAATAAATCAAAATTTTACTTTGTATAAGACGCTACGGAATTAAATTAAGATACCGATATTCATAATTTAATACGGATATAAATTTAAATATGAGAGAGAGAGAGAGAGAGAGAGAGAGAGAGAGAGAGAGAGAGAGAGAGAGAGACTAAATTAATGAAGTAAACTATCCTATTAACAAACGAAACAAGGAGAAAAACAAAAAATGAAGGCCTATTAAAGGCAAAAGCTATTATGCTTCCTAATAAACTAGAAGCTAACTGATAACGTAATCATACCGAGAATCCGGATTATTTGAAATTGTCTCCCTTATCTTTTCGGCATTTTACGGTAAGTATCGATTTCTATAACGGAAGTGCTTGATGGTAACCCACGGCAAAAGAAAATATTTTGCTCAATCGAATTCATTATAATTAAAGATCATCATGTCGGTATTTATTGACAATAATATATAAATAATAATGGAAGTATCGCACCTTCTGACAGTCTGTTTTGTTTAAAATTTAAAATTTGACAGTTTAACGTGTAAAACAGACAGAAATGTCGGATTCGGAGGATGAATCTCCAGAAAAGCAGCTGAAAATAGTTCTCATGGGAGATGGTGCTTCTGGAAAGGTTTCATTACTGTTGTCTTGTTTTAATAGTTTAATTTAAAAAAATGAAATATGTATCAAAAACACTGTAATAAGGCTTATAATTAGTTTTTTGTGTTTTAAAATCTGTTCTAACAATACTGCAAAAGACTAGTAGTAGAGTCTAGACACATAAAAGTTAAATTTAAAACAGTGACTCAGTGAGAACTGACTAAACAAAATTGTGTAACTAGCTTATGGTGTAATATATGTAGTTAAATGGAAATCAATATAACATTTAATTGTGGTTTTGTGTTTGGCTTGTTTTTCTTTAAACCGTAATTAATGTGATTATACATCCTTGTACTGTTGTGGGCTTAACATTTAATTTAAAAGGTTAACAGTACATTGAAATTACACAGTAATAGCTAGTTCATCATAAAAAGCATATGATTTTATTATGATATTACAATACATAATTTATGAATTAATAAATAATGTTTTTCTGCCAATTCATAGACTAGCTGAAAACAAATATTTCAAATATTTTAAGACCCAAAATGGGCAGTCACAACACTTATTACTTATTGCCTCAAACAAAATCCAACAAAACAGTACACCACAAGTAAATCATTGTCATATTTTTTAGGATTTTTGTGAATCTTTCTATGGACAAAACAAAAATGGATAAAGGAAGAAATATTCAACTTTCTATATAAAATAAGTTACTGTAATTTATAGAACAGTAGATGCAGTGGAATACCTTCACTTTGCTACAGGCAAAACCTGTTTAGAATTTACTTTGTCATTGTATTTGTGATTTATTTTATCTTTATGACTGTCAGGTAACTATATTTCATTTGATAAGAGCAAACAGAATCACAGTCAACACTCTGCTGTTATCAATAGTTTGAAATTATGCTTGACAATAAACTGTAAGATGAGTGTTTTATAGTCTGCCTGTACTTAAGTGATATTTGATGTTTAGATTTAGTATGGTCTTGTTTTTATGTGTTTATGTATATATATGTAAAGACAGACACACACACACACACACACACACACATGGATAAACACATTTTTTCTGTAAATAATAAGAATAAATATAAAAAGACTTATGGTTTATATTTTTTGTTGTTGTTGTTGTTATTATTTTTTTCAAATTATTTACACATTTTTTTAGACGTCTCTGGCAACAAGGTATTCCCAGGAGCAGTTTAACCAGCAATATGGACAGACAGTGGGTTTAGATTTCTACCTCAAACGAGTTATATTACCCGGTATGTGTTTTGCAAAAATAATAATGTTTTCCTTTCACAACAAATGGAAAAGATTTAACTTGCTGGTCTGTATAAACTGTCAAGAAGTTTCTTTTGTCACAGACTCACAGTCTAAAAACTTGAGTTCTTTACTTAAACTTTTGTTGAAAATTATATAGTTAATAGTTCTGTTAGCAGTTTTACATACTGTAATATATCAAAGAATTTTGGTTACTTGCTTAAAGAGTATTTTAGAAGTCACTGACAAGGGTTGTTACCAATGTAAAGTTGTTGAAAACTATTACTTGAAAAGATTTAAAGTTGACAGAAAATGTACAGCTACGAAAATACTGTGTTGTTGCAATGATAGAGTACCATTATATGTTTTAAACTGCTATTAATATTAGAATTATAGAATTTGTATTAAAAGCCAAATATTTGTAGGGGAAATAAAAGCAGTAATGTTTTTAAATCAGCTCTCAAAATACTGTTAGTGTGTATGCTGTTATTTATTTGTTTGAATCGTATGTTAAACTTACACTGAATACTTTGGCTATTAGTTTTAGAACAAAAAAAACACACATTAGTCACTGATTAGTGTATTTTACTTTTATTTTTTCTATTACTTTGGTGTTTGAATCACTTTGCATTTTACATTAATACTTTAGTATTGGTTATTACTGATTACTTTGTTAGAAATTAACATGCTGTTTTATTTTATTTTTTCTGTTATTACTATTTTTTCAAATACAGGTAATGTGCATGCTGCATTACAAGTGTGGGACATTGGAGGCCAGACTTTAGGAGGAAAAATGTTAGATAATTATATTTATGGCTGCCATGTAAGTTGAGTTCATTTAACAACATTTAACAAAATATAAGAAATTACTGTTCTGTCTTTTTAATAACAATATTTCAGGTTTTGTTTCTATGTTTTCATTTTAATTGTTTATTCTTTTTGATCTGGAACGTTAATGATATTTATTTGTATAATTTTTCTTATTATTTAGTATAAACATTTTTTAACTTTTTACTGTTATGTTGTTATTAATTTTTCATTTTTTTAATTCCATGCTGATACAGAACATTTTGTATTTTAATGGCAACAACAGCACCAAAAATTAGGATACAATAAACCCAAAAGAAAATAAATTGTGTGAGTGTATGTGTGTGTCTTTGTATAAATGTGTAAAAAAAACACACACACACACACACACACACACACACACACACACACACACACAGATATACATAGATATTATTTATTTCAACTAATGTATTGATATTTCAGGGGGTTCTGCTCGTTTATGACATAACAAACTATGCTAGTTTTGAGAATCTTGAGGACTGGTACAATGCGGTTAAGAAAGTCGCAAATAAAGAAAACAAGCCACCACATATGGCTTTGATAGGGAACAAAAGTAAGTTGCAGTTTTACATCTATTAACAATAAATGAAAGAAAATCAAATAAGGTAAGAAACAGCATTGTGTAACTAGGAGAAACACAAATCTCCATGCATCCCTTCTGTTCTTGTTATTTTATCAATATCTTTAACTGTTCATACCATCTCGATTACACTAATTTAAAACTGTATTTATCTTTTAGTTGACCTTGAACATATGAGGACAGTGAAGCTGGACAAGCATCAGAAATTTGCTCAGGAACATGGAATGTCAAGTCATTTTGTATCTGCGAAGACAGGAGATTCGGTAAGTGGAAAATTCATTGTTTTCTTGTCACTTATGATAGAGAGAAAAATGACAGAATGGAAAAGCAGTTAAAAAATGTAAATGGGATTAAATTCAGTCAGTCTGTTTTGAATGTATGATTTAACTGGCAGTTTTTGTATGTGTGTGTGTGTGTGTATTTTTTTCAGTCAGTCTGTTTTGAATGTATGATTTAACTGGCATGTGTGTGTGTGTGTGTGTGTGTATTTTTTTTTCCAGGTTCAAAATTAAATTATTTTTAAAACTATTAGGTTAGTAATATGATTGAGAATTTTTTTTTTTTTTTTTTTTTTTATAGAATCTACTACAATACTACAATAACTTTGTGAAATGTATCCATGATAGTGTCTAATCTAATTATGCCTGTTTATTTACAGTGGAATAAATTTACTGTTTATACTAACTGCCAAAGGTACCTTTATTCAAGTTTGAGGATTTCAGTTTTACTCATAGATAAAGGAGAAGATAATAATATACCTCTAATTTAATTTTGCAGATGTTTACATTGTCATTAAGTTCACAGCAGAGGGTATATTTATCTCTAAATTAATTTCTCTTGTATTCCAAATGGTTTTAGAAGTCTGCATTGTTATTTTTTTCTTCTTCTTTTTTTTTTTCTTAATATATTATTTCAGTTTTTAAATTGTTTTGATAATAACATTATTTTTTAAATACTGTGATTTTATCTTTCTGCAGGTTAACTTGACTTTTCAAAAAATAGCTGCCGAGATTCTGGGAATAAAACTAACGAAACCAGACATTGACCAGCATCAGCAGGTTGTGAAAGCTGAGATTATTCAGTACAAAAACAAGGACCCATCAGCACTTCCAGTGTCAAATCAAACAAAAAGTTCTTTTTGTTCTATTCAGTGAAGTGCGATTAATTCAGATGCAGCTGTACATTTTTCTTGATACCTGGGCACCATCAGATTCTCTGGAGTGTTGACAATTCCAGTGATTTGGCTGGAATGTGATTTTAATCAGATGTTGAACTGTTCAACACATTTTGTTATTTTCTATCTGGATTAAGGAGTTAAATTTCAGAAATAACTGTATTTCTGATGTATAAAGTTTTTCTTCGTTCTCTGAAATGGAAGGGATAAACAGTTATCTTTAATCCATTATTTTGCAATCCCACGAATGTAACTTTCACATGAAGTATTTTCATATCACAGAGACTGTTTTGAGAAAATTCAGTTTTTTCTCACTTGACATTGGAATTAAATTTGATCTTCAGTGAAGGGAATCATAGTTTATGCCAGCTTTCCAAGTTTTATTAGTTTATCTGTTCACAAAAATTGAGAATAACTTTTATTTTATTTTTTAATAATCACTGATTGTGATTAACATAAAAGTGACACACTGCAATAAATTTGCCTGTAAAGAAAGGAAAATGACTTTTAATGACAAAATTACTGTCTATGGTTTCATATTAATGTTGCTATAATAGAAGTAAATAATGAAATTGAATTTTAATGGACTATACATGTTTTTATTGGGTTTTTATTGTGTTTGACATTGATATATTGGACTGACAGCAGATTTCTTTTCTTAACATTATGTTGATTTGAGAGGTGTTTTATTTTTAAAATGTCCATGACAGAAACATTTATTTTATTTTTCAACACAAATTTAGTTGATTTTATTTTATTTTTGTTATTAAATATCATTATTATTATAATTGTTTTTATTTGTAATAGTTTTGATTTTCATTTGCTCAGTATACAGTTTAAAACTCCTCAATGCTAATTAGAAATTTTATTTTCTAGATAATAATCATGTAAAAATAATGTAACCTTCTTTTCCATTTAAAGTAATATAAAATAGTATATGGCAATAGCAGTTGTGTTAAAACACTATTTAATTAAAATTCATATTTATTTACTTACTGAGGATATATCAAGTAAAATATGTTTTATTTTGTTTTTCAGAATGGAAATTTCAAAATCTGTTATGAAATATAAATAGAGAACTTTTTTATTAAATCTGATGTCATTTCTATGTTTAGTCTTCTTTTTTTTTTTTTTTATGTTTGTCATTAAACTAAAATCATTGTGTAAATTTCTAAGAAGAAAGAAAAAGTCTTGTTAATAACTTTGATCAGTTGCTCTGATGTACCCCAAAAATTTAAATTTTAGGTACTTCACATCAGGTGCAGTTTGTAAATATTAAAAGTCATATAGATCATTTTTAACAAATTATTATTTTACAGGTGGATTGTTTGCAGCTAAAAACAAATGAAAGAAAATAATAATAAAAAAAATGTAATTATAATGACATATAATTTTAATTTAATTTTCATCTGTTCTGTTTGTGATTTATTGTTACTTGTTTGTTAGTAGACTCATTGTGTTTGTTTATACTATACCTGATGTCATGTTAAAATTATTCTCAAGTAATTTTTGTTCTTTCTTTAAATTGGCCATTGTTTAACTTGTCCAGAATGTAGTCTGTATTTCAACACAACGAATGTATACCACATTTTTGTTATGATTAGAATTTGTTTACAACTGAAAGAGCAAGTATTAGATTAAGAGTTGTGGACTGCATAACAAAGAATAAAATCGACTCTAGTGACAAGATGACTTACTTTATAATTTTTATTCCAAAACAAAAAGAAACAAAAGGAAATCTAATTGAAAACGTTTTCAGAATAGTAAAATCAAACAAGATTATAAACAGCAACTATGATATATACAAATATAATAATACACATACAGTATATTTTGGTGATTATAAGCCCATTGTGCCAGTTCCATATATAGTTAGGATATAGGTGAACCCTAGTCGAATAACTATATTGTACCAAATCAGTATTTTTCATGAATTCAGTGTTTTATATTCAGCTTGATATGGGTTAGTGCCATAAGATCACAATTTATACTTGCACATGCAAAATGTCACTTGTGCCATTTTAGTTAAATATTTACAAAAATAAGCTTCCATTTTAAATTATGTTATATATAGTACACACTCACATACACAATACAAAATTATAGTCCTGAATTAAAATTTAATGAAATATTTTTGAAACTTTATGATCACTTTGGATTTTTCTTAACATATTGTCACTGATAAATTATTATTTATTAATAACTGTATACCCAACTAAAGGTAAGTTTCTCATATTGGCTGATACAAAATATTTAGAACTGGTAATATTGAGTGTCATCTTGGACATACCTAAGTAAATTTTCTGTCATCCCTTTTCTTTTAATTCAAGCAGAGATTTTTTTTTGAAGAATATATGTTAAAAGTGTATATCATTATATTTATAATGTTCTAAATGCTAATCAGATTCTATACATTTAGTGATACATGTTTAATGCATAATTGAAAATTATCTGCATGTTTGTCCAGTAAATGTGAAATAAAAACAAGAAATGTTGGAGGCAATATAAAATAATCATATTTTTCTTTTAGCCCAGTTGTTGTTTTAAACCAAACAACAGAGGCAATCTGTTGGCATTCATTACCTCAGCACCAAACTCTGGTCACTATTAAAAAAAAACTTATTTTTTTTTAGTTGCTAATCTACTGTTCTAACCTTTGTTAAAGTGTTCTAATGGAACCAGGCTTTTAAGTTTCTTTCTACATCTGGAGATGAACTGAAATCACAAACAAGTTGTTAAATAATTTGTTTTTGTAATGTATGTGATGCAATTTTTGTTGCCATTTCATAAATTTATAAATCTGCACCCAAAGTGCTTTAAGATCTGACATCTTAAAATCTCTTCACTAACAGTTTAGTTTTGATGACCAAAAATCACGTTTTAATTGTGTTAAAACAGTTGAAATAATGTTTGTTTTGAGTGTGAAATTGCATTGTGTAAATCAACAAAAGAAGTTTAAAATATATTTTCTTTTTGCAGTGTTGTATGACAGTGCCAAACTGGTTGCTTTTGCTATCATGCTTTCTTCACATTTTGGATCACTGTAAATATCATTCTTGACTGTAAATAACAGTGGAATAAGTGAAGTTTAAAGATACTAATTAGAAAAACCACAAAAGCAAAAAAAACAAACAAAAAAACCACAATATTTTTCTGAATATTGTAAGACAATATAATTAGGGTGGATTAAAGGCAGCAATGGCTTGGGGTTACATATAATTCCTGTTATTATTATTGAACAGTTTGTCATTAACTTGCCATTGTTTATTTGTTCCTGTTAGTGTACATATCTGTAACAATATGGAGGTCTGAGAATTTAAGAATTTTTTTTTTTTTTAAATCAACATGAAATGACTAGGCTATAAGAATGAAAATTACTGCTTTTCATCCATTTGTTAAAATATCTGAGGCAGCTGTTGATATTTTCATTACCATCATTAAAACAGTGATTGTGTCATTACTGGAAGTGATTAAGAAATAATTTGAAAGTTAGTATCATCATTTAATGTGGGTTTTGATATTTAAGACAACCATGACAGTTGTGCCAAAGTTTGAGAGTTATTTGCTCAGGTGAAAGTTATAATTTCTATTCATCTATCAGAAAACAAAGAAAATGCCTCAACAGTTTTGAAAATTGATTGGATGCAAAATCCAGACTTTCATTCTTATAGTCTTAAACTTTTTTCTCTTTGATAATGATGTAACATGTAACAATACTTGCTTTATTTTCAAATGGTCTTCACAAACTTGCATTATTTTTTCATTGATTGTAAATGTGTTTTGTTTATGTTGTCACGACTGATAATAGTTCTACTATTAATGTTTATTTTTTATTGTAAGCATTAATAACTGAACACTGCTGTTATCCATAAGACCTGGGTTGATTGAAAAAAAATCTGTATCTAAAGAACTTGAGAAATCAGAAATTATTATTATTATTATTATTATTACTACTACTATTACTATTATTATTATTTCATATTAGACTCGTTAGAGGTTTGATAATATTTGTTTGTCTTGTTTGTCGTATGAAATCTTTAAAAACATACATCAGTGTTACTACTAATTAGAGTTTCAAAATATTCAAATCTCTTAATATAACAGATATCAGAGATAATAATAATTGTTATCAGTAGACTAAAATGATAACTAGCAAATGATTGGTTATTAGTCATTGTTAATAAAAAATAAATATACTTTATAACTAGAAACATTGTTGTTAGAAATCACTGGCTTACCATGTGTTTACTCTAGAAATAGAAGGTATTAAAAGTCACAAATAATTATTGACAAAATATTCAGTCACTTTATGTCTAGCTCATGACAGAGTTAATGATTTGTTCCCTGAGCAACAGTATCAAGTTATAGTATCATCAAGAAGTAAGTTTTTGTTTTCTTTGTTGTGATTGAGTCCACACTCATTTACAAAACATTGTATTGCTTTTTTACTGCTTTTTTTTTTTTTTTGATATTGTGAGTACCCAACAGTTTGTCAGTTATCAGGTTCTGACACAGATTTATACTGTTATAAATTTATTTGTTTATTGATCTCGTGTCTTTATGTTGTATATAAACATATCCACAGTTTTAAAGAAATGTTGTTAACTGAAGTAACAATTTGGTTTCTCTTTTCCCTAGTTTTGTTTTCAGCAGGAATACAGCAATAAAAATATTGATGTTATGTTTACAAGTTTGTTTATCTAATAGATTATTATTATTTTTATTATTATTATTGTTGTTGTTGTTGTTGTTGTTTTAACTTGTCCTTTCAGTCACTGATTTTTGCTTAACATGTTCAGCATGTTCAACATGCTTAACAACTTATATTCAACTTAAATACACTCTCTGTACATCTATATTTGGCCTTGTGTAACGTGTTTTATATTATATTTCAGCACACTCGAAATTCTTGTATGTATATACTGGCACATTCTTACATTGTGACTAAATTTCACATTTAGTGCTTTCTGGATGATATTTAATTGTTATTTTTATATGATATGAACATGAATTTATTGTAAAGTAGAAATACAAATAAATTGTTTAAAAAAAATAAAATAAAAATAATATTCTTTGCAATATTAAAGTATATTATAATTGATTGTATTTAAAGATATCTTCTCTTGGTGAATTTTTATTAATATTAAATTAAAAAAGAGCTTAATAATAATAATAATAATAATAATAATAATAAAATGCTTCTAGCAATAATAATTTGTAGTATATTTTTTTTTTTCTCAGTTTGTCCATAAACTTAAATCTAAAATTCATAAAGATAATTTTGAAAAATTTATATTATCTTTAAATCACAAACAAATTATTTTAAAAGATTCAGTTTGTAAAGTTTTATTAGTTTTTATTTAAATATACTCATCTGTGTTTTGATATTTGTCTGTAAAGTGCAAATGTAATTTTTCTTTCTTTCTTATTTCAGGTAAATAGTATCTTAAAAGTATTTTGACCAAAAATCACTCTTATATCAGGATAACTAGAGTTTTCCTACTTATCTGTAACTGACTTTGTTATTTTAGGATTAATTAACAGGTGTTACATTAGAAGAGAAGAAAAACAGATCTGAAATCATCCATTCATTTGTGCAATAACAAGCCTTGGTAGTTTGTAGTAGCACTCTTTACCCCATGTGTACATCACATACTGTTTGTGTGTTACCAGTATGATACACTTGAATAAATTATTTTAATATTTTTGTAGTCTTTTGTGTGACTTTGTGCCTGCTGTGTATTTACTTTCCATTTTCAGAAAACAAGAGTTCATTAAAAACTGAATATTCTAACTTTTATTACAAAAAATAATCCTGGAAGTATTTTCACAATAATCTGAAAGAATGGTTTTCAAATCACATCACATTTGGAATAATTCATGTCAAAAAAAAGATATGATCTGGTAATATTCTGACAACAGTAGCTTTGTGGATGACTAGAAACAATTTGGCTTTTTGGATCTTTTCTTACATGTGTTTCATAGTTTTCCATGAATTGCTGATTTCTTGAACATACACTTGTTAAAGAAAAATTATTAGGAAAGGTTAGTTAAGTGTCAGCAGGTTAGAAAATCTTAAAAAATTATCCTACTGCATGCAATTTAGTGTACACTACTTCATTGCTTGTTCAGTCTTAGTTTTGAAGAAATAAAAATTTTGAAGCAGTGAAACAAATGTAAGACGTAACTGGACGTTCTGTTAATGTTAAAATAAATGCAGTTTTGAAACTTTAATTTCTCTGTTAGTTCAGCACTTGGTTGCTTTCCTTGTGAAGTTTAAACAGTTACACTCACTCAAATAAACTGTTAATCTATCTACATATCTTTCTATCTATCTATCTATTATATATATATGTAAATAGATAGATATATAGATAGAATCATTACACACAGTCACATCCACACTCACAGACAATCAGCCAAATAATGATCCTTGCTGGTAATGTAGAGGTTGAAGTAAAAACAATATATACATATTGTTATATATATATATTGTTTTTACATTAACCATTAAAATGAATGTGTTTAGATACTAAAGAAAGTGTCATTTTTATTCATTTATGCAATAATCTCACTGTTTGTTGCTTATGAAATGTAAATGAAAACAAAAACAATTTTAATAGTGACATATATTTATCTTGATATGTTCCATTGTATTGGTTTCAAACTGTAGCCAGTGTAATAGAATACAAATTTAGCTATTTACATTTTTACAGTGTGAAAATGTACATCAGTTTATACAAAAGAAAAAAAAAAAACTCTCTCCTTAAATAATGTATTTGGGTCTGATGTACAAGAGGAAGCAATAGAACAATAATATATTAAACTGTTTTGCTATTTATACCACTGTGGTCATTTTTTTTTAAATTAAGAGGTATACACTTCAAAAATACACATACAAACAATATAAAGTAAACAAATATCGGCGGCTAAATGCCACCAGTTGGATTTCTAGATGAAAAGATTTTGGTTTAACTATTCAGAAAAGAAAATATAACAGATTCTTAAAAATATAAATCAGAAAGACAGACAAAACACCTTTCATACCTTCCATGTTAGAAATGTACAGAAAAGCACAGACAAAACAATTTATCACTGCTAAAGGTATACACCGTCACTGATTCACATCATCATATAGGTATTTTAACAGTAATGTACACTGAGCTACCATGACAACCGTTCAGAACTAGGCTATAATTATATATCAGTTAGTTTAAATATCATTATATTTCTTTAGAAATATAACAGCTTTTGCTTGTATCATACAAAACAGTGGATAATAATAAACAGAACTTCATATGGTGCAAAAAAAAAAGAGACATTTTATCAAACATTTTTCATATATATATATATATATATATAATGTTTAATTTATATGCACAAATAATTGTAATAAATATTTAATATTTACATTATTCATTACAGAAAAAAAAAAAATGATACAGTGGGATGACAAAAAATACATTCAACATGGTACAAGAATACAAAAAAAACCAACAACATTTAACATGAATTTAAAAATGTTAAATAAAATGAAAGCAACACAGTGATTTTTCTTTTTTTAAACAACTTTTGTACACCACTTATATACAAACAAAGGTAGTTTTGGCTAATTATGTAATTAAATAATACACAACAACAAAATGGTTGTAAAGCATTATTTTTTTTTTTTTTCTGTAAAAGATTTAAACTTCTTAAATAATCTGTTTATGAAATACAACAGTAAATAAATTAAATTTGGTGTACAAAATTTTTAATCTCTCTCTAACTCACATACAACAGACACGCTTCATCATTGTGGTTTTGTTCCAGTAAACAATAAAAAAGAATAAAAGATTTGACAGTGTAACATGGAACACAAACAAATGCAGAAATCACACCTGTTGTTTAATATATGCACAACAAAAGCTAGCCTGAAACATAAAAAAAGCTCAAATATTATTTTCAGTCTTTTGTGTTCAGATATAATTAATAAATAAAAGTTGTATAATTAAAACTGGAAAGAGAGGGAGGAAAAGGAAAAGGAAAAAAAGATACGAAATTAAGATAAAGTTGAAAAATTATTAAAATGATGCATGGTTAAAATAATGGGAATTAATAATAAAATATAAAAGTCCTTACATCTGTTGTAAATTTAGGTTATTTTTCTAATATACATGTTATTTAAGAAAAGAACATTAACCCAATAAGCAAAGAGCCATAGGATCAATACCTCCCTAATAGAACCATTAGGTTATATCCTTTACCAAACAGTGATCAGTGACTGGTATATATATATATCACAGTTAATGATGTTGTTTTTCTGTTTATAAAAGATTCCTTGCTGTTTAATCATTAACACTTGGAGTGGATCCAGCAGATTGTATCTATAATTCTAATATAGGTTTAGAATCTTTTATTCAAAAGGCTTGGGACCAGAAACATTTCAGATTTTGGATTTCAGAATATAAGGATCTAAGTCTAAATGTGAATTCCATTTATATTTGATATATAGCCTATATAAACAGTTTTCAGGATTTTAAATTTTTTTTTTTTATATAATATGTTAAATTAATTTTGTGCGTAAGATAAAGCTTGTATATGCAAAACAATCCCAAAACTGTAAAATATTTCTGCAGGTTGGAAAACATCAGAGTTTTTCTGATTTTGGAATTTCAATTAGAAAAAAACAATCATCCAGTGAGATGTATGACTGATACCTAATAATTCTTAATACGAAAATGACTTGACATACTGCTCAATATCACTTATTTCTAGTTAAAAGAGTCACAAAAATGATAAAATTTAAAGTAATTTTTTTTAATTTGATAAATTATAAAGTATAATGATTATTTTGAATGCTGACAGACTTGTTAAACTTTGATTACTGATTATTACAAAACTTTATTTGAATTTTACATTTGCCTGAGTTTGACAATAGGCAGTGTATGTTATATTTTACACCATATGGGTATATTTGTTTCATTTATTTGTCTGTACTTTGATGTATTTTTTTTGTGGGTGTATTTTTTACATAAATGTGTATGTAAATGTTGAAAATATAATAATAATAATAATAATAATAATAATAATAAAGATAAAGTGAAGAAATTTTGAGCTGTATTTATGTCAAAGATAATTTATTGTCACCCTCATATTTGACAGTTTGGATGTGGATGTGTACATAACTTGAATATGGCTTAGCTGAAACTATCAGCCATATTTGAAGAGATTTTCATAAGTACACTTATATTGTATGTTATTAGTTTATTAAGCAAATGTTAACTATAATAAAGAAATTTATAGACATATATATTGTTTATTTAATTGTGGCAGCTATTATCATCAATATTATTAGATTAAAAAATGTCATATTAAACAAAAATATTATATGAATTTAACTGGATTTAACAAATATTTAAACATTAACAACCCAGTTAAATCAGATATTAGATTGTATTAAAAAAATATATTTCAGTAAAATGTAATGCTGAATGATTTATAGATATATATATATATATATAGGTGTGTATTTTAATAAAATTCATTATAAATGCAAGTTCACATAAAATAAAAGAAGAGTTTTTTTTAAAAGCCACATTACATTTCTGCCATTATTTATACCATTATGAGTTTGGCATGATGTATCTCAATCATTTAAGAAGTTAATCTATAATCAGTATATATTTTACAAATAAAAATTTATATAATCTATGTATAAAAATAAATGTATGATGCTTCTTACAAACAGACAAAATCCACATAAAATTATAAAACACCCCACTGACTATGGCTATCACTAAACTTAAATGTCACAAATATTGTACGTGATCTCAAAAATAAGGTAATGTATATTGAGTGGTTATTATGCATGATCATAATAATTAGGCTAACACAGCAATAACACAGTGACATGAAAACTTTAAACAGAATGGATGCAATACTTTGACAGTAAAAATACAACTTGATAAACTATGCTCTCCTGTTCCCATTATCTCAGTACAGTATTTTTTTTTTTTTGTATACTACAAGACTGCAACTAGTTACTAGTATTAACTTTAATTCTAAACAAACATCAGTATTTCACACACACACACACACACACACACACACACACACACACACACACACACACACACACACACACACACACACTCACACACACACATCCGCATTCACGTAACTGAACTCACATATAAATAATATAATGTGTTTCTATTTTGCAATAATATCCTAAATTTGGTTCTGGTATTTCTGTTGATTCCTCAGAAGTAAACTAAGATTAACTAATGTAAATCTTCATTCTACAAATAGACGTTCTTGGTTTTCATTATGGTCACAAACTTTTGTGTATGTCCATGTTTGTCCATGTGCATGTTTTATCATAGGTGTATGGATATTTGTTTCAGCTTCTGTATGTATGTATGTTTGAATGTATTTGTGTATGTGTGTTTGTGTTGTTGTTTTTTGTGTGTATGTATATATAATATGCATGTATATTTTATGTTTGTATGTGTATGTACAATAATATATATGTGTGTGTGTATCTGTCTATCGCATACTGTTATAAATTTACTTCCAAAATAATTCAGTCGCATAAAGTGTAGATTTGGATTACAATATGATCATTAAACAACTACAGAGAAGCAGAAATGAAATTCTTATGATTGCATTATTAATTTTAATAATAACAACATTCTTGTTTTTGCATCATTTAATTGAATTGTCCTGTTGTAAGGAATTAGG
The DNA here is from genome assembly GCA_012295275.1 of Chrysomallon squamiferum. NCBI lineage: Eukaryota > Metazoa > Mollusca > Gastropoda > Neomphalida > Peltospiridae > Chrysomallon > Chrysomallon squamiferum. The sequence continues at coordinate 17,630,550 of CM022672.1, read as the reverse complement.
ATGTATTGCAAAATATAAACACATTAATTTTGAAACTTAACTTCCATTATATAACAACTCAAAGACTAGAGGGAACAGGGAGAATATAAACATTTACCAGTTTTGATTTCTAAGTAAATTAGCTTGTACAAGAAGGGCTTTGGCTTTTGAAAGATATTGGCACCTTTGATTGTTGCGGACACTTAAAAGCTATACACATAATATATTACAACATAACATAACAGTTATAACCAACACAGAGACAAATAATAACTCATAACAGTAATAAGATAATTTTTCTTTTTATATAAAAACTCCCCAAAACAATAATCATTCACCTGGAATATATATATATATATATATATATATATATATATATATATTATTATTATTATTATTATCATTATTATTTTATCACTTCTAACAATATAATATTCATATATAACAAATTTCTTTATCCATTATCATCACAGCATTTAAAAAAAAAAAAAAAAAAAAAAAAAAAAACTTATTTATTTTTCCATTATCTATAAGATTCTGGATATTTTCGCATCACAACATCACTTCTCAACAACCATAACAAATCATGAATAAAGAAAGTCTCAAAACGCCATCACAGTCTAAGAGTTTTGTAAAGAACGAATCTTGAAATAATGAGATCAATCCTCAGTGCGCCATCCTTCACAAGAACAGCCATTTTTTGTTTTGTTTTGTTATATCATAAGCATCTTGCACAAGAAACAAAAGGGAGGCACTTGAATGTGTTTCATTTTGATTTGTCATCATGCCTGGTATCTTTTCCGAACTGTACCACACACACTGACTATACCTACATGGTTTCTCTGGTGTGAAGAGTCAAAAAAAAAAAAAAAAACCCACCAGTCGTTAATAGAAAATCTCCCATCATTAACAGTATGATAATAATCTTATTACAATTCTTCAGGAGAACTGCCTGCACACCAACTGTGTATATATATATATATATATATATATATATAATCTCCAGTGTGATCAATGAAGACCAGTCAGTTAATCATTAAAAACCTTCCATTATTCCAGTAGGATTTACATTATAAAAAAAGTAATGTATACACTAAATGAGTCTCTCGATGATGTTATTATTCTTGTGTTGTCTAACATTTCTTCTTGAACTCTGGTGTTTCATGGATCAGTGTCTGATACACAAATGATAATTCCTGTTGTCACAGTGGATGAACACACAGATTATACTGTTACAATTTGCTCGGCAAAGAGATCACTGAGTAAAAAAACAAGTCATCTGTTGTACACACTTTACAGGTAAGCCTGCAGAAACTGCATGTCATTACATCTGCTTGAATGGCTGACCTGCTCTTTGTTAATCTGAGTTTATAAAATGTTCCACTATCAGTTTGACCAGATATGTCATATGCAGCTGTAATATATCCTATATCTTGTCCTTAATCCACTTCGGTTGATAACATGTCCTGTATTTAACTTGAACAGATGTTTCACATGCTGTGTCCAGTATCTTTTGAATGGATAATTTGTTCTGCTGTTAGTTTGAATGGAAAACACATCCTTCAGCAGCTTGTTTTGATAACTTGTCCTATTTCAGTTTAAATGAAATGTGTCCTAAATCAGTTTGAACATCCAACAAATCCAGCATCGGCTTGAATGGACATCTTGTCATGTATGATTCAGTCAGTTATACATCCTAGATAGATTTGGGTGGATAACATGTCCTGTGTGGGTTAACTAGTCCCACAGTAAAAATGATAATAATCAGGAAGAACTGGTGATTTCAGAAAAATTTGCTAGTTCTTCAGTTTTGAGCAAGTAGTTGCAAGAAATTGATCTGACGTACTTCTTTATAACCTCCAACAACATCAGCTCATTTGGTTCTGTGGTTATAAAGCTTGCACTTCTCAAACTCTGGATAAATTACCCATCTTTACTTTTTTTTTTTTGTCTTTGCAGGATTACAAACAGGAACCTGTCTGTTACAGATCTGGAAACAAAATTTTATTCATTTTCCCATTTTGAAGTTTAACTTGGGCAGTTTCTTCAGCTGGAACATGCCACGTTTGTCCTGTGCTGACATCGGCTGCTGGGATGCTGCTTTGGCTGCAGCAACTACCGTCGTGTTGTTCACTTGTGATGGAAAACTTATTGACCTGCGCACTGTGTCTGAAACAGAGAGGATGCATAATAAGCAGAGAATATTGTTAAAATAACGTGACTTGTATAGATGATATTGTTAAAGTAGTGTGACTTATATACAGAACATTGTTAAAGTAATGTGATTAATGTAGAGAACATTGTTAAAATAATTGATTTATATACAGAACATTGATAAAGTTATGTGATTTATATACAGAACATTGTTAACATAATGTGATTTATATACAGAACATTTATAAAGTTATGTGATTTATATACAGAACATTGTTAAAGTAATATGACTAACATAGAGAACATTGTTAAAGTAATGTGATTTATATTGAGAACATTGTTCACATGGTGTGACTTATACAGAGTGTTATGATTTAAATAGTAAACATTGTAACAGTAATGTGATTTACATGGTAAAACACTGTTAAAATAATATTACTTACACACTATTTATGTATAACATAATATAAGAATAATATTACTGACACAGAAAGACTGTTATGTATTTTATGTAAAAATCTGTTAGAATAATCTGACTTACAAAGGATATTGTTTGTTTGACCATAATAATCTAAAGAACTGAAAGATTTATTATGTACTGGATTAACATTAAAAATAATAATAATAATAATAATAAAAATAAAAAAATAAATAATAAAAAATAATAATAAAAAATAAATAAAAGAAAAATGAAAAACTTAAATAAATTTAATATTTATAAGCGACTGCAATTTCAGTCTGCAGAGTATGACAAAATACCTTAGAAATTTGGTTAGAAAATACTTCCTGTTTGGTTTGTCACACATACAATAAAATTTCTTCTAGTGTGAGGTTTGAAATAGGAAGACAAAATCAATAAATATGAAATATAAACAAATATAAAAATAGAAAGATTTACAAAAACATATTTGGAAATACAAGAGCTGAAGAAGAAACTGACAAATAGAAAAACAAAGGAAAAGCAAGGAATACTGAGAGAGAGAGAGAGAGAGAGAGAGAGAGAGAGAGAGAGAGAGAGAGAGAGATTGAAAATATCTTCAGAGGAATACAAATTGTTTTTCACATTCCAACTGTATCTGGCATTCACACTAAATTCATTAGCAGTCATGTTATATATTGAAATCATGGTGCATCAAAAACAGATTAAAAGTCTGCAGTATTTACAAACTTCATGTCACTGGCAAATCAGTTTCATGCCATTCATTTATAGGAAGAATCCATAAAATAAAAAATACATTTAAGGCAAAGAAAGTTTCATAAATTGATGTCATCTCATCTAACTGAAAATGTTGTATTTATGATATCCATACCATTGACAACCCTTTCCTAGTAAATGACATAATTTTAAAATAATATTTCAAAACTGATGAATATTAGACTAAATCCCATGAAAATATACAAAACATATTTTAAAAAAATCCAGCAATTTATACATACAGATATCAAATCAAAACCATTAATATGTTACATGAGACCCCATGAATATATACACACCCAATATTACATGAGAACACATGAAAATATACAGTGACATATTTCAAAACCAATCAATTTATCAACCTACATATTACATAAAAAAATAAAAACCCATTCAATATCAAAACACATAAATACATCAAAACCCATCAATATATAAATAAACCCATGAATATACCCCCCCTGAATTTTACAGACCAAATGTCCAAAACCCATGATATATATATATATATATATATAAACCCATGAATATATACCCCACATTTTATATCAAAACCCATTTTATATATATATATATAAACCCCCACATTACATCAAAACCCATGAATACAACATACCCCAAATTTTATACCAAAACCCATCAATATATACCCCAACATTTTATATCAAAACCCATCTATATATACATACCCCATACATTATATCAAAACCCATCAATATATAACCCCAACATTTTATATCAAAACCCATCAATATATAAATAAACCCACACATTACATCAAAACCCATCAATATATAAGCAAACCCACATTTTATATCAAAACCCATCAATATATAAATAAACCCACACATTACATCAAAACCCACCAGGTGATCGTGTCAGCTGAGACATCCTGTCTCCCAGAACAGAATGCTTTGAAATTTTCTTGGACCCAATTCGCTTAGCCAGCATCCCGTGAGGGCGAAATGACGATCCTTTGGCAGCCTGGCTACGCAGTTTGTCCTGGAAAAAAAAAGTCATGCAAAGATTTTCAAGCTCCGGATGCCATGCTGCTAAATGATTGTCATAAATAAGCAGAGGAATAAATGGTTAAATGGTTGTAGTTATAGAATATTTTAAAAATATATGCAGAGTCAATGTAATGTATAGCAAACATCACAGTGAACAGTAGGATAATAAAAAGTTTGAAAAGGTAATAATTAATTTTTTTTTTTAAATTTAGAAATGTGAAGTTTGTAGATTTTGCATCCAGCAGTCTACTGAAAGATATCAGGAAATGCACTTTTTTGTATCATGAAAAAATATTGTGAAAATATTGTGCAATACAAATTTTGTAATCTCTGAAACAAATACATTTTACCAATCAACCATCAGTAATTAAAAAAAAAAAATTAAAAAAAACCAAAAAAACCCAAACCTCCAACCCCCAAAACAAAAACAACCCCCATACAAATTAGTAACTGATAAAATTATTTTTATACATTTTTGGCAAAAATAAAAAAAAAATTTCTGTTTGTAAAAATAAAAAAAAAAAAAAAAAAAAACAACAACTGAATAAAAAGTAAGTTCAGATTTGAATTACAAGGTTTAAAAAATTACTGTGTCCAGAAATAATTTCACATGTAATTTGGTTTATTTGTTTCAGAGACAACGTTATCAGAATGTGGAGAAAGTAGAATACTCTGGGATAGGAAACAAATAAAATATTAAACCCTGGGGAGATTAAAGATAGCACATACAAGAAGAACAGAAAATATCACAATGCAAGTGTTTCTAGTCTGAAGGCAAAACTTAGATTTTTACATTCCAACAAAATGAAGAAAACAAAAAGCAAAGGAAATAATTTTTTTATAATAAATATACAGATTTACATTGGTAATTTTATATTTTTATTGTTTTATTACAAATAAGGATAACACAGTGGTGTTTTTTTTTTTTGTTGTTTTTTGGTGTTTTATTTTTGCAATAACTTAAAAACACATTTTCATCTGGCCACATTTTTTTAAAACTGCTCTATTTTTCTGTTTAGTTCTATGAGACTTTGTTTCAGTAGATTCAGTAGAATTAAAAACAATTCTAAAAACTCATCAAGAAGGAAAGAGGAAATAATTTTAGAAAATTATTAACACTTCTACGGAATCAAAACTATTAAACCCATTTTGCCTTCAGACTAATCATGCACATCTCATTCTTTTACCTTCATAATTCAGCTACAAACAATGCTTCTTTTGCTTTATTCTTTCTTCATACGTCAGTTACAAATGATGCATTAACACACACACAGAGACAGACAGACAGACACACACACACACACAAACACACACACACATACACACACGGACACACACACAGACTCACCTCACACACTTCTGCAGCTGCCTGGTCTCGAGAGGCTAACACAAATCTGCAGTTCATCTTCCACTCGGTCTGAGCCTGGTAGACGTTCTCGTCGTCAGCGAGGATCCTCAGCTTGCTTCGCTCGCACACCTTGTGTTTGGTCGGCGCCGCAGACTGGCAGTCTGGCATGTTCTGACTGTCCAGCTCCTCCACCAGCACAAAGTCTCTGGGATCCTGAGTGTTTGCCCTGCGAGACTTCATCATGGCCTAAAGTAGATTACGGTGTAAAATAATAATACGTAAACTAAATGTAAAATTATATTTTTTGGTCTGTGTTATGCAGATGTCACCAATTTTAATGTATTGAAGACTTGTTGTGTATACTTATGTGTGTGTCTGTGTGTGTGTGTTTATTTATGTGTATGTATGTCTGTGTGTTACAGTTATCAGCTGTGTTATGCAGTAAAGAGTTGTTATTTCTGACGTAAAGGTTTGTTACATGTTACATTTTTTTATGTGTGTACCTTGTTTCTGTTGTTACATGTATTATGTATTAAGTTGATATATGTGTGTTACCTTTGTTATATATTTGTTTCCTGTGATGCATATTACTAATGTCATATATTAAAAATCTGTTAAATGTTACATTTGTTACCTGTGTTACATGTTATGAGTGTAATGTGTTACAGTTGTTACCTCTGTTATATGTTAAAGATCTGTTAAATGTTACATTTGTTACCTGTGTTACATGTTATGAGTGTAACTTGTTACAGTTGTTACATGTTACATTTATTACCTGTGTTACATGTTAAAGATCTGTTAAATGTTACATTTGTTATCTGTAATGAGTGTAACTTGTTACAGTTGTTACCTTTGTTACATGTTAAAGATCTGGTAAATGTTACATTTTGTTACCTGTGTAACATGTTATGAGTGTAACTTGTTACCTTGTTACCTCTGTTACATGTTACATTTGTTATCTGTTACATGTTATGAGTGTAACTTGTTACAGTTGTTACCTTTGTTACATGTTAAAGATCTGGTAAATGTTACATTTTTTTACCTGTGTAACATGTTGTGAGTGTAACTTGTTACAGTTGTTACCTCTGTAACATGTTAAAGATCTGTTAAATGTTACATTTGTTATCTGTGTAACATGTTATGAGTGTAACTTGTTACCTCTGTTACATGTTAAAGATCTGTTAAATGTTACATTTGTTATGAGTGTAACTTGTTACTTGTTACCTCTGTTACATGTTAAAGATCTGGTAAATGTTACATTTGTTATGAGTGTAACATGTTATGAGTGTAACTTGTTACAGTTGTTACCTCTGTTACATGTTAAAGATGTGGTAAATGTTACATTTTGTTACCTGTGTTATAATGTCCTGGGCTGTGCTGGACACTGGGGCCTTGAACACTGTGTAGGGCTGATCAGGTGACACATTGTACACACACACAACAAACATGTGTTCTGTGCTGTCCCAGTTGTCTGCCTCATCAGCATCCAGTTTTGAGTTCCTCTGAAAAGCAAATTTTATATGATAAGATAATTTTGTTCAGCAACTTTTCTGTAATACTATGAAATATATTGAAATGACTATCAAGAAATGGCTTCAAATAACTTAATAATTGATCTTTCCCTATAAAGTTCATGGTTTAATTTATACCTGATGAAAAAAAAAAAAAAAAAAAATAATATTTTTTTTATTCTGTAAAGGTCATAAAAACTGGTAAAAAAAAAAAAATACCCTAAAGCATTGGTTTTCAAAAAAAAAAAAAAACACACACACACACATTCATGTAAAACTGTCACACCCACCCATACATTAATTCAAAATGGAAGACTAAACTTACAAACACATCATGACACACACACATAAAAATGTTTAAAGTTTATTTTCACAATTATTGTGTCAACATCTAAGAAGTCCCATTGACATCTGATTTAACGATATTCACCTTCTGATCTTTGAGAAGAGTTGTCATCCAAGCTCTGCTGCTAGGATCCTGGAAGGAAACATAAAATATATCAAGCATTGTTATAGCATTAGCAAAAATATTATTAAAAATTATTTTCTCCAAAGCAGCTGAGGAATCATTTATAAAGACACAGCATTAGTCTAAAATAGTTAAAAAAATTTTATCATAACATTGCTGACCGACATTCTTAATGAAACATGTTTAACAAAGAGAATTAGAAGGGAATAAATCAGTCTCTGTATGTATAGGGATGTATATACACTTAGCTACATACATTTTATGTAGTCCATCTATTTTAATAACATTACTGTTTTTATTTTTGAAATAATAATACTGCAGATCTAATACTGATAACTATTAAAATGTATTTTGTTATTCCTGTAAACAACCTATGTCAGAAATGAAACCAGATTTTTTTCAATTTCCTAATTACACACAGCTCTAACACGACCTAATGTTGCTAATTAAACCACAAAGTGAAGCTGACTTACATCAGTGAGTCTGCGCAGAATGAAGCGACCGGCTCCTTTCCACCTGTTCTGTGCCTGCAGGACTTTCTCACTCATTTCCAGGATCCTCTGAGTGCTTGCCTTCTCCTGGTCCTTCTTCTCCCACCCGCTCTGGACATCCTCCACCAGAACATAGTTACCCACCAGCTCCTCCAGCAGACCCACTTTGATCAGAGCCTGTGCGAAAGAAAAACAGCAATACGATTTTGTCAAGAATTACCTTAGTAAATGAATAAATGATGGTTAAAAAATAAATTAATAATAAAATAATTAACAAATTCCAACTGCCACTGCTAAAGCAACTACTGATGCTACTGCTACTAATAAAATTATTACTACTAATGGGACTGCTTATGTTACTATTACTATTATTACCATTAATGGTACTATTAATATTACTGCTGATAGTACAACAACAACTGCCACTGCTGTTACAAGAAGCAGTAGTAATATTAATAGAAATGGTGGGAGTGTATTATCAGTAGCAATAACTTGAAGTAAAACAACAGTAATTATATTAGTAGTAATAGTAGTAGTAATAATTGTGGTAGTGCTAGCAACATAGAGTAATAACATCAATGTATAATAACAAACAATAATAGTAATATTAATAAAAAATAATTTTATAATCGTAATAATAATAAAATTCTAACCTGAGCAATGGATTCATAAACTGTTGTGTCTTGTGTCACTTTCAAAATGATGTACTCGTCAGGGGCCGTAACTCCAAACACACTGATGAAAAACATTCGCCGTTTCAGTTTGGTCACATTTTGTCCATTCACCTGAAATAACAAATTCATTTAAAGAATTTAAAGAATAAAATTCTTATACAGTTTATTTTTTGTTTCAGTTGGGAGTCCTATTTGTTTTCCAGCACCTACTTGAAGATCAAGGATTTTATAAATTTGCACTCACTTCTGATAACTCTTTGACCTTGGAGAACAGAGAGATTCGTTTGGCTCCACCTGTGGACTGTGTCAGCTCCAGACTGTTGCATGGCTCCAGGAGTTCTTCTTCATGTTTCGAGTAGACAAACAATGTGGCTAGTTCCATTGGCTGGTTAGACGGAGTACGGAGCCTGACATGGCGATATCCTGAAAAAAAAATAAAAAAAAAATAATAATAATGATGATGATGATGATGATAAAATTTAAAATCACATCAGACAATTTATTTCTTACGGAACTTAAATTGGAAAGGTACATCTGAAAAATATTTTGCTTTCAGAATAAAAACATTAATAATATAATTTGTGCAATAAAATCCATTAAAATTTACATTTTATCACTGAGGAGACAAGTGTAGATAAAGGGTAAATGGTTAGTTTTATTGTATATTACTGTAAGAAATGTAAAAAGAAGATGATGGGAAATTACCTGGTCTCAGTTTGTGAAGTGGAATGATTCTCTGAGACACAAGGTGACTTGTGTTTGAGTCTGTTACCACAAATCTGATGAAAGCCAAGTCTGAGAACAAAACCTGCAAAAATAAAACTTGTAACATTAATAAAAATGATATGAAGAATTAAATGTTTTATTTAACAGTGCATGCAATATATTTTTATTTTTAGATTATATAGAAATAATACATTTATTTAAATGGATAGAAATAATGACAGAGGAAACCAAAGCTGTCAATGGGCTTTTTTTTTTCTTAGTTTTTTAAATTAACAATAAAGAATCTTTTATATACCCTATCCAAGAAACCACATGCCATTTACTTTGACAAATAAACCAGTGCCCAGAAACTATCAAGTGGAGTTTCTAAGAAGCACTGATCTTGCAATTCATCATAATCCTGAACTTTATCCATCATATCAAATACAATGATGTTAAATTTTAAGCACACAAAAATAATACTATTTTTAAAATCCATTCTATCATACCATATCAAATAAAATGTATGAATCAAAAATGTTATATATCTTGAAATATTTTCATTTGTGAAATAGAAATCATCATCCAAATGGCCTAGGACAAGAAAAGCATAATCATTTTGGTGAATATTCACAGATTTTATATTACCACACAGTGTCTGCAAGCAGAAACACCAATCATTAGAATGTGAGAGAGCTATGTATTGCACTGTATTAACAAATAAATAATTAAACGAATGTTTAATGGCACACTGATGCAATTTACCTGAAAGGTGAAGACGTCATTCCAGATGGGGTTTAGTGAGTTCTTGGAAACAACTTTGGTCTTCTGCTTAGCACAGTCTACAGGGATTCCTATGATCTCCACCTCCACCTGGGTGCTGGCTGTGTGGTTTGGACAAACGTACTGCCCTGATATAATCTATAAAACAACAATTACAGATTATAATCTTTACATGTACTCCTTTTACGGGCTTTTGAAGAGAGAGAACGTCACACAGGTGTGCAGGTTTTTTAAAGGGACAAAAATGTATTGCTAAGTTCCAGGATTCTCCTTTGCTAGAAGAAATGGTAGATTTGGTTGATAAAAACATTAAAAATAATTTTATATAAACATGTTGAGAAAGTATTGCTGGTTTCAGTTCACAAAATGTTTATGAATTATGTGTTACCTATATATCGAATGAGTGTTGTTAATGTATAAAGTGAGTATTGTTACAACAGCATAGAGTGAGTTCTGTGATGTATATATATATATAGTATTGCTTACATGTAAAGTGAGTATTGTTGCATGGAGACCATCAAATTCCTTGTCCAGTGGGTTGAATCTGTTGTACATGACATGGTTTTTATCATACATCACTGGAGGCTTTAGAACAAACCCACTTCGACCATTCGACTCAAACATGGCAGTGTTCAATGCCATCGCAACGTCTGCACAAAAAAAAGAAGAAATTTAAATAATAATAATAATAATAATAAATTAATAAATTTCATTGATATAATAATCATGTAAAACAGTGAAAATAATTAATGGCATTTAAAATATGGACATACATGTATTTAAAACTTAGAATATAAAATTATAATTCTAAATTTGTATTTATCTCAAGATTTAATTTTTTTTATGTTTTACCTTTCAACATCAACATGTACAAATAACGTAACTATAATTATCATAAAACACAGGACAAATAATTTTTAAAATTAACATATGATGTTCAGTTTGCAATCAAAACAACAACAAAAATAAATCTGAAGAACATCTATACTCCAACAAACAATAATCCAAAAAATCACCCAAAAAGGAGAACAAGGTGAAAAATTCTAAATGAACTAAAAGTGAATTTTTAAATTATTTTTTTACCTTCTGTTTGATAGTTCAGAGCCACCATCTGAATTCCAAAAGCCCAGAATATCACTGGATTGAAGTTGGAGGAATCAATCCTCATCCCTGCCGGGTAGGTTCGCATCAGCTGCCTCTCTGTATGGGTGCAGATAGTCAAGGCAAATATTTTATAGCCACAAATGGTGAAGAGAAATTAGTTTAATTCATTCACATAATGTGCCATTAAGAAGAATGATTGTTATAAGATATATTAGATTTAGAGTGTAAGTATGGAGTTGTTTATAAAATGACCAATATGTAAACCAAATCAAAACATTATTAATTTATATATTTTATGATGTAGTTCTTCTGTTTATTAACATAACTATACTAACATGTCAATATAATTGAATACAAGTACTACATATATAAATGAATATAATAGCCTATTTTTAATGGTGTGGCAGTATACATGTGTTTATGTATTTATTTGTGTGCATGCTTGTGTGTGTGTGTGTGTGTGTGTGTGTGTGTGTGTGTGTTATAAACAACATATTTTCTATAAAAGTTATATTATGCTCTGTCTCCAGACAATGAAAGGATATTTTATAACTCCAAGTTGATTTCTTCTACACAGCTGTTTGGCTTTGTTTTCATTCAGAGAGGAAACCAGGTAACAGGTGGGCGTGCCTTCGTATTTCTTCAGGCGGGGTATGGCAAGGGGAGGTGTGAGATCATTCTTGTCACCTGAAAGCAAATTCATTTAGTAGTTAGTGTAGTCAGGTAATAAACAACTGCAGTAGTAATTGGAGTAATATTAGAAGCAGTAGTAGTTACAGTAGTAGTAGTAATAGTAGTAGTAATAGTAGTAATGTTACAGTAGTAGTAGTAATAGTAGTAATGGTAGTAGCAGTAGTAGTTACAGTAGTAATAATAAGTAATGGTGGTAGTAACAGTAAGTGGTGGTAGTTACAGTAGTAGTAGTAGTAGTAAAAGTGTCTAGAAGCAGTAGTAGTACATGTAATAATAACTGTAGTAGTTGTTCTTGGACAAGTGGTAATAGGACCTAGTAGTAGTAGTAGTAGTGAAAGTAGCAGTCATAGTACATGTAATAATCTGTTGTTCTTGGACAAGTGATAATATAATAGTCTGTGATACTATTAGTAACAGTAAAGTCATACTATTAATAGTATTTGTAGCATGTAGTAACAGTAATGTCAGTAGCATAGTATTAGGTAGTAGTAGTAGTAGTAGTAGTAGTAGTAATAGCAATAAGAACAATAATAAAACAATAAAACTCAGTGAATATAATAAAAGAATCTCAAGGAAGTATGTAAAAGCTGTAAAATGCTTGTACCACTACAGACACACTTTAAGACAGACAAAGAAGCAGACTTACTTGATGTGGAAAGTGTCGGTGTACTGGAGTTGATGCCTTTCCGAACTGGTCCTTTCTTCTGCTTCAGTGAAGTGTTGGGACTGAGAGACAATCCTTTTAGAAAGTAAAAAAGAAAGAAGAATATTTATTTTATTAGTTAACAGAGGTGTACTGTTACTAAACCATTTGAAGAATCTTTAATATTTGTTTATTAAAACTGTAAATATATATATATATATATATATATATATATATATATGTATGTGTGTATATATATATATATTTTTAAATATACAATGAAATATTACACACACACACAAACAAACTTTAACACACACAAAGGTCCACACACACACACACACACACACACACACACACACACACACACACACAAACACACACACACACACACAACACACACACACACACACACACACACACACAAACACATCTGTTATAATCTAACTAATTCAGTACCTCTAAATTTCACAGCCTGTGTGTAGACTACAAGATCAGACAACTCCTTGGCAATCTGGCTTGCTTTCTTTGGCTTGATTTTGGGAGCAACTTTGAGGTCCTGCAGGTCATCGTCAAAATGCCAGTCCAGTTCTGGCTGCGACTTGGGACATGGCTTTGTTCCAAATGATCCTGACTGTGTTCTGTATAATAAACAATACGATCATTACTGTTATTGCCCAGAATTAGAATAGTTACACTGGGATATAGAGAGTCATCTTTATAATAAACACAGTATTATCAATATTTTAATTATGAATATGTGGTCATGGCACATTGCTTTGCTCCATACAATCCAGTTTGCATTTTGCACAATAATTATAATAATAGCAATTTTATTTATTACTGGCAAAAACTAAGATTAGTGAAATAGTTTTGTTCTAAATAATCCAATAAGAATTCTGAAAAGTAAATATTTATAATTGCCAACTAAGATATATAGCCAAGAAAGAAAACAGGAAAAGGCAGAGGTTATAACAAAATTAAGATAATAAACTGATGAGTGACTAGATGTTTGTTGTTACCGGGCTGCTATGATGTCTCCGAAGGAATCGGTTCTCTGGTGTGCGTGACACTTGGTTTTCTCATCTGCCTCGGTGATTGGACTGTCCTGACTGTCCACTGATCTTCTCAGCTCCTTCACAGCTGTCAAACAAAGTGGTTTTAAAACAGTCATTTAATTCATGAATCTAGATACCAGTCATTAAACTTAGTATTTGAAAAACAAAAAAATAAATTCATACAACTCTCCCGAAAACCCCCAACAAACTCATAATCTAACCAAAAAAAAAAAATTTTTTTTTTTTATAAATATATAATGAATGAAAAAAATCAATCTATTAAAATGTTAACTGAACTTTAAAAAAAAATCCACAGAATAATTTTCTAAATCTTCAACACAACAGTATTATAACAATATGAAAAAAGAGAAATGTCTGTTTTAAATTTAGTGTTTACATCAACTTAAAAAAGTATGTTGAAATTATTTCTAAAGATATTTTGTAAATAGATTAGTTTTTGTTGTTCAAAAGTTAAGGAATCAATTTTTATTTATATTTTTTTTAATCCTATATTTTGAACACTTCAAAAGTGACACAACTTTTTATTTATTTAAAATACATAGTTCAAAATTGGAGAATTAACTATAACTCTTATCATGCATTGTCTTCTAAGCATTGAAATTATATGAAAAAAGCCACATACCAGGAATAAATGTTAATATAGTCTTTCAAAGTTTTTTGTATCAGTATTATCAGCTTACCATCTGTTACATCATCTTCATCTTCATCATCATCATCATCATCATCAAAGTCGTTGATGGATGTACTTTCTGATGATGCCATACTTGAGGTTCTTGATTGAGTAGGAACCTATATATAAAATATTTTCATGTTATTGGCAAAATGTCAGAAATCAGATTTTCAGTTATATTCTGTATACAGTCTATTTTGTTTTGTTAGAACAAAACCTCTTTGTAACTGTGGTAACAGTTGGATAACACTACAAAACATCTTTGTAACTGTGGTAATGATTGGACAATAATACAAAACCTCTTTGTAACTGTGGTAATGATTGGACAATAATACAAAACCTCTTTGTAACTGTGGTAATGATTGGACAATAATACAAAACCTCTTTCTAACTCTGAAAATGATTGGTTAACACAACAAAACCTCTTTGTAACTCTGAAAATGATTGGTTAACACAACAAAACCTCTTTGTAACTCTGAAAATGATTGGATAACACTACAAAACCTCTTTGTAACAGTCTTAAATGATTGGGTAATACTAGAACACCTCTTTTGTAACTACTGTAAAAACTGGACAAAACTACAAACCCTCTTGTGAGCTGAACCATCGTGGTCTCTCAGTTTCTTGTTTTTGATGAGTATTTTGTACTTGAGCTGGTTCGGTGATGGCAGCTGTGGATCATCGATAAAATCTGTGTCAAACAAGAACTTGGTAACCAGCTTCTCTCCAAACACAGACTGGCAAATGAAATAAAAATTATATACATAAATGTTTGATTATCATCGTCGATATGAAAATATTAATATATAAAGCATCTAGATAACTGACTATAAACTTTAATTTAAATATTACATAAACAAATTAATAAAATTATTTTCTAGTATCAAATATTGGTATTTCAAAGGCTAAATTTTCTTTAAGTCTGTCTGTCTGTCTGTCTCTGTCTCTCTGTCTCTGTCTGTATGTATAGTGTTCTCAAGGGAAAATAATCATATATATGTGTGTGTATGTGTGTATACTGTTCCAAGGGAAAATAATTATAAAAAATTGTCTCTCCATCCATAACCATATACATAATACAAAATAACCACAAATTAAAAATAGATTGTTTCATTAAATAAAACATTTCTTTATTGGAACAGTAGATCACTGTTTTTACCTTGAGACTAATTCTTGTGCTCTTCAAAAACTAAAGGACTGAGAATGAGTAATACAACAACTTACTGTGAAGATCTGAGCCATTTTCTGCTGCTGTGGCAAAGAACAGTGGTTTTCAATTGACAGTATCACAGGATAAGGGGAGGTAACAAATGCACTTCTGTTAATAGCATCCACAACACCCTTTAACAAAACAGCACAAGAATAATGATAACAAAAACATTCCTAAATATTAAATACTAATAATTATTGATGTGTATGACATAAAAGGCCTCATTTGAAAAAATACAACTATACTAACACATACTCACACTTAAACACTAAATGACAAATATACATGTAAGTATGTACCACTTTTACTGTTAGTTAAAATGTATTAAAATAGTTATTATTAAAGACAGATACTAAATTTATTAACAGAAATTAAGATGTATTTTGTAATGCAAAAATGTTCACTGCTGTAATGCTATACCTGTGCTAGTGATACAATAATACTGAAACATCTTCTGAACTGAACATTATTAACATTTAATATTAAATAACATATTACATATATTTATAATGTATGTAAGTAAGTATGTGTGTTTGTTTTGTGTGTGTCTGTGTGTCTGTTGGTGTCAGGTGAAAATACCTTGAATGAGATCTTTGTTGTTAGAGTGTGGCCGTGGTAGATGATGGGCATTCCATCATCACCATCCCAACAGTCCAACTCCACGCAACGACACCCCATCAGCAACACCTGCAGTGTGAACAGCATCATTAGGGCATTTAACTGTAAACATCTGAATTTCCATTTTAATATTTCTTGGTGTCAGTACGTATGTGTAAGATGGTTAAGAACAGATTAGAGGATGTCAATTGATAAACCTTAACCATAATATTTATTGTGAAATATGTTTGAAAATAATTATAAATATTAAAAAATGGATAATGATTTAGAGTGGCAAAATTAGGTGTTCTGTACATTATATTATTTCAAATCCAGAGTTTTATTTAAAAGCCATTTATTTTGCAATGAAGTGTACAGAGTATAGTAAAAATTAATGTAATAAAACTTATATTATTTCAGTATAAATTAGTAATAAAATATGAACAAAATTTATGGCAGGTTTGGATTTATATCAGGTTTTAATTATCCTTTTATAGGAATGTTTACAAAATGAATAGAAAATGGATTTGATATACAAACAAAATACATACATACATATATATATATATATATATATATGTGATATATATAGTAGTTTTGTGTTAATGAACAATTTTCCACAGAGGGTGCTTTTTGTATGTATAAATATATATATTTATCTGTGTATATATAAAATTGTTCATTAACACAAAAACTACTTCATTTACCTTATTGATTTTACACATCTACAGAAGACAAAACTACTTCACTCACCTGACTGTACAGATCTACTGATGATTCACCTTTCAGCTGATGTCCTGTGAGGTATGTGTTGTGAGATGTGGCAATGAAGTAGTGTGGAAGAGGATGATCCATGTCCTGAAACAGTAAAAGTATCTCAGCTTGACAAATGACAGAAGTGTTAGTGTTCACAGATCACAGGGTTAAACAGTCAGTAAAGGAGTTGATGGAGCGAATCATAATTGGTCTGAGGGTGTGAAATCTTGAACTCTCCTGGAATCATTTTTACTGTGCTGTGAACCTTACTAATTCATTTGAACAATAATGATAATGATAATAATGATGATAATGATAATGATAATAATAATATAATGATAATGGTAATAATAATAATAAAAACTATTAAAAAATGTACTTGATTGTAGCTGTGGGCTTGGCAATCTGCAGTATTAGAAGTAATTTGAGTAAATACTGTACAGTAAAATTTATTCTTATGCTTGACTTTTCAAGTCAGTATGATTTATCAGGGTTTTAGCAGTTCTTAGTAGTATGTATATATATATATATATATATATAGCTGGGATTTCACATTATGAACAGATACAAGGTAAATTTACATCATTTTATGGAAAGTCCAACTTCTACGGTTCTTTTTGAACCACACACCTGCATATAAATGATTCTCTATGTCTGACTGTGTGTACATTTGTATCTGTCTGTCTGAATCTATGTACATATGCTCTATACACACACACACACACTCACACAACTACAGATATATATTATTATATATTATATACATATATATCTACATACCTCATGACTGTACTTTGTCTTTTCGTAAATATTTGCATAATTGTCCTTGTCCATGAGGTATCGTGCGAATCCTTCGAAGGACAGGCAGCACTGGTCGCGAAGTGTCGAGTCAGGCTCGTGTCTCTGTATGAGGTCGAGGATCTCGTCGTCGCCGATTCGCTCCTCCTGGTAGTCTGTGAGGAACTCCCGGAACTCCACCAGACCCATGCACTTGTTCTGCGACGTTTCCACTCCGGCGCAGTTTGAGATGATGCTCGCAACGGCAATTGCGTCACAGATACGTCGACGTTGCTGATTGTCTTGGCTGATGTCTGAGTTGTTGTTTCTTGTTATGACACCTGGATGTGAAAATATATATGTATGTGTGTAAAAATGTGTGTGTGTGTGTGTGTTTGTGTGTGTGCGTGTGTGTGTGTGTGTGTGTGTGTGTGTGTGTGTGTGTGTGTGTGTGTGTGTGTGTGTGTGTGTATGTGTGTGTGTGTGTGTGTGTGTGTGTATGTGTGTGTGAGAGTGTGTGTGTGTTTGTGTGTGTGTGTGTGTGTGTAGTGTGTGTGTGTTTGTAAGTGTGTGTGTGTGTGTGTGTGTGTGTGTGTGTGTGTGTGTGTGTGTGTGTGTGTGTGTGTGTGTGTGTAAGTGTATGTGTGTGTGTGTGTGTGTTTGTATATATATATATATCTATATGAATGATTTTAGTGAAAATATATATCTAAATAATTTATAATTAGAATAATTTGTAGGAAAAAAGACATATCTGAATAATTTATAATCAAAATAGACACTTAAATAATTTACAGCTGTATGACAATAAACTGTGCAAATGTATTACTACTTTTTTTTTTAAAATCAGATGTTAATATTGAAGATTCATTTTACATTCTACAAGATATATATATATATCTTGTAGATCATTATCATTATCTGGTAGATATATATATATATCTTGTATAATGTAAGATAAATCTTAAGGATTAACATTTGGTTTAAATAAAAAATAGTATATAATATATATATATATATATATATATATATATATATATATAACATTTAATTTAAAAATAAAAAAATCAGGAACTCACAAGTGTCTTTGTCGGGGGGAATATATGGTGGAGGCTTTGGCACCCTGGAATTGTCGCCGAAGCACGTCCTCGTGACAGCGAACTGCTCAAACAGGTCCTTCAGATCCTTCCGGCATCGAAGTCCAAACGACTTGAAGAGATCGACGAAGTCGAGGAAAAGACAGCTGGGAGGAGTGAGTGATGGAGTTGGTCCGGTTGTCCCGGTGCGACAGCCGAGGGACATTCTCCGTCGCCGCGAGCGATACCGGTTTGTGAAACTGAAAGTGAGGCTGCGCGGTCGGAAACCCGGGGTGGGGCTGCCCCGGGGGATGTGGTTCAACATGGGGTCGCTCGTTGCAGTCTTCTGCATCTCGTTCTTGACCTTGCGCAGCGGGCTCGGGGTCCGGCGTTGTTTTGTCGAAGTCTTGCTGTCAGTGATGGAGATCATGCGAACTGGAGTGGAACCTCGCTCTTTGTTTTCTTGCTGCAGTGGAAAGAAAAAATGAATTTGTTGTTTATTTTGTGCCACTGCTGCTAATAATTGTAATGAATATAATGATAATGATGATGATGGTGATAATAATAATGAATATCATAATAATAATAATAATAATAATAATACTGGTTATGATGACGATGATGAAAAAGATGGTGATAATAATGATGAATATCATAATAATAATAATAATAATAATAATAATAATAATGGTTATGATAATGATGGTTATGATAATGATGATGAAAAAGATGGTGATAATAATGATGATGATGATGACAATGATGATGATAATGATGAAAAAGATGGTGATAATAATAATAAGGAATATATCATAATAATAATAATGAACATTATAATAAAGATAAAGATAATAATGATTGTGATAATGATAAAGACAACAGTGTTTTGCTCAATGAATATTTACTTATATTCTAGAACTAACAAAAAGAACAACTTGTTTGATACAAAATTTCAGAGTGATTTATCAACATTCTGCCATATTGATATATCACCATCTACACTTTTGGAGAAGTAAATGGATATTAGAATTAAATGCAGTTGAATACATTAAATTACATCTGCATAAGAATTTGTAAAATGCACATGCATTTCATGGTCTTCATGTATATGATTCAGGTTAGCAGACATTATATTAATTTTAGTTTGAATCCAAAAATAGAAGGAAAAACAAAATCTGTGATTACTTTAGTTGAAAAAAAAAAAAAAAAAGTCCTATGATTTTGTGGAAAAATATAATAGTTTTATTTGGAAATAATCTAAAAATAAATCTAATACAAATAGGAACCAAATATAATATGTATTCTCTTAATGTCTAAATATGTGTAATGTGTAGTAATAGAAAATTAATTTCAACTTTTAATGCACATGCAGGTATGTATATGTGTCATAGTATTTATATTACAATAAACCCGTACATTTTATATATATATTTTGTGCATTATAAATCTGATGGGCAAATTTAAATCTATAAATTTCATGTCTGAGATGTTAGAAAAAACACCACAAGAAAATGAATTTGAAATATTCCAGTAGAAGTTGCCATGGTAACTGTAAAAAACCGTCAAAAGAAGCGTCTGCAATTTGAAAATGCATGAAGAAGCCCAATTATGCCCCTAAAGCAAATATCATCAATTATGGCAACATTATTAGAAAAACAAACGCAAGTGGCTGGCTTTAATAAATGCTTGCAGTCTGGAATTACATGTAGCTGTCCTACTAGTCCAGAAAGATTTTGAGAAGAAAGATGCTAACTGAAATTAGCATGTCATCAATCAATCCTCCAGGATAAAGATCTGCTACCTGTGTATGTCCATGCATATATACATGTACAGAGTGAGTCAAAAGTAGCAGCCCAATTTCTGCTTATTCAGCTGTCAGATTCTATTTGGGGAAATCATGTAGTTAAAAAATACTTGAATTTTTATTGAATAAATGGTTAGATAAACAAGTCAGTCATATATGTCTACCTTCTTGTACACTGCAATAATAAAGGCAAAGACTCAACTGACAGAAACTGGGTGCTGTTTTGTAACTCACCCTGTATGTATGTTTGCAAATTTGTATGTGTGATTCTGTGTGTATTTTTGTGTGAGCATCTTTGTGTGCATCTTTCAAGTCTACCTTTTTGACTGTGTATATATGTATGTATGTATGTATGTATGTATGTATGTATGCATGCATGCATGCATGCATGTATGTATGTATGTATGTATATGTTTGTATGTATGTATGTATGTATGTATGCATGTATGTATATATATATATGTATGTCTGCATGCATGTATGTATGTGTGTATGTATATATGTATGTATGTATGTATGTATGTATGTATGTATGTATGCATGTATGTATCTTTGTATGTATGTATGTATATATGTATGTATGTATATATGTATGTATGTATGCATGCATATATATATGCATGTATGTGTGTAATATATGTATGTATGTATGTATCTTTGTATGTATGTGTGTATGTATGTATGTATGTATGTATGTGTGTGTGTATGTGTGTGGTGTATGTATGTATGTGTCTGTCTGTCTGCATGTATCTGAGAAACATCAGTCATTAGTGTGACATTCTACAACAGTTACCTTTGTGGTGACATTGCATGTCATCTTCTTTCTGAAACCGACTCCGAAGCTGGGTGTTCGTTTGAAAGACGCTGGAGGGTCCTGAATCGTGGTGGGATTCTGCGGTCCAGCAGACCACGTTCTTCCTCCAAATACCTGAAACAAACACACAACACAATTAACAAAGATTTGAAGAAAAAAACAACAACAAACATTTGTCGTTTGCCTTTTTGTGGGCAGCAGCAATTCTCAAAGTGTTGTTTCAACACTCATAAGGGTCACCAAACACACACACACACACACACACACATGTAGACACAGTGGCCCCCAAGACGTTTCAGCGCATCAGAGCATTTTTCACAGCAATGCTAAGATGTTATTTGCCTTTATCACCTTTATCATGATCTGCTTCACATAAACACATAAGCTTTGGGGCTCCTCGGTCAGTGTTGTTTAAAGAGTGTAAAGAAGTCCTGAAAGCAAAACAGTTTGAGAGTCACTGATGTATAGAAATAGAGTTTATAAAATAAAATCTGTTAACAAAATACACACTGAAGACTTACAGACAAGTGAGTCTTGTATTAAAGACAAGTGAGTCTTGTATTAAAGACAAGTGCACTGGATTTGCAAGTCCTGTGAAGTCCAGCTTTTGAAATGAGATTAACTAGTAACAACACAGACTGTGACTGTTTTGTTTTCCAGAGTGTACAGAGAGGTTGTTTTCCAGAGTGTACAAAGAGGTTGTTTTCCAGAGTGTACAGAGAGGTTGTTTTCAAACAGTAAAACATCACCCCTGAAACAAATCCATTTTGCTCATCTGACCACTGACATTAATGCAGTATTGTATAATAAACACACTTCAAATACTGACTAATATGTATAAAGAAAATTTAAAAAAATAAACAACCACTGAATATATATATATAATTATAAAATTATTTTGATCCAAAAGTTTTTTTTGTTAGTGAAAAAATTATACAGTGTATGTATTTATTGAAACATATATTCTGTTTTCTAAAAATGCCATTTGAATTTGCTTGTTAATGTAAAATGATTTAATACTGTTTGTCACTGAAATGAAAAGAAACAGTGTACAGAGAGTGTTTGTTTCCCTGAAGATATTACTGCATAGTAATGACATTCCAGAAAAATGTGTTAGGATGTGTGTGTGTGTGTGTGTGTGTGTGTGTGTGTGTGTGTGTGTGTGTGTGTGTTAATTCATATATAATAATAATAATAATAATAATATTAATAATAATGATAATAATAATAATAATGATAATAATAATAATAATAATAATAATAATAATAATAATAATAATAATAATAATAATAATAATAATAATAATAATAATAATAATAATAATAATAATAATAATAATAATAATAATAATAATAATAATAATAATAATAATAATAATAATAATAAACACATGTATGATGAGGCTGCTTTGCGTCTTAGAGTTTAAAGAAAGAAGACTACAAAAAAATCCCTATAGTTAATAAAAGATAAAAAATAAAAAAGTAAAAAAATAAAAGTTTTTTTTTTTTACATACATAAACAACACACACACACACACACATTTTTACTATCTATCTATCTATCTATCTATCTAGCTATCTATATAAAATGTCACAGTGTTTCTTCACTCATAGTATTAATTACACAACAGTAGTTAATAATGTGTTGAGTTGGTGTCCAACAAATATTAATTCTTTAACTAACATTTACACACACACACACACACACACACACACACACAGCCCCACCTACCCCCACTCATACACACTGCACATTTTAAATATCTCATATTCATCTAAACACATACAAAAAAAAAAAAGCCTCATCAATATCCAATAATAATGATAATAAGATTAAACAAGTCTGAAACTGCCTTTTTCTAGAAGTGGTATTAAGTAGATAGCAGTTTATGATATTAACATTTTGTTTTTTTCGCTTAAGGTGCTTAAGGCAGAATATACAGTAGTTATCAAAATTCAGTTATGTGGAAAATTATTGATTTACTGATTATGAGGAAAAGAGATAGAGAAACTGAGAGAAAAAAAGAGAGAGATAGAAAAGGTGATTGAGAGAGCAAAGTCTCAAAAGGTAAAAATGTTTAAGGAAAATATAATTTAAGAAGAATTCAAGAACAACACACACATGCACACATTCATTTGGATCATTAAAGGTTTTGTGAAAACATTTACTATGTATAAATTGTACAGTGTTGTCTGATTCATCACAAACATTGGCAATGAAACATTATGAAATATTTCTTCAGAACAAGTTTTAAGTTTCTGATAATATTGCAATGTCTCATTCAACTACATGTCTAACAATTGTTATAATCCAGTTGATATAACCATGATGGTACTGGCTGGTTATCTGTTATCTGGAATCCAAAGAGTTCTTAAAGGAAAGATAACAACTTTCATTTTTATTCATCAATAAATAAATCATAATAAAGATAAAATAAAGATAAGATAAAAAAAATAAAATAAAAAAAAAAAAAATAAAATAAAATAAAAAAAAAAAAATAAAATAAAAATAAAAAAAAAAAAATAAAATAAAATAAAATAAAATAAAAAATTTAAATAAATAATAAAAGAAAAAATTCAGCAGGAATTAAAATGGCTAGGCTGTTTATTGTAGACAAATGCATGAGTCTCACATGTGTGTCATAATCCAAGAAGACCTACAAATATGCATTATCTTTACTTAGTGGTTTCACATTTTAAGTTTTGATGTTGATTTGATTAACAGTCTCTTAACATACATGGTGTGAAAAATCTTTATGGAAAAAGGTAATTATTTTATAATAATCTACGTTTTTAACTTAACGACCTTTTGTTTTTATGTCACTCTGTTTTCATTTGACAATGTTTTGACATAATCAGATAAATTTTTAAAAAGATAAGTATTTGAAAATGTTTTATTATTTGATATTTAATTATTTCAGTATTTAAGTCTCTGCATCACTGACAGCTGTACATTACATTACAAAGAATGGTAATATCAAACACGAGGACAATTACATTCCTAACAATAAAGTTAATTCTCAGTTCTTCTCTTTTGTTTTTGTAACACACTGAATATTGACATTCAGATATTTTGAATTTTCCTTTTCGTTCTGTATTTTCTATTTTAGTGAACATCTTCATATTTTTATGGTATTTTCTTTTTCTTTTTTTGTAATTTGCCAATGTCTTCATTTCACAAAAGCCAATGTAGCATATTTTCATATTCATCACTGCCTTTCTTCTTCATTAGGTCTGCTTCAAAATTAACCAGTCTTGCATGCTGTTTCAGATTAAATCAAGTTTCATCAAAGAATATGCCTGCATTGATTGGTAATCAGATACTGTTTGTACGTGAATGCCTGTCAAAACCTGTCGAAATGTGTTTACTAAACAAAATGCTGCTAATTAATCAATGATTAATTAATTGTTTGTCAAGTTTGCTGCTGACCAGGGTGGATTCAATATGAGTGGACAAATCACATGAAATATGAAAAACTTCACTAAACCAATCTTGGGGAATAAAGCATCACTTGTATAATTACATACACATATTTATCTTAATTGTTTATATAATTACATACACATATTTATCTTAACTGTTTATATTATATATATATATATATATATATATAAAAACTGTATAATAATAAAAAAAACAGTGAAAACAAAAAACAAAAAAATGATAAAAGAACTACAACAAAACTATATATAAAATTTTAGAAGAAAAACTGTTTCTGTTGGAAAATGAAGGAACCAAACAACAACCTCTCTGTATCTCTGGACATTTTTTTTCATATTTTGTTATACAGCACATTACTTTTTTCCAGCTGTTTGTCAATATTACTTCAACAAACAATTAGTAAAATGGTGTAGACTGCAAAATACTTCTACTGGCAGCAGCCAGCAGGATCGTCCCTTCCAGCCTCTTGGCATTTCTCTGGATTCTCATACTGGGTAGTTCTTGATGGTAACTAAGAAAACTGGTAATATAACTACATGCATATGTGGTCACTTATTTGTATTGTTTTGTGTTAAAATAGTTATTATCATTCAGGGCATTTATGATGGTTTATGATAATCTCAATCTTCAAGATGGTTGCATGTGTTTATCTATTTCTATCAATAAAGTAACCAAAAATGCATAAGAAGTGAAGGAATCTGTCCTTAGTAATAGTTAAGACAGGGAGTAAAAGTTCCAGTTTTGAAGCAAATAAAACAAATTGCCTGGATGTATAAAATTAAAATAACTTCCAGATTAACTAACACATCTGCACAAATATCTTCATGCATTAGGATAAGTTGATAAAAACTCACCATTAAATTTCTATTTTATTTTATTTTTCTTTCTGAAGAAAAGAAATTCTTATAGTTTCAGTTAATAAGAAAATGAATACAGATATTCGGTAAGTTTTCACATTATATTTTAATAATGAATAAATATAAAAAATCACTAGATTTTCAAACATTAATAATAATAATAATAATAATAATAATAATAATAATAATAAAATAAAAATAAAATAAAATAAAATAAAAAAAAAAAATAAAATAAATACAGCACATGACATTCTGTCCAGTTTCATTTTAAATTATATTTTCACGTAAATCTTTCAAACATATTTATGGGATAAATTATTAACAAAATATTTTCACATTAAGTTTCATTTAAATTCTTACCTTATATATATATAGACAAACACTAAAATTCCTTAGAACTTTGGTGGAATGTAAGTATCAATTAAATATATTGAACCCACAGTTCTGGGTAAAAGCTAAGAAAATATTGCATGAGGGATGCGTTGATATGAATTATTACACTCCATATTATGTAAGAAGTCATCCCATGTTAGTTTCCATTATATAATCCATTGAATGTTGTTAGTTAACACAAACTTAAACAGCACAGTTCTCAAGATCTGCAAAGAAGCAGTGTAGACTGAAGATGAATGGCAGGCTTAAAATGAACCTACACGCTAAAATAATTAAGGAAAGAGAAAGCAAAAAAAAAAAAAGAATCAATAAATCTCTTGTCCATTGTAGCATGCGGTGACTTCAAATTAATATCTTTAATTTGTGATACAATACAGAAATTAGTGTTAAAATATGTTTTATTCTCTTTCTTTCTGTGATTTCTTTAATCTCTCTCTCTCTCTCTCTCTCTCTCTCTCTCTCTCTCTCTCTCTCTCTCTCTCTCTCTCTCTCTCTCTCTCTCTCTCTCTCTCTTCTCTGTATCAACATTGTCATCAAAGTCTTTTATTTACCAGTAAATAAGATTCTTCTAAGTTAAAAAAAATCAAGAACACCAACAACAAAAATAATCATTAAAATGTCAGTCAACCTTTTTTGATAAACAAAAGCTAAATCAGAAAACGTATTACAAAGTAATCTGATAAGGAAAAGTGAATTGAATCTTCTTCATTCATGACTGTTAGATAAGAAATGCCTTCATAATGATTTTCTTATTCACAAAAAAACCAAAGTCAAATGTCAACTTCTTAATCTAATGATATCTTTAATTACTGACTTTGTATACAAATAATAAGATAAAAAGGTAAGCTAATTTAAAATTATTTTCAAACCTGAAATCTGATAAGATATTTAATTCAAAGCTGAAGACTTGTAATGGGAATATACAACATCTGATTAATAAATAAAGATTATGTATTTAATTTATATTTGTAAACATTTTGAATTAATACATATATATATATATATATATATATATGTATATATATATATATAATAAATTAACATAATATATATAAATACAAAATTAAACTTTTTGAAGGAATATCGAGATTTCAGTGGATCTTTACATGTATTAAATAAAATAATGAAATAAACAGAATGAATGTTAAATGACACCCCTGCCCAGTAAAACGTATTTGCTACTGGGTACATGAAAAAACCAATCATAAATAGTCACAAACATTTTTATAATTAAAACTGTACACTTGGTTAGTATTGTTTTAATGCATACTTCCACTTAAAGTTCATTTTCAATGAAAAACAAAAAATTAATTTTTTTTTTTTTTTAAAATCTATGTATTTCCATAAAATTATTTTATCTGTTCTATATACTAACACAAAGAAGACAATTTTAGGAATCTGTTATATCAGAATGTTATTTTATAATTACTGACATCATGCCATTTATATATATATATATATTTTTTTTTTTATATAAAATAATGCCTGAAATGCATACACAAGCAATCATTTTCACTAATCAGGGTCTTTGTATTACAGCTGCAATTTTGGATACACATAAATACATACTTATATCTACATACGTGACAAAGGAAACCATGGCAATGGAATCCCAATTGGGATGTGGTTACTTTTACATCTGAAAGGAAAGATAACAAGCTGGTAAAGAGGAAACACTTTACAAGCACTCTCTGATAAAGCTAATTAAATGGAACTCCCAGAGAAATGACAAATGAGACCTTGCAAGTGATATCTACAGTGAGAATAAAAACCACTAATGACAGATTTTCTAGCACTGTAGTTGAAAATAAACACAGATCTGTTTTTCCTGGCGGCAGAGATGAAAGAGAAGAGTGTAACTGGAGATCTGCGGTGATGTCTTAGTCTGGGACGAGACAGGGAATGGGTTCAACCCTTATCAGTGCATCCACTACATTATGTTTTTTTTTTTGTTCTAGTTAACTGTATGGCAAAGATCGATGTATGTGATTTCTTATCTGTTGCAAAGTGAAAAATCTATTGGATTATTTCTTGTCCCTATCACTTTAGTGAAAAAAAAAGCTCAGTTAAGTAGTTTCCTGTCTGTTGGAAACTGTATTTATAAAGATCCCTGTTACTGTTAATTGTTAAGATTAATCCATGAAGTAGTGCTAGCAGGTTTCCTTTCTCAGATATTACTATTAACAAAACATGGTTTTTGTTCATAACATAGTAAAAAAAATTCTGTTGACAAGGATACAACTAAATGACTTACTAGCCATAAAAAAAAAAAAAAAAAAAAAAAAAAAATTAATGAAAAGAAAAGAAAAACGAAAAGATGATACAAACGTAAACATTACCTCGTAAAGTTAAAACAAAAACTTTCTTTGGCTTTTGGTGCCAGTGTAATTACACGTAATCAGATTTACATAAGTCTTGGCTCTCAGCAGCAGCAGCAGGAGAAGAAAAACAAACATGACGTCTTCATAGAAAAAAGTCCAAAGGAAACAACATCCCCAAAATGATCCAAGAGCTAGCAACAAAATCGATAAGCCAAAAGCTATTTGTGGCTTGCCTCTTAATAACAATGAAGCTTGAATGTGACAGGATATTTAGAGTGTCTCAAAGATAGCATTTAAAATCAGCAGAAACACAACTGTTAACAAAAAAATCAATCCACTAGAGACA
This sequence comes from Chrysomallon squamiferum, assembly GCA_012295275.1. Taxonomy (NCBI): domain Eukaryota; kingdom Metazoa; phylum Mollusca; class Gastropoda; order Neomphalida; family Peltospiridae; genus Chrysomallon; species Chrysomallon squamiferum. The sequence goes on along the minus strand of CM022672.1, from coordinate 17,601,646 downwards.
CCACCGTCCTGACCATTTTGGACTCGACTAACTATTTCAAACAAATCAAAACTCTGTGACAACTAAGTTTAAACTGCATGTAATCAGGAATGATGCATTAAGTTATTTGGTAAAATGTTTACAGAGATATCGTTTATGTTATAAAATGTTTTATACGTGATTTATTTTATTAAGAAAATAAATAAATATATATATATATATATATATATGTGTGTGTGTGTGTGTGTGTGTCTGCTATTAAATTATGTCAGTGAAAGAGTTGATATATTTCTAATATTACATTTCAAACATTACGTCTTTGTCTAAAAGAAATGGATGATGATTCAAGCCTAAATGAAGCAGCTAACTATTGAAGAGAAAGAGAGAGAGAATGAATGAAGCAACAGAGTTGAGGGAGAGAAAAGAGAAAGAGAAAAAAAGTTACCCATTGCTTTAAATAATTTACATTGTTATGATGTGTTAAGCAGACGGACTACATGCAAACAGACCGTTACGGTTTGTTCAGGATGGAAGCCATTAGCCTGTAATATCAGGATTAATTATTGATCAAGTAATTAACTAACTGACAACATCACACTGGTGGATTCTGATGTTAATCCTATTCTTAGAAGGGGATTTTCCTTTCGGAGATCCATTGTTATTCATTTCTGAACAGCAGACGTATAAAACATTCAAAGAAGAAGAAGAAGAAGTAAAAACAACAACAACACATTATGTAGAAAAGTGCACATGATTACGTACATATATAAATTAATAATCAGTTATTTAACTAAAACATCACTACTAGTCTTGGATAAAAAAGAATGTTAGGTGTGTGTGTGTGTGTGTGTGTGTGTAAAATTATGTTGTTAACTGGCTATACCATGGACACTCTACATACATATGTTGAAATATTTTTACAGTTCAAAATTTAAAATGTTAAAGTAAAAACAGTTGTGGAAATGATGATGGTTATACAATTTTTTTTTTTTATAAATATTAAATATATGTGACTGCATTAGATACACATTATACACATATATGTATGTTTTGATATCTATATGTGTAAAACACAGAAAAAACCCATAAAAAAAAGAAATAAAGAAGGATAAAAAACCCCAAAAAAACAAAACAAACAAAACAACAACAACAAAAAAAAGAGACTAAAATGAATATATGCAAAGGAAAACACACACACACACACACACACACACACACACACACACACACTTTACGTATGATTTAAATAATTAAGACACTGTCAAAACCAACAGATGTAATTAATTAAGAAATTATTTCAATGGAGTTTTAATTCTGTAAAATGACATCATTAAAAAAAAAAAAAAAAAAAAAATATATATAAAAAAATCTCCCAAAAAAACAACAACAAACAAGCCACCCAAGAACACACACACCCAAAAAACCAATAACAACAACAAACACATACCTTACAAGTAATAATATGAATATCTTGTAAAACAGCATTCATGCCTTTGCGAACACATCTAACTTCTGTAAGATTGAGCACCATGTAAATATTTGTCTAGTAACATGGACAGAAATTTTATAAGAACTGTGGAGTTTGATTATCAAATGTTGCGTGGGAAAAATTCAACCATCCAATTATTAGAAAGCTCACTAAACGTCAGACACTGCAACCCATCAGATGTACTGGATTCATCTTTTCTTGCCAGTGGATGTCATCACAACTCAGATCAATAGATGGCTCCAGGCAGAATTAAGAAAAGGTGTGAATTGGGGAAAGTCTGAAGACATGCTAGAGAACCGTTATTTTTACCTGAAGTGTACCAGAGATGCTGATGGATTCGCGATCAAGACATGGCAGTTTGTTTAAATAACTAAAATTAAATAACTTTAAAATATATATTTTGCTTACCCTTTTGTTTCTTGCATATTTTTATTTAAATATGATTTTGCTTATCCTTTTGTTTCTTGAATACTTTTTTTTTTTTTTTTTTTTTTTTTTTTTTTTTAACCTTTATTTTTTTCTCTTTAATGTTTTGGACTAATTTTGTTTTGTTTTCTTTGTTTCTCTCAGTTTGTCTGTTTTTAATCTTTCTTTTTTTTTTTTTTTATCTCTCTTTATGCACTCGGATTTCATAATTAACATTTAATTAAAAACATTTTTAAAATGATTGTCAGTGTCTTTTTAAACCATTATTTTTAAACCATGAGCTAAATAATAATCACACTTAAAAAGAAAAACTGGGTTAATTGACAATAGCCAGTATTTAAAAAAAACAAAAAACACAAAACAAACAACCAAAACAAACAGTAACTGAATCATCAATTTTCATTAGGTAAGTTAGCAAATAAAAGAGGTCAAGTAATTATCTGCTTGCTAATCTTGCATATAATTACATATAATTATAAAATTATTGCCACAGTCAGAATGATATAAATTGTTATCTTACATGGAACACTGTGGTTTAATTTAAAAGTGATTCTATATTATTAGCGCTACTTACACAATAATGTTTTCTCAGAATGATATAAATAGTTATCTTACATAGACAATTACTGTAAATTTTAACAATGATTATACGACTATATGTCAGTGTGTATATTATCTGTGGTATGAATTTTCTCTCTGTTATTATAAACTAACAGTTAAATACAGAGTTTTCCCAGATACTTTTAAATCACTTACTTATATATGAAGAAATTTAACGTTTTTAAAATGGTTAAAAAACCTCAATCAGTTATTAACTACTCTGTAAAAATATCTTTTTAATATTTGTGATCAGAAATTACTATTAATTACGATCATATAAGTACTGAAAATGGTATAAAAAAAACAACAAAAAACAAACAAACAAACAAAAACCATTAAAAAAACCCCAAGAAACCCCACACCAACAAAACAAACATTTCCTTCTCTCAACATTTAAAAAAATGTTCTAAATGTTTTTTTTTAAATTTGAGTTCTGAAATTATTTACTTCTGTGTTACGTATGTTTTAATACTTGAGAATGGTGACTCTTACTAATGACATGAATTAATCACACTTTTCACATTAGAGTCAAACACAGAAGACATCTGACTCACTAGCTGTCTACTCTGAGCTTTATCTTGTCCCTGTCTCGAATAAACAAAGCACTTTATAAAGGCGAAGGACTTGCATTAAAAAAAAAAAAAAAACCTCTCCTGTTCACTTTTGCATAAACCGTGCAGTGTATATCAAATGAGTGGAAGAAAATGAATTATGGCGCACGCATATGATACTAATTATTAAAGTAATATATATATTTTCAGTGCAGTTCCTTCATTATTGATTTAAATGGATGTGCATAAAAGTACAAAAACTGCCATTAATCTTTCTTCTGCAGCTAGAGAGCTTGGATAAAAGACTATGTACTTTTATGTTTGAAAATAACTGTTATTTAGTCACTGAATACCATTTATGTTTATTAGTGGTATTTTAAAAACAAACCTTTAATCCAGTGTTTACACGAATCTCTATACAGAGATACAGTTATGGTAATTATTGAATATAATATGTTTTGAGGTTTTGTAAATTAATCATTTTGTCATTAATCGAGAATTTTATATTTTATTATTGTCTGTATGCAGTAAAAAGGCATACAATGATTAAATGTCACAATACTCTATTTTTGTTTATTATGTATTTGATTTATTTGTTAACAAACACATTTATTAATTACTTTTGATTTTCAGTGTAAACAACAACAAAAAAAAATAAAAATTAAGAAACATAATGCAGTACTCTCCACAAAAAAGACATCAACATGTACAGTTTAAGGACATGTACAAGCTGAACATCTAATAAGAACACACATTCGTTTATCAAGAACAAAACGGTTGAAAAAAAACATTACAATTTTAAACAGTCATTTTAAGTAATCACAAGAAGTCAGTTCAAACATGACACACAAGAAAACAACACAAGAAAACATTATAATTTTATATAGTCATTATTAGTAATCAGATGAAGTCAGTTCACACATGACACACAAGAAAACAACAACCCACCTTTATTGCTTCAGCTGGAGTGGGTCCCGTGCAGTGCTCGTTTTCATAGTAGAGCTGCAGATACTGGATCTTGAGCCACTGCAAGCGCTTGTCTGTCTGCAGCCTCAGCTTGTGCAAGGCATCCACCAGGCATCGCAGGCCGTGATACCATATTTTCGCCGTGTGTTTCGGGGCAATGAACCACAGCTTGCGGTTCTCCGACAGGTTGGAGCCGTACACGATGGTGATGCAGTTGTTCTGGTGACTGAGGTCTTCCATGCCGTGTCGTTTGGACACGGAGCCGAGATCCACGACTTCGTCACCCAGAGTCACCTCTTTGATCACACTGATGTCTATAAAACCTTCCTCCAGGTTGTCGCAGATCTCCTCGCCCGTCATGTATCGGGAACACAGGATCTGCGAGCCAGTGTAAGCGACCTCACCCCGGAGGATGAAGTCTGGCGTCGCCATGGTGTTCTTCAAGGAGCTCCATGGCGGTTTGCGCCACGTCAGAGTTACGTTGTCGACCTCCAGCTTGATGTAACACATACAGGAGCGTCCTCCATCTTCATCCCACCGGACGATGGTTGTTCCGTGGTTCATGCACTGCAGCCAGTGATGGTTGAGTTTGGCCACTTTCGGCGTCACAACCATGACCTCGTGGTCACTGTACAGAGGTCGCACAGGCTGGTAGCTGTCGAGGTCAAGGTCGTAATCGCTATCACAGGAGTCTTCGTCATCCTGTTTCATGCAGTGCCTGAAAAGGTAAACAGAGATTTTTGAATAAAATGTGGAGTATAAATTTTCAACTTTACCAATAATTTATTCACTAATCATAAATATATTAAATAGAAAAATAAAACACCAACAGATAAAAAAAAAAACCCAAAACCCCCAAATAACAACATAAATAAAAAAAAAAAAAATAAATAAAGAATATAAAAAAGTAATAAACAACTGAAAAATGTATTTATAAAGCCATCAGGTACTTATTTTTACATTTAAGATCAAACATCATGAATAGACAAAGATGAAGGTAAAATTGCAGCTGCAGTAAATGAATTTCTTTCCCAGTTTATTGTGATATTACCATATTTTATATTTTCATATATATGGTGCTGTTTTCCATGACTGTTCAGTATTACAAGAATAACATCTGATTACAGATTAAAGTGTTTTTAGTTCCTTGAAAAAAAAAAAAAAAAAAAAAAAAAAAATTAAAAATTAAAATTAAAAAAAAAAGATCTGTGATACCTTCTTCAATAGTGTTTAATACAATCTGATAACCTGCCTAATTTGGTTAATACATAAGAATATTAATGTTTGACAGATGAACAAACTATAAGCACCAGAAATAGGCACAGAATTGTTAATAATATGGATTTTAAAACACATCTCAAATGAAACTCAAAGTTTGAAAGCTATTTTAAGAAGAAGAAAAAGCAACAAGAGAGAAAAATTATTATTAAAAATTATCACTTTGCCATTATAATAATAATAATAATAATAATAATAATAATAATAAATAATAATAATAATAATAATAATAATAATAATTATAATAATAATAATAATAAGTCATATCTGTTAAAACCATAAACATGAAAATGATTATATCAATGCACATTAAATTCTTTAATGTGCTGCAGTTTTGGCTCTGCCAGTACAATAAATAAATGAATGACATTTCATTAATGACACCTTAGCGTTCCACACAAACACTTAAGATATATCAAGCAAACATTATTATATTTTTTTTCATTAATGATGTACAAAATTGTTCTACAACACTGATGCTATTTTTGTCACTTAACAGCAAGGAATATTTTATTATGTCCACCTACCAACAGACACAAACACACAGCCTTTTAAAAAAAAATCAACCATGAGTCACTGGTTGGAATGAGAAATTAATACAGTTATAAATTAGCTGATAAAGAAGATAAACTAGCCCAAATAAAAGAGTTCACATTCAGTCTGAGCTGGTGGCTTGTGATTTGTCAGTTATTAGCAAAGGAATTGTAAAAAAAAAAAAAGTTTTATGACAAGATAATGTCAACAAAGAAGAATCATTCTATTTCACAGGTTTAATCAAATGGCTTCAAGACAATATGTCTGATTTATTGTACAGATATCACAGGGCTTCATTTTAAGCACGAGCAACTCATGTGACCTGACCCAAATATTTCAACCAATCACATCGCATGTTACATGTGATGCACACATGCACAGAGAGAAAAAAAAAAAAAAAAAAAAAAAAAGGGGAGAAATAATAATAATAATAAAAAAAAAAACCTAAATATTTTGTTTTAAATTTAAAAAATATTTTTAAACCAATTTTTATTTATTTATTTAATTAACTTTTACTAAATCAAATGTCAAGGTTTTAAGATTAAAAAGAGTTCGAAATTCTTTACTACATGATTTTTATTGGTCTTTTTATGCTCTAAATCTCAGTAATTTGCATTGAAAATACACTACTGTTAAAGTAATTTAATGACAGTATTTTTAATTCCAATTTCATATTTCAAAAATTCACTTAAGACGCATGAAAACAACGAAATAATCAATGGAATGGGTAATATGTTAAGTGGGAAGAGAACGTTCAGAAAGCAATCCATTTTATCACCGACTTTTTCTCAGTTTGCACTCCGAGGCAAGGAAAATTAATCTAGTGATCTTTCAAATTACTCACAACAGTAACCTTCAGTTCTACACTGTTTATTACATGTCTAAGGGCTGTTAAATATATATTAACTGTTTCTCCCTAACTAATAACTGAATGGGAAACTTATTTACTGAACACCTAATTAGGATATGTATTCTCCATGGAGACATTATGAATAATGACTGGAATCTGGCATGGTAGGTACCAGTCATAAAGAATGTCACTGGTTTTCTGCAAGTTGTGTTCAGAATATGTCTGTTTCTTATGCATAAATATCCTGTACTTTTTTTTAATATATTTTCATTGTGAAGAATCTTTTTAGGCATGAGTATATATGTACATATGTACTTTGCTGAAACACATTTTCAATGGACTATACTCATATATTCAATAATATATATATATCTATCTCATGGGATATATAGTGTCCATTTTTTTTAAAAATCTTAATAGTATTAGCAGAAAGATAATTAATAATTATTTTTAATATTTTTAATATGGATGTATGTTGTATGTGTGTGTGTGTGTGTGTATTATATATAATGTTTATTTTTTTTTTTAATAAACCATATATATTAAACTAATATCAAAGCTAAGAAAATGACATTATCGAAGTCACTATCAGCTGATCAAATGACCTTGACCTATTCTTGTCTACTTGTACAAGATTTAATATGTCATATCTAGGTAAACTTCCTTGTACTAATGCAGAAAAGTTTAATATTCTCACAAAGCCTTACAGCTGTTGGGATATCAGATTAACTGATGTGGCAAAGCAAGAACTTGTACAGTAAAAATGATACCCACGCTTTGGTACAGTGTCACACATAGAAAAAAATCTGTCACAAAGTGACATTACACTGGAGTTTTGTACATTGTTATTTCAAGTGACGGTTTTAAAGTTGAGTTTTAAGACTTTGATTTTATTGTAATGTTCAGTTGATGACAACTGATAATTTGATTATGATATGGTTTGATCTTAACACCACTTAAAACTCAGAACATGCATTTGTATATGCATGTGTAAGTGTGTGGGTGTGTGTGTGTGTGTGTGTGTGTGTGTGTGTGTGTGTGTGTCTATGTCTACATAGGTATACATGCATGTATTTATTCTTACACAGACATTTTCATGAAATATTTATTTCAAATGGTGCACAGAAAAATGAATTTATCAGTTACCTCAGATATCCATATTATCTATATCTTTATGAGGCTATTTATTTGTTTATGCTAATGCATGTCTCAGTTATCTACTCTTTTTTAAAACAGGATCCTAATCGTTCAGACACTGATGTATGTACATTGACATAGTCTGCCTGAATTAAAAGAATAGTTAATAGTTATGATGAAGGTCATACCTATTTTTCTAGCATACATTCATTTTTTACGATTTAAGTAATTTTAGAACAAATAAAATGCCTGTTATTTGTTTCCTTTCATGTAGGCAGACATTGAATGTGTTTGTGAAAACTGAGTTTAAAGCATTAGGCAATAATGGCTATGTGCATATCAAGTGATAAAAATGCATTTACTCATGAATAAAATTGATTAGCAGTCCCAACATTAGGCTTGAAGGATATATTTTTACCAGCTAATATTATGAAAAAGAAACAGAAAAGATAAAAATAAAATAATAATGAAAAAATAATAATAATGAAAATAAATAATGATTAGATTAAAAAAAAACAAAAAAAACAGTAACTGGAATATTCCTTAGTGTCTAATAAGAAATAATAATAATGAAAATAAATAATGATTAGATTAAAAAAAGAACAAACAGTAACTGTAATATTCCTTAGTGTCTAGACAATGTCAACAAATGTTTGAGTGTTTTGTTGTCGGCCAGTGAGTGACTGGTAAAGTGGTTTATACTCAGATGACACTCTATAGCATAATCAGTTACAAATGTCAGTATTGATTATAATCACGTTAAAGTCTGCCTGCAATTTAGCTGTCACATAACCATTCTGCTATATACCAGTCTGTCTGACTGTCTGTAGGCCTGTCTGTGTACTATTACTTATCTACTTACTTTACTACCTACGTTATACATCTGTGTGAATTTGTATGCCTTTGTGCCTGTCTATGTGTAGTGTTTGTATATTGACATTTGTGCAGATGTCACCATCTGCTGTGCCTAGATATTTACTATCTCTGTTAATAATTTATAATATTCTTTAAACTGTCCATGCTCAGTTGAAAGCTGAATTAATAAATAACAAGGGACATAACTTAAAGATGCACAAAACAGGCAACACAGTTAAGATTACTCTCCCTTAGCAAGAAAAAGTCTGTAGCTGATAGTTAATTGGGAGCTAGCCATTAAAATACTTTTAAATCTCCTGACAAACAGTGAACTGACAAAAAATCTGTTTTTAAATTATATCATCTCTGAAACTGGTTATGGTAATCAGTAATGCACTGGAGATTCTAGAATATTTTTTATTTATTTATTTTTAGGGGGCCATGGACTACATTATATTTTTTGAGAATTATATTTATTGTGGCTGTCAGTTTCTTAACTGCAAGAATTGTTTTTGGTGAGTGTCTAATATGAATAAAACTGATTGTCCCGATGTTCCTACCTGAATTCATCCTGGTCCATGTCTTCAAGTTTCTGCATGAGAATTCTCTGCTGGTCTGCACTGTGATGGAAGAGGAGGACATCATTGAGAATCATGTGAGCCTGCTTCAGCTTGTCCAGATTCATCAAACCTCCCACCCCAATGCGAGTCATGAATCGATCCTCACCGTTGTAGTCAGATATAAACTAAAATTAGTGAAATAAAAATAAAAAAATAAAATAAATTAACTGAACCAGAATCACCAATAAAATATCAATTCATTGCAAGGTGTTTGATAGAGTAAAGTCAGTTAAAAACATTCAATTTTATTCAGTATATAATTGTGGTAGAAGATAAGCTGACTACAGGAATGTAAAATCAGTTAGAAACACAACTTTCTAGTCACTGAGTGCATCTTTCCATGGATGGAAGAACACATATTGATCACTGATATTGAATGACATAGAACACTTTTGAAAGGACTCTGCAGAATTAATGGATATACAAAATAGTTAATTCAGTTTATTTCAAAATTAAAAGCTTATTGCAACATTGGACAAATGCAATACTGCTACTTACCTCCAAGGTTTGGTTTTCAGGAGAAGGAAGAACTATGATGCTTGGAACACCACTGAAGATTGCTTTCAGTTCCCGCAGGAAACCTCCAAAGAAAGGCACCACTTTGCATTCTGGGATGTCCAAGGCTCGGCTGACGGCCTCTCTGTATTCAGGGGACGAATCTCGAGTCAGCAGGGCATCGCACAGGGAGTGGAGTGTGGACAGATCCTCATCTGATATTGACAGCCAGAAAGGTTTTAGTTTCTCTGATCTGAAACAGATCAAATTTATCAACATTATAACTAAAATATGTACAACACATGATACTACTAACAAGTAGTTTCAACCACATTTTTGTATACTTCAAATTTGATATTTAAAGAAATGGAGATCAGTCTTTGCTGATGATAAAGTATGATGATATACACTTTGTTTATATACACTGTTAAATTCAAATCTATACAGAGAACTGGAAATTAAACTGAATCGATGAATAACACTTTGCTGAAACAAAAGTGTAAATTTACAAAAGTTACTGCAATGATGCAAAAATGATTACATCACTTGATTTAACTTCCAGTTTGATGAACAGAGTTTTATCTGATTCAAATTCAAAATACAACAGTGTGAGAAATATCAACCAGATATTATGTTTAAAAATTCACATAATTTTTTTCAAAATCCTAAAAAGTTAGAAACCTGTATTTTCAAATGCTGTACTGATTACCAATTACACTAATGTAAAATTTAACACTGAAACTTAAAAAAAAAAAATGTAAAAAATTATAAACTAAATAGTACTGTAAGAAAGACAAAAGATCAAGTTGCTTTCAAAAGAAAGTATCTTTCAGTGAAATCTGTTTACTTGAGTCCAGCTAGAATCTCCACAGCTGAGTTGAAGTTTCCGATGACCCAGCAGTAAACAACCAGTCTAAGAATGCAGGACAGCACAGCCTTCCTGTCGTCGTGCGTTGCCTGGGTGATTATCACCTGAGTGATCCAGCTTGACACCTGAGTTAAAAACAGCAGATCATTTTTGTTAAAAAGTTTCCTGATGTAAAAATGATAAATTGTTATAAATTGAAAAGAAAAGCTATTTAGGTTTAAGTACTATAGGGATCAACAGGTGCTTCTGTTGTTATAATTAATAACCTCATCCCAGATACAACAGATCTTGGTTACTATGGATAGAATAATTTAAAAACCTAACAATCATACCATTAAGTATAGAAATTTTATCACAATGAATTTTTCTAATATTATTTTATTAGAAATGGATTCTTACTTCCTTAAGCAATTAACTTTGGAGGTGACTTATCAGAACTGTTTGTGTATAGTTCACTGTCCTTGTCAACATAATGGTTATGTCATCACATATTAAATATGTTAGATTATGGGTTCCTAGCTGGCTTCTGTCATCTTCTTATCAGAATTTATTGGTAAAATATTAGACAACTGCTTTTCACTCTAAATATGAAAATGTGAAAACACTAACACTTGTTTGGCCAGACAAGCTAATGTTCTTGGACTCTATGGCTCAAGACCAATGCTTCCTCTAATTTTTCCAGACAACTGAGTGGAACCTTTGATGCTTTGAGCACAAATAATACTGAACAAAACAACTGTAATTCGTAAATTAAAATGAGGAAACATTTTGACATGCACAGCACCATTACTGCAACTGTACAGCCACACATCTGCACTGTTTAGAGGGAACATCACTCAAGACAAATCTGCTTTAACTTTTTACTGGATGTTAATCTTTTCTGAAATGTAGACATGGTTTAAATGGATTGATTGGTGTTTGTTTTCTTTACCTCACTGAATCTCTGAATAAGGTCTTCCACATTTGGCTGTTTGTGATGCAGCTGGGATCTGGACAGGTCCATGGTCACCTGGCGGACGTACTGAGCTGGTGGAATGTTTGTGAAGAGTTCATGTTCCCGATCAGTCAACAGGAAAGCAACTTCTTCCGGGAAATGTAGCATCTTCTGCAGCTGTTCCAGCTCTTCTGCGTACACAGAGGTCACCTCCAGGCTTGGCTGCAGTGACATCTGTCTTTGATGGAAATCTGCCGGAAAAGAGATCATCTGTAAAGTGGATTTTGTATAAATACATAAACAAGATATCTGCCAGAATAAAATAAAAGAGGAAATTATCATTAGCATTCAAGTTAAATTAAAAAGTGGATTTAGTGTATAAATACGTAAACTTAATATCTGCAAGAATAAAACAAAAGATAAAATTATCATTAACATTCATGTTAAATAAAAATGTGTATGTAAAATGTGTAAACATATAACCAAATATCTGCCTGAATAAAGTTTTTTTTTTTTAATTAATATTATATTAAAATATGTATGTAGTGTGTAAAACTATAACCTAAATACATTCCACAAATATCAGAGTGTTTGTCTTGTTTATTACTGGAGATTTATCTTTGCTAATAATAATGCATGCTCTATCAAATGTGAGAATATAAAAGTATAGGAATTTGAGAGAAATGATACACTAATGCACTGGAAATACTTATCAATACCTTCCCTTAGAATGAAAAGCAAGCTATTAAGAACTAGTTAAAATAGATATACAAAATAAATAAAACCATGAAATAATTTTAAACTGAGTCCTAGATTTCAATAAACAAACAAACAAACAAAATAAATAAATAAATGTTTTTGTGTTTTAATAATTTTGGAGAGAAAAGAAGCTGACTAATTTTTTACCAATAAACTAAAAAAAACCAAAAAATTCTGGTAACAATAATAAAATAAAAATAAAACTTTACATTCTTCATTTTTAAGTTACAGAACAAATAAAGAATATACTAAAACCAGTGTATATGTAAGCACAAAATTCTCTAATCATGATTTTGCCCATTACTAACCAAACTCAAAACTGTCTCTTCTAAGAGCTCCACTGTTGAGAAATCGCCCATCCATGTCAAGAGCCTGCCAGATGGCTGCTGTCACTGACTTGAGATTCTCCGGTGACGGCATCGTCAACAGCCACGGCTTGGTGCCACGGAACTCCAAAAGGAGGCCATCATGTGATCTTCCGCTTCCTGACAGCCAGTCTTCGAGGTTCCTGATATTCTGTGACTTGGCCAGAAGTTTCGTCTTGTTGTCAAGGAGAACGATCTTCTCACTGTTCACACCCAGCAAGCGAGGAATCTGCTCGAAACAGAGAAAATAAGAAAGCCATGGTTTACATAAAACTAATGATTGCAGAATCCTGATACATTAGAAAAAAAAGTGTTGACAATTACATCCTTACAGATAACATTTAATCACTGTAATTAAACTTTTGAACCTGTTGTTGGCTACAGGTAAACCAGGAAACGAAGTCAAGCTGCATTATGGATGTTTAAAAGCAGCAGTCTGAGGCTAATCATCGAGCCTGCTTGAATTCATCTTCCTAATGTTCTGTACAAGATGTCTGCTCAGTGGCTCATTACGAGGAACAGACAGAAATACGAGTTCAGTGCTCAAAGGGTTAAATTACATTGTTCATCATTCTGTTCTTATTCAGGTATTTGTTAGAGAAAATAAATTAATATGCAAGTTAGCAGCCCTTAAACAGGTAATAAAGAGTATATACTGGAGGTTACTGTTGTGAATATTTAGAAAAATCAGGTAGATTTTTCATTTCCTCTGTGTGCAAATTGATGAATGAGAAGTTAGTGATAAAATAAATTGGTTTTTAAATGTTCTCTTTCCACTTAACATATTAACCATTCCAATCATTATTTTGATCTATCTTAAGCAGAAATTTTGTTTTAAATACAAACATATTTTACTATAACTCAAATTCATACTTTCTCATTCCAATAATTCACATGTTACTTTTATTCTGAAGTCATGCATGATGTGCAATTTGAGATTCATATGTGAATTTAAACATCTTAGTAAATTTTAATGGAAAACAACATTAAATATCATTCCATAATCTTGGCTGTAGAAATGATTTGACCAAACATCAAGCATAACTGTATAATTGTTTTACTAAATTTACTACTTAATTTATTCCTTCACAATTTTACATGTGTAACTAACAGATCCTGAATATATCATTTTAACATTTATAAAAATAGTACATTGATCCCAAAACTTACCTTTTTCTGTGTGTTCCCTCTCAGGATTTCTTTAACACAGAACAGTTTGCATCCATATGTCGGCAAGTTCTTACATATTTTGATATAAAGTTGTTTTAATTTAACTTCATTTTCATAATAAGGTGTGTGCCACAATTTTTTCTTTTTTTCCTGTGAGAAAAATAAATGGAAAAGTTACTAATTTTGTTATTTGAAAAGATATAAAAATGTTAGTAATAAACAACAACAACAAAAAAGATCTTTCTAAAACTGTTTTAATTTTAATTTGTTTATCTTATATTTTCTGGTAGGTTCTGGTACAACTAAATTATTCTGCCTGCTAAAGCAATCACTTTAAGTATTGGCAAGTGAAAATAGCTTAAGATAGCTCTAGACAGGCAAATAAAAACAAAAAGACAAAAGAAACAAATTCTGACTTTCCCAGTACATATGTATATAGGTATAGGTATATGTATATATGTTTTGCTTATGTTTGTAAATAATAATAATAATAAATGATGATGATGATAATACAGTACAAACCTTAATAAGTTCCCTGACTTGTTTCGAAGCTGTGTACATGGGTGGAAGATAGGCAGACAAATCACAGCATTCCGAGGTTTCGAAATCATTGTCAGTGCCGCAGAAGAGACTGCGAATCAAGGTCTTCTTGTGCCGCGTGCTGGTGATTCGTTGAGCTCGGTTTAGTCGGATCAGCTCTTTCTTCTTCTTCAGGTTCTCCTGCTGCAAAGCCACGGCACTCTTGACCAGAGGAGCGTGCTCAGAGTCCTGGTCTATGTGCAGATCTGTGGGACTGGGTTTGACATCTGCAAACTCTTCCTCTTCTGGCCAAGCTTCTTCTATGTGAAGTTGGATTCCAGCTAAAGTTGCAGCTTCTTCTTTTGATGCTGGAAGAGCTCCACTGACCACCAGTTGTTGCAGCTGAAAAAAAAAGAAAGAATGAAATTAAAAAATATAATATTAAAAATGACTTGTAGTATAAAATGGAAAACAGTCCTGAGGGTATGTTAATGAGTATTGGCTGTGTGATCCATCAAGTCTGAGATGAGTGATTTTGTTACTGAAACTGAGAAATAACATCTTGTTTTAAAGATTATTAAAGAAATTATCAAACTGTTTTTCATTTAAAAAAAAAAATTAAAAAAAAGATGTGATTAATTTAATTAACTATTATAGACTACATTTTTTTCTGTGGATATGAAAAGTATGTCAAGTACATATATATATGTTAGTAAGGTGTGTTACAAATTACACAGATTAAACAAATGTCAGCATGTTGTATTTCCAATAACATCAATAATATATATTAATTTTTCACCTTAGCTAATGGATTTTAAGAATTTGTATTTTTGATACATTGTATTCCAAGGAAACAGTAAATATTTCTATAAAAAAAAAAAAAAAAAAATTATTATTTGTATATGGTATTCTGTATTTTTACCAAATATTTCCATATTTATCTGAAAGTTCAAATATGTCACTGTGAAAACATACATCCATCCAGTTAATAATACTCATCTACCCATTCACCCATCTGTTTTCTAACTCCCTCCCTACCCACCATCTGACCCATAAACTATTCTTACATTTACCCATCCACCCACTCATCATTCATTAATCAATCAATCAATTCGTCCCATTCAGTTTTCCAGCTATCTGAACTCTAACTTATCTCACAGGTCTTTCAATCCTCCACAAAAACTTCTTTATTAAAACATGCAGCAGGTTGTCAAAAATCAGGACTAATATTTCATTTCAAGTCCAACCAAACTCAGAATCTGTAACATTTAGAAACAATACAACAGATTCATCCTGCATTAGCAGTTTTAACAAAAACCAGATGGCCATGTTATAATATTACAGTCTTCAGCTCTGAATTTTCTTTCTGGTTTTTCTTTCTCCCCGAAGTAATAATAACAATTATTAAAACAAGCTGTTGAAGGCTGACAATGGGTCTAAAGCACTGATGGGAGGGAGGCAAGGCAGTGTTCTCAAGATGATAACTTCGGTTTTCATTCATGCACAGCTCCAATCCATTCATGTGACTAATTACTCACTGAAAGCTAATGATAGATTGATTTTTATTGATAACAGGAGATCTGGGGGCATCTTCTTCATAGTTCGAAAACAAGCACTAAAAATAGAGATGTTGTCAGGGGAGACAATTTACAGATACCATATAAAGAATTCCTAAAATGTGTTTTTTTTTTTTTATTTTTTTTTTTAGGAAACTATTTTTAGGAAGTTATCATAAGAGTGTATATATGAATATATTAAAAATATAAATAAAGACAGACATAAACACACACACACACATACAAACATACAGACATATATTCTTTTCTATTCACAACATCAGTTAGATAATACAGACAGCCGTACAAATGATAAAAAAATACTTGAAAAAAAGCCATCTAATAATTATAACCAAAAAAAAAAAAAAAAAAAACCAATAACACTTCACACAAACAAACAAATAAATATCCCCACCTTTGTACATTAAATTAAATGTTATGCTTTTTTCAAAATAATATTCAAAATAAAAATTCCATTATGTTTTGATTGCCAGTAATAAACTCACTGACCTGTAAAAGACCATTCAGCGATCGTAACATTAAAAACAAAATGATACAGAGAAAATGGCAGAATATCACTGTTGTTTAATAACCGTTACCTTAAAACGTGTTCAAGTGTCATCAAACATTTATTCAGTTATTTATCATTTATCAATCATTCATTACTCATCCAGTAATAGTTCATTTATCGATACACTCTTTCATCCATCCATCCATTCATTCGTTCATTCTTTGATTCATTCTCTCATTCAATCAGTCTTTCAGTCTTTATTTATTTATTTATTTATTTTTTTAACATTCCCTCACTTGCTACTTATTTATTTACTCATTTATTGGTGAAAGAGAACAGATGTCTACAGAATGCAAACATGAACATGTAAAAGAAAAAAAAAAAAAAAAAAAGTATAGAGGAATGCAAATCTTGGAATTCCTGTCTGAAAGTAGAGTGGACAGAGACCAGACAGGAATCTCAAAAATGGCTAGAATTTTATTGGTTCTGAAGAAAAAATAAAAAAATAAAAAAAATAAAACTGGGCATGTGTTTTACTGGATAACAATCAATGCAGCAGTATGGCTGTAGATATCACATTTGAACTTGAAGATAATTAAGAAATAATATGAAAGAAAACATTTTGTGTAGTATCACATTTAATGCTTACCGGTACATACACAATTCAGTGGGTTCTAGAATGTATAGAAATATATAAGAAAGAAGTTGCTGAACACTAACATACAGTTATGGTCAACACTGTAATAGAGCTGAACAAGGTTCACATTAGAGCCACATTAAAATGGCCAAGGCCATAACAATAATAATAACAAGATTTATGTCCATGTAGATGTCAACAGAAACATATACATATATATATTTACAATAAATGGATACATATATACAGACACACAAAGAGTCATATATACAGAACACACACACACACACACACACACACACACAAAGAGTCATATATACAAACATACAGAAATATATGTATACATAGACATATATACATATATAAATATATACATATACGTACAATCATACATATAATTTACATTCATACATACATACATAGGCACAAAATTTACTTCTTTTTTTTTTTTATGATAAAATTATTAAATTGTCAGTTCCTTATTAGTTTTGATGAGCTTTAAACCATAATTACTCATGAAATAGGATCTCTATAAAGAACAGTTATAAAAACAATTACTGGCACTAATGTTAAAGTAAACTTAAGATATCTGTAATGCTCATAACAATGTATGCTAAAAAAGATGTATAATTTGAAAAACAAATCTGTGTATACTCATACTTACTGATACTAATTTGTGTTTCACTACAGAGGTTTCAAATGGCTTTGTTTCAGAATGTGATGGTCTATAATCACCAAATGTGCTGGCATCACACAGTTTGGGTTTTGTTTCAAATGTTTGAAAACTCCTTAAATGAATAACATGGTAAGCATGTATTTTCAGAGACAGTTCCATGTCTCTTTACCCCATGAAATATTATTATTGTTCTTGTTGTTCTTGTTACTGTTATTATTATTATTATTATTATTACTGTTATTATTATTATTATTATTATTCTTAGTCTTATTATTATTATTATTATTATTATTATTATTATTATTATTATTATTATTATTATTATTATTATTATTATTATTATTATTATTATTATTATTATTATTATTATTATTATTATTACAAAATTCTAAAACAAAGATGGCTGAGAATATGCATAAGTTATTATTTTGAATAACAGATTCCGAACAATATTATTACTTCCAAGAGAATCGAAACACATTCAGCAACACTTATATCATTAGCGATCCATGTTTCCCAAATTTGTTATCCAAGTCACAGTGAATGCAACACTCCAGGAAAAGAACAAATGTCTGAGGAAATGTTAGCCTTTGAAGCTGATAATCCTTAGACCATTTAGACCAGGTTTGTAATCCCTGAATATTATCACAAAATAAAGTTCTCCTGTGTGATTCCATATGCTGGCACTTTCAGCTGCTGTATCTTATCTCAGTGCAGGATACCAATGAACAAATGAGAGAGAAAAAAAAAAAACATTCCACACACACACACACACACACACACACACACAAGCCATCAGAAAGTTTGTTTAGTGGATGCTAATGATAAATCCAGACAGAGAAAATTATCTGCTCGATAAAAAATGTTTAAGTTGTGAATTAAAAGAATAATAAAAAACCAAAAAGAACTGGATTTCTATTTTTTTTTTTTTAAATGCTGTTTTCCATAAACAGAAGTGTGTGTTATTTGTTTTTAGGAAAAATAAGTTTATGAAAAGCAAATGTTGATGCTGAAGAGAGTAAGTCCACTGTTGTTATAGATGTTGCAAACACTTGAAGAATGCCTTAATTATGCTCGTATGAGTGGCCACCATTTTTATTTTTATGTTGTAGTTCCCAACTGATCTGTAGCAGAATTCCAGCAGGATTAAAAGATTGTAATATCAGATCCAAACACACAAAAGCAGCTTCAGTCTCAGACAGAAATTACAACTGTTAATTAGTAGGTGTTAAACGTGAATGTGTTCTTTAAAACACAGACATTTAATGATACATACATGAAGATTTGCATCTATATTTATACTTTTATGTACATCCATCCATATGCACACACACACACACACACACACACACACACACACACACACACACACGCACACACACACAAACACGCACACACACACATGCACACACACACACACACACACACACACACACATACACATACACACACACATGCACACGCACACACACACACATACACACACAGAGTATTTCACTTACACATGTTTACAGACTGAGTATCTCACTGAATTTGTATGAGGGAATAAAAACAATTATTCAGTTCAGGTTTTTTTTTTTTCCCCTATGATTCCAGATTTATGGGATATATTCTGCATACTGTTCGCATGAAATAATTATACAAAAACCCACCAAATGAGTCATCAGAGCAAATGTCAAATGGAAGTAACATTATTTAAGGTAGAATGCTGTTGGCATGAGCAAGGAAGTTATCAAAACATGTGCAGTAGGATTCAGAGGAAGAAATGGCACTGGTCTGGTATACTCACGGAAAAAAATAAAAATAAAACAAGATGATAGAGCAATTGTTTTTTAAAAATCTCAGTGCATTTTATAGTAGTAAGAAGGTGATCCTGTGCATGACTGTCAAAAATATATTTTATATTAATAATCTAAAAAAAGAATCTGCCTATTGCTTCATAAACTATATATATTTTTTAAAAATAGCAGGAATACACTTTTATGTATTTATTATTTTGTGTTCCATCTGTAGGTCACTGAAATAAGAGAAATCAACTGATTTATAAGCAGCTAGACATTTTAAATAAATATTCTATTATAAAAGAAAAGTCTGTGGCCTTTGGCATAACCGGCTAGTGGGTCACAGGATGGAATAGGAAAGAAATTAAGTGATTTATTAGCTGACAGGTTATACAGATAATTGAGTATAGACAGTCTTAGACTTGCAACTGTTGTGACTGTTTAACTTTGCCACTGTGTGTCAGACACTAGTGCTGTGGCTAGGTTCATACTCTTCTGCTAACAACTTTGTCCCCACAAGGAGATTAAGCTCAGAATGTTTACAACGAAAATGAATCAACCAGCTAAACAAGACAAGAGACATCTTTATGTCGAAATAAATTGGTCAGAATGGAGTCTGGTCACTGACTCCTGTTTATCTCATGTTAGATTCATGACTGAAAATATTCTATCACTCTTAACTAATCCTTGGAAAAAGAGCATAATATCTTATTAATTATAATTAGTTAATTATTAAATGTGTCAAAAAAAAGAAGCTTTCAGCTCTTTTGAAAACTGTAACGTTTCTACTGCTCATTATTTTTATAGTTAGTGTATAATGTTGATATATCAGGGCAGACTATATACTAATCACTTTTTTTTTTTTTTACCTCCTTGTTTAACTATAATCCTCATTAACCAAATCAAATAAGGTACTTTTACAAAATCTGTAACTAGATATATATTTATTCCTGTGCCTGCCAATCATCATTTTCAGTGTATTTATACAGAATTTGTTATACATGCAAGTATATATTTAAACATGCTTACATCCATTTAAAAGATTTAAAACTGAATATCATCATCAAGATATTTGTTGAATACACCTGCTGACATTAATGGCAGAATTATTTTTCCTTTAACACTCAGTAATTTATTTAAACAGTATAAACTGCCTGGCTTATAAAAAGTCAAAGGTTTTGTGTTACAATGAGAGACATATGTTGAGTTGTTTCTGTATTTGTACCAGGGCTGGATTGCTTGGGAGTGGTATTCAAAAAGGTGGAAATTAAGAAATAATACATTCAGAATTTAATAAAGACAAATTAAGTAAAATCTGTCACATTCCAATAAAATGCTGTTGGAAACAAAAGGATATGACAATCAAAGTATCTGTAATTACAAAGTGGTTTATATATATATAGGATTTATTTAATCACTGATTACTTTTCTAATGATAAGAACTTTTATAAAAAAAATGTTGTTATTCCTGCATAAACAATCTTTTGCTAATAAACTTAGTAAAATGGATGAAAATGTAATGACAAATTTTATACATACATATATTCAAGAATGCCTGTCTTAGACAGAATTTTAGAATTTGTTAGGAAATTCTGTTTATTATAGGATTTACCAATCAGCATAAAACAAAAAAAAAAAAATATTACCTAGTATATATCTTCCTATTAACCGAAAAAAAAAAAAAAAGAAAAAAAAAAAAATGATTCAACACCAGTAGCTTCTATCCACCCATGGGTTGAACCGTTGAAACATAGGTCAATAAACATTATGATCATAAAAAGAAGAAGTTTACATAAATTTTAGATAAATAATTAAAATATCAGTACCTACGTTTTGATATGTTACAGAAATTTCACCCACATACTTAAATTAATTTACAATAAGCACAAATAAATATATATTTTTTTTAACTTATCAGTCTTTGGAGAAACACAAACAAAACTCAGTTTTAAATTTCACAAAAGCTGTGTAACCAAACAGCACTGAATGTCGTATGTGACAATTACTGAAAGAAAATTTATCAGAATCAGATAATTAAGATAACTCACCTTGTCAGGATGTGCCATGATTTATGCAGTCCATATCGACAGCTGTCAGTTCAAATTAACATAATTAATCCACATTAAAGAATTCAGTCACTGAATTAAACCAAACACTGCATTTCCAATGTCGTTAACTGCATAGTTTAACACAGGTTGATAAAGAGTTTAAAATACCTGTATATTTATAAATCAGTCGTCACACACTATATACATATATATTTATATGTCTTCATACAATGCATAAATTTCAATACAATGCATATATCTTAACACAATGCTTATATATCTTAATACATTACATATATCTTAATACAATGCATATTTACAATGCTATTTTGATGGTTATGATAATTTTAATCATTCACATTTTGTCATTCAGTAAGTGATGTTCATCCTCAGTTCCATCATTTTAAAAAATTCAGTGTACATCTTCTGCAACCCTCTTCATATAAAGTGAAACTACGCAAGTCCCTATAGAATATTCCAGTATGACGTCTTCACAATATTTGCAAAAAAAATAATTTTTGGTCTGACTTAACATTTGAATTATATGTGCAATTTAAAAAACATAAAAGCATAACTTTCCAAACTGATATTTCAACAGAATCAGTAAGAGTTTTAGTTGCACCCATCTGCAGATGAAACAGAAATCAAATATTCACTAAACACATAATTTTGCAAAATCTTGGTTTTTCCACAACTGTCAGGATAACATAAAATGATATTATAAAGACTTGCATTTCAAACTGAAAATTATCCTTTCAAATTCACTTTTCAACACTTTTGAAAATGATTAGCTGCTTATCAGTTCTAATTGAAACATAACAGTATTATAATTTCACAATGCTTCAGTTTCGCACAAAACATTCTGAAACAACTGTTCTGAAAAACTTACACAAGAAAGGCGTATGTCTTTAGGGCACAATATGGTCCACAGTCAAATCAATCCACTGACTGAGAAAAAGTCCACGATACAATGGCCAGCAGGGAGGCAGGTCTAACAGATGGATTTCTTTGGCAATATGTATGAAGTGACCAACGACAATAAAAAAAAAAAAATAATAACAATTTGCACATTTAATGATTATATCCAAAGTGTTACACAAAAGCTTAATTAGCTGATATAATTTGCTGCTGTAATTTCATTTAAGCTGCAGTTCTGATAAGCCAGCAATAACTCGATCCATCAAACTGTAGAGAGACTGACAAGAAGATTGACCAGTTTATTAACACTGTGCAGTAAAACTTCTCGACAGTGTAATAAACTGCCACACTCAGATTCGATTATCCGAATCTCCTTTTCATTACAAGAACTAAAGTTTTCTTTAATTACAAAAAAAATAAAAAATAATGCACTAGATTCTGATGTACATGTAGGTACATAAAATCTAAAACAGATGTTGTTGTTTTTTTTCAAAAATTTAAAATGAAAAACGTTATTGTTGTAAACTTATTTTTTTTTTTGACTGCTGATAAAGATATTACTTGCATACTGAAATATATTGAACAGGCTAGGGGATTATATAACACTGATATCTAACCAGTCTGTTATAATGTAAGACCAATATCCAACCAGCCTGTTATCATATAACCAACAAAGAACAATAAAACACTGATAACAGTTTTGGTCTCTACCTATCACTGATTGTACACATTAAACATACAAATACTGATTTAATTTCATTTTCTCCATACAGATCCCATCATATTAGGAGAACAACAAGAAAATATAAATAATACAATATTCCTATACCGCCAGGGAACTTGTTCATACTTTAAAAATCTGTTATAATACAGCATAATCCTTTACAAACGCACAGTAAAAATCCTAGTGAAAGCAGTATCTTATACAAAAGAAACAGAAAACAGAACTGACAAATTTCGTAGTACACAAAAAGACTGAAAACATATATAACATATATATATTCAGGATAAACAAAGATTGTCAAATAGAGCATAATCCTCTACAAACACACAGTAAAAATCCTAGTGAAAGCAATGTCTTATACAAACAAAATTAGTAAACAGAACTGACAAATTTCGTAGTACACACAGACACACACACAAGAAGTCAGAAAACATGTGTGTTGAGGACACAGACTGTCAAAACACTGAGTTATTTAACAGCCAGACTTTGTAACACAAAACAAAACATCTACACTTTCCAGTGATTTCACACATGTATCTCCAGATCCATTCCACCTGAACGACAACACCACGCAAGCAAGCACAATGAAAGTGGTCCACTGATCTTTGTTATAAACAATGAAATATTCAGCCCGGTGGGGATCTTGTGCACCTGGTAACCTTCTCCGTACAGAAAGATGAAAGTGGTGAATAATAGCATAGGAAGTTGTAGAAAAATGTCACTTTTCTACTGGTATGTTTTTTTTTTTTTTTTTTTTTTTTTTTTTTTTTTATAATGTTTATTTATTTACTTATTTTATCATCATCATATTCATTATTATTATTATTGTTGTTGTTGTTGTTATTTAGAATAATTTTAAGAGATTTTTTATATTAAAATATGATAGCATATGCCAGTAACATTATGACCCATTCTAAATATATAAGTTCAGGAATATTTAAATATTTATAGACATTTGTCTGCTTGAGTGAGTGAATGTGTGTGTGTGTGTGTGTGTGAGTATGTGTGTGTGAGTATGTGTGTGTGTGTGTGTGTGTGTGTGTGTGTGTGTGTGTGTGTGTGTGTGTGTGTGTGTGTCTTAAAAGAGCTAATGATACTTTATAAAGGGCTGTAAGTAAGCAAGATACATATGTGAATTTGATTGTTTGGATTTTATACATGACTGTGTAGTTTCGATCATGCTATTTTCAATATATATCTATGTATTATGTGTACATTATATATACATGCATAGATATGTGTGTGTGTGTGTGTGTGTGTGTGTATGTTGTGTCTGTATGTGTTTGTGTGTCTGTGTGTGTAGGCACATTCATTTGTGTATTATTTTTTCATTATTTGCTAACAGTTCAGAATTAAATATTTAAATATTTATATAAATTGTATTTATATACAATTGTGTGTGTGTGTGTGTGTGTGTGTGTGTGTGTGTGTGTGTCTTAAAACAGCTAATGATGCTTTATAAAGGGCTATAGGTAAGTAAGATACAGGTGAATTTGATTGTCTCAATTTTATATATGACTGTGTAGCTTCAATCAGGCTATTTTCAATCTATGATATCTATGTATTATATAATCAGTATTAATATTATTAGTGTGCATGTATATATATACACATGTGTGCGTGTATGTGTGTATGTGTCTATGTGTGTGTATGTGTGTGTGTAGGCTCATTCGTATGTGTATTACTTTTTCATTATAAGCTAACAGTTCAGATTTACAAAATAACAGCCACAACAGTAGTAACAGACAGTGCTGTGGTAGAAGTAGCATAAACAGTACCAGAATTAGTAGTAGTTGTTGTAGTAATATTACTAGTAGTAACAACAGTAGTAACAGACAGTGCTGTGGTAGAAGTAACATAAACAGTATCAGAATTAGTAGTAGTTGTTATAGTAATATTACTAGTAGTAACTGCAGTAGTTACAGCAGTATTATTACTATTACTATTATTATTATTATTATTTTACTAGTTCTAGTGGTAGTAACAGTAGTTGTACTAGTTGTTGTTGTATTATAAGGAATGAAAGAAACTGTGGTGCCATAAGTAAAGACTGCAGCAGTTATAGTTATGGCAATATTTGTAGTATTAATAGTATTAGTGCTAGACTTAGTACTAGTTATTAACAGCAGCAGATGAGTTGTCAATGTGGTAGCAGTAGCACCTGCAGTAGTAGTAGCAGGAAGAACAGTGGCAGAAGTAGTAGCATCAGTACCTAGCTGTAACAGTAATTGTTATATCACGAAAGAAGGTCTGGACCAGCAGGTATGGTCGCCTATGGTGTCGCCTATGGCAACCATTTCTCAAGAATAGCTGGTGTGCACCCTACAACATGTGTGGCATTGTTAACTAATGAACTAAACTACTGATATAAATTTCAGATCCACAGTAATTTGAACTGGGTAGTTTCTAGTACACAAAGGAAGTTATAAAATTCAACAGGTAGCACTGGATGAAATTAACAATAGTTTAAGAAATACTCAGGATGTTATATAGCACTAATAAATTAGAAATCTGATTCAGAGTCTTTTGCAAAGCTTGCACTTAGTTAAGTGTAATTCAGTAAGAAGTCTCAGCTGTTATGGTCAGAATTATTATAAATTATTGTATTTAGGAGCTTGTTGGTAGAGCCAGGAAAAGTGAAGTAGTTAGATATGATGCAATAAAACTTTGGTGTATGACCTTTTAATATGAAATTTCAGAGGCTTTCAGGACCATGTATGTAATGTTACATAATAACAATAACAACAACAACAACAACAACAACAACAACAACAACAACAACAACAACAACAACAATAATAATAAAACAAATAATAATTATAACAATAATCATAATAAAATAATATTAGTAATGAAGTGATACTAATAAAATATAATAAAATAATTATTGAGAATCCTCACCCATAAAAAAAAACAAAAAAACAAACAAGAACCCCAGTATAATTAGTAACAGCATCCATTTTCAAATTAGTAATAATAATAATAATAATAATAATAATACAAAATAATAATAATAATGATAATAATAATAATAAAAATAAAAATAATAATGATAATGATAATAATAATAATAATAATAAAAAAAAAATAATAATAATGATAATAACAATAATAAAAATAATAATTATGATAATAACAATAATAATAATGATAGAAATAAGAAAAACATTTAAATTATTAACAACCATTTTGATCAGTTTCACCTTTGATTTTAACCGTACACTCTAAATCTGTCCACACACACTAGATTATAAATCAAACGTAAGTTAAAATGCAAATTTTTTTTTTTTGCTTGAACCAGTAAATCTTTTATCTTAAAGCAAATATGTATATGCTCATAGATATCAAGCACTGATTAAACCAAACAAACGAAGTACTTGAACATTGGAGAAAGTCACAGTCACCCTGCATTGGTGATATCGGTTGTGACTGAAGAGGTTTTAACATGTTAAATACAAATTATAGTTCATACAAGTACGGTTATATAGCATTTCTTTTTTAATTACCAAAGTTGGAAGCACTGTCATAACAATAGTTTACACAGTAAAAGCAATTCGGTCTCATATAATTACATTTTTTTTTTCGTAATTATTAAGTGGTGTGGTATTGTGAGTGAATAGTAAATTTAAAAAAAAAAAAATATTTTGTGGTTGAAAAAATATGAATGAGTTAATGAAAAATAAATGAGTATATGAACAAAGAAATGAATGAATGAATGAATGAATGAATGCTCAACAATACTTTAGTTGTCATAGTGAGATAAATATATCAAAATGTTATTATAATCTATTTAGTATTTAAATCAAACACAGCACCTAAATGAAATAACCACACACAGAAATAACAAGGGACAAAGGATATGACTACTGAAAGAATGAAATTTAAATATGTGATTTAAAAAAAATTATACATTATATTTTTTAACACACTCAAATATTTACATATATATATATCTGAGTGTGCATTAAAAAGTATAATATGTAATAAAATATAATGTATTCGTATATGTACACACACACATACACACACACACACACACACACACACACACACACACACACACACACACACACACACACACATACCCATACACCTTTAATATAGATACATATGTACATACTTAAATTTATATATATTCTGTTATTATGCTAGATATCAGTTAATATATATGTGAAGCATGTATCTGTCAGTTTTCTGTTACATGGAAAGAAAAACAAATAACACAGCCTTTGATAATCCAGTCAAAGAGGACTTGCCGAAACTGGAAATGCTCACACAGGTGACTAAAGTGATTGAATATTTAACTCACTGTGCATTAGATCAGCTTTCTAACCATTACATTAGACTGCCCCTATAAGCTAAATAATAATATTATTATATCATATAGTCTATTCAAATGGCTTTTGTGCTATTACAAATGTATTACAAAGACTGGATATCTTTAAAATATATTTTATTAATCAATGGGTTTCTTTAAATGTCAAGATAAAAGATGAATAGGTAATTATAATCCAGTGTCAGCTAGACAGGTGTGTATGATTTTTATACACTAAAATAAACACATAAGTAAAATAACTCAGGAGAAGGATCAAATAATTGGCTGGTGACACAGTTCCTAGTTACCAGTTTTCACTCAATGTCAATTAATCTAGACGTGTTATAAATCTCCTATAGAGACTGAGTATCTCCATAAACACCATTAAAATATGCTAATTCTGTAGGCCCTACATGGACAAATAACGTTATTGACTTGTATACAAATTAAGTTATAAAATAATTGCTGTTTAAGTTACACAAACCCAGCCATAGAGACCAAATGGTCATACCATCATGAAATCAGTGAAATCACAGATATATAACTGGAAAGGTATAACAACTTTCATTCCTTTTTTATTCTTTATAACAAACTCTCCACCACAACACACCAAGCTACTGATTAGTGTGTCCAAGACATATTTGCTTAAACCTTCAATGGATGGAACCACATTTCAAAATGGTTTCACTCTGGATATGTTTCTCTTTCTCTGCAGTTTTAAAGAGCTGGTCAGAACAAGCTGTTAATGACCACGTTCGTTGTGGTCAAACAGTTCTCAACCCTCGGGACAAAAATTAGCGTGTGTTCGAATACTCGATATAATTGAAGATGTGGATGGGAAACAGCCAGTGGTAACACGAAGGAGGGCACCTCCTTGACCTGTTGTTCCTCAGGCTGACACTGTACTTTTAAACCACAGACAACTGCTTGTCTGTAATCTCGAGACAAGACCTGCAGTTAGCAGAGATGTTAGAGAATGAAAGCTGTGCTTATTAAAGTGTTGTCTCATGCAAGGTCAAAATTATTTTCCCCCCAAAGTTTTAATTTTAAACTCAGAATTATCTGTAGATGTTACTTGCACATACACAAACATTATTTGGAGTCCTCAGTCATTTTTAATAGTGTAAACATGAATTGATATCAATACGTTTTAAAACTGTTGATAACATATATATACATATATTATTCAAGTTTTACCTTTTTATACTGGGCATGAACGTTTGCTGCATCATCACTGGCCTCTAAGGAGCTGTCTGTTTTCTCAAGATCCTGGAAGAAATATCCATTCAGTTAGACTTGGAATATATTTGCAATGTAATATGTTTGTATGTCTGTCTGAATTATGGATGAAAAGTGTAAATGTATATGTGTTTATAATGGAAGTATTTGTCTTCATTTGTGTTTGTGTTTCTGGGCATATCTGTGTTTTATTAAGGTCCATTTGTGTACAGAGTGAGAGAGAGAGAGATTCTGATTGAATGTATTTTTAAAGATTAATTTTATTGATGTTTTCTTTTCATCTACAGTGAGACAGCATATAAATACAATTTTCATTTCAGTGCAAGGTAATTATTTTAACTTTATTAATTTTTTTTTACTGATTTACACCTTTCTTATATTTTTAATAAGATACTACACTTTAAATTTTTCAATTTATAAATTATAACATATACTTGAACTGGTTGAATTAACCAGCCAGGTAACTATAAAAAAAAAAAAAAAAAAAGTTTTTTTAATTCTTTTCCAAAGCAATTTTAAAAAATTTAGTTCTTCACCCTCCACAAATCATTTTCATCACATTAATAAATGTATTTTACATATCACATACCTCTAAGTAAAGCATGCTTCCCATTCGCTGACACCACACTTTGTACTCGTATCCAAGAATTGACAGCTTTTTCAGAAAATCCTTCGTCTCGATGGCCAGCAAGTGCGACCCGTCGAAATCCATGCGACAAATGCGGATCCACGACTCGATGACTTTCAGGATTCCCTGGTGGTTCGACGGCATCTCCGTCATGGGGGACGGCGCCTGGCTCGACTTCAGCAACGTCGCGGGCGAGTGATCCACGACAGAACTGCCGAAGCTCACAGCGGACGAAGGCAGGGATGGAAAGAGGTAGTGTTGAGACTGGACCACGCCCGGCTGCTCGCACGGCGAGAGGTGATTGTTGTATAGAAAAGAAGACTGGGGAGGCGAGGGGTAGTCGAAAGTGTGCTGAGGACTCTGACTGGAATTCGACAGCTGAGGAGAGTTTGGAGCTTCGAAATGCACGATAATCCGAGCGGCACTGTCTGTCACGGGGTCAGCATCGTCCGCGGAATTCAGTGTCACGTTTCTGTCCTCGGTTGTGTCTGCTTCCGTTTTCGTAATGGTCACCACGGATGTCAGGTCGCACACCGGCTCAGCTGGTTTCGCTGATGTTTTTTCGTCATCGCTTCCCAGTTGCTGGCTCAGAGTGTCTTGCGACTGGCTCGGGGTCAAGTGCTGAGACAGGTTCTCCGGTACAGAACTAGAACGGGAAAACACTGGAGAGACGTCGGTTGTCGGAGTATCCATAACGAAAGTCGGCAGGTTGATGAGCTCTCTCTGAAATGCTACAATATCCATATCGGGCGTCGAGCACGGGCTCAGTTCGTTTGGGTCGCTCATGTTGCTTATCTGGCTCGATATGCTGTCCTGATGCACAACAGAAACGTTGGCTTGCGACTTCGACATGCGTTTTTTACTCGGCCAGTGGATGAATCGACGAGAGGTGCTCGTTTTGACATCGGAAGCTGAATCAGGCACTTCACCAACCCCGTCCCCCGTCGACTTGTTAGGCCCTATCGGCCCACCTAGCGGAGTGACTAAGCTGTCTGCAACCATCATTATAGCTGCTTTTGTCGTTCCGTTAATATTTGGCACATGGTTGTTTGATTTGGCTGTTTCTTTCTCTTGTGAAATAACATTTGGCGCCTTCGCGGAGGGGGAGACCTCCTCAGGGGGATCTGATATCACAACATGCAGGTTGGTTTTCCTCCTCTTTGACAGAGTATCCTTGTTCGCGTCGGAATCCGCCTCGTCACTTTTGCGAGGAGGATACATGTCTGCTTTGTCCACTTTCGGAGGCTTCAGCTTGGTGTCGGAGTACAGGTTCTTCCTGCGAATCATATTGCCGAAGAGTTTGTGAGCGAGCAGGCGCAGAACAATAACAGGGTGCACAAGTATTGGGAGAGCCGTGAATACGTACTCCCTGAAAGGCATAAGGTGTAGATTGTTCAAAAATTCTAGAGATGAGTATGGCGACACATTTGGTGAAAATATCTGACCTGATTTTAAGTTCATGTCAATTTCCGACGTCCCGTACAGACTTTGCACTGATCCAGAGAGCTGGATTACAGGATTTTGACTTCCTCGCTCTTCAACAATGGCTTCCTATAGAAACAAAGAAAAATTTTTAAAAATTTAAAAATTTAAAAACTCTTCAAAAAGTATTAAAAATGAATTGTTTTGTAATAAAATTAAATTAATTACAACTACATAACATTTAAAATAGATCATTTTAGATAGTTACCATTACTGTAACTGCTGTTCCTGCAGCATCTTCTTTTGCAGTTATTATTGCTAGTGTTTCTATTACTAATGCTACTACTTGTTCTCTATGACTAATTCAAGTGTTGCTTCTACTAGTGCTGCTACTACTACTACTACTGCTACTGTTATTGTTTAATCCTGCTTCAGCTACTACTGTTACTGTTATTTTTTAATCCTGCTACAACTACTACTGTTACTATTATTGTTTAATCCTGCTTCAGCTACTACTGTTACTGTTATTGTTTAATCCTGCTACAACTACTACTGTTGCTGCTTCCACTACTGCTACTGTTTATGCTACTGCTATGGCTGCTGCAGCTACTTTTACTACTTTTGCTTCTTTTGCGCTACTGTTACTGTGACTGCTTCAACTATCACTGTCGTGATGTCTGATGCTACTCACATTATTTGTTAACTGGTATGAAAATTGAAATCAAATTTGAAAAAAAAATTGACTAATGCAGATCATGTATTCATTTTTTTCAAGCATTATTTATTAGATTCATACACATGTGGTTTTCGTCAATGTCATTGCAAAGACAATTTAAAAATATGCAGCAAACAGAAATAGTGGTGGAGGTTTTTTTCTGTGGGTTTATTTCAGTTTCTTTTCTTTTCTTTCATTTTTGCCTTTTAAAATTTTTTTTACTGCAGATTATTTTTTGTTTTGACAAATAATGTATGAATAATAAAAATGGAATTATTACCAAAAAAAAAAAAAAAATAGGGCTTATCAAAAAATAAAAACCCCAAAATATAAAAAATCCCAGATTTTACCAATAAAGGACTAGGATATATTTAAAAATTTAAATATAATGATTTAAAATAATAATGTATCCACTACCTTTCTGATACTGCCAATGTTTGAACAATTACCAATAGTATTTATATTATAGTGGTAGAATATAATTGTAAGTGCCATGTATTAGAATGTTACTAATTGCACTCTCTAGGGTCAATTTATTTATCAGCTTAAATAGTAAGATACTATATTTCCACTGTGACTATCTGTTTACTTCACTAAGACAAACTGAACTAGAACAGTTACAGTGGAAATATAGTGTTTTACTATTTAAGCTAATATATTTATGTGTGTGTGTGTGTGTGTGTTTGTGTGTTTATATGTGTACTTATATGTGTGCATATCTGTCAGTCTCTCTCTCTCTCTCTATCTATCTATCTATCTATCTATCTATCTATCTATGTATCTAAATGTATATACACATTCTTTTGTATTTTATTCTTGGGGTTTGAAATATACATACAAATTATTACATAAAAAGAAGTGGTCAAGATCCACATTTTACTTCAAGATGATATGAAGTTTGAGAGTCTATCTATCTATCTATCTATCTGTCTATGTAACAGATAGATAGATGCAGATAAATAGATAGATACAAAGATATGTAAACAGAGATATAAATACATACATACAAACAAACAAACACAGCTATTTGACTATTTCAGTCAACTAATTCCTGTTCAAACCAGTCTCAAAAACATGTTTTGTGTTAGTATCTGTAATGATTTTTTAAAAATATATATTAAACTTAATAGTTTACTAACTATATAATTCAACAGTTTACTCAAAATCTCTCGTTTCAGGAACTGAATCAGCTGGTTATCTATCCACTTGCAAAATAACTGTTTATGCACCAGTATGACTTTGTGCCATAAATCAGATGACTAAAATATTTTGGATCAGCAGGTTTCTGGGGTCAACTCTGGCTATTGACTGCTACCTAGAGGTAATTGGAGATGATTGGTGCAGTGTAGGTTTGTATTCTCTGAATATTAAAACTGTAATGTAATATTGCCATAGGGAAATTACTTGCGTTGTGAGGGTAAAACAGATCACTTGATGTGTGTGTGTGTAATATATGTAAATTGTAAATATGATGAATACAATGAACTGAAATGGAATAATAATAATAATAATAATAATAATAATAATAATAATAATGATTATGATGATGATGATATGATAAATATAATAATAATAATGATACTGATAATAATAATAACTTTGTCAATAATAATAATAAAAAAACAACAACAATAATAATAAAAAAAAAAAAATAATAATAATAATAATAAAGATAACGATAATATATTGATAATAAATAAATAAATAAATAAGAGGTTATGATACAAAGCAGTTATTCCTCTCTACTGATTTTCTAGAAAATTGATAACAACAACAACAACAACAACTATAATAACAAGCATTATATATATATATATATATATATATATTAAGTATAGCACCCTTTCTACAGAAGCAGTCTGTTATATGTGGAGATGGTAATTAACTCTCCAGACATTAGTCTTGCCACCTGCTTGCTATTATTTTTGTCTCCACTAATTACAGCCTTTGTTTCGAAGGAAAGTGGGCTGCAACACAATGTGCAGCACTTGATGTGTCACAGGTTTCTGGATCAATTCTCCAGAGTGAACCTACTGTATTGCTTTTACTGAAGCTACCACTAAACAACCTATGTACCAATGTTATCTTTTCCAGACCTGGGGTGGTCTGTAATTCTGAAAGACTTACTGCTGTTGCTGCTAATAACAGTTTTGTTCTTGTCTGTTATTATGAAAGTTCTAGATGTATAAGATGTAATTTTAGAATCCTTTTCTGCAGTAAGCATACATGTGTAATATATATGTACATATGTCTGTAAACTCAAAGACAAACAAACACACACACACACACAGAGATGCACACATATGTAATTACTAGGTCAATAATTTTGATTTTTCTTTTCTCTGAAAGATGAACATATATATATTTTTTTATATAAATATATATATATATATATATATATTCAGTATAATTTCATGATCTATTTTGTCATATAATGGTCTTTTTTATACAATTGAAAAAAAAAAAATAAAAAAAAAAAAATTAGCCTTTTTACTAAAAGATTTATTTCGGAAGTTCTACACACTGAGAAGTGTGTTTGCGCATATATTACCTGAATAAGTTCTGCTACCAAGCCTTCAAGCGAGGCAGCCTGCACGTGCTGGTCATTGTTGTACACAACGATGCTTCCCATGGCCATCAGCTCAATAAAACAATCCTCCGGTGAATGCACTTGAAGCAATGGGTTGCAAGGAAGCTCTTTGAAAGCTGGAAAAAAAAATTTGTGATGATCTTAATTACATTTTGCCAGAGCAGTCGTTTAATTATTATCATTATTTGAACTAGACTACCTATATTTTTTATTTTTATTTAATTATTACAGTTATTTGAGTTAAACTATCTTTATTTAATTTCTGCTGCCAGATGTGTTTGAAATGATATTAACAACTGATTCCATAAGCGGTCCATTTTTTTTCATTTCTTATTTATTGGTCTGATTTTATGTTATTTATTTACTGCTATTGTTTGTAACTCTTTTGGGGTGGTCAGTCTCATCGTATTCATTAGAAACAATAAATTCTGATTTGTCATTTATCACTTGTTGTTATTTTCTTTTTTATTTTAATAATCCAATTATTATGTTTGAGTCTGATTTTCAAACAGTTAAATTTTTATGAACACAGCTTATTGCAAACATAATAAGAATTATCAATGGTAATGATGATCATAAAATTGAGAGTGAAAGGAAAATAACTGTTATTAAAAGAACATTACAGGATTTGTTTCTATAACTTAAAATTGGAACTGGGAAAAAAAAAATTATATATAAAAAAACAATAAATAATAATAATAAAAAAATAATAATAAATAATAATAATAATGAAAAAGCCCTTTGAAAAATAAATCATCACTTCCACATATTTTTGTATTAACGGTTACTGGATGTCATTGATGACTTACAATGAAAGTATGAAAGGTGAAACAACCAAACTCCATTGAGTAATCATTATTAATGGCAACTGTTCAGCTTGGCAAGACGACACAGAAAGAGGCCAAACAACAAGCATCATGCTATCATGCATTTACAGTTGTGCTTATAATCACTCAGTTTGGTTACTGACACAATCAACTGCATTTTTGCAAAGTTGTTTGACTTTTGTCACATGCGGAAACTGTCTCTTATAGCTTATGGAATGTAACAGATAAACATACTGCTCATGGAAATAACCAGAAGATATCATCGTCTGTTAAATAATGATGATGATGATAATAATAATAATAATAATAATAATAATAATAATAATAGTAATAATAGTAATAATAATAGTAATAATAATAATAATAATAATAATAATAATAATAATAATAATAATAATAATATCAATAATAATAATATAGTAATAATAATAGTAATAATAATAATAATAATAACAACAATAATAATAATAACAATAATAATAGTAATAATAATAATAATAATAATAGTAATAATAATAGTAATAATAGTAATAATAATAATAATAATAAATCAATAATAATATAGTAATAATAATAATAACAATAATAATAACAATAATAATAACAATAATAATAACAATAACAATAATAATAGTAATAATAATAATAATAATAATAATAATAATGACAGCAACAACAGTAGCAACAATAACAATGATAATCCTGACCATCATCATCACTGTCATCATCATCATCATCATCATCATGCACAGAAACGATGTTTACCGCACATCACTGACACATAAACTTACGTCTGCGGTCAAACAAGTCAACACGACCTCCCAGCTTGTGCAGCATTCCCATGTAGACGAGGATTCGGGCTGCGTGGTACTTGACAAACTTTGCATACTTGGTGCTGTGGTTGGTGTAGTACCATTCATCCGATGGAAGAAGCAGTTGCATAAGCATGTCGGAAATATCAGCATCGTTTAATGCTTGATGGTGATTGGGATTCAAAGCTATACAGGCAAGGCATTGAAGCAGAAGACACAACAGTTGCTGAAAGAGAAAACAGGTAACACACACACCAGAGTAATTAATTGGCTTGGTGTGTACATGATGGAATAATAATAGTAATGATAATAATAATGATCAATTGGCTTGGTGTGTACATGATGGAATAATAATAGTAATGATAATAATAATAATAATAATAATAATAATGAAATAACGATGAAATGCTGAAATTGCATGGATGAGTCTTTCTTCTTAAAAATTACCATCTTATTTATTACACTGTCATTACTTTAATTAATTGTACCATCATTACCATCGTTTTTATTATTTTATCAGAAGGTGCAGGAGCAGTAAGTTCTGATTATTTTAGAATTAATGGTTGTGTTTATAATTATCATTAATTAGGTGCAAATATGGGGGACACAGAGAAAAGAATGAGAAGCAGAGATGTGTGATTTCGTTTTGCATCTGGAACTAACGAATTACGACAGTTACGTCAACAAACTTACTGGGTCGTGATTCGGATCGAGGGCCTCCACTAAAGTTCGTATATGGCCGTCACTGATCATTTTCTTTTGAACGTGCGCGCCGTGGGACATGACTGTTAGAATGCGCGCGCTGAGAATCTGCAGACAGTGGTGCGTGCAGTGGCGCCAGCGGACACTGGGCGTGCACTTCTGCCGCGAGCCAGTGTTTCGTTTTTGCATCGTGATGTTGTTGTGGAGAACGGCGATGACGTGACTCGGGTCGAGGGAGGTGAGGATCTCCAGGGGCGTCCTGTTGATGAACACCGCCGTCGCCTTCGCCTCGTCTTCGTCCGGGTGCTCGTGCACGGTGCTGGCACGGCGTTTGTGCAGCGAAGAGATGCGGTGGACCGTCGACGACGTCGTCGTCGACTCCTCCTGGCAGACGTTAGCACCGTCGTTTTTTCGTTTTGGCGAAGAATGTTGCAGGTCGAAAGGCGATGAGACACACTCGACGCTTTTTGTCATCGAGCCCAGCTCGTAGTTTTTGTGTACAATGCACATGTCTATTATTTTGTTGATCGTGTTCAGCGCCGTGAAGTGCAGTGATTGTCTCCCTTTGAGTAATTCCAGGGCAGTGTTGAGTAACTTGGAGAGTTCCAAAAGAATGGAATGTTTTTCGTCGTTTTTTGTGCACGCCTGCAGCTGTTCAAAGCACGACTGAAAAGAAAAATGAAAAATATTACGAATTAATCATATTTAAAACTGAAACAAAACGTAAAACAGTTTTGTTGTTGATTTCTTGTTTTTACTTTAAAATCAGAAAATAGATCCTAATTATAAAGCATCTTTTTGTAATGCTTTGTATTTACCCTCGTTCTGGCTGTTATTTAAATAATATTTTACTAACCTTAGCTATGCAAACTCAGCAAAATGAAAAAAAAAAAAAAAAAAAAATAAAATAAAGTATAATAAAATTAAGTAAAAAAAAAAAAAGTAATAATAACTGCATATATATATATATATATATATGTATATGTATATATATTATTATTATTTATTCATTCATTCAATTTATAAAAAATATTTTTTGATCTGCTTTGCATGGACAGAGCAGCAGCAGAACTGTATTAATAACAGTAATTTGTTTTGAAATGAAAGAAGTATCAAAAACAGGATATGATTTATTAATATTTTAAAACACCATTAAAAATGGAACGCAGATCATTTGTCGATCATTTAGCATATCTGTCAAATATATTTTCAAAACTTTAATTTTAATACTGCTGATTTCCATAAACAGACCCAGAACGCAAAGCAACAGAAGAGAATAAATAAAATTTAAAAAGAAAAACCAAAATGGTACTGGCAAACACCAGAGTCTTGAAGTGATCGGCTGTGCTTAATCCAGCCTCTCGAATATCGATATGTTTAAGGAAATCGATCTTTTTTCGCATGAGGGTTACCACTACATTACTGACCCTAGACAGACACAGACAAAGTGCGACGTCGGAGGTGACGTTGTGAACGTTGGCTGTATTAATCTATCAAGACAAGTCGAAGATCGACGTCCCCAATACACCTTTTGGAAACGTGGTAACACACAACAATCTTGACTTTGTCCTCATTTCACTTCATTGACATTAAAAATCAATTACCCCGTTTGCACTGATATTTTCAAGAGAAGTCTGCTTTCTGTTGCATAATGTAAAAGTTTCGAAAAAATAAGTAAATTAAAAAACTAAAAAATTTAAAAAAACTAAAAAGAAAACTAAATAAAAATAAAAATAGAATATAAAAATAAAAACGAAATAAAATATCATAAATAAATGAATAAGTAAATAAATAAATAAAAGTTTGTTGGAAATATGATTTGTAAAAAAATCCGAAAATAAATATTCTATGGAAAAATGTTGAGCCTTGAATTCTCCATCTGTAATATGTTATTTATTTGTTTGTTCATTTATTTATTTATTTTTATTTAACTCGGATCTGGTCTAAGACGGTGTTAAAAACAGAAATCTCAGCGATTCTTTAACCATAGGATAATTTTCAGCTACTTTTTGTAGCTAATTTATTATGACAGTTTGTCAAAGAGCAAAAAAAAAAAAAAAAAAAAAAAAAAAAACGAAGAAAGAAAGAAATCACTCAGTCAAATCAATCAATCAATCATTCAATCAATCGGTCAATCAATAAACTATAAAATAGACAATTAAAGCCAATAAATTCACCATAGCATGTTTATTTATTTATTTTTTTGTTATCAAGTAACAGTGTATTTACAAAGCCACCTTTAAGCGATGAGAAAAATAAAAAGATATCGAGACTACCGATGTGTTTAAACTTACTTGAACTATCAAAAGATATCGAGACTACCGATGTGTTAAACTTACTTGAACTATCAAAAGATATCGAGACTACCGATGTGTTTAAACTTACTTGAACTATCAAAAGATATCGAGACTACCGATGTGTTAAACTTACTTGAACTATCAAAAGATATCGAGACTACCAACGTGTTAAACTTACTTGAACTATCAAAAGATATCGAGACTACCGATGTGTTAAAACTTACTTGAACTATCAAAAGATATCGAGACTACCGATGTGTTAAAACTTACTTGAACTATCTGATTGAAGAGCTCGTTGACCGCTTTCTCGATGCCTGGACAATCGAGACCGTCTATGACCGTGAGAACATTGCGCATGTACGCTGCCAGGCCGTCGAGCATTGTGGGAATGCACTCCCAGTTGGAGGCGAGCTTCACCAGGGCGCATAGCGACCTCTCGGCATCGTCCGTAGAGGATTTGTCTGTCAAAGAGAAAATAAAATAACTAAACAGTTAAAACAAAAAAAATCATGTTATAAAGCCCTTATATAAATTCACAACAAAAATGTAGTTATGATTATTATTATTATTTATTATTATTATTATTATTATTATTTTTTTTTTTTTTGTAATTTTTAAATTTTAGATTTCAAAGTAATACGTACAATACAGAAAATACACAAGACTGAAGCCTCAGTGTGCATGTTTCATACATTTTGCATGTTATTTTTCTGTTGTGATGTTGTTGACGTTTTCAGGATTGGAAATAATGATGAAATCTCTAAAATTAGTTTTTTATTTTGTTTGTGTTTTTTTAAAGCTTATTTTCTTACAAATAAACTCTGTTTAAAACATCAACAACAAGAACAAATAAAATCATCTGTTTATTTCTAAGTTTGTAGACAGCATAGTATTGATAATGTTTTGTTTTTTTTCATATTCCAGACTTCAGTTTAAGACAATAAAAATTCTCTGGTCTGGACCAAAATGTCTAGTTCAATAATTTAATACAAAGTTTTGAGTGTGAACTGCAAAACAGACCAATCGTGTTGAAAATGTTAAAACTCCCATTCTGGACATAGGTCTGTTTTTCAATATTAAAGCACTGATCGGCATCTCTCTCTCTCTCTCTCTCTCTCTCTCTCTCTCTCTCTCTCTCTCTCTCTCTCTCTCTCTCTCTCTCTCTCATTTTCTGGATGGAAATACTGTATAATTTACTGAATGCAATTTCCATTAATGGATCCAGAAATACATTTTTTTTTTTTTTTTTCTCATATCAGCCGGTTTGAAATCTAAATGATATTATCTAGATACCACATTAGGTGTAAAGACAGGGAACTATTTCGTTGTGCGTAGGTGAACGATGTGAAGATGACACCACGGACACAAATGGTGCAGCTGCTGATGCGTCATAGCACTGCAGGGAATCCAGCGAGAGTTAATTAGCAACAGCGTAATCATCTTTATTACGTAATATGTGGAACCCAGCCACAAGCTTCGTTTAGGTCATTCTTAGGTTACAGGCGAAAGTACTGTTTACACCATTCATTGCTTATATTGTGAAAAGAAAGACCAACAGAGAAGTATAATGATTGTAAATGAACTAGAAAGGCTAATTACTGTTAGCAATGCAAACGTATTTTTAGCACCATCGTCATCATATTTATTATTATTATTATTATTATTATTATTATTACTTAGATTTTAATTTAAAATCAATGGTTAAAAGTCACGCGACTACCATTTACATTTGCAATTTATGTAGCAGTATATGTGCAACTGGGGTAAAACTAGTATTATATAAATATCTGTATGTCTCATTTCTGAAAAAAAAACAATTAAACGCGCATGCCCGAACACACCTACCCACACCCACCCATCCACACACATTCACACTCACACACACACACACACACACACACACACACACACACACACACTCACACACAAACACACACCCAAATATACACATACATAAACACATACGCACGAAACCGACATACGTAAAGAAAAAAAAAAGAAGAGAAAAATTCAATATTTTTTCAGAAAGGGAAATCGATTTAGCAAAAAACGAAAGATAATCTATAGTGCGGTATTTGTTGGTATGTGTTAACACCACTTTAACTGTTTGCCTCGTCATTTCAGCATCTGAAGTTCATCGACCGAAACCCGATGTTTAATGGGAATACTGAACCCAGTATTTTCTTTATTGGTGTTGTTTTACATTATAGTATGATTAATTATTACCATTTGTGCCCTGCGTTCACATTTATTTAATCGTCTTTATTGATAATCTGTTCGCAAGGACACACAAGGAACAAACATTGATACACATCAACAGCAGGAAAACGTTGCTTTGTAAAAGAAGTGAACACTTTCAGCAGGTTAAAACATGCTGTTGTGGTTGTCGTTGTTAATAATAATAATAATAATAATAATAAATATTTGTAGTAGTAGTAGTAGTATCAGGCAGAAGGTAGTAGAGTGTAGAAGCAGCAAGAGCAACGATAGTTATAATAATATCAGTATTAACGTGATCATCGTCGTCGTCATCATTACCATGCATGCATACATCCTTTCATCCGTTTATCCCTCCATACACACACACACGTACATATAAATACATATACATACAGCGAAAGACATATATACACTTACACATACATATACAAACATACATACATTCATACATACATACATACATATATAATACATACGTACCTACATACATGCATATACATAAATGCATATAACACACACATACATACATAATTATATATAAACAAACAGACATACATACATACACACCACGTTCATACATTCATAGATAAATATATACATATGATTATACATACATACATGATAAATGGACATATATATATATATATATATACGCACTCATACAGGCGCATAATAAACGTATTCATCAATAAAATTAATTACTGAAGCTTTCACTAGAAACTACTGGCTTGTCTAGGGACTCCTGCCTCAACGCCAGTGCAGACCTAAAATTACGTTTTCATCTCTACAGCCGCAATCTGGGAGAATCTGAGATTAATGTCATTGAACGCGAACGTCAGCGTTAACTGTAAGCTACAAAGAATATTCATATAGGTTAATTATGACATACAATAATGTTATTTGAAAAAGACTGGTTTCCGTACTGTGCTTTCGCGGCGAATTACGGTTTAACATCATTAGCGGAATCAGTTATAAATCACGGTACACACCAGTCTAATCCCAGGCTGGTTGTTTTAAAAGGATGAAAGAACGAAAAAGTAATGATAATAACAGCCTAACAGAGAGTATTCTTCGTGAAGTTTCGTAAAGCTATCTATAATTCATTTCATCTCTCTCTCTCTCTGTCTCTGTTTCTCTATCTATGTGTCTCCTTTTCTTCCTCTTTTTATGGAAGTCTTAATCTCTTTTTTTTTTAAATTATTTATGGATGCTCTGGGTAAACGTGTGAATATGTTTTAGTTTGTTTCTCTCGCACAGTTGCTTTATAACATTTTCTAGTATCGTTACATACAACGGTCAATGCCTATAGATTTTGTAAATACGCTCTGCATGAATCTCAAACTGGAGGCAGCCCTTATTATTCTGCCCAGTTAAACCAGTTTCAGAAAGAGTTGTATACCTCAGCAATATTTATTGACAGTACAACGTCTGTCTAAATGCTAGAAAGCATAATTCACGAATACGCTTTCTTGAAGTTCATCTAAAGAAAAGATTCCAAAATCGATCTTTCAATCGTGTTCATCTGAACATTCATGACGTTTTTGACTGTGGCTCTTCTTATTCATAGAATGCGCGAGATGTTCGCTTATTGATTTAATTAATTTACATCTATAATTAAATATCTTCCTGTTTTTATCAATTTCAAAGAGTTTTTCTGTCATATTTTTCTTTAGAAGCGACATCTGTAGAGAGCACTAAAACCTCTTTGACTGATACGAATGACCTGTGAATTAATATGGTCGGTGAACGAATTCCGAACTATACAAAACACACAGAAGAGAAATCCGGATTATTAAATCATGCACTATTTCACCTTAAGTTTTTGAAAAATAAAAATAATACTTGCCTATAAACAATAAAATAATATTCATTTGTATTTATAATAATAATAAAACAAACAAACAAATACTTGCATTAAAATGCAATAAAATAATTGCTGATATAATCATTTTTATTTTCAGATTCATTTGAATAATTTGAAAACAAATGAATTAGGATTAGGACTAGGATTAAAGTAACATTCTTTAGCCACTGACAAATTATTAAAATTCGAGGTATCTGGTGGGTTCTACCACCCATAGGAAGGTGACTATTGAAAAATCTGTTGACTGTAATTAAAGAAAGAGAAAAACAACGCATTGTGATAACCGATTTCCATTCTTGATAAATGGATGATAAATAAATAAATAAATAAATATATATGGCATGATTATAGCCATAGGTCAAAAAAAAAAAAAAAAAAAAAAAAAAAGTTTAGTGCAAGTTAAATAAAATATTTCTTCCTTCCTTCCTTTACTCGTGCACATTCTCCGCACGAATCCGTAATGAAGGGCAAATCATCGAACGTCATTAGAAAGTTTGTAACGGACGAAGGGTGAGGAACGTGGCTAGATGTACTGCTCTGGCACAAACCCTCCTGCGTCGCCGAGCTATCACTGTAGACCCACTGTCGCAGTCCTAATTGGAATAGCCCACAGCTAGGTTAGCTAGGTCGGTGTCGCTAATTAACTTGCCTTCTTTTCTCAGACTAGCGAAGTCGGTGACTGCAGCCCGCAAGGTTTGGCGTCTTTATTTAGTTTTGTGTTTAGCCTCTTGCACGGTCTTCAACTGCAGATACTTAGAGTTATTAAATTTGAATCTCTCGATTGTAACACAAGTACTTTGTTTTTTTGTTTGTTTTTGGGGGGGACAGACAGACAGACAGACAGACAGACAGACAGACAGACAGATAGATAGACAGATTTTCAGACAGACAGATATACAGACAGATAGATAGACAGATAGACAGACAGATAGATAGATAGATAAATAGACAGACAGATACAGCAGCAGACAGTGGGTGGATGGAAGAATGGATGGACGGATAGACGGAAAAGTGGGTAGACAGGCAGATGAGTAGAAAAGGAAGAAATTAGAGAGAATCAGAATGAAAGTGTTGACATGTAAAGACTCTGACTAATTTCAGATCCATCAAACACGAAGATGAAACAACAATAAGTACTCGAGCACTTCGGAAGAAAAAGATGGAAAACGAGAAACCTTTTCATAAAATCTCGGGTCTGAAAATGAAACATTAAAACGTCCACAGCTAAAACATCAGCGCTGATTACATTGAGAGCCCGAGGCAGTGCTTTGCATCTGCATTTATATTCGCCGATGCAGAAGATTGATTGGAAATTGGCCTGAAGTGTCACTAACAGTCACCTAAATAGTGCACCTGAACATTAACGTAATCACCTTTTCACCTGTCCACGGTGCAGTAAAACTGGCGGTCATTCCTCAGCCCGTTCCAAGATTCCTCGAACTCCGCCAGTTTATGTCTTCAGCAGATTCTGACTGCGGCTTCTCGAATACCTGCTGCTGGAAACGCATCTTTTGACATTGATTTAGTGTCTGCACGTCTTGGCACTAATTAAGTTCAGCTTAGACCGAACAATAAAACTATGCTTTTTTTCTTTTTTTTTTTTTCCAGCTTTGCAAAGCTATTCATGTTTACAATGTTTTCCACTCTATCCCATGGTTTCATTTGATAATAATTTTGGCTGTCTGTGTTTGAATGGTATGAGAAAGAATATGCAGTTTGTAAGGGTTTAAAATTCAGTCGACTTAAACCTGAATAATGTTTTTGGCGTTGCTTCCTAGTACTGGTTCGAGTCATGTTTATTAAATTATTAACGTACTAAAAATAGCTGTTACACTGTGAACCATCGTTATACATGTTTGAACTTTCAGTGG
Organism: Chrysomallon squamiferum; assembly: GCA_012295275.1. Taxonomy (NCBI): domain Eukaryota; kingdom Metazoa; phylum Mollusca; class Gastropoda; order Neomphalida; family Peltospiridae; genus Chrysomallon; species Chrysomallon squamiferum. Next base: position 17,556,898 of record CM022672.1, on the reverse strand, counting down.
ACGGAAACATATTTCAACTGTGGTTTGCAAGAAAATGTTTTAACTGTGATTCAGGACCACGTATTTGGACATGGCAGTTCATGTTGTATCTGTCTAGTTTGAAACGAAAATAAATAAATAAATAAATAAATAAATAAATATATTTATTGGAGCATATTTTGACAGTGCAATTAGACTTCGTATTGATCCAATTTTATACTTGATCTCTTTCTGTCTGTCATAATTTTTCTAAATCAAGTGTATTAACCAATCGTACAGTTTATAGTGCTAAAAATAAATTCTTTTTCAGAAAACATCACTTAACTTATTATTAAAGAGCTTGATTTTTTTTTTTTTTTTTACACATTTTGAAAAAGGCTTGTTCACGTTTAACAAGTATAAGCAATTACCACATTGAAAACAAGACGATAATTGAAACCTATGTCATTGCTTACTGAAACCTATACAGTTTCAGAACACATTACCAAAGTCAAACAAACCAAAGGCAGCCTATCGTGTAGACTGAAAAAATAGCAGGCTAACGTGAAACAAAATAGCGCTCTGACGAAACTATTCATTAATTAACTTCTATTCCTGGTCAGAAAAGCTTGAAATAAAACTTGACTGAATGAAAAATGTCAAGGGGTTAGACGTCTTGTAAGTTAAAAGACATAATCGGCGCCTTCCGTAAAAGAAACCCCTGAACCGTAATAATGCGGAACAAATAATTTTAATAGTTTTTATGTCTTAATTAACACGTACAGAAAATGTCTAAGGTGAATATTTCCTGTTCGCCTTTTTTCTCTGTCTCTCTCTTTTGTTTTCTCTCTCTGATTGTTTCCATCTCAAAACGATAATAAAACATCATTATAAACATTTACAAATGATGAAAAAACAACAACAACAACAACCACAAAACCCGAGTTAAAAAAAAAAAAAATAAGAAATTTTGAAAACATTTCTTAAAGACTTTATAGATGATGACCACGATATATGGATTTGAACCCAGTATCTTGAGAATCAAATATCAAACGCCAGTCGATGACCTGTCCACTTCGTACATTTAATGTCCGTAATTATTCCTTCACACCGAGAAGTCGGTGATCGTGAATGTCATCCCTTAAAAATTACCTCTATAACAAACATATTTAGCACAGGTTGTTTATTATCATATCCAAATACCTCACAGACATGCGATGTACACATTTATTCCGTAATTAATGTTCACGGAACAGCTAAATTATTCCTCACATCAAACAACAAAGGGAGATTAATAATGCAACCCAAAGTCATTAATTTAAAAATTAAAAAAAAAAAAAAACAAAAAAAAAAAAAAAAAATCCTACACTAATGTCTGGGGTTTAAATTAAAAAGAGAATGAAAGATGAAAAAAGAAAAAAAAAAAGAGACAAGTTGGTATTTAGTTTCGTTTTCGAGCAAATTTTTATTGGTAATTTTGTCGATCTTTGGTATTCTCTGGGCCTTTGAAATTAAGTACTTTTTAAATATATATATACATGTATGTACAAGGTTGAGACCGAAGGTGACACGGAATTCTGTGTTTTACGTTTTTCAGAATCAAAGTTTAATATAAAACTAATACATGAAACTACAATGAAAAGTAATGAACGAAGCTGTACTGAACAGTTACAAATTATTATTGTTCTAAAGCTGGGCTTCTAGTAATTCAGGCTTTCTGAACGCCGGATAAATGACCTGGGACACGGATGTTTGGACGAATGTACATATATTTCTGTATATGTATGTATGTTTTAATGTATGTATGTATGTATGTATGTATGTATGTATGTATGTATGTATGTATGTATGTATGTATGTATGTATGAATGTATGAATGTATGTTTGTTTGCATGTGTGTGTATATGTTTATGTTTATGTATGTGTGTATATATATATATATATATATATATACGTGTGTGTGTGTGTGTATTGTGTGTATGTGTGTATTATGTATATATGTATTAAATTGGACTCTAAAATCATGAAGCTTTTTATAATGAATGTTAATTTTGTGAGAAAGGCCATCCCATCAAAAAAGCAACTATTATGATTTGGCATAATGACAAAAAAAAACGCAACGAATATTCTTTAAAAATAGGCCATAAATAAAATTGTCACATAATTTAAAAAAATAATATATGTGTGAAAAAAACACAAAAAAAAACTATGGATTAAGAATATTTATTTTATCTTTGTTCTGTAATCATTATCGCATAGTTGAAAACTGTCAGCACGTTAATGAATTACATCTAATTAATTAATGATTCCTGTTTTTATTCAGTCTCTCTCGACTGTTTTATTAAAGGCGATGGTATATCCTTTTTTCTTGTATTTGTTGTTGTCCTATTTATTGTTTGTTTTTGTAATAATATTGTTTGTTTAACAATTAATAATAATAACAACAACAACAACAATTATAATAACAACAATAATAACAATAACAATAATATCATTATTATAATAATTATTATTATTATTATTATTATTATATTATGATGATTATTATTAATTTAAGTAGGCCAAGGCGCACAAACAGAGAAAATCTGTTTAAATCATCATTATACTGAAATCCGATTGGAATGAAATTATTTTCTGAGAAGTGATGTAGAAAGACAATAATTGGCAAAAGCAAACTACCGTAGAAACCCAGCTATACGTCACACGAATCTTTCAACATCGATACGTCAATGAGAAACACGTGGTGTGAACTAGCGAGAGCGACAGGCCGAATTGATTATGTGTTTGTCCCATATACACCGACCCCTTTTACCAACGGAATATTTTATTGATGATTATATGTACTTAGTAATTACCAGATCACCGATAATGACATATTTATTTTCGGTGAGGTATCCGAGTGCAGTAGTGGGTTTTGTAACCAGTTTTTCGAAGTCGATGTGTTTAAATATTTTATAGCTTCTGATTAAAATTAGATTCCCCGTTAAGGCTATTCTGATGATCCATTGCTTAATTAGTGCATTTTGTAATGATACGAAAAAAACACACACAAAAACCCCCCAAAACAAGAAACACGCACAATTGAGTGTAGATTTAAACGATCATTTAAGCGCAGGCAAAATTAAGTATTATTTAAATCATTACTTCAATTTAGACAATGATTTATGCATGTATAAAAGGACGTTAAAACAACAGTTTCAAGTAATTCATCAAACCCACAACGGTAGAAATAAATAAAAATAAAAGAGAGAGAGAGAGAGAGAGAGAGAGAGAGAGAGAGAGAGAGAGAGAGTCAGAGAGACAGAGAGTAATATACATATAAATAAATGGCTTTGTTAATTTAGAGCAGCAGGATAAAACAAATTGGCCTCAGCGGTCCAGAAAATTAAATTGATAATCAATTAATTCGCTCTGTGTAAATCCAGTGAGATGTAGCTTTGGATGAGTAAGTCGCGAGTATAGTTCGTTAACGTGTGAAGATATAGGTATATTTCATAACATAAAAAAAATCTACCAGAAAATAGGTAAAAACACACACACACACACACACACACACACACACACACACACACACACACACACACACATCCGTAAGCAAGAAAACACATACATATGCATACATGTATAGACACACATACACACATGTACAGACACACACACATATATATAGACACATGTACATGTAACTACATACATACATTCATACATACAAACATATATACATACAAACATATATACATACATACATACATACATACATACATACATACACACACAGATGGACTGGAGCAAAAAATTGTAAAAAAAAAAAAAAAAAAAAATTAAAATGTTGCAGTAAATAGTGAAAGAAAGCACGAGCCATTTGAATTCCCCGTAATTTATCGACAATGTTAAAAGACTATTTCATTATCCACGCAGATTGCGGTCTGCACCAGGTAAAGAAATTATACAGGGATAACGTCGTTACGGCGTAATAATCATTCTGTCAGACGTCTGCGGCGCAGATGGTGGCTGACGTCGTTATCTAGGTTTGTGCACAACAGCTAGCCCGTAGACGGATGAGTTGACCACGTTATGGCGTATCCAACTATGAAACGAGATTCTCTCCTCTGAAAACGTATCTTCAAGGAACGTAATTTTAAAAAAAAAAAAATTCTCTAGATTCATACTTGTAATAATTAAGTAAATAATTATGCTAGTAAATGATTGTGAACAAAGACATACACAAAAAAAAATAATTAAAAAAATAAAATAAAAATACGGAGAGTGTCATTAGTTTAATTTAGTAAAGAAATAAATATGTATGCATTAACTTTTCACGTTGAAAACCCCGCTATGGAATCCAGAAATCCAGTCTGAATGCGAAAGATGTAAGTCGGTTTCAACAGATTTGATTCTGATAGGATTTAGGTGGAAAAGCTCTTCCTCAGTATTATCTACTTAATTAAAATAATATCCTAGTCACAGATATGCAGGCGTAGTGTTTCGATTTAATTTCATTTGTTGCTCAGTGTATTGTTACCGAAATAAGCGCTTATCAACTTTCAGTTTTAAATAATAAAAAAAAAAAAATGCAAAACAATACTCTATGAACAATAACTAACTAACTAAGAAGGTAAGTGAATAATTAAGTAAAAAATAACAATGATAATAATTAAGTTTACGAACAAAACGAAAAAGTGAACGAGTTAAGTAGATAAGGATTTCACGAGAAACTGAAAAGCTGATATCTTTATTATTACTGTTATTTTTTTTTTAAATCTGGAGACATATAGCTGCTAAAATCCACACCAGTCATGTGTTTGGTTTTCATCTGCGAACACAAATATTAACTGTGTAGAAATTCCATTAATAAGAAAAAATGCTAAAAATATTTTCTAAAAAAAAAAAAAAAAAAAAAGAAGAAAGAAAACGAAAACGAAGAAACTTCAGAAATGCCTGAAGGCTAAATAGCACGTGATATGAGATGTGAAAAGCATGATACAATCATGTGCTTTGTTTCGAGTCTAACAGCAGTGTTGAAAAAACATCCAAAAAAAAAAGAAAAAAATTCAAAACGTTCATAGAAAACCCTTTTTGATCAATTTCCAAATAAACGTTTGACAGTACAGACAGGACCTTAGTCTTAAAACAACAGAATATTCTCCAGTGACTGAGCTTCAAACTGAAGTATTTACTTTGTAACTGGAAATACAATAAGAGAGAGAAAAAAAATAGTCAATCAGCTTTGCGTAACGCAAATATGCACACCAAAAGACTACCTATTTGTACTGAAATGGTTTGCACAAGACATCTGGACACTGCTAAGTAAACTGAAACCCGTGCCGTTTGTAGTAAGTTGAACAATAACAAATGAATTATGTGTTTCCCGCACACACGCCATGTGCTTGTCTGGAGGAGCTGTAAAATGCCGCATGTTGCCAGAGGTGTTCGCCCGCCAGCAATAACATTTTGTGCACACAATCACGAATCCAATAATTTCTTTACGCGATTCAGTATTTACCATTAACGTATCCCCGGGGAGCAGAATAATTGGAAGACGTTCCGTCAACGGAAAGATAGACACCGAAATAAGAAGCCGAAAGCCGAGCTGCAACAGTAACTGCACTGCTTTGTACTTTGCCGGTTTTTGTTTGCTGCTAAAATAACAGTATGTACGTTTTGTGATTTTGTGATATATCGTTTGGGACCTGGAACTGGAGGGCATCCGAATTTCCGAGGTCTCGTAACGTTAGGGCTGAAAACAGGATTTAAACCTAAAGGATTCGGTTTTTTTGTGTTTTTTTTTATCTGTTCAAGTAAGATGAGAGATTTTGTAAGACTCGGTGACCCAGAGAACTAAGCGAACTTGTTGGTCGATGGTTAGGGTCTAGACAGATACAGACCAAAGATGAGGTAATCCTTGTAGACATCTTCAGTTCGAAAATTGGAAGAAATATATTTACCAGCGGTAATTATCAGGTGTAACGATTAACACAAACACGTTTTGTGTTACAGTTTTTATTTTCCGCTGAAAAGACGAAATGTTTTATTTAAAGACAAACTCCCTTGAGATTTAATCTATGAGTTAAATGAATAATCTTTATCAAAGTCATTACAGATAACTTATCTTACAATAATAATGGTGCCGCCGATGATTAATAACCGGACAAAACGCTGTAGCAATTCTAAATGCAATCAGCAGCTGCATAAAATATTTAACACTTTGACTTAACATCAGCTGCAGGCCTACTAATAAAATGAAAAACCTATAACTGGATTCCCCCTGTTTTGATATGCTTGACATTATATATTCTGCATTAGTAGAAATTTAGGAAATAAATAATTGATCTTATTTGTTGAAAAAAAAGCACTCTCTCTCTCTCTCTCTCTCTCTCTCTCTCTCTCTCTCTCTCTCTCTCTCTCTCTCTCTCTCTCTCTTTATACATATATATATAAATTTATATGCACACACACACATAAACGCACACATATACACACATACACACACAAACACACACTCATACACACGCATTAAAAAGGAACTTTACTTCAGTGATCATCAGAGATGAAAATCAAGACAAATAATCAATAGAGAGGTCACTTAAACGTACCCGATGACAAGATAATACGGGGGACTCTTCCACACGCCTCAGGGATACACGACCACAAAGCACGTCGTACGCCTCCGTGAACATGAAGTAACTAATGTTAGGTTAGACAACAACACTCACCGCATCACTTAGTGTGATGAAAAACCTTTAGACATAACGACCACGTCCACGTGGCAATTTGTAAAAACGTTCTATATTCAGATACGTTAAAAACCATAAATATTTATTTCAATATTTAATATTCGATCGATAACAATAACAACAGGAAGTGTGAAAACAAATTCTAAAAATATTTCAGCATATGTATTTTTTTTTTTCTTGAAAACAAATACAGAAGAAGCCTTTGGATAATAAGGACGTTAATAGTAACATCAGTTTCTTGCGTTGTATAATTAGTAATTACTGGTCTGAAATTGCAATTAAATATCATTTCCTCTTCATCAAATATATTTTATAGTTTTATTTATTGTTATTATTATTTTTTTTTTTATTACGGAATTTTCAAAGACGCTGATTTAGTTTGTTGCTTGAAGCGAAATGATGTATTCCTCAGCAGTCACAGACACAGGTGTGATTTGCAGAACATTTCAGTTCTGCCCCTGGCTTCACGTATCAGTCTGGCACCTGCAGCTAATTAATCAGCCAGAAGTGAACATTTCCAATACGTATTGTGACATTTTCAAAGAATAAAACTGGTTAATAATTTAGTTAAAAATTGGCAAAATATTTAAAATTGAATAACGTGGTTTACTTAAATGAATCGAATGTTTCCTGGTTATTTTTTTTTTTTTTTTTTCTTTAAAAAGGTACAGTTAAGTTAACATCCTCTTTAATTTCTATAGTGTCTTATTAGTGTGGAGTAATAATTCATTTTACAAAGGGAGGTGTAAGTATGAAGTAATCAATGAAGTCAACAAATAACAGTTAAAAAAGATTGACAGATATTCACATTTTACATTCATAAAGTTGAAATTATCAAAAGCATCAAAAGCCAGAGTAAAGGTGTTTTTTTTCTTTTTCTTTCTGACTATAGAAAGCAAAATACCTTTGCAAAAATAACACCAACCAGAAACCATTGTTTTAATAATTGATAACATCAAAAATTTGCTGAGGTTAAACGCGACTCCAGTCAATACCCTATCACGTGACTTCTAACGGAGGATCAGACGCGTTTCAGACTACTTTATGTTCTGGATTATACATAATAAATGACAATATCTCCTAATTCCAGTACAAAGCCATCGAGCTGTTTTGAACTCACCGTACTAGCTAAAGACCAAGCCCGCGTTATCTAATCACGGGGACTAATCTTGACTAAAAGGCCTGGGAACTGACAAAACGTATTACCATATGAATATCAAGTAGCTAAAGTGCAACTGTTTTTAACTCAGTAGATTCCTGTATTAGTCTTCTACTACAACGGCGAGTGACCAAGTGTAGGCTTCGTCCCTAACACCCATCCTCTGGGATCGCTAGCATATGTCTGGGAGACTGTCCACATTTAACCCTCTTTGTGATGTTTATGGGATTTCAGAATGTAATTACCATAATGTTTCCCCAACTATGGAGTGACGCTACATTAATTATAAAGTGTCTGCGCTTTTAAATTCTCCGCGGGAGGATTCTCGGAGTGTTCAAAGAATGTTTCCAGTTGTTGGTGAACAGCAGGTGTTCGGACGTACAAAACAACGTTTGGTCTTAACATCTATTTCCACTGCGTTGTTAAAAGAAGGAACTCATCGTGGTTCAAAAAAACTAAAACCCCCACTCTAAAAAGAAATATGTATCAGGGTCCATTAGCCAGCAAGTACATGTTCTGTCACCGCTGACAGCTATAATCCGTAGGTCACGAGCAAAGAAACATCAAGTGAGCTTTTTAGTTATTTTGATCTGATTTCGTCTCAGAAAATCCAGTTGTGTCGATAACGGCCTTGCCCTTCTGCGTTACGTAGAGTGTGTTAATGTGTTTTCAGTTTTGTAACATAAATTCTGTGTTTGTAGTATACTTTAAGAGAGATCAAGCCTATTGTTTCAGTAACAATCTATCTATCTATCTATCTCTCTCTCTCTCTCTCTCTCTCTCTCTCTCTCTCTCTCTCTCTCTCTCTCTCTCTCTCTCTCTCTCTCTCTCTCTCTCTCTCTCTCTCTCTCTCTCTCTCTCTCTCTCTCTATATATATATATGCAGTCTATATAATTGGTGTTTTATAATATTCCTTGCTGAACGATGATATAAATGAAACGGAAAAGGAACAAACAAAAACTGCTAAGAAGTGCAGAGTTCCAAGACTATTTTCCATTCCAGGTATTGCTCCACGACTGTTGTCAAAACGACTTTGCTTTTTCTTTGAAAATATTTATTATAAAAAAAAAAATGATGTGAAAACCTGAGAAGCTATAATTAGTCTGAAGGTAATGCACCCATTAAATAAACATAAACAGAAATTAAAATAAAAAAATTAAAAATTTGCCTAAGATGCTTCAATTGTTAAATAAATTATCCACTGACACTGAATTATTTTTACGCATATCTCTAAAAATAAAATAAACAGAAGAAATAGTGTTGAAATATGTTAGCATTTTTCACGATGTCGGGCAGTTACTTTTTTAATCCAATAAAATAACTCGAACAAAAAAAAAAAAAAAAAAGAACTTTCCAAATTTCCAAAACAAACGTCATACATCCAAAAATACTACACTTAGAGATAAAACTCTGCAAAAAACCCCAAAAAACAACAAAAAAAAACAAAAAACGAAAGAGAAATCATCAGATTTCATTATTTTTTAAAATATCTGTGACAGATTCAGATAAATATTTCATGACTGTTTAACTTGGAAAAATTATGCACTCTATTACCATCCGGAGAATAATTACTTTTGTTGCCAAAATGATCAAGCTGTGACATGCAGATATTTAATATTGCACAGTGCACACGGCAAACGAACAATAAACCAAGCCAAACTAAACTAACGGTACTGGACTGAAATGAACTGAGCTGAAATGAATTGGCAACAGTTAGCTTAATGACCGTTGCCACATCTGGTTCGTACTAGATTAGGATATTATCTGTCAGTGATACAGAACTGGTCTCGTTAAAGATTTTGTCTTTGACAGACATTTCAAGATTAAACTGGATACACACACACACTCACACACACGCGCGCGTAGGCACACACACAAACACACGAACGGTGTACGTATAATTATCCATCGTATCAGACAGAATGCTCAAAATATCGGAGAAAATGCATGCATGTCCAATACACTTTTAATGGATATATTATATTTTTTTTCCCCAGTCCCTAAAATTAGAGTTTGATAGGTTCTGAGGGCTTACTCCCATTTGGTACAATTCCCAGTTGGTCGAAATGCTAAAACGACAACAAAGATGGTTCAGTGGTCTTACTGACATGCATGCTGTTACCTCAGTCATTATAATGAACTGTTACAGATTATATCTGGAAACCGATTATTATTGTATAGATGACATAAATATCGTTTATCGCATAAAGTATGCAAATATGACATATATCGAAATAAACCATGTATTGAATGTAGTAAATAATTTTAAAAAGATCTTTATTCAAAAATGTTTATGTCACAAAAAAAGAATCACTACTGCTTTATGAGGAGAGCGAAACTCGTTGTTTTCCGCGATTTGACTGCACAAATTCTACCTTGTGTAAACCAGCCATACTCGGAATGATTAGCGGTGTTATTTTTGTTTTTCAAAAATATCTTCTTATATACTCAAGAAGCCAACAAGAACACATCCTCTAATGAAAGTTTGCATAAACAGAGTTTTATTCAACAAAGGCCATGGAAAAACTATGAATAACCATGAAGAGGCCAATGTTCATTACATACATAGGTAATCAGATATTTCGATAGACAAGTTATTTCGATAATTGGGAATTCGACCACATGGGACGTCGAATAAATGGGACGACACCGTTCTGCGATAGAGTCGGAGCAAATCCAGAACGGTTACAACCTTTCCAAATATCATAACACGAGCCTTTAAAATGGCGTATCAAGCAGGAGTTATCAATAAATATCAGATGCAGTGATTAAGCTACAAAAACTTCATTAAAACTGTTAGATACTGAAATCAAAGACTGTTCATGCTAAACATCTCTGGATAGGTATAAAGCAGTCTTATCTGATGCTAATGTGGTGCACGGCAGACAGACCTGACTGTTGGTTTGGTCACGGCGTACATTCTATAAAACTTGCTCAGTAGGCTAATATCAAAAATATGCAAAATTCCGCAAAGTTTTAATTTTCATACCTCGTACAACTAGTTAATGTAACAAAGCAGGGATAATAGACTCTGTTATCTAGTTTATAATAACTGCCTAATTTTCGTATGAAATAATTGAACAGAAACTCATTTATCGATTGAGGGAAACACAGTACTATTGAAATTAGATTATAACACTAATGTTTCTTTTATATAGGCAGAGAATCTAATTATTTGTGTTAACGTGTGCTGTTCTGTGTAAGATTCCAGGATAGCAATAACAGACCGTGAAAGCAAATTACCCTGCACAGGCGGCCTTAACGTTTAAACATTCCCGTTTTCTCATCGGAATTTTTTAGTCTTGTTCCTTTCCCAACCTCTCTTGTTTTCTCACTGCATTTATGAACTGGTATGTGTCTGTTCTTCTGTATGTATTATGCACGAACGTATATGTGAATGTGTGATCTATGTATATATGTATGTATTATATATATAAATGTATGTACATAGAAATATTTCTGTTTTGCACCATTTGTTATTTGGTTTTTGGTTTTTGCTTCATTTTTTTTTTCATAACACCAAAAGAAAACTAATCAGTTAAATATACAAAACAGCAGCAACAACAGCAACAACAAATAAATAAATAAATAAACGACAAAACAACAACTACTAAACGAAATTTCCTCGATGACGATTACAACGTCATATTTTTTTTACTCCAGACTTATCATAAAATACTCTCGGTTACGAGAACACGAAACAGGAAGTTACGAACAACTCCGGGGCGCGCGGGAAACCACGAACACGAAAGATTGACGCCACTGTTTACGGGAATTACCGCTAGCGCTGGTAAGTGACAGATCAGAAAAATAATGGAAAGTTCAAATGAACGATCTATTAAAGACAAGTCAAAATCATTTACAGGTCTGTCTATTAAAACAGCCCCCGTGTGGTGTAATCCGAAAGCTTCTGGTGGATGAATCCTCGAGAAGCACCGCAGTGCCCGGCTGGGAGTTTACGACGATGTCAGAACTGCGTGTCCGACGTCATGTGGAATTACAGCGGCGAGAAGCATCGGAAACGAATATCATTCAGGATGTGTAGATCCGACAAGTCAGGGTCAAGATGGGTCAGAAGGTGCTTAGAAGCTGTTTTTTTTTTCTGTTTTTGTTTACGGTATCTAATTTCTGGACAGTTAAGGTCTAAATGTCGTTTGTTAAGGGGGAAAAAAAACAACAACAACAAAACAACAGCAACATTAAACAAACCCAGAAAAAGACAGACAGACAGACAGACAGACAGACACACACACACAAACACCAGCAACAATAATAAACAAAAGATTCTGACATCCAAACTTGATGATGCGAAAGGTAAAAGAGATATATATATATAGAGAGGGGGAGAGAGAGAGAGAGCGAGCGAGAGAGAGAGATCGAATGAACGAGAGATGGAGAGACAGAAAAAGAGAGAAAGTGAGAGAATGAATGAGAACGAGAGAGTGAAAATGAACGAGAGAGGACGAAAGGGAAAGAATAAAAGAAAAAGAGAGAGAGAGAAACAGAGAGAACGAACGAAAGAGAACGAGAGAGAGAGAGAGAGACAGAGAGAGCGAGAAAGACTGAGAGAAAGAACGTTTTATAAATTATTTATTTATCGACGAACGTTTTATAAATGTATTTACTTATTTACTTACTTACTGACTTCTTTAATTACTTGCTTATTTATTTACGAATAGAATTCACATTAGTTCCAGAATCCAAGAACGTTATTAATCTAAATGACATTTTATTGATATTTTCCATTAGAAAAAATGTATTGGAATTTATATAACATTAATAATATTATCAACAAATAAAAAAAAAAAAAAAAATAAACAGCAGAAAGATTAAGGGAAAGAAGAATGAAAAAATTGGAAAGAAAAAAGAATCAAAATAAATATCAGTTGCATAGCAACAACAATCACGATATTAAATAAATAAATACATAAAAAGAAATAAAGAAAAAAAAGAAAAAAAATTATAATAAAAAAGAAACACTTTTTTTTTAATGCTTCTTGCAAAACGTGTAAGAACCAAAATGACGCCCGCAGCAAAAAAACCTTTCAAATCTTATCTAGACACGCAGACTTTATATTTTTCTTGAGCATTTGATTGTTCAGGCGTTGGTTGTTAGCAAGAATATGATCGTCTCTCTCTCTCTATCTCTCTGAATTCTGTTTTACCCTCGAGGGGTGAAGACTGTATCTTACATCCTCAAAGATTCAGTGTAATGATTTTTTCTTTCGAAAACGATTCTCACCGTCCTCATTATTATTATAAGTTGTGTGTGTGTGTGTGACTGTGCGTGCATAGCGTGTATGTGCGTGTATAGTGTGTGTGTGTGTGTATCAGATAACACTTATTTGTTGTGGTGTTTTTTTTTTAGATCTACGACACTTATGCTGGAATTGTAGGCACACAAGATGTACTATCAAGCTTCACTGAATAAAAAACAAATGATTTCAGGAACTAATTTCATCCTAGAACGAGTTAAAACTTACTAATAAAAAGACGCACTTTTGCTCGACTTATTGCATAAGAAGCAAATCAATAGCCAACCTAAACGGGGCAAAGTTGGAAATCGCGTTTTCCACTTCACGTCTAGAAATTTAAATCGTCTAAAAAAACACATTAAGTTTTCGAAAATAAGTGACCTGATTTAATAATCGCAGTAAAAGCTCTGCTATTAACATTCAAACTGAATTCAGATCCATTTGTGTCTGCGCGGGCCGACATGTTTTTTTTTTTTTTTGGTTTTTGACATCAAGTTAAAAGGTTGTTTTGAAGTAAAATGATCAAAACATTCCCATAAAAATGTAATGACGGATGCCTAAGAACATCACATGATTTGATATTAATGTGTACATGTAATTGATTATTTGTAAGCATTGCTGCTTAGATAAATAAAATACCACTCACTCAGTCTTTCTCTCTATGTTTACACCCACATATCACCCACATATCACCCACACGCACACGCACGCACACACACACACACACACACACAGACACTTGAACAAACGCACACATATGTACATACATATGAAAGTGTGCTGTGTCTGAAAATATAAACTAACATTTTATGCTACAGTAGATATACTTGAAGAATCAATACACATATATACATATATACGTGTGTGTGTATGTGTGTGTGTGTGTAAACAGGATTCTTCACGGTACAACTGCTCAAGCATACTATGTATATTGAATTAGATTATAAGGTAGTTTATTTTAATTTCCTGTAGTTTCTGCGTTTATTGAAATCGTACAGGATGTATTTAAAAATCACTGAGGTTCGTGAAGAAACGGTGACAAAAGCTAGTGATTATTTTGATCTGCAAACGTGGTCAAGGTCACTACGTTCTGCTATTTAGTATAATTTTGCCATCATGTAGAATATAGGAATACGCGGAGATAGGCAAAAATGAGTGGAAATCCCAGCAGCATACCTCGGTATGACATAAATGCTTCAGTTAAGCGAACTGGATGCAACTGCTTTCATAATTACGCTGTTTCTAGTCGTAGATTTTCGAGATATTTCAAGAGTCTGCCACCGTCAGGTTAATAAAATAACTGAGATGAATATTTATATACACACACTTTCACACACACACACTTAATCTTCATTTCAGTATCTTAATGTATATATAGAGTAAGAGAAAGACAGAGATATAGCTAGATAGATATACAGATGAGAGAGAGAGAGAGAGAGAGAGAGAGAGAGAGAGAGAGAGAGAGAGAGAGAGAGAGAGAGAGAGAGAGAGAGAGAGAGAGAGAGAGGAGGGAGGGGGGGTTAATGGTAATATTTCACATTAGTGAAGCTATCTCAGTACTTTGGGGAATAATGTTAACTGCATCAAAATATCATTATTATCGAATATGCACTACAAGAGAGAAAAAGAAATTTTAAAAAAAAAGAAGAAAAAATAAAGAAAGAAAAAGAAAAAGAATAAATAAAAAATAATGAAATTATTAATCTCTATCTTAGCAGGATGTAAGATACATACTTATAGATCAATGCCATGTATCTTATGTCTTGACTGGTCTGTCGTTATTTAAAAATTACGGCAATAAAAGGAAACAGTTACCCTTAATAAGAACGTTTTAAAAACGAATGTACTTTAACGAAATGATTCAGACGTTGCACAAAAACTCAGAGTTTAATGTTCTAGCTATCTTTGTGTAGTTAAATGCCTGTCTAGATTAGAGTCCTTAAATTTAGGTTTATGCGAGTTCATTTCTACTTGTGAAAACCAAATTTAGAAACAATTAAACTGTAATCTGCTGATAAAATATACTATAAATTATCTGGAATTACATGCAAGAGAACACTTAAATGCATACACATAAACTACACTCACATACGGAATAAACAAAAAATCTAAAGAAAGAACTGAATTAATTTAATGAAGTGGATTTTTCTGCTGACAGACATTAATTTTCGTTAATATCCGGGTGTCTTCGGCTATCTCCGGTTGTCTTTGGTTTATTTCTGATTTAGCTGTTCGTAATCGATACTGTCTTTAATTTACGGAAATTTCTCACATTAAAGATGTAATTAGCCACTGCAGCACATTGACGTTTCATCGGTGTATCAGAGATTGATGAATAGTCGTATTAGAGAATATTGTCAAAGTTCTTAAACCTTATTCATCTTTGCGAAACAAAGCAAGCAATTAATACATGTATGTGTGTAATTAAAATATATATATATATATATTCCTTACAATTATCTAACTAGCGCCAATACAATAAACACACCAGGATCAAATTGGGTAGTCGAGAGCTAATATGGGTGTGAGATCGCATAACTTCTTTGTAAAGTTTAGGATCGATTTCTTGTGCACGTATTAGGTAACACAAGTTATGATATTAATGCCAGATTTAATCCCGGGTTAAGAAAATCTATAATGTGTTAGATTCCAATTGTCATTTCAGGCTATCAGCCAGGTTTAATCCTAGATAAAATAACATAGATCGTATGGTAAGAGCTACATTAAATTCTGTATCATGTAAAATAGGTTACAAAACAAAGCCGATTTTAATCCTGGTTTCGGCACAAGACAGGTTTAATTTTGGGTTAAATAACATAGGTTACGGTATAAGCAAGGTATAAGCAAGGTCAAATGTTAGTTAAGCCAGATTTAATAATGGCCTGCGTGGCATAGTTAAAACGTGAGCCAGATTTAGTCTCAGTGTCACAGTTACTGTACAAGCCAGGTTTTAATCATGAGTTGAGTAATACTGGACAAGGTAAAGGCCAGGTCAATCGCTGAGTTCGGTGCCAAATGTTATGGTAAGGTATAAACTAGGTTTAGTCCTGAAAACAACGATCATGTTAAAAGCCAGGTTTAATCCTGCATTAGGTATATCACGCACTGGAATATAAAGCCAGACTTAATTCTGAGTTAGATAAAATGTGTTATGGTATAAGCCAGATTTAATCCACTGTTAGATAACAGAGTTTATGATACAGCCTTAAATAGTACTGTTTGTCATTAACCTACCACACTTGATAGCGGCTATCCGCAGACCTGGATGAATTATCGACATTTCACGAAAACCGCCGACAGTAACGAAGTAACGTCATAATTAACAACATTTTTTTTTTTTTTTTTTTTAATTCATGGCTATATAACAGAGAACTACTCAGCTAATATGTGAGAAAACCTAGTGGACACCACGCATATGCTAGTCGTTTTCGCCTGCCAACAAGATTTGTCTTGTATGTACACACACACACACACACACACACACACACACACACACATATTTCCATAGGCATATTATTAGAAACAGACAAAATCGGGATATAAATTCGTCGAAACCGCCGATAATGAATGAGATGATAAGATTAAGGCTTAGGTGAGTTCAAAAATAAATATATCTTTAAATAATTATGCAGATAAAATTTTGCGTAAAAAAAGACTTGCTTTTGGAAGTTGTTGATGCATTTCGAATAAACTGGTGAAATATTTGAAATTAATGTAGAACATGTTATAATCCTCAGACGTGAATATCAGAAGAAGAAGAAGAAAAAAGATGCATTTCATTATCTTCAACTTGGAAAGCGTTCCTATCACAACTTAAAAATAGTCTTGAAAGCTATATAAAATATCAGTGTACTTTTCCAACAAGGGTAAAAAAGAAAATATCCATATAAAAACACCATCAACTTACATCAATAAATTAACTACTGATAACTTAATAGTCTGCTTGACATTTCATGTCAAGGATAATTTTCCTGTAAAAAAAAATAAATAGGAAAAGGAAAAAAAATATTAGTGATAAACGGAGAGAGAGAGAGAGAGAGAGAGAGAGAGAGAGAGAGAGAGAGAGAGAGAGAGAGAGAGAGAGAGAGAGAGAGAGAGAGAGAGAGAGAGAGAGAGAAGCATAGTATATGATATCAGAAAAGTAATGGATTACTGTATTATTACAATGGAATTGGAAGCAAGTTGAATGCGAATACGATTACAATTACGATAACTGTGATAAGAATTTATATTCCAAAGACTTTGATAATGCACAGATCGGAACGGGATATAATCCAACACCGAGGTCGTTTGATGTCTTTTGGAATTCAGTTACCCGTTCGTACCACTTTTGATTACTAATTTATATATTTATTTATTTATTTAATTATTTATTTATTTATTTATATTATTATTATTATTATTAACCATTTTTTTGTTTTTATAATGTTTTATTTTATATTTATGGATACTGCGTGGAATGGCGGAATGCGTAGGAGTAGGACAGACGACTAGAAGGAGTAAAATAAGAACGGCATAAAAATGTATATCGTTGACTGATATATTGTTTTCTTGGTTGGCAAGAGTAAGTTTCCCAGAAGAACCGATTAAGCAGGCTCTTCCATTTATCTCATAAACAGGTGAAGCATAAACCAGATCCGTTTTCGAGAATAGCGCAGCAAGCCTGTTCCTTCATTTATGAAATTGTTAGTCGTAGCGGAAACCGAAATTCTTTTTTGTCCGTAAGCGAGGTGTATATGTAATATTTTACTTCGTACGTGTTGTAACATTCCTTCAGTAACTAGGCGTGGTGAAATCTTTATCAAACGTAGGTTAAATAAATAAATAAATAAATAAATAATCTAAAAAAAAATAATAATAATAATAAAAAAAAAATTTAGTTAATCTCTGTCTGTAGGTATGTTTGTATACGCATATTATCTATATAAGAACATATGTCTGTATGTCTGTGTGTATGCATGTATGTCCGAATTAAACAGAAGCAGGACTTCAGTATTTCTCATAAATGGATATACTTAACTCATTATTTATAAACGATCTCTTTAAAATGATTTTTGAATAACAAAAAAAAAAAAAAAAAGAGAAAAATATAAATGCGTCATTAGATCTACTAATTTTTACTAAGCATAATTTATAAGTGCTTGACATAGCATTGTCATCTGCTTAACCCAGAATCAAGCCAATTATTTCTCTGCTCTATCACAACAAAATTCTATGAAACAGGGGCTAATCACTTATAAAAAAAAAAAAAAAAGCGTATTAGATACGCATCTTTTCATAATGGCTTTCAGCTCGATTCGTTCATTATCTTAACATTTCTTTTTGAGCTTGATAACAAAGACAGGAGATCAGAAATAGAAAACATATATTGATTCCAGAGTTTTTAAGACAAAGGTCTTCTAACTGGCCAGGCGCAATGTGCCACACATTAAACGTCGTAAAGAGAGAGCACTTAACAAGGGCTTTGGCTAATTGTAATTAACTGAGCTCAGAGAAGGCTTGGGAATTGTTCCTAACTAGGTCAGCCCGTGTAATTCCTCTCTCGGGATCTTTTGTTGGTATTGTGTGCCCACGACAGACACATTCAACAATACCGAGACTGAAATATGATATATCCCAAACTCACTAATAGAAATGTGAACAGTATTGAGACTGAGATATGATATATCCCAAACTCATTTAAATAGAAATGTGAACAGTATTGAGACTGAGATATGATATATCCCAAACTATTTAAATGGAAGTGTGAACAGTATTGAGACTGAAATATGATATATCCCAAACTATTTAAATGGAAATGTGAACAGTATTGAGACTGAAACATGATATATCCCAAACTATTTAAATGGACATTTGAACAGTAGACTGAAATATCATATATCCCAAACTATCTAATGGAAATGGGAACAATATTGAGACTGAAATATGGTATATCCCAAACCATCTAATGGAAATGGGAATACTATTGAGACTGAAATATGGTATATCCCAAACCATCTAATGGAAATGGGAACAGTATTGAGACTGAAATATGGTATATCCCAAACCATCTAATGGAAATGGGAACAGTATTGAGACTGAAATATGGTATATCCCAAACTATTTAAATGGACAAGTGAACAGTATTGAGGCTGAAATATGATATATCCCAAACCATCTAATGGAAATGGGAACAGTACTGAGACTGAAATATGATATATCCCAAACTATTTAAATGGAAATGTGAACAGTATTGAGACTGAAACATGAAAAGGATAACTCAAACTATCTTATCTGTTACAGAAATCAAAGAAATTACAATAACAAAAAAGATAATTTTTTTTTTTTTTTTTTTTTCAGTTTCTAACATCTTTCTCTGTATTTTGGTTTCTACTTTTTTTTCTCTAATACTCGTTTTACTCAGCTGAAGCAATTTTAGTTCATACTCTGACAGTCAATTCGCATTTGTATCGGTTCTCAACTCCATTTTCTGTTTCTGAAACCTTCATCTATGATCAAAGTTATTTAATCGAAGACGCATAGAAACTGAATTCATTTTTTTATTTTTTTTTATTTTTTTTTATTTTCATTGGCTAAACATTCACGTGATTCCAAACCAGACCTCATAATTACACGTGTGTTGCAAAAGGTCACACAACACGTTCTTGGCCATAAAAGACGCGTTGTGATGGTAACGGATCAGGTAGTTTACAAAATTGCGATTTGTTGGACGGCAGACATAATCTCCAATCGATTTTATACAACAGACGCACATGTTGGACAAATATCCAGCATCGCGAGCCAAATTCGTTTAGAATTATCTAACTAATTTTTGTGTCTGCACTCGCTGTTGTCTGTTGTCATGAACACGAATTTGTGCTTACTTAATAAATTCCTTACGGATAACCTCTCTGTCTCTCTCAGTCTGTCTCTCTCTCTCTGTCTCTCTGTCTCTCTCTCGCTCTCTTTCTCTCTCTCTGTCTGTCTGTCTGTCTCTCTCTGCCTCTCTCGCTTTCTCTCTCTCTCGCTTTCTCTCTCTCTGTCTCTCTCTCTCTCTCTCTCTCTCTCTCTCTCTCTCTCTCTCTCTCTCTCTCTCTCTCTCTCTCTCTCTCTCTCTCTCTCTCTCACACACACACACACACACACACACACACACCACAAAAATAAATACACAGTGTTTAAGATACTTTGTTTTATGATGAAACTGGGAATACAGAAAAGAAATCATACCATTGAGAAAACACATTTGAACATCCTAACATAACAACAATAACAATACTTCTACTGATATTAGTACTGCTACTACTTATACTACTACTACTAGTACTACGACCATTGCTATACTACAAATAATAATAATAATCACAAACACGACAACAACAACAACAACAACAACAACAATAATACCATTTTTCAGCGTGGAATCGATTCTTTAGAGCATTTCTTTCTTTCTTTTACCAGTTACTATTATTACATACAGCTGAACTGAAATTCCGCACGGGATACCGCGGGCTGTGTTTTTTATATTACAAATATAACGTTCGCGCCGACGGCCACGGAAAAATTTATAAGATAAAGCTACGCATGTAATCCTTTTCTACGACCACACACTAAAACTACTTGAAATTAACTAAGAGAATTTCACGAAATGCCAAGCGACCCGGGGCTAGGATTGGGATGTGGCAAGGAGAGAGCCTAAGTAAATGTTATTGATGCGCTTTGTTTTCCTATTTGCAAATCTCGTTTGGACACGGGGAAAGAACGATCGGTTTAACGACATCGCCTCGCAACTGTTTACTCAGTAATTAATTACAAGACTGTCAGAACACTGTTGTAATAATTTCACACCGTGAAAGAACAAAAAATAGAACTTTCTTGAGTCTACGCGATTTTTTGTTTTGTTTTCAGTGGGATCAGCTCTATTGCCGAGATGACAGTTTCTTTTTGGCAATACGTAATTATTATGATAATACTTTTTTGTTTCAGAAACGTCACCAAATGTAGCTTTTTCGGAATCCGACAAATTCCTGAATACATTTAAAAAAAAAAAGATTTAAAATGTATTCGATTTATACTGATACATTTTAACTCGGGTAATAAGGAGACAAGTAAAGAGCAGTTTGTCTGAACATGTTGATTAGTTATCTATTTAAATTTTATTCGTTTGTGAAATGTTCAAAGAATTATTTTGAAAGAGTTATCAGACCAAGGTAATGTTTGTATTAAACAGATTCCTACTAGAAACACACTAAATTATATAGTGAAAAATATTAACAAAAATAAAAAAATATATAAATAAACACATTAATAATAATAATAATAATAATAATAATAATAATAATAATAATAATAATAATAATAATGATGATGATGATGATGATGATTATAATAATAATAATAATAATAATAATAATAATAATAATAATAATAATAATAATAATATAACACCACCACCACCAACAACAACGACAATATTAATAACAATAGTAACAATAATAATTAAACTTATTCTCAGTTGTTTTGATTTAACAATGGTGTGACTACTCTAAATCCAATCTAGACGGATATCCACACTAATGTGTGCCTGGATATATATAAAAAATATATCTGAAACGTCAGACTCTGGGCTGTGAGTCAAGGACAAGTCTTTCCCTGGCATAAATACTAAATATTTAACCCGCAGTGCACTGAAAGAATCTGAAAGAAACAGTCAGGAACTAAGAGCTAAAACAAAACGCAACCTGCAATCTGAGTACTCAGGGACAGATCCAGAATTTCTACCCTCCCGATCACCAGAAAACAAAAACACACACATACACACACACAAAAAAATCAACAAAACCCAGAATTAACAAACCAAACAATTACAACACAACCAAAAAAAAAAAAAAAAAAAAAACAAGTCGTAAAAAAAATAAATAAAAATAAAAATAAATAAAATCACGACAAACAAGAAGCTCATGCCCATCGCCTCCAAGAAAAAGAACAAATAAAACAAAAAACAAAACAACAACAACAAAATAAAAACCCAACAACAATAGGTGTCGTAAGAATCATTATGAATAAAGCTTTTTATGGTAAACGGATTTCAAGATAAATAAAATAAAAAAAAAAAAAAAAAAATGCAGGTGAGAGAGACAAACAACAGGGACACACACATTTGGCACAATCGCTGCATTGTTAAAAACGAAATAAAAAAAATGCTTTCTATTATTAGAAACAAACTTTCAGTGTGCTGTTTGAAATGATTTCTCCGTGCATTCCAAAACCATTACGTCATTTCTTTCACATCGTTGTTGTTCAGTCAGCTTTCTGCTGATCTTACACATTAACAGCGCATTAACTAACATTTTCTATCAGGATTTCTTCATAATTACTATAATTTATTCAGAAACCTTTTGAGAAGAAAAGGTTTAGATATTCAATTTGATAAATTAACTGTAATAATAATGATGTCATAAATAAATAAATAAATAAATATATATATACAGATATAGATAAAGATAGATAGATATATAGATAGATATAGATATAGATATATTGTACAAGGCGTACATATTAATATCATTATTATTTTTTGTACTAAAACCGTTTTAATATAGGAGATTTGACATTTAATATGTTTTTTTCATTTCATGTTAGGATCATATGTATGATCGATTAGAAACGCATATAATTATTATATTATATTATTGGTGGGTGTTCGCGTAATTATGTATGTTTTTATAGTCTTTAAAAACATACTTAGTAGGAAACACGAATACCTTTTAAAAGTATATAATTATTACATGGTACATGAGAATGTTCGTATAATGGTGTAATTATATGTCTATATTCTGTGAATTAATTTACTAATGTTTGTTTATTTATGATGAATGCTTGTGTTTGCGCGTGTGTGTGTGTGTGTGTGTGTGTGTGAACGTCCGTGTGTGTGTTTTATAGATGGATATCTACAAGCGTATAAGAGTATCTGACCTGACATTGTTTTCGTTTTAAATGTATCATCCCCTCTCAGTTATTGAATAAAACCATCCACATGTAGGAACCATGGCACTGTATATTGTATTTCCGCATTACGATTGTTTCATGGAAGTCGCGAGTATTTTAAAACTTCGATCAGCGTCTTGTCAAAGATTTGACGGAAACCAATGTACGTCATATTCACGTCAGTCCCGGAGTAAATCGAAATGTTTTAGAATATGCCATTTAACGACGATATTCTAATACAGAAACTCAGTAATGCTGTAATGATTTTCTTCAACATTAAAGAAGTAAAAAAAAGTCACTCTGAAGCTAATTCTTTTTGAAGTATATAAATATAGAAATTATTGCAGACGTATACAAATGCGACCGCAATGATTGCCGAACTAATACCCCCCAAAAATTAAAAATAATAATAAATAAATAAATACCCCACCCCCCCACAAAAAAAAACCCACCCCAAACATTCCCGTTTATTATACTGGCCTAAATAAAAATAGTTATATGTCAAGGAAAATGTAGATAGCCTACTGAATAGCTTACCTAAAACTAAACCAACAGTGAATCAAACGATTTAGCTACAAATTAAATTTGTTAGAACTGCATTTGTAAAATTCTTTGTAACTGTGTTAGTACTTACAGAATATATAGAGGGGAAACATAACTAATGTTTTGGCAGGAACCAGTGTTTGTTTAGTGAGAACTTGGTAGCCGTCTGATCAGCGGCTGTTGGTTCGTGTCAGCTGATCACTCAGAAACCTAGCACGGCTTTTCCTAGGCTAAACAGCGGGGGAAGCAGAATTATAAAAAAATGTACACTTCTCTTCACAGTGAACTCCAGAAAACTCCGGACACACAACTGCGAGAGACCAAGAATGGTGGAATGGGTCCAGCAAGTTGGGAATTTCTGTACATAACGCATGTTTTTATATGTATATATGTATTATGTTGTCTGTATGTATGTATGTATGTATGTATGTATGTATGTATGTAATGTAATGTATGTATGTGTGTGTGTATGTATATATGTATGTTATGCAAGCATGCATGGAATATGTATTTATATATGTATGTTAGTAGATTAATATGTATGAATTAATGTACGTATCTCTCGCTCTGTGTATAAATGTATGTATGTGTGTGTGTCGGTTACTCTCGAAAAGAAAAAGATTTAGATCTACCATTTCTCTGAAAAGCGACTCACTGTCTCAGTGTTACATTTTAAATACTTTTCCCAGACGCATTAATTGTTTGTGAGTACTCAACCAACCAACAAATCAGACATAAACGACGATTTATTCCGTTTATATTTAACTCGATTTCAAATCCTCCTGTCAGCTCCAGATGACAAGTGGGTTTGATTTTATAATACCTATTCTAAAAGACGCTGCAAATGTCATTCATCGTATATGCATTCCTCAACAGATATTTGCTACACCATTAAAACTGATGTAATTGCTGTTTTTGAGTGTGTGTTTTTTTTTTTTTTTTCTATACATGTATAAACATTATCTTTAGCAATAATGACATAGATAAAAAGGAAAAAAAAAAAAAAAAAAAAGAAAAATTAAAAAATTAATTCTTTATATCAAATGAATGATACATTTTTTTTTTTTCTGCTAATAAGTTAATTCTGAAAGTGATGGCCAGTGCAGCGAATTAGATAGTACGTTTCATGTAATTATTAATCATCATTATTTTAATTACGGGTAAAATGCCAGTGTGTGTTGCTCGGGATAATGGACTGTCAGAGTCTTACAGCTGTCTCAGTTCAAGCAGAAGTCCCCTGATGACTGAATGCAAACGTTATGAGACTGACGAGTTATTATAACATCTGATGAACTGATAGTTCAATAAATGCTTTTAGTTTCTCTTTATCAGCGGGTCGAGACGCAGTGAAATACAAACATGTTTGTTGGTTATTAGAAGATCAAAGAAATTAATGACCAGTGCTCGTGCAGGATTAGAATGTTTTACATTTTACAGGAGAGGTAAAGATACACGTGGCTGAGATCTGTAATTAAAACGCTACACCTCTCAAAGTACATCAAAGTACGCCTCCGTTTCACATTTAAAAATTATTCTGTCCTTACACTTCCTCCTTTACTGGAGCACCTCGGTTGAAGATCCTGTTGAACCGAGTCTAATAAAATGCTTCGCGTTGTTCCATCAAGACGACACACGTTTCTTGTTATTCAGCAGCATCAGAAATTATTCTTTGGTCGAAAACCATCTGAACTTTATTGTTTTATAGTTAACTGAATGGACTCTAACCGTGACACACGCTTGATGGGGTTCTGCGATTATACTAAAAGCCTGTCTAGGTGGTATTCGGTCCCAGATAAATGATCGACAGGTTGTCCACTTAACGTAGCTGGTGTTCACTGGCCGGTGAACATTAATCAGTCTGACTAGTGTGTTTAGATTGTGGATAAACCATCCCACTGATGCATAAAGGATCTTCAGATCAGAAGCTTTCGAATGATCGCGACGTAAATATTTTATAATACACGAAGCATCATCTGTCAGTGTGCAATGTTATCAGTCCTGATAGATGACGAGGTCAAAAGAAAAGGAAGTTACACAGACTGAGGTGAAGTCAGAGAGGGAAACGACGAAAGTGAAGGAACAGATGAGGAAGGAATATAAGAAAAAAAAAAAAAAAAAAAAAGAAAATAAAAGAAAGAAAGAAAATAAAGACAAAAAGCAGAAAAGAAAGAAGGACAGAGGAACGGAAAGAAAGGCGAAAAAATGAGTGAATAAAGAAGGAAAGAAAAAGACAAGAAGGAAGGAATAAAGAGAAGAAGGAGGGAAATAAGTAAAAAAGAAGAAAATAAATAAATAAAATGATTAATAATTTTAACAGAATTTGAAATAGCAATCATTCCATTAAGATAAATCTATATTATTATTTATAAATATCTAAAGCAAATTTAGATGACCAAGCTTAAACCTTTTACAGAAACCAAGCAAACACCTGATGTCCATGGCGAATTATATAATGTTCATTAATTATATTTTCTAATCTATCTTACTCTGAAATATTGCTTTTTACACATAGACATACACATATACATGCAAATGCACACACACACACACACACATACATACATGGATGCAAGCGAACATACATACATAAATACCTATATAGATATTACATACATATATAAAGAAAGAAACACACTGACATATAATATATAATACTAATAATCTACAATTATGTAATGGACCAAAGTGTTGATGATGTTTTAGTGACTGAACAAATAGAATGAACGTATTGATCATAGTTCTCAAAATACAAATGAAGGAATACACTGCACTCGTATAAAACGAAGGTCAGTTATTAATATTATAGATTGCTGAGCATTCAGATCGAAATTATTTGTATTTTAACTAGAAAAGAAATTAATATAATCAGATGACGTCAAGTAACAGCGAGAGAGAGAGAGAGAGAGAGAGAGAGAGAGAGAGAGAGAGAGAGAGAGAGAGAGAGAGAGAGAGAGAGAGAGAGAGAGAGAGAGAGAGAGAGATCATTCATTTATCAGTTCATCTATGCATCATTCCTTCCACCTATAAACACATAGGCACACGCACATACACATGTACAATCTTCATACATACCCAGATGCACCTTATGAAAAAACAGGCCTATAGATACATATCTTTATTGAGATATTCTGTTGGTTATCGACAAATGAATAAATTTACCTAAATCAACCAGCAACTGAAACATAACAGATTCATGATTTACAACCAGAATGATTCACTGTGCACGATACCACTTAAACCCCCTTTCCACTAATTTTAACCTGAAATGTCATTTTCAGAAATAAGGAAGGTTATTCAAATACTTGTGATTAGTATTAATAAACAAACGCCAAAAGTTAATTCGAAATGATC
Organism: Chrysomallon squamiferum; assembly: GCA_012295275.1. NCBI lineage: Eukaryota > Metazoa > Mollusca > Gastropoda > Neomphalida > Peltospiridae > Chrysomallon > Chrysomallon squamiferum. Next base: position 17,529,931 of record CM022672.1, on the reverse strand, counting down.
CATAAATTAAACTTATTGTAATCCACAGAACAACAACAACAACAATTGTAGTAGTAGTAGCAGTAGTAGCAATAGCAATAGTAAAAGTAATAGTAGTAATAGTAATAGTAGTAGTAGTAGTAATTAATAGTAGCTGTAGTGCAATGGTAGTGATAGTAGTAGTAGTTGTAGTAGTAACAATAGAAGTAGCAGTAATGGTAGCAATAATAGCGGCGGTGGTAGAAATAGTAATAGTAGCACAAGCAATAGTAGTAGTAATATTGTGGTAGTAGTAGTAGTAGTAGTAATAATAATAATAATAATGATGATGATGATGATGATGATGATGATAGTAGTTATAGTAGTAATAGCAGCAGCAGCAGCAGCAGTAGTAGTTATGAAAAAGAATACTATATTACACAAACACGTACATGCTTACACACACACACACACACACACACACACACACACACACACACACACACACACACACACATACCGAAAGTATTAAAAAAAATAAAAAAAATATTAAAGATAGTGATTACACTATTCTGAATCAAACGCTGTTAAATTCTTTGGTTACATTCGTGCTCAATTTCCTTTCTTTTTTCTTTCTTTTTTTTACTAGACAAATGTACATGGACAAGTAAATAGGACAACACAATATTGATATTACGTACTGACTTAGATGTCTTTTGTTTGTATCACAAGGGAAATGTTTTAGCGCAAATGCAACTGAATGATCGTCTGGCAAACATTTTAAGCGCTTCAGTTAAAAACCTATTATTATTATTATTATTATTTTTGTTTTGCTTGTTTGTTTCACAATAGTGAATATTTGTGATTATATTTATATTATGCACTGAAACCTACCAGAGACATTTTTGTTTTATTATTATTATTTCACAATGATGGATATTTGTGATTATATTTTTATTGCCGCATTGTAAAATGATTGTCAGAAGGACAGTATTAACGAAGATAGGAATAATCATAATAGTAGTTTTAATAATACTTGTCTGTGGTGATGGAAGTAATGGTAGTGATATGAAGTAGATTTGTTGCAGTACTATCAGTATTATTATTATTATTATTTTTATTATTATTATTATTATTATTATTATTATTATTATTATTATTATTATTATTTTTATTACTGTTGTTGTTAATGTTGCTGCTGCTGCTGCTGTTGTTATTATTGTTATCAGTATGATTTGTGGTAGTAGTCGCTGTCTTGTCATTATTATCATCATCATAATAGTTAGCATGATTGAAGCAAGACTGTAATAAGTGATGATACTAATAATGGTAGTAGTGGCAACAGCACCTGTACTTGCAACAACAATCATAACCATAGAAGCAACAGTAACATTAGCAGCGGTTAGTTAATCAATAAAATATTTTTTAAATTACTAAAGGCTATAATGATTTTCCAGAAATAATGACAACTGAAATATATACACAGACATAAAAGATTAAATAATTTTGGAAATAGTTAGGAAGGATATAAATGTATCTTGGTGACAGAGTAATATTAATATAACACAGAAGACTTTATGCTAAAAACGAAAAAAATTCCTTATAATGATAATAATAGTGTTAATAGTAGTTGTAATAAAACTACTACTAATAACAGAGCAGTAAGATTTTCATTTTTATCAAATATATACCTTCGTCAGTTATTCAAAACATAATATTAGTAATAAATACTGTTTGATTAGATAGATCAGGGATTGTTTATCAAAATGAAATTAGTACCAATGAAGAACCATACTGACTGGAGAGTAATTGTAACTTTCGTCTTACCTTGTGACTTTTGTGATCGATGAAAAATTCGGGGACTGTTTTTCATATTCTCCGAACCTGAGTTACAATCCGTCGTTTCCCCTACGGACGAGCCCTGGGACTCGGATAAAATCCGCGAGATAGTTTCCCCTGTTTCGGGAATAAGGAGCGCCGATGTGGCGACAATATTTGGTAGCACCTGCGCAAGAGTTGCACCACCTTCCGACAAAGATCGAATAGACTTTGCTCCGAAACTGGGATGAAGACGTCCCTTGGAAACACCGTTTGATTTGTTATCCGAGGAAAATATGCACGGTTTGCACGCATCGTTGAAGAGAACCATTGGTTTGGGACGGCTCGTTTCAAAAGAACAGCTCTGTCGAAGAGACGATTTTGCCTTACTGTTTTTGCCGTCGGGGAGCAGAAACATGTTTTCTGTTTTCGCACCCAGACTTGCCCCACCACGCAACCGCACCCTCGTCGTTCCGGTCTGTGGATCGAACGCAACTTCTGTGTCCGTCTTAAACAGAGCATCTCTCGAACATTTGCGTGCCCACTGATCGAGAACAGACATTCCTGAGGTTCGTTGGCGAGCAATTATTTTCAGTTCCTTGGAACTTGGCGGTACCAGCTTTGTGGCAAAAATCTGTCCACACAGAACACACGGGTCGGTTCTATCTACAATGTCTTGCCATTCTTTGTCGTCTTTCCAAGCATGAAGAATGGAATTATCCTCTTTACGTGCCATAACAGAATAGTGGGGGGAAAAAACAGCTATTTTGTTATGATTTAGCTTGTTGTTTTTTCGGTCAATTGATGTTACGCTCCATCATTACAAGAAACGAGTGTAAAGAATTAAGATTTGGTGCGTGTGAAGTGAAAGAACGCAAACCATTTTGTATATGTTGTGTACACGCGACTTCCATTTTCTTGCATCGGTACCAGAAACATCTGGCATAATGCCGACGAGAGGGAATTATTTCTTCAGTTTCCAAACATCAATGATCATCAAATGAAATAATTATAGTGGTTCAGTCGGCAGGTTGGAGTCATTAGCGCTTCATCATTTATCCAGAATGTCCGAATCATCACTGGACGATGACATGTTTCTCACTCTTCATACGATTTAAAGCAGACGCAAAAGTTAAAATAATAAAATTAAATCAACCGCGTCAACGTTAGCCTCAACCACTAAACAATATTTTAAAAATGAAAACGAAAAAAAAAAAATCTTCATAATTTCATAAAACAAATATTAAACCTGCACAAATAAATATTATATAAATACAATAAGTAAAAAAAAAATAAAAAATAAAACAACCCGAAAACATTTCCACTCCTCAAAATAATGAAGCATGTAACTCAGTCCTTAAGATTCAAAATGAAGGAATTCCAAAGCAATAATATTGATTTTTTTTTTTGTTGTTGTTTTTTTGAGTTTGGATCACCGAAATCATCGATCCTCATCTGAACTGCGATCCTGTTATCTACCGTTGTATAAAGATGGTCATCACTACAAAGCAGGAAGCATTCCATTTACTGGCGGACCCGAAAGCATTTCGTTATTAAGTGAGCATAGTTTTCACAGACAGCGGACTTATCGCAGATTCTACAGGCTTATGGCTATAAATGCCCGTAGTAAAATTACGGCAATTTTATCAGATCGTGAATGCTTCTTGTCTCTCGTTCGACATTCTGATAATGCTCCAAGTTCGGCGACATGATTTGCCCTAAGTAAGGTAGCAACGTGACCCATTCATTTCATTATCACTGTTCCATGGCATTTTACGAAATTATCGTACCCATTAGGCACTCTTACTAGACAATACACTTGTGTTGTTAGTCAGGTTATCGTATATAACACATACGAAAGGTGAGTTCTCATAGGAGATAATTTGGATCCTGATATGTCCTGAATTATCTCAACATTGTTGTCTGAGGCTAAATTAGGAATCAAAATAATATAACCTTCTTCTTTTCTTTTTATAAATCGAAATTAATTATTTTTTATTTATTTATTTAATAAATTATTACATTTTTATTTTAAACGATAGATCAAAAAAAAAAAAAAAGTATTTTTTAAACCCCTAAAAAGACCATTTAGCGAAAACGTATAATTTGCAGAAACCACAAGTCGAAAAGAAGCTAAATTTAAATATTGTGAGAGATGTATTACATAAATCTATACTCCGTTATACACTGCTAATAATCAATCTTCAGAAAGTACTGAAAGAAAACAATACTAGCTTCACTCAGTTGGTATCACTATGGTTGTGCAGATGATATTCAAAAAAAAAAAATATATAATAATAATAAAACAACAAATTGGTGTTTTCGTAACGAACACATTCTTTTAGAATTGAAAGCGAGGAAGATGCTCACAATAGCAACGCGATGCTTCAACAAATTTTGTTTTTTTGTTGTAAATCACTGTATACATAATTGATGCGAAAAACACACAACAATAACGTCCCGATGATCCCAAGCATGTATAAATTCCATTTTGTTTGTTAAGAAATTTAACACCACAGATCGGATCACACAAAAACAACAAAAAAAGGGACTGTGTTAGTCTTGTAGAAATATCAATCGCAGTTCACTTTTGAATTTCCTTTTGCATTATAATAATCCCAAACAATCAGTTCAGTCATTTCTGCACAGTATCAGCAGACTTGAACAAACTTGTTTTTTCAGAACCACGTATTCCAAATCATTTCAGCCACACCTGTTAAGTTTCCAAGGAAACAGCGTCACATGAAAATCCCGTATCCTGAAAATTTACTGGTTCACAGACCAGGGGATGATTATATCCAACTGAAATCTTGTGAATGAATAACACACACTCGATCTTTTTACTTTTCTTTTTTTTGTTTTTTCCTATAAGAAACTAAATGTCTGTATGAAAAATTATGTGCCCAACAACAGAGAATTACTGGTTAGAAATGGTCTGAAAGGCCTCACAATTTTCAATAAATAATTGAACAGTTTTATACGAATTAATAGAGTTCTTGATTAATAGTTTTACTTACAAGTTTTCTAGATAATGAACATCCTAGAACAAATATATATACATATATACATTAGTCAAAATGCACACATTACTGCTTTTCTCCCACGAAAACTGTTCATTTGAATCCTCCTCGAACTCACAACACCTCGAATTGTGTTACAAGAACAAACACCCAAAATAACAAACAAAACAAAACATAATCCTCGTTAGATAAACAAACAAAAATCCCATCAAAAAGAAACACACGTAATAACAGTAATTGCTCTGACTCGCACGCAGAAAACAACAATGCACTGTCAAGCGAAGCCACCTTGCGTTTTTCACAAGACACAGTTCGTCAAGATTTACAACATCGCAAAAGTGAAGCAACTCCACAGTGAATTATCTCGTGAACCGAAGTTGCTTTGGTGCATTCATCGCAGAGCGCTTGAAGTCTAATCCAGTCGGTTAGGAGTTTTCCTGCCTGCTGCCTTGCCTGCCTTGTCTGCTGCCTAGCTGTGTTCCACCCACGTTCAGAGCGGAGAGGACTTTCCCCGTTCGATCAATAAGCAAAGCAACGCGCTTTCAACAGCCGCGGAATTCCATGAAAATTGTGTAAGTATAGACAGTCAGAAACGTAAACACAACACACCGTCACGCGCGGACGTGAGACATATTTTACGCATATGTGTATGTATGTATGTGCGTGTGTATGTGCGTGTGTATGTATGTATATATGTATAACTGTTTGTAAGTATGACTATATCTCTGTATGTGTGGCTAAACTTTGATTATCTCATGAAAACACCTTACTTGCTAAAATATATATATATATACATTAATTTGTAACTAATATATTGAGAAATAATTTTATGTTGAAATTATAACTCTCATTTGAGGTGTTTTTCTTCACTTTATACATTCTTATCAGTTTGGTTCAAGGAGATCTGTTCTATTTAATAAAAAAAAATAAAAAAACATTTCAGTCGAAGATGACTAAAAGGACAATATTTTAATTAGAAACTGTTAAATATAGCACACAGTGTATTTAAAAACCCTATTCGATTGAGTGAATTAGCATTAGATACTTTATGAATAAGAATGCATAACCATAAAACGGAATGGAAAATACAATTCTTCGGCTGGGCGACCTAAAACAAAAGCTCGGGCAATAAATAATTAATTATTCCTCTTCGTTAAAGGCACACGGTGATCGTACTGTAGATATTACCTTCAGAAATAGCAATATAACAAAACCTAAGAAACGAAAATAAACTTTCAAAACAAACAACGTGTTAGCGTTTAATGACGGTACAACAATATGGCGACATGTACACGAACACAATTATTTTCTAAATAATGAACTGAACACATGCATTAGTGTCACTTTGTTAATATTAATGAACTGGAGATGTATGTTATAACGGGGGATAAATCGTTTGTTTTTATTGATTTCTAGCACAGGAAGCTTACATGGTAATGTTTTCTTATTAAATTTGTTCGTAATCATTTTCCTGCTAATTACGTCTTCTTTTTTTTTTTTTTTTTTTTTTTTCGTATTTTTCTCCTTTTATAATTACACGACTTTGTACGACTATATAATTAAATTATATTTAAAATCATCTCAACATATTTTTTTTTTATCAAATTAACAAATATGTTGTACCATTCATTATTGTTGGTGTTGTTGGTGCACATGCAGTTCTTCTTATTATTACTATTATTTATTTATTTATTTATTTATTTATTTATTTATTTATTTATTTATTTATTTATTTATTTTCCTTTAATTTTTAATTTTATTAATATTATAAGGGAAAAGCTTGCAGATGGCAATTCCTAGGGTATGATTGTCGAATAACAGACAGTGATCTCTTATATGTACCTTCTCACATACAGGATAGCAAATAGGTTTTGACAAAAAGTGTAATAGGGATCGATCAGTTCAGAGTTTTAACCTCCGCTTGCTCTTCAGTAAAAAATAATTACTTACTTCTCCCTTCTTCTTGTGTTAATAATAATAACACAATTAAAAAAATAAAATAAAAAGAAAAGTTAAAATACACCTAATAAAATTTAGAACAGAGACAGAGATGGCGACAGTGTTAATAATAAAAAATTCATTGTAGTTGGCTTTTTCATTATAAGTAAGAGATGGAGAGAAGGAAATGCATTATTTACTTTGTTTAATGAATTAATTATTATAGATTTCTGCCTCCTTTTTTCTACGTGTTTTGAATTACTCGTCCGTGTATTACATCCTGTTTTCGTTTTTGTTTTCGTTTTTTTTAATCCCGAATAGATATTTCAGTTCGTGAAATAAGAAATTACGTTGTGAATATTCAACATTTTTGTTCGTATAGACATCAGATGCATCTCTCTCTCTCTCTCTCTCTCTCTCTCTCTCTCTCTCTCTCTCTCTCTCTCTCTCTCTCTCTCTCTCTCTCTCTCTCTCTCTCTCTCTCTCTCTATATATATATATATATATATATATATACGTGTGTGTGTGTATGTTGTATGTGTGTGTGCGCGGGTTACTGTCGTTCACGCACTTTAGCACATATTTGCAAGGGAGAGAAAAATGTAGAAAACAAATTAGTAGATATTTTTTAAAATACCTCAGCAAAGTGATAAATGTAAAAGAAATTATTTTTTGATAACTGAGTCTCATTTAAATCAATTATCATCATTAGATGTCTGACACATGCTTCTTATTTAATGATTTCACAAGAGATTACATCCGTTACATAACAAACTTATTGATTATTAGTCAGGCAGCTTTTGTATCCACGTACCCCAGACGGGAGAAAAAACAAAATAGAGAACTGATAATATTTTCAAGAAGCATTGTCTGGAACGTGAAATACTGACTTTGTCACTAACCTCACTGACATTCTAATGGAAATTAGACATACAGTTCGAACAAAAACGTGAATATAAAGCCTTTTTTTTTTTTAAAACAATAAAGAAATAATAATAGATAATAGAAAGAATGAAGAAAAAAAGTGAAAGAGAAAAAAAAAACGCTTTTATTCCAGTGAAATATTTTACATTCAAATGCAATTAAATTTCCTCCTTGATAAAAATCTTTAATTCCAAAACAAATCTTTCACCAGATGCACGATGGTTTAAAAGGTCGCTTGAAACTAATGATACAAAAAAAAAAAAAAATTTAAAAAAATAAGAATAAATAAATAATAAAAAATTAAGAACAATAATAATAATAATAATCATGTATATATTAGCAGTTCGTAGTATATGACCAGAATTTAAAGCTGTAATTACAAAAATACGAAAGTCTTAATTCACGAAACACCCCATTCGAATCTATCAAATTGGCACGCAAAATTTTCACCTTTGCCTCCAAGTTAGTATTATTGCTGTGGTTACAGCACCTTTAATCTCTAATATCACTAATGTATATGTTTGTCTGATTGCCGATGGTTTGCTGGATCGTTTTTTTATATCTCCCATTCTAGTCAGTGCATTAACATTGCCACGATATGACCTTTGCTGTGTGTTAGAAGGCGAATATTAAAGATGTCTGTAACTGCCTTGCAATTAGGAGAAGGTTTCCTCTGATATACAGTCATTATGAAGTCAGACGTTTGATTTAAATAATCTTTAGTAACATAAATAGTCATTAATTTACTTTGTTTTATGCTTGTTTGTTTTTAGGTTTTTGTGGGGTTTTTTTATTTTGTGTTTTATTTATTTATTTACTTATTTACTTATTTATTTATTTATTTGCTTATTTATTTATTTATTTATTTATTTATTTATTTATTTATTTATTTATTTATTTAATATTTTATTTTATTTTATTTTATTTTGTTCAAACTCCAACACCACTGAATATTATGTCTTATGCCTTGTCTTTCTTCAATTGCATGCACTCGCAAATGATCTGTTTTTAATTTTGTCCTCTGGTAGACGGATATGTCACAGCGACTCAGTAGTTCAGATGGAACTAAACGTCTCCCTGAGTTAGAAATATGATCGAAAGAATCAGTCAAGATTTAACGATCCTTTCTAATTTTAATATTAACGGCTTTTTAGTGTCAGTCATTCTCTGTCATATATAATGATGATATTGAAGAAGAAAACCGTTTGCCTCTGTATCGTATGCTATTTCTAGATGGGTTATCGATATGTGCACTTTTTTTTTTTTTGCACCTTCGTACAGAGAGGTTAAGATAAACAAAGTCATTTGATAAATAAACTGGTTTGTGAGGCTAGGAGTAGCCTAACTAGGGAACTAAGGCGGATTGACATTGCAAACAATCAGAAACAAATCAACAGCTCTAAACCGTTTAGGTACAGGTCGGCCGTGATAAACAGAAACAACCATCCGACGTTTTTAAACGTTGAAAATTTCATGGCTGTTGGCAGTGCGATATACAAGGAAACATGCAATGAGCAATTATTTGTCTTACAGACTTTGCTTTGGTAAATCCCAGGAGCATTCTCTAAGCTTGCAATCAATTTCCGGTAGATTGCTTCAGGTTTCTGCATCGGAATATATCAGACTTTATCATCTACGATTTGTTGTTGTATCCAGGTAAATAAATGTCATTTGTTTGTTTATAGTGACTCGTTCTGACTCGAGTTAATAATGTACATGTGTGTGTACGTAAGTATGCATGTACGTAGTATGTGCATGAGTGTGTGTGTGATCCATAAATTCATCTGTTGTATTGTTATATGTCCTACTATACGTGTTTAATGCATTACATTTTCTTCCGTTTAAAAATTATAATATTAATTTTCGCGGACTTTGGCTTCAGAAAAGTATTTTTTAAAAACGAACATATTCGTGCTATCTAGCAAAACTTTACTGTTATCTTATTTCAAAGGTTATTCTATTTTATTTACGGTAAAAAGATAAAAGTCCCTTCATTTTATGCTCTTTCTTTTTTAACCGCAATATCATTACAAACCAACAGTTAAGGTCAAACAACACAAAGGTCGTGGCGATGTTCACCTAACAATAAAAAGAGATGGTATTTTTATTAATGTGTTCGCAAATCGAAATCTGACAGTCATTTTTTCCAGTGTCGAACGGACCCAATTCCCTTGCGATTCGACCTACAAACATCTAAGTCGCAAGTGGGTGTCAGGTAATATACTCTGAATATACTGTCTAAATGGATTGCACAAATGTGACCATGGAAACGCAATTAAATGTATTGAGATTATAACCAGAATGTACAGCGGCAGTCAGAACCTACATACTGAGGAGAAAACTATAATAATTAACTGAATATATATATATCTTTATCTATATTTCTATCGCTATCATTATATGTGCTTTTAATATGCTGGTTATATGTAATACGGGATTGTTTTTATTTTTTTTTTTTTTTTTTTATTTTGTCGTTTTATAATTTAAAAATATAATCGGCAATAATGGACGATTTGACTATTATAGCAAGTTAATTTTAGTTTTTATTACCAGAATTATGACTTTAATCTACAAAAAGACGCGCACGCACACACACACACACACACACACACACACACACACACTTAACGTATAAACGCAAAATATCAGTTGACTCACATGATATTTATGCAAAATAAAAAAAAAAAACAAAAAAAAAAACCCACAGAAAATGGACAACTCATTTCCTGTCCTATTTTGATATATTTCCCCCGTGATAAAAATTTGAATAATTCATTCCATGGGTGGGTGTCAATAATATTTTATATGTAAATAGTTTAATGTGTTAGGAAAGCCAATACAAACATCCAGCAAAGAAGTGCTAGGAGATAACGCTGGGGAATATTGGAACATTTACTCGAACATGACAAGAGCGCATGACAGGAAGGGATTCAGGACGTGGGGGGGGGAACAAAAGGATGTAGATACTGACAGTGCAGTAGATATGATTATGAACATTGAAATATGTTTCATAAAAAAAATGGAGACACCGTACATAACACACAACGGATCGGAAAATGTATAAAAAGGAATATTTGCAATTCAGGAATGTACTGGAGTGGAATATAAACGGAGCATGTCAGTTTATGCAGTTTAACATTTAATAGCATGAAAATATTAACGTGACTTACAAATCCCTATTAAAAATTGAGAGGATTTCTAAGTTCTGTGATGTTATTTGTTCTCATTACGTTTAGCATGCAGTTGTTCTTCTTTTTCATCGCATGCTTTGCAAAAGGCAGGATTTGATTTTGCTTAATGATATTGGTTATTGTTCGTTTGTTTTTATGTTCGCGCATGCGTACTTTTTTTTTTAAATGTTTTTTTTTTTTTTTTTTTTTTATCCGGAATGATTTTGTACGTAGTGACATGAACAGAAAGCAAGATTCAGGTGTAACTATCAAACAGATTTTAACTTTTTTTTGAAAAGAAGACATCAAAGCAAAGTACTTAAGAACGAAATATTAATAATAAATAAACAATAAACAAAAACATTCTATACTGTTTAAAGCTAAACACTTAATAGACTTTGTGATGTTTAATATCTTAGAAATATCTTAGTTTAATATAATGCAGTATGTTTTGTTGTCTGCTTTTAAATGATATGTGCGTATGTATCGTATTATTTATCAAATGGTTTTATGATAAGTGAGGAGTGGTGAGCTATGTCTTGGACTGTGTATTGGTTATAATGACATATGTTAAGTGATAATACTTCGTTTGGTTTCGTATTTAGTGATAAATTTGATATGATGTGATATACTTATCTGTGGTATTGTTTGGTTTAACATGACATACTGTTGTATAATATACTATATTATAGTGTCATGTGGTCGTATATTACGTACATAAAACCTTCAGTTCTTTATTAACTTTGAGCTTTGCAGTTCATCAATATATATATACACAGAGGAATGTAAACAAAAACGAAGATTGCATATACACAGAGTATAATGTGTTGGTTTTTTGCAAGAAGAAATGGTTTGGTACATCTGTGACTCTGTGATTATATGACTGTGCGCAAGACTGTATCTATTATACATGTTGCTGGGTGATTCAGTTACAGCATCAGAAATCATCAAGTGGATCCATCAAGAAACAAGCTGGACCAGATTTTTGTCATCATGTACCACAACGAATCGATAACGCGTCCTCGTACATTCGGAGGCTGCTACAAGTGTGTCAAGTCTGTGACTGTTAAGTTCATGAAATATTAAGCGTAGTTAAAAAGCAATTAGGCCTGTCTGACAAGTCCTGCATATATAACACGGTTTGCAGAGCTCGTTAAAAGAATAGTTTCTGCCTCACGGTAAAATCCGTTTTATTACGCAGTATAGATTTTTGGAGGAGAATAAAGAAACGAAAATGAAGGGACATTTTGCGTTAAAGAAATACATATGCCTGGTAGCGATACTAAGTCTATTAATCAGCAAAATATTTTAAGAAGAAAAGAAATGAAAAGAAATTTTGGAATATGAAAGGTTTGTCCTCGGTGATAATTGGGAATATTTGTTTAGCCTCACCCTGTAGCAAAAAGACGACTATTAAGTGTCAAATCTGATTAGAACTGAGAACAAACCCTCTGACCATCAGATTTTGTTTTCAAAGAAAGAGAAGCAAATGAAGAAATCGAATAAAATGACCAATATTGCCTTAAAGATTTTTTTTCGAGTTTTGTTCTAACTGTCTTATATTTTAAAATCTAAAAATTGAATAGGTTTATTTAATTATTATATTTTTAATTAAATCTCTTGCTCAAGCTACTTGTTCATTGAATGCAGCGGCCATTTAAAAAAATTCCTGGAAACAAGGGCGATTTTGCGGAAGTAATTTGAAAATAATAAGAAATATCTAAGGACAGAAAGACAAAACGCTGTATCTGCGGAGGATAAACGTTTTGCGGGGGTAGCTTTTCAGCTGCTCGTTGTTAAAAAAAAATAAACTGACTGACTATCTGCTTTGTGTCACGCAAGATAATTCTGTATCCAAGTCTATCACACTGGACCAAGCTTTCTGATTCGTTTACAAACGTCCATCTTTTCACAACAAGAAAAATCCATCAATAAGAATCTAGATTCAAACAATCAACCATTTTACATAGTGCTTACATTAGATGAAATTTCAATCACTTCTCTCTTCAGCCAACAGTTTTAGAATTATGACTTGTCTCCCTAAGAGTGTGTTAATGTGTTGAAATATGAAAAGGATGTATTTTAGCAATCTAGTATATTTGAGTCTTAATGCTTAACGACATAGACATCGAGGCTAGTTTAAACACAGCGAGACATGTCAATATAAACGTTAACAACGTCAACAACTGAATCATCAGTCAATAAGGACATCGTAGATATTAGCGTTTACGTTGAAGAATACGACACGAGACACGAAAACTGAGCTACGTCACAGGAGTCCTTTAAAATAGCAGCCGCGATAGTGTTTATCAGATGAAACAAGTTAGTGACGTCAGACTTAACCTTTTTGGCTTTTAACTAAAGTTCATCAGTCTTAAATGATTGGCCTGAATTTTTAAAATGTCTCTGGTTATATCAGGAGTTAAAGGTTTTACGACAAAAGTAAGAATTAAATGAACATCGATGGACTCTCGCTGTTAGGTCCGACAGATATATCGGAAAATATGTGGAGAATAAAGCACCTTTTGTAGACCGAAATATTCGAATATCTGGTGACATAAAAATCATTGTTAATCTAAACTGGTCCACCGACGTCAGAAAGATATATTTGTGGTTGTTTAGATCAATTCCTTATTGAACCATCTACTTATATAGATATAATTAAATAAGTTCACTGATCTTCAGCCAAGTCAATAACCATAAAATAGAAAAAATAAAACTAATTCGGCACCACCATATTATTAAATTTACGTATTGTTCAAGCTGCTCTCTCTCTCTCTCTCTCTCTCTCTCTCTCTCTCTCTCTCTCTCTCTCTCTCTCTCTCTCTCTCTCTCTCTCTCTCTCTCTCAGTCCTGTCAGTACTTCTGAGTTCTTAAATGTGAGTATCAATTTGAACTACGTAAACTATTTAATTTAGCCTAACAAGAATAAAAATATATACAGATATATTTTCTTAATTATTATTAGAGGACAAGACTACTCACGCCATCAGATGTTCTCATAAAACGCTGAAGCCATTTGATTTCAAAGATGCTCATCGTTACATAATGAAACAGAGTTACGGGAACTGCGCGCTCTCTGGGTAGCCAGATTAATTTACGAACTGCACCCATTGGAAATCGTGTCAGAAAGAGTTCAGCACCTGTACAGCTCAAGACAGATTGTAAGAGAAGCAAAAAGAAAAATTCAAATATTAACAGTTACTGTTAAAGCGTGAAGAGATTGTTCAGTGAAGGGCATCGCGAGTAAATCAAGTATACAACGTAAGCAATACTTGGTTAAAGAGAGAACGAGATTATATACTTAATACGTGTAACACTTCGTTAACACCTGGTGTTAAATTATTAAAGGGATCGGTAACGTGACTGTTGAAAACAATAACAATGATATTCACACTATACGTTACCGTTCAGCCATCAAGACAGCCTTGATATGTATATGCATGTACGTGTATGTATATGTGTGTATTTGTGTATGTATGTATGTGTGTGTGTATGTGTGTATGTATGTGTGTGTGTATGTATGTGTGTATGTATGTATGTGTGTGTGTATGTATGTATGTATGTATGTATGTATGTATGTATGTGTGTGTGTATGTGTGTGTATGTATGTAGGTATGTATGTGTGTGTATGTGTCTTTTTTCTTTCTTTCTTTTATTTTGATTTGTTTTAATTGTTATTTGTTGGCATGTTCGTCAAAAGCATTTTATTTTGTTCATCTTTCATTTGGCTGTTTGGTTGTTTATTTTATTTTATATTATTTGAATTATAGCATTACATTTAAAAAAAAATTACTATAATAAATAATGCTTACTAATTTGGATAATTAGAGAGAGAGAGAGAGAGAGAGAGAGAGAGAGAGAGAGAGAGAGAGAGAGAGAGAGAGAGAGAGAGAGAGAGAGAGATACAGAGAGAGAGACAGAGACTATATGCTTAATATATTTAGCCACAATTAACAACAAAATATATACTGAATATCAATACACACATTGCTTTCTCCAAATAGACCCTCCTACAGTCTGGATATTTTAGTCATTTCTTATTGAATTTAGCTTTATCTAACAAAGCTATTTAAAACTATTAATTGCGGGACATTATTTCCACATATAGCATCGTTCGTTCGTGCAGGGATAATAAAGTAATAAAAACTGTCTCCAAGTTAATCTCTCTGTTGAACTCCACTCTTTTCTTAACCAAGTCCGTTCTCGCACGCGATTCATGTTCAGGATTAAAACGCCAGTGGCTCTGAGATGGACGCAAGACACCTTATGGCTCGTATTATCGTTCTTTAAGTCTGTGTTACACATACTTCGTTTTTAGCGGGTAGCAAAACAACTTTTTATTATTTATTAAAAAAAAAAAAGTTGTGTGTGTGTGTGTGTGTGTGTGTGTGTGTGTGTGTGTGTGTGTGTGTGTGTGGGTGTGGGTGTGTGTGTGTCTAAGTGCGTGTGTGTATGTGTGTGTGTATATGTGTGTGTATGTGCATGTGTGTGTGTGTCTAAGTGTGTGTGGGTGTGTGTGAGTGTTTATTCACATATACTAGGATTAAGATTTTGTTATATACATAATTTCTGATGCTGTATTGTGTTTTCGACTGTCTCAAAAAGAGAAAAAATATAAAAAAATATATATTTAAAACAAAAAAACCACAACAAAAAACAGACCAACTCAAAATCAAATGAACAAGCACTCAGCACTAGTTACAGGTTTTAACATGTTTCAAACAGTTTTAAAATACACTGTTTCCTTACATGGGCTCCGAATGTTACACACAATCCCTCGAGATGATTCGAACCGTGGTCCTAAGTTTCATAACCTAATTCTGTTACAGCTAGACTAGACCCCAATCTCACATACAAAACTAAGTATTAAATTAATGTTCTGGTTAACTAAATGTCGAACGATCCTTACTTCACATTTCGATGTGTGTCTGTATAAATTATTTCCGTAATAGATTCTGGCATTTGACTGAACAAAATCCTCCGAGTCCAACAAGATTTTATTAGTGTGGCTGGAACGGCTGAGGATCTTTTCATATCGATAAATATTTACCGGCTGTCTGTATCGAATAAAACAAAATTTAAAACTTCCAAAGATACATCTACAAAGTACTGGGTCAGACGAGAAATGTGGATTATTACGGACGCTGACAGCCTTATTGAATTAAATTTCATACAGCAATTGCTGATCCAATCAAATAAACAGAAGGTATTCTGTTTTAATGCGAGATAATTGTATTCCAGGAACACGACGTTTCTTTATTATTATTATTATTATATTATTATTATTATTATTATTATTATTATTATTATTATTATTATTGATATCGTTATTGTTATTGTTATAGAACTTCTGAGTTTGTAAATCAAAGGCGAGTATGCTTCCTTTTTGCGTTATATATTATTCTGCTATCGATTTATTAGCGAACTGTTGCTCACAGATTTCTGTTCCTTTCAGTATATTTCCACAAATGGTTTATTTCTATTACAGTACGACAAAGACATCTCCCAATAGTTCTTTTTTTTTTTCTTTTTCTTTTCTATTTTGCTTTTCCCAAGCCACAGCCCCTATGAACTTTGTTTTATATTGCTTTTCAGTATCGTCGCAGATTGTATTATTTCATAAGCAATAGAGCTGGCCTGGAACTGTGCCATCAGCTGCACATAACAATTCAGCAGATGAAGAATTGTCAGTGCTATCAGGCCATTGCCCAGAGTCAGAGGCATGCAGCAGTCCCTAACCAGAACCAGTGACATGTGTTTGCCTGACTTGAGATAGTCCTAAGATTGCAATCAAACCAATTTCCCGGTATCTGCAGTATTTGTTGAAAATTTCCACAGACAGATCCAGTTAGTAGATAAATATCAATGAGGCTGATGGCATCGTGTTTAGGGCTTTAATTAATGGGTAAAAGCGACATGACTTTATCGTAACACCACTAACATACATTGACACTATGTTTTTTTTTCTTCGTCTATTTATTAAGAATAGTTTGTATTTGTGTAGTTAATCCGAAGTCGAAAAAAATGTGCAGTAAACTAGTTAATGTGATAGAAAATATAATATATGTGTATTAATTGTTTATACATCCTTAGAATAGTTAAGCGTATTTTAAAATATATTGTATTTTTTAGAAATGTTAGGTACGGCGAAGTACAGCTCATGCTGATTAAATAAATCATATTTTAAAACATTTAGAACAAAACAGAAAGAAAAATAAAAAATCATCCATCTGACGTTTTATGTATAATTCACTCAGACCTTTTTCTGTCTTTTCTGTCTCATTTATAGCATTATCTTACTTCAAAGATCTGATAATGGAAGCGAGACAAAAAATTAAGAAATAAAATGCAAGAAAAGAAAAGCATTATTGCTGCTATGAACACAATTATAGTAAATTAGTCTGAAAAAAAATATTTTTACGCATTTTAGCAAACAGCAGAATTCTCTTCTTCTAACAGTCAAACTCATTTATGAGTCTTTAAAGGTTTATCAACGGTCATGACATATTATTTCCTACCTAAGGGAAGGTGTATAATAAATATCTCTTTCTGCAAAAAATAAGACTAATTTTAATAATGAAGTTACGGTAAGAGATATTTCTCTTTCATATAATTACTTTTAATAGGAAAATCAACAACCTAATAAAGATAACAAATATAAATAATAATTAAAAAAACATGTTTAGTTACTAATTTCCACCTTCGTATGAATGTCTGAAACGATAACAACATGTGTAAAAAAAAAAAAAAAAGAAGAATTACACGGTGTCAGAAACAGACAAAACAATTAATGTTTATTCTTATCTTTCCATCAGCTTTTAATCACATGTGTGATTTGACCTTGACGAATGTGAGTGATAATAACGCATTCGAGCACTGAGAACTGAGGCAGAGAGATTTCCCCATTAGTAATAATAATAATAATAATTAAAAAAAAAAAGAATAATATCGTGTTAGACGTATTTTTAAATGACCAGCTTGTTTGGGTTTTAAATATTAAGAACAAACCTTTCATGAAAAGTAATTATATGTGTGTGTTTGTATGGGGTGTGTATATGGGGTGTTTGCATGTATGTATGTATGTATGTATGTATGTATGTATGTATGTATGTATGTATGTATGTATGTTTGTAAGTGTGTATGTATGTATATATATGTAAGTGTGTATGTATGTATTTTTGTAAGTATGTATATATGTAAATCCCAATTTCTCTCACCCTTTATATGTCTGTGTATGTTTGTGTGTGTGTTGTATGTGTGTGAGTGTGTGTGTATGTGTGTGTGTGAATGTGTGTGTATGTGTGTGTGTGTTTGTGTGTGTGTGTGTGTGTGTGTGTGTGTGTGTGTATGTGTGTATGGATGTATGTTATAAAGTGATAATTTTTTTTTTTTTTACTGCATGCTGAATTTCCACTTTAGAATACTATATATTATTTATTAACAACCAGCCAAATCCATTTGGATTGGATGGGTTCTTACACATTCCCCGGGGACTGCGAGTCTCTGCTCCATGTGTCCTTGTCTAATGACTGCACAGTGTGAAATTTAACAACAGTGTTCTGATATAACACAGTGTGAAATATAACACTAATGTTCTGATATAACACAGTGAAAAATGTATGATAAAGTTAAAACCAAAGAGAAATGTATGACATTTCTCGCATACAGATATACCGAGGTAACATGATTAGAAATACTTTCGTACAATCAGAAAGATAAACGAAGATGTGAAGTTACTACTTCCACCATCTCAACAACAAAAACTACTACTACGAACACCATCATCACCACCATCACCACCACCACCATCATCATCATCATCATCATCATCATTATCACCTCCACCACCATCATCATCATCATCATCATCATCACAATCATCATCATCATCATTATTATTAAAAAGAAATAAAGTCAGCTAACAGACGTAAATATATACTCGTGAACATGATAAATTATAGAGAAACTGGAATAATGGTGAGCGCTGACGTCTCTAATAAAGCATGTTTAATTTTAATTGGCAGTTACTGTGGTTCGTGTTGATACAGAATCTGTCCTAGTTGTTCCTTTTGTGATCAGCAAAACAAAAGATCGATGCCTACCCTTTCTTTCGAACGTAGCTTAGTTTATAAGGTATATTGTTTAAGAAACCATGGTTACATAATATGCTATTAATTTGGAAGCTCATTTAGCAAAACAGGCAAATCGATATCGGCTCTGAAGTTTTTTTTTTTTTTTTTTTTTATTTCTTAGTGAATATTCCAAAATGAAATGTGAAATAATAATTTATGATGTCTAGGCGATTATAAACAAAACAAAAGAAGCATTGTTTTGTTTCCTACATTATTAATATTAGATTACGAAATACTCTTTTATTTGTACTTTATTAGAACAACAAATGATCTTCAGGTTACATGTTATTAATATTTTATCTTCTCGGTTTGTTGAAAATGAATAAATAAATCTTAACTAAAAATGCTTTTGTTTTATATCAGCCATTTTTTATTGTTGTTATTATTATTATTATTATTGTTGTTGTTGTTGTTGTTGTTGTTGTTAAAGAACTGAAGAATAACCATAAACTTGAAACCATAAATGTGACGTAATATGATTGAACAAAAGTTTAGTATGATAGAAATATCTAGTTCTATGCCTACGTGTCAAAAAAAAAAAAAAAAAAAAAAGCAAACAAAAGAAATAACAACAACCACAAAACCAGCAGACATATAAAACCTCTCCGACAGTGAAGAAGAAGAAGAAAACTACTAAAGAGATCGTTGTATATCTTCGTTATTCACTTGTTAATTAGGAAATGTAAACAGCTGTGAATGAACGACAAATAAACTACAAGACATCATCAGTCTCAACACGTAACTTCTGTTTGTCAGAGCTGTGTTCACACAAAATAAATGTGATAGCAAAATGTTGCTGAGTAATAATTACACACTGTCTATATATTGTGAGAACACTAGAATCACAAAGACATCTTTAATAATGGAAACCCGCAAACCTGTCAGACGCCTACGTTTTTACTTTCCTCTAACAAGTGATTTAAATGAATGTCTTGAAATTCTTTGCCGACAATGATAAGAAGAAAAAGAATGGGGAAAAAAAAGAAAAGAAGAAAGAGACAGAAAATGAAAGAAATGAAAGAATGAAAAATTATAGGAAAACAGAATGCGAAAATAATAACAAACAAAAAATCACAACAACAACAACATAGAACGAATTAGAAGGTAAACACAAAAGGAAGAGAGAAGAAATAAAAGAAAGAAAGAATAAATACTAAAACTAGTTTATTAGATAAGGCATTGATGCGACCTGCTTCCAAATCTGAATGCTTTAAGCTGTGCAACACTTTTCTTTTGGAAACAGGTACGTTATCAAAATATGACAATAACCAGAAACTACTGACTCCTTTTGTACCAGGAATCATCAAAACTGTTTTCACAGACAGCTCCGAGAAAGAAGAAAGTAAAGCCCCCAATGAACTTTTCCTTTATTTGAAATCATAATACACTTGATCCAACACTACAACCGTTTAAAAAAAACACAAAAAACACACCCAATTACTTGTTGCAAATAACAAGAATTCATCAGCATTTCAACACCACACTGAAATGTCAGCTTGATGATAATCCTTTCTCTCCCACGGGGCCAATACGACAATAATTTAATCTGTGAAACATTATTTTCTCAAATACCAAGAGGACAACTAACACATGCTGTATCTCATTATGGAGCTGGTATGAAATATCTTCTTCCTAAGATTTATTACGAAACCAGATGGCGGTACGAATTAGACGACTGCCTTGTTTTCATCTCGTCCATTTATCTCTAACGGTTTTGTGTTTCGCAGAATCAGATGCCATGCTGTAACGCTCATGCTTCGCTCTTTCCGTGTATTTATCATTACGATTAGTAACAATAATCTTGCCACACGAAAACATATATATGCCAATAAACCATTATTATGCGAATACTAATAAAAATCACCATGACGAACAGTACAAGTGCTTCTGCTATAACTGTGCGTACTATGCTATTTCCATCAAACTACTACTGTTATTGTGATTAGTGCAGAGGCCAATACTATCACTTTAAACAAATACCTCTGTAAGTACTGCATATGATATATCATCAGCACATCACTAAATTATTATCTTTTTTTCTTCTTTCCGTTATTAATATTGTTGTTGTTTTCCATAAGAATATTTTGTCCTGATCATCATCATTATCATCGCAATTGTTGTCCATCAGATATTTGTTATTATAACATCTTTTTAATAAACGATAATATATTTTTTGTTAACAAAAATAATATGTTATTTTTTTTTTTTTTTTACAGTTTCCAAATAACAGCTAATTAATTCCATGATGTATTATCTCATAGGTTCTGTGAATCACACATACTTATTGTCCATCGTTTTATAACAGTGTGACGCGAAAAGAAGCTCCGAGTCTCCGTGAGTTAAAAAAATAACAACTGAGTTATTAACTTCTGATGAACAGCGACGTTGACCGATATCAACGATAAAAAAAGTTTTTCAATCAATATTACTGTTACCACTATAATTATTGTTGCGAAACTACCATCATTATCACAGCGACTACTACTGCTACGACCACTATGATTACTACTACTACTACTAGTGCCATTAGTACCATTACTATTACTACAACAAGTGCCATTGCTACTACTACCAGTATTATCATTACGACTGCAAATGCAAATTTCATTACCAACTCCATGACTACTCCACTGCAACAACCATCATCCCAGCACTGTTTCTACTACTCTCTTGTACATTAGTACACTACAACAACAACAACAGCTATTACTACTACTACTGCTATAACTTGTGCAAATTCAAAAACAGTCAGTATCAAACTGATATTATTTACTGCTGTTTTCTTCTTTCTATTCTTGTTGTTGTTGTTGCTATGATTATTATTATTATTATTATTAGAAAAAGAAGAAGAAGAAGAAGAATTGAACTGTTTGTTAAATTAAATTAAGTTAGCAAACTGTTGTTGAAAAAAATTATGAAGTATTTTTTCTTCTGAATTATGGAAATATTTCGAAATATAAATAAACAGCATTTTTCGTTTGAGTCAATATAATAGTATGGACTAAACTACTGCAATAATTAATGTGTATAATTTGACAAGACAGTTCAGTGTTATTCAGTAAAACCTCAATGATTTCATTATAAGTATCCTGAGGTACTAATTTTATGAAATTTTCTTCAATACTAATCAATCTCTTTTTCCCCAAATAATTTAAAACCATAATATTAAGACAAATTGTGCGTCACATGTAAATAATAACAATTTATATATTCGCTTTTCCCGTTCTTGAAATTTCACGAGCGTTCATATTCAGAGGATATTTTGTCATTTATAGCTCAAATTATATTCTTTCATTTATTCAGTCACGCATTTGTTAATTTACTAATGTAAAATAAAAATATTTTGTAACCCAATTCATTTATTTGTTTATCTCTGACTTCTAATTTCCCCAAAAACAAATTTCTTATACAACCAAGCCATAAATAAATAAATATACTGCGGGAAAAAAAAAAAAAAAAAAGAAATCTCGACAAAATCAATACAGTTTTGACGGATTAAAGCGATAACTCTTGTGATATAGGATAATGCCTGCACGTTTTCAAACCGTGACTGGAGCCAGTTCTTCAGCAGAAAGGGGTCTTCACAGTCTTGCGGTTTGCTTGCAGAAAGAAGAAGAGTTGCTGTGTGAGTGTAGATACGTGATGTAATCGTGATATCGATCAAGGTTTCCAGTGAAATAGCAAAGTTAAAAAAAAAAACGAGAACAACTTTCTGGGGAAAAAAAAAAAAAAAAAAAAAAAAAAAAAAAGAGAAAGGAATGAGTTAAAGGGTTTCACGTTTTATTTGCCCATGGATGATAAAGGTATCGCAGAGAGCCACATTATTTGCCCCATGAGACTTCTAAAATGAGAAATAAATATCCAGCCCAAAATCGATTGAGAGCGAATTTGATTCAGTTGACTACCTTTATCAAAACACTCATGATTAATTAAATAGGACTGTAATTTATTTTTAGCACGACGTTCGTATTTATAATTTAATTAAGAATTTAATTAATTTATCATAATCTGCTTCATTATAATTGTTTTTTTTTTGTTGTTTTTTTTGGATTTAAAAATATATATATATATAAATATATATAATAACAATTATCATCATCGCCATCCATTATCGGGCTGATCACCGTCATAAGCAATATCGTAATCATTATTATTAACGTATTTATTTATTTACTTATTTATTTATTTACGAAAGTCCTGATTGCGGATGCCAGTGTAGCTGAAACAACAGTAGACCTGCTTTGCTGTGCACAAAGTAAAGCTGCTTTTTTGGGGGAAGACGAACTCAATCAAATACAAAGATTACGAAACAATCAACAGGATCATAAAGGAAGTCAGATTAATTCCTTTGTGCTGTCGACGAAAGATGCGTTAATATTGCATACTTACATGATAAATAATTAAATAATCGTCATAAAATACAAGATAATAACCACATGATTAATCCTGATGGCAGGCGCGAATCCAGTGATTTTTTGCAATGTCTGTCGGTATGCTAATTGTGTTTAAATATAGTCAATCTCTCTCTCTCTCTCTCTCTCTCTCTCTCTCTCTCTCTCTCTCTCTCTCTCTCTCTCTCTCTCTCTCTCTCTCTCTCTCTCTCTCTCTCTCTCTCTCTCTCTCTCTAACTCTCAAATCAGTCTATCTCTGTTTCTTTCTTTCTTTCTTTCTTTCTCTTTCTCTCTTTTTTCTTTCTCTCTCTGTCTCCTTTTTCTCGTTTTCTCTTTCCTCTCCCAAATCTCTCCGTGTTTCGATTTTTATGTTAGTATGCACACACACAGAAAGAGAGAGGCAAACAAGAAGTCAGCGGAATTTGCTTATGGACTATAAAACGCTGAAATGGCACTGAAAAACACGTACGTGTAAAGAAATAAATCACTGTTTGTTGTTTGTATGACATAAAGGAATGTTTAGATTAATTCTATTTCGGATCAGCTGAGAGTGGTAAATTCGCCGGACATGAGGATTGTGGCCTTGGGACAAAATCGCGTGTGGACTGACAAAACTCTGTGTTTGATAGGCTTTCTGTGCACTGGCAGGTCGATTACTGCTTTTAATAACACGAATAAAATGTCGTAAACACGTCGGCACGAACTGTGCTTAAATGCACTGTTAACAGTATTTAAATTTGGAAAATCCAGTCGCTGATTCGCGTTACTCTGGTAAACAGGGGTAAACATGGAAACGTAAATTGAAAACTGAGGGATCAAATAATAGAGCATGTCTACGTTTCATTTTTTTTCCATTTTTACTCATAGAGATTTCGTTATGGGATGAATTTTATTTATATATTATTATATATAGAAAAACAACCAAAAATCTCTTAAGACTACTTATGACACTTTTTTTCACGTTATTCTAATATTTTTCAAATCTGCCTTATTAATTTTTATTCAAAATGCTCCGGTTCTAGAATAATCAGATCGGCAAATAATCAGAAATCAGTGCGAATTACATTGTAACCATACTTTATTATATGCAAAGGTTAGGTAGCAGGTTACAAATAATATATATATCTGGAACATATATTTATCTAAATGAACTCATCAATTATTTAATGGTATCACAAGCCTGTGTTTGTTTTACACATTGTCTTGACGATACAACGTAAGACGCAAAGTGTAGAAAAACAGGGACTAGGATTCCGTATGATGTCTTCATAAAGAGCGATAGAAGTAGGTTAAACCGTCTACAGTTGTGCAGTTGATTTCACCTATGGCACACCAATATAGTATAAAATATTTAAGTTTGATCTGACTTTTGTCTTCGTGTCAAATGAAACGTCTCCGTCCTGCTGATCGGTCCATTAATGCGAGCTGAAGGCTTCCAGCGTATCGAGACGATGTTTTCGAAAAACAAAATCCATTCTCGGAGATATTGTATGCGATAGTTACTATCTGTGCTAAAACTCGCTGTCCTGTTGAGATATGTTTGTAATGACAATTATCGCAGCAAGGGTTCCATCATTTCTAATCAGATAGATAGCCAGGCTGATTGGTGCGGATTTCAACGGCAGCTGTTGGTCGTTTGAGCTAAATAACCCGTTATTTTCAATTTTTTTTACGATTTGGTTGCTTTAGCTTCTGATTACCGTCCGCTGGAATATTTGGTTATTTTTCCTATTATTATTTATCGAATACATGTCAGATCTCAAGATATAATTTGACAAGACTAGATTTGAAACTAACTGGGTCATTTCTTACTCATGAATGCTTTCAATCCACAGTTTTAAATTATTCTCTCTTTTTTTTTTTTTTTTTTTTTTTTTTTTTTTTTTTTTACGTTTTTGTTATTCACTTTATGTTCATTTCCACGAGGATAGTGAAAAGATCCGTGAAGAGAGATGGTTTCGACATTCTTTTTTTTTTAGCTGTTAGTATAGAAAATGTCACCAAGCAAGAAAAGTGAATCCTAATAAATGCTGGAATTCCGTATCAGAATCAATATTTATTTTATATGCGTTTTTTCGAGAAGAAATACGAGAATATCAGTGTGCCGACAATACAGTGGTTTTTAATTTACGTTCGCATTATACAGCAAACACTGAAAAGTATAATTTAGACATGGCATTCCGCATTATCAAGCATTCACGATACTTATGTAATATGAAAAAAAAAATTAAATAATTATGCAAAGCATAAAACAGAGAATGGTAGTTAAATGTATGGCTATATAACTGTATTTGTAGGATTTCTTTCCTCGTTTAAACCGTTTGATAAAAGACGAAAAAAAAAAAAAAAAAAGAGAGAGAGAGAGAATGCCTATCATGATTCGTATACAATTCAGAAACTAAAAGATTTCCTTTTGATGCACATAGCTATCCAAAATGTTGACAGTTCATAATTTAAACAAAAAAAAACAACAACAGATTTTATCAAGAGGATTTGATTTTCTTTCTTTGGTGATTGTCGTCAGTGTTTGACACACATTCTCGTAATTGGTAGAAGCAACCCACAAATGGCTGTATAGCTACAGAGGATTAACTGAACTGCAAGGTTCAGAAACAGGCAGTCAGAATCAGTCTGGAGTACACTTCAAGACAGAAACACAAACCAGAGTTATAAAGTGTTCTTTTGTGAAAACATCCTTCATGTCTTCGATTACCACTATGATGTTAGGTCTATTTCGTTTTCGCTTTGTACATTTCCCATACCTTTGCACATTAGGCTGACAGATATAAATGTTCTAATAATATAAACATGATAATGTTTGATATTACACCATTTGATAAAACATATGAAAAAAAAGAGTACAAATGGAATTAACGGTATAATTATATTCATTGCCATAACAAAACATCACATGATCTTCACGTGACATTATTTAATATGACGTGAGATTTGCAAAAAATGGGTGTAACAACAATAACACATTACACCATGAGCAATGATGCTAAAATGTCATATGTCATAAAGTCTTCACTCTAATGCTCGGGAAATCGCTGTTTGTGATATAACATCACACAGATTAGTGTAATTTGGCGAGGTTGTAATATAAAACATTACTGAGATACCAAGAATAGCAGAAATTAGTAGATAATCTCACGTGATGCGATTAGAGGCTTAGCAGGTTCTGCAAATATTCAGCGACCAGCTACAGTAGTTTTATATTAGTTGTTTACATGGTTCAAATGTAATCAGATATTTCAGTTTCTTCAATAATACTATTACGCGACCACACACCTGTTTTAGTCATTACAAATAATCTCAGAACTGTTAAAACAGAATAAATATTAGAAATATGTTTTTACACATATACATAAAACACACATGCTCATAACATTCATAAAGCAGGAAACTTTTATTTATGTTGTATATGTATAAAAAAAAAAACTATTGCAGGAAACTTTTATTTATGTTGTATATGTATGTATAGGAAACTATTGATTTGAACGAGTAATTAACTATTATGGACTAGAACTTAATTTACATGTCAGACAGTACGCAGTTAATACTGATGTTTCCAAGCTGTGTGCAATCAGACGTCTATTTGCAAGATCTGCACAGACCGCTGGAAGTTCCGACTGCAATCCTCTTCCACCGACCGAACGACTTCATCACGAAATCCTAACACAACAAGGTGTTTTAAACTTTATTGTTGTTGCCGGGCATTATCGTCTTCAATAAAAACTGCGGATCGAGTAGACTAAATATAGACACGCGACCCTCTCGGAATATTCAGAAATTTTGTGCAAGAGGCGATAGACGTTAGCCCGGAGTGCGAGAGACGAGACTAGTTACAGGAAGACCAAGCGGAATCCATAGATCTCCAGTGTTCTTGGATCCCGTTTAGATTAATAAGATCCTGTAAGATATCGGAATGCTCAGAGTTGGTGACACTCCACGACCCTCAGCCCAGCGGTTCCATAAATGAAATTAATTACAGGCTTCCTGTTACATAAACTTTTTGCTGATGTATATGGGCGGTTTGATATAACAGAACAATCCAGAACAGTCGTTAACTGTGTCCGGCAGTGTTGTAGGTTTCTTCTCGCTTGAAAAGCTGCTGTATTTGTGAAACTTGATAATTCTGTTTCTGTCGTAGGTTATTGATTCCAATTAAAAAGCAGACAGTTCGGCAGACATCCAGACGAAAGAAAGAAAGAAAGAATCACCGAACGAATGAATGATGAAAGATGCAGAGAAGGATGAAGGAAAGAACGAGAAAAGGAGATTTCTCATTTTAAAAATATAAACATATTTTCAGTTATTAATATTTAATAAATTTGGTCATTTATTTATCACTATCATTACTAATAGATTATGCTATAATGGTTTCTATAATATTAACTGTTATTTCCGTTACAAATGTCATAATTCTTTTTTAAAATGCATATATATAATTATATATATATATATAGAAACCATTATCGCATAATCTATTAGTAATGATAGTGATAAATAAACGACCAAACATATTAAATTTATATAACTAAAAATATGTTTATATTCTTAAAATAAGATATCTCTTTTCTCGTTCTTTCCGTCATCCTTCTATATTTTTCATCATTCATTCATTCAGTGATTCTTTCTTTCTTTCTTTCTTTCTTTCTTTTGTCTGAATGTCTGCCGAGCTGTTTGCTTTTTAATTGGAATCGTACGTACGTACACTTATGCAGACATATACATAAAACATTTAATCATTAACATTCATATACATACCCATATCTAACGCAAAATACAAATACGAAGATACGTAAATCATGAAATTTGTACGGAACTGGTTATGAAAACCTACACCCACACGACTGTCGAGTTAGTGTTTCTGAAAAGCATTTTCATTTAATTAACGTACAGATCCAAGCAACATTTCGTTTTGTACTCTTTACAATGACAAGCTGATAGATTCTTCTAACCGAAGATTGATACAAGACATCATCACTGGTCTTATTGATAGTACAGCCTCGCTGAAATAACGATTTTCCTTAGTATCAACGGTTTAAAAAAAAAAAAAAAAACCCATAATAAATAAATACAAAAAAAAGAAGAGAATTATGGATTAGAAAAAGAAGGTTTGGTTAATGATACGTCAATATGGAAGTAGCAAGTAACTGTCATAAGAAATGAAATTCTTTGACAAAACAAACATCAGTTCTTAATTGTTTCTTGAAACGATTATGAATTAATCTTTCATTAAGATATTATACACGATTCTTTCATTAAGTGTGAATTGATAAAATACATTTGTCATTAAAGTAGAATATAAGAGATATTTAAAAAGGCCAGTGCAAAGGACCGCGTTAGAGCAGATATGAGTATAACAATATTATACTGATGTTTGTTCCATAAATTAATAAACATTTTAAACAGCTTCTCTCCACATGAATATCACATGAATATATTGCAAACATCAGTGCCTACTTATCTACCTACCTACCGAAAAAAACAACCTCATACATATAACACATATTACTAATGAAAATGAATTTAATCGGCTTCATCATTACAAAGATTGCTAATCGATCTTACTTTGATAAATGGCTGCATTTATTGTTTTCACTTGTCAGTGTTACAAAGTACGTGTCTAGAAAATGATGCAAATTACTAATCGAAGCTTATTGTAAATCTAATTCTGATTTTCAGGAAGATTACTTCGTCAAAAAAATAAAATGTTAAAATTATCTCATTGTCCCTTTGGAGCATGAGAACTCGGAATCGAATTTCAGACATAACTAGGAACAACACACACACACACACACACACACACACACACACACACAAAAATGAAGCTTATGGCGAATATCGCTATTGTATAACCTGTCAGAAACAAACAGAAAAGATGTGTCGCATCACACAAGCTTTTCCTTTTAAAGGTATAACAATCCGTGCAAGAACCGACGTTTCTAACTGGATAAATTGTTTCTCTGTTCATTTGAATGAGATTTGCTCCTAATTAAACTGATCTGAAGCGAGTGGATTTTTCTTTAAAGACGTTAAATCGTACTTCCTGACTCTAGTGGTGTTTGCTGACAACAGCACAACAACATCTCACTTTTTTTTACACGTACCAGATAACCAGCTGGAAGGAATGAAGAGGATAAAATATTTTTGCGTATTTATCTACGCTTCGAAAGAGACACACACAGAGTTTGTAAATGTGCTGATGAATGCTAACAGATTTACAAAGCTCGCGATGGTTTCCAGACTGTGACATCACCTGACAGATTCCTACTTTTACCCAGTGACACTTTCAGATTCTGAACACCGAAAAAAAAGAAAACCATGATGTGACCAGTACGTACGTTATTATCTCGGTACCCATCAAACCGAACGAAAGTGTTAAATAACTGAAAGTATCAGCTGCACTTTTGAAAGTGAAACTAATGAATGCTCAAGTCTCACAGAACCACAGATTTCTAGACTGTTAGAATCAATAATTTTAAAGATCAGAACGTCGAATTAAAGTTTAATTCTTTTAACGTCCTTTCAGTTACCGGGGAATCGACATCGTAAACAGTAAACAGGAAAATAGACTAAAATGCACAGCAGAAAACAAATGATCAATGACCAGTCTTAATTAGCTGTTAAAGATTTTGCGATGTTTTGATCCAGAACATAAACACTACAAATAATTAC